>JAWNMK010000620.1:0-600000 GCA_035044105.1 Drosophila nr. perissopoda 5 BK-2023a | reverse complement strand
AAAAAATAAGCAGAGACGCTTTACAAATGTATATAAAAAAAATACTTTGCGACACAGTGGTGCAAAAACGAAACCGTATACAAACAAAAATACAATACATACACAATTACATTGACAATAAACTTAAAGCACAGTTGTTTTTGGTGTTTTTTATTCGTTCTTTTTTTTATCAAGGGCTTACGCAATTTAAGACTAAATTCAATTTGGGGTGCACAGGTATTTCACAGAGAGAGGAATTTAAGAATATTTCTCGCAGAGAGTTCGATTAACATTATGAGCCATGTCGAAGCCTCTTTGGACAGACTGACCAGTGTGGCAAGCGTAATGTCAAGAAACGGACAGCTCTCTCTGTTCGAGCTAATATATATATATATATATATATATATATTTCTATATACATATATATATATATATATTTATGCTGAGGGTTTCTTTTTGGGCTAGGTGGCTGGGATTGCCGGAAAGTAAACAGCCAGAGCAGGTGATGTTGACAGCTCAACTTTGGCGTAAGTTTTTAATTTAAACTAGCAGCGGGCAGTGGACAGGGAGTAGATTGGGTTTCGTACTTACTCTTGGAACAATCAACGCCTTGGTAACCATCGATGCAGTCACATTTGCCCAGATAACAGCTGCCTCGTCCCGAGCAATCATTGGGGCAGGTTGTGCTGACACCCTCCGCCTCCTCGGCTAGCAGCGATACCGAATGGGCTACCAGTTCATCATTGTAAATGGATATGAACCACAGGCCAGTGTCCAGATACTGCAAGAGTGACACATTCACCGTCATTGCGTCCATATCGAGAGCTGGCAAGCCACCGTTATTGGCACCACCATCACCCGAGGAGCGTTTATGCAGCGAGTGGGCAACACTGCCTCCACGTTGCTGTTTTTGTTGCTGTTGTTGCTTCATTTGCTGTTGCTGGATGAGTTGTTGCTTGGCAAAGTCCATTGGGATATCGACATCAAAGTATTCGCCAGAGTCCAGATTAGCTGACGATTCATCGCTGCTGCTGCTGCTGTTTTTGTCATCCAGATCATGGTGCTCCTCAGCCTCAATTGGATCCTCCTCGTAGCTGGTGGCACGTTGCAACTGTTGTAGCTGGAGTTGCTGCTGCTGTTGCTGTTGTCGGAGCTGCAATTGTTGATCGTATGCTTCGATCAGGGCCAAGTCGGTGCTAACGTGTGTCTGATTGCTAGGGCTGCGACGATGCCGCAAATGACTGTCGATCCGGCCACCCTTGATGAACTCCACAAAATCATGTTGCGTCACAGACGGTGCCACATTGCGGCGCGAATAGACGGCAAAGTGAGCACCCCACGGTAGCGTAAAATTGAAACGGATAAATGCCGGATGCTTGTTGCGAAACTCCAGTGTCCAGAACTGATAGGCCGGTATATTGGCATGGTAGAGCTCATTGAAATCCTTTAGTTCGACGACCTGCGGCCACTGGCCACCCGACAGACCCACGCCCTGTTGCTGCTGCAGCGACGGATGATGTTGCAACAGCAGGTTGTGCTGTTGCAGGCTGTTCAACTGTTGGTTGCCATTGGCACCGCCGTACATGAGCTGATCCTGCAGCTGGGTGTTGGTCGCATCCAGTGGCGTTAGCGGCTGATTGATCGCATGCGGCTGTTGCTGTTGCAGCAACAGTTGCTGTTGTATGCCAGTTGCACCGCCTGGCCCAACAACGACACCGCCGCTACTAGTTCCTACGCCGCCGCCGCCCGCTGCATGATCTGAGGTGCTGGTCTGTATCGATTCCTCCGTAGGATAGGCGGTGGCGCCACCCAGTTGCGACTTGTTATCGCCAGCTTTGCCGGCAGCGCCGCGCAAATCGTGCGGCTGCGATTTAACGTCTTGGACTAGGATGCAATTCGAGCTGTCCATGTTCGGTTTCATCGAACTGACTGCTGACAGAAACGTGAGAAAATGGAAATAACAGAAAGAGAGAGATAGAAAGAGAGTGAGAGAGAGTGAAAGGGAGAGAAAGAGAGAGAAAATGGGGTTAGCATTGCTTGGTAATTATTTCCATGGCTTATATGTATTGCCTATATTCCTAGTTTCTGCGAGTGTACGCAGCCCGAAAGCATAAATCGACTGCCTGCCGGCCTGCCTGCTTGCTAAATTTAACGCCATAAATCTGCTTGGCCCCTGGCAATAATGTTTAGTGTGTGGTGCTGTCCTTGTGGCTGGCCTCGCTGCACAGCATCCATAGCGAATCCACAGCAGCTGCTGCCAGAGATTTCTGGTTTTTTTTTTTCATCTCCTTCTGGCTCTACTGCTTCTATTTTCTTTTTTTTCGTTTTTTTCTATTTTGGCGTTTTTCACATTTTGCCATGCCTGTTTTTTATACACACACATACATTTTTGGCATCATATTTTAACGCCATATTAATATGCACTCGTCCATAAATCAATTCCATAAATTCCCTTACACTCACATACACACTCGCACACACACACTGATACATAGTATCTACATAACTGTAGTACCCTTTGGCCGCACTGAGAACAGACACAAAGTGAACGTTGTTAACACGTTTGCATTTTGCTTGCCATCGTTGGATGGCGGCTATCGTTTATCGATAACATGCCCAAAATTTATGTGCTTTGGCAGCGGCGCCAGATGCGCTGGCAACCGCCCTGTTTTGGGCTATGTGACGATTATGCAATTTCCGGTCACAATTTACAGAGTGCATCATTTAGTCTCAAATCACAACTTTCAAACTAAACTCACTTTATTCGAGCACATTTTGTCACTCACCAATCAATGGTTACTCAGCAATTGAAGCGCCTACCAAAAGCATTTCAATCAATCAATCAATTACAAGCCGATCAATCAAGTCATGCATTTGTTTTTAACGCTCTAGAATTCAATTAGTCAAACTCAAACGGGGTCACATTGAAATTATGTTAATGTGCCCAAATGGAAGACAACACAACAACAAACGGGAACAATGGGCACATGAAGTGGCAAACTGGGGAAATTGAGCATGAGGCATGGGGCAAGGGGCACGGCGCATGGGGCAACTGTAATGGCGCCCAAAAATAAATAAAAAAAATGTACTCCCCACTGTCAGCTGCCTGACAACGTTCAACATGTAAACTAATGCGACCTAATGATGTCGATGTGTATGTGAATATCTTGACAATGAACCTAGATACAGACAGACAAAGGACCGCCCCCCACAATCCTCCCCCCCCCCACACGCATACACACACATACGCAATTACTCATATGAGGAACGACAAATTAACGTCAGCGAACGTGCTTCAATTTGGCTGTTGAGCTTTTAATTTGAGCGGAGAGACAAACGAATAAAAGTACACATCAATATTTATGGCAACAATATACACTGAGAGAAGGCACAAATTGATGGTAGACATGATTGATGACTCAACTGAAAATTTAACTAGATTTCGCAGTGCATATTTTAGTTGACAAGATTCACCAACTTCAAGCTCGAAGACACCGCTTCCTCTCAGAAACGCTGAACTCCACACAAAACCCAAAAAGTTGTCCATGAATTCCTTAGCAAAAATAAAAGTAAAACAATTATTGCTTAAACTAATTTTGATGGTGAACTTAAGTGCTTGATTTGAGCTAGAAATACATTTGCTGTTTCTTCCCATGTGGCATAATGAATGAACAACGGACAACCATGCACACACACACACGCACAAACACACACAAAATTATGTGTGTGTCCCATCATTAATAACTAAGGAGACACAAAAAGAGATCGAGTAAGGGTGAAGAAGAGGGGGAAGTGGGCTGTAGCTGCTATTAAGTTAACAAGCTTTTCATTTAAGTGGCTCGCAACTGGTCAACCAACTGGAACTTCAACTGGAATGGGAACGGGAACAGACTAGGAACGAGAAGTGGAGCCTGCCGAAGGCAAACAGAATGCAGAGACAAACAAACGAGGGAGCAAACAATACAGCGGAGGGTGGTTAGAAAGGAAAAAAAAATAAATGG
This sequence comes from Drosophila nr. perissopoda 5 BK-2023a, assembly GCA_035044105.1. Lineage (NCBI taxonomy): Eukaryota > Metazoa > Arthropoda > Insecta > Diptera > Drosophilidae > Drosophila > Drosophila nr. perissopoda 5 BK-2023a. The sequence goes on along the minus strand of JAWNMK010000620.1, from coordinate 596,020 downwards.
AATGAAAAGAAAAGAAATGCTTGCCACACTTTTTCCGCGCCTTTCTTTGCAACGGCTCAAGTTGCCAATGGGGGGGATTGAGGTTGGAGTTGCTACGCAGCGCACCAATTAAATTTGATTACAATTTGTGGCAACCGGCAAGAGCCATAGGAAGCACAACACATACTCCGTTCCCCCTCCAAGCAACCCTATCAAGGATATATTTACTTTAGTTGATGGCAACGAAAAAAAGTCGATAAATTTACGAGTGTGTGTGTGTATCTATGTGGGGGTGGAGGCTGGTGCAAGCAACATAAAATGGACGACGACTCAATTTGGCAGGACATACAGGAATAAATACTGAACTGCACACAGAAGGACACTCCTCGTTATGCCCAGTCGTTATTTATATATTTAGCCAAGACACCCACTCCACAACAATTTGACAGTTTAAAAGGGTGTGTGAATTCGATTAGTTAATTTTCATAGCTGAAGAAGACACACAATGAGCGGAACTGGAAATGATAACACTCCAGATCAACTAATTGAATCTACGTGCACCAAGTGGCTCTTCAAGCCAACAGAGATGGGACGCAGAGAGAGGGAGAGAGAGAGGCGAAGAGTGGGGGGCAGGTAAGTTGTGAAAGGGTTGCCAAAGTTGGCCTGTGTCCCTTTTGACCGTTCACATGGACAAAGTTACAAAAATTTATGAAGCATTTTCCTTAATTGCACTTCCTTGAAGAAATATAATTTATTTAAACGACAAGCGCACACCTTGCCCCCCTCTCTCTCTCACTTTAGCTTGCACGTTGCTGCCGGGCGCCAGTTGGACTCGACAGTGTTGGGGGGGGGCAATGGGTAGCGGCCAAGAGGTCACGCCCTGTTGGCTGTTGTAATAGTAGTTGCCTGCTGTCTGCCACTGCCTGCCTCTGAAAATGTCGTGTTGCGCCATTTGAAATGAAATTTTCTTTCAATATTCTTTTCTCTTGGCAATTGGCACAAGTCTTAATGGTCGCAAACGTTTTAGTCAAACGATATGCACTTTAAGCCTGGCCAATACTCTCCCAAATGGCATTCCAAATACAAATGAATCATTTGTGCAGCTGGAACTGCAAATGCAACACAGTTGTATTGGTACAGTCACGCAGTAGTGCCTAAATAAATAATTGAAATTGTTGTTGAAATTTGAAATATGGACATTTTGTCATTTTTCAACAACTTCGCATATCTTATGTCATTCTCAAAATGTGGTTGTCTTTGAAAGCTGATGTTTAAATAATTTATCTTCACTATTTGATTCGTTCGTCGAGTGATTGAAGTCTCTCAGATATTGTATTTCTGTATTTGCTTGTCTGTCGCTTGCTGTTTGCTGAACTGGACACTCGTTGTTGAACCCATTGCGATGCCGTTACTCCTTAATTTGAGCCTGAATAATTGACTTTCTTTGTTGCGGCTTAAGCAACAACTGTCGGCTGTGGTAAGACAACCACAGGTCAAGTGAGAGAGACAGAGAGCAAATCGAGTGACTAATTGAGTGAGTACAGTGAAGCCTGTAGCCAATGCAAGCAAGTCAAGTGAAAATACAATTGCTGGGCATATTCTCAATTAATATCGCATTTCAACTGAACTAATTGGACTAAATGCACTTAAAAGCACAACACACAAACATAAATCAAGCAAAAGGTCCTTCTCCTTCTCCTTCTCATTCTCCTTCTCGTTCGCCTTCTTCTTCTTTGTGTTGTCAAAACCAATTGACAGATAGATGGACAAATAAATAGATAGATAAACAGACAGGCAGAGAGACGGACAGATATAGATAGTTAGGCCACAGCCGCTGTAGATAGCTCAAAGACAAAGCCAAACAAGCTGAATGAATGGCGGTGAATGCAAAGTGAATATTGCCGGGCAAGTGAAAGCATCAAATTGAATTGAATCGAATCTCAACTATGCCAGCAACAAATTATATTTGTGCCAATGGCAAACCGCAGCCGTAAACCGATACAGAAAATGAAAATCGCAATAAGCCACGAGCAGCCCAAAAACAAATAAAAACACATCAAACGTTTCCCAGCTGCTGTTGTCAATGACAACGTTAAGCAGCTGCGAGCAGGGAGCAAGGGGATGAGAGAGGGTGGCACAGATTTTTAATTTTCTATTTTTGTATTGATTTTTTTAGCTGTTTGAAAATTTCTTATACAAAAATCTGAAATATATCTAAAAACGAAATTTAGCTTCGCTCTTGGCAATTTGCGATAATCGTACTTGGTGCGAAAGGGGTAGAGAGGGTAGCGAAATATGCCCACAATTTGGGTGGCAGTGCATATTGAATGAGTTTCCGATTAAAACTCGATTAACCTATTTTCGATAACAACTGCAATGCGCATCCGCTTCCGCATCCGCACACTTTCAAGCTACCCCCTCTCCCATGGACTCATTGACTGCCTGTCAAACATGTTAAATGTCCTGATTGCCGTTTCTGTTTCAGTGTTCTCTGGTTTTATCAGTGTGCCTGTTGTTGCTGTTGTCACAGCTGTTGCAGTTGCACTTATCGGTTGCTCTTGCTCTTATTGTTGTTGTTGCTGTTGTGATAGAAAGTGGCGTCACAGTGGTAAATCGAGCTGTTCAGCTCAAACAAGCAAACAACAACAGCTTTATACTCAACTATAATTGTTGTTGTTGCTACTGTGGTCGTTGCACATGTCAAATTGTTGTCCTGTTGACGCTGTGGTCGATTATCGTATAGTTAGCACACAGATATATATTGGCAAGCAAATTATGACAGTCATTTGCACGCACACACAGCAGAATGAGAGTGCGAAATGCCCACCATTAATTTGTGTATACCCCGTATACATTTAAAAATGTGCTTATCAGCAACTATTTATCGATAGATTAACATTCAGCTGGTATTTATTTTAGTGCACATTCCAAATAAACCAAATAAAGTAAGTTTTAACCAATTGGTTGCATACCACAGAGAAGCTTGAATATGCAGCATTAAATGCCTAAAACTAGTGCAAGTCATTTTTAAATTCTATTGTTCTTGTTCCTGTAGTCAACCACATAAGTATATCAGAAAAGCTTAATTTAAAACTAGGCAATAATATGGCTACAGACTACAAACGGTAGGTTCCCATAAATTGTTGCTCTTTTATAAACGTCCCTAAACCAGAAAAGAAGCAAATTAACGAGTTGAAAATTTGCATTAAGCTGAAAATAAAGCTAACGCCCAAAAGCAGGCAACGCTCTGACAGCTTTACTTTCGCTCTCTCTCTCTCTCTCTGCCCGCCTATCTCTTTCGCTGCCTCGCTCACTCTTCATTAGTACTCATTAGCTGCTTAAAACGCAATATTTGCTGCTCTGTATTTGCCCTGAAAAGCAGGCAATATATTTTTGCCAGCCAAAATGTTTTGTGCATATTGAATTGCTGTTGGGTGTGTGAATATGTGTGTGTGTGTGTGAGGTGTGTGGCACTCTCTAAGCCCCACACATTATATGAGTAGCGATTTGCATTTGCAAAATTTGCATAATTTAAAATAGTGCCCATAAAGGTAGGCAACAATTTCGTGGCCATCGGATTCCGCTTGATTTCGCTGCCCACAAGAGTAGGCAACGCATTTCTGCGTAAATTTTCATTGAATTTTCCGAACAACTTTCACAATTGCATAAATATGCAAGCGATGAAAACAAACCAAATGCAAATTAAATTAAAGGCAACACATACACACACACACACACACACACACACTGCAAACAGACACATCAGAAAATAAAAAATCCACACCTCACACTCAACTTCAGCTGGTTGTGTTTGCGCTTGTTAATTAACTGACAAAGGCAAGTGTGTGTGTGTGTGCGTGTATATCTTTTGGCATATCCATGCATATTTTTAAATGTCTGGCAGCACACGCACGCACACACACACACACACAAAAACAGACAGAGAGAGACAAGAGACAGCTGCTGTGGCCTGCAAGTGTTTGCTAATTTTATTAAACCCTCTTGCGCTTAATTAATAGAAAATGATTGCGCAAACAGACGTCGAACACCCACACACACACCACACTCACACACAGACAAGTGGTGGGTTGAGGTTCGGTTGAGTGTAGCAGCTGCAAAAATATTAGCCACTATTAAAAGCTAAAGCGAAGCCCGCTGCTGCTGTTGTTTTCATCACCTGCTGCTGCTGCTGCTGCTGTTCTGCTGCTGTCTTAACCCCGCAGCTTTAAAACTATTCAACCATAAAACGACCCACACTCACACTCACACACACACACATACACACACTCAAACACACATACATACGTAAAGCGAAGCGTAAATTCATTTACCGCAACGAGGCGAAGCCGGCAGCCAAACACACAACACAAAAAGCTTTTTACACAAATGAGTTCATGGATAGTCCAAACTCCCTACTACAGTTCCTACATTCAATGCTCGAGGGCTTCTTACACACACACACACACACACACTCACACATACAGATGCTGGTGCGAGGGTAGCCACAAAAATTAATACATTATTTTTAAAAGATAAATTTCAAGCATGTCTCTCGCTCGCTTGCTATCTCTTTCACACAGACTGACTGGCAAACAATTAAATCAGTGAAATCCACACGCAGCTTTTGGCACACCCGACCAACACCCACAAACACCCATACACACACACAGGCACACACACACTGTGTCGAACACTCTACACAAAATGTTCACAACTTTTCAACTTAAATTCATTTTGTGCGCCAAAGCGCTAAAGTAAAGTGCCAGCCCAAAGACGTGCAGGACCTGGCGGGGATGGGTGGAGTGTGTTTGCTGTAAAGGGGGGCCCGCCGCCGGAGGTTGCTTGGGTTTGGTTTTGAGCCAGGCAGCCAAGTGGCATCACACATTTTTCTCGTGGTTTGTTGTAAATTTGTTTTCGTTCACTTGCATCGTTGTGACACCGCAGCAGCTCAGTTGGTGGCAGTGTGGGGGTTGGGGTAGGGTTGTGGTGTGGGGGTGTGGCTACCTACCAAAAGCAGCCAGGAAGCCGCAACCATAGCTCTTCTTCTACTTCTTCAACTTGTTTTTGTAAATCAGTGCCTGTGACTCGTGAGGCAGCAGCTGCTGTTATTTTGGTTGCTGCTAAGAGCGTAGATAATAAATTAAACGCAGCACGCTTCAAGTCAAATAGCTGTGCCCCTCCCCCCCCCACCCAAAAAGCCCACCCCTCAAACTCCCAACCCTAAAATGAGTAAGCAGCTACGTATGCGAAAGGAGGAAGATATGTGGCGTAATGGGGGGAGGTAGGGGGTGGTGGGGGTGGGGGTTCAAGATAACGTTCGATTGTAAAGAAATTCATGTGCATGTGAAATTCAGTTGATACAAAAAGTCAACTCAGCATTGAGTTGTAAAAAAGAAATTTTTGTAAAATTGCCAACAGTCTTAAGACTGTTCAATGGGGTGAAAAATAAAACAAATTAAATTAAATTATCGATAAATATTTGAAATGTAATAAGAACCGCATAAAATTACATATCCTCGACGACGACAACTATAAAAATAATCGAAACTTTCATAAGCTAAATTTCACAATAAATTTATAAAGCCAACCAATTGTAGCTAAGAAAGCTATATGATTTAGTATATATAGAGTATATAGGGTATAATATATATGCGAACTGGAGAATTTGTTTCGGATATATCGATAAACACAGAAATGTTTTCATTTTCGAACAGGATAAGCGATACGATCCGTCTGTCTCCAATATGCAGCATATGGCTTTATCAACTCGACTGATTATGCTGCTCAAGAATATATAGCTTAAGGGGTCGCATACGTTTCCTTTGGCCTTTGTATCCTAAATTAGCGCTGAGATAAGAACACCTAAATGAATATCAATGGAGACTCAGTTTAGATCAGAGCAGTTGCTTGATATAAAATTCTTCTCTTTCAAATACAAAAATTTATGTTTTTTTTTTGTTTGCAACGCATAAATTAAATGCTCTGCGAGCTGACAGCGCTGCAACTGAAAAGCATCCCCCGCTCCCCTCCTCAGCAACTCTTTGAAAGTGTCCAACTCAAAAAAAAAATAAATAAAAATAAAATATAAGGAAGTGAAGAGAAAAGTTGCGTCAATGTTTCACTAGATAAAATGCCAGGACACAAAAGGCGTCGCCTTAAAGGGCGAACCCGAAGCGAGAAATTAACAAGCAGGGGGGGAAGGGCACCTTGTAAAGGGAGGGGTGGGGTGCGAAAGTGAGGTTGGCAGCAGCACGTCAACCCTTTTGTTTCAAATTAAAATTTACATATTTTAATGTGCAAAGTTTTGCGAAACGCTCTTCTTGCACGGCAACTGCCCAACAACAACAACAAATGCAGAAATGCTGCAAAGAGACACACTTAGTGTAAAGCCAGACACAGAGCGACAGAGAGAGACAGAGAGATAGAGTGCGACCGAGAGAGAGAGAAAGAGAGAGATGTAACAGAAAAGTTACTCCGTTTGCCAAAAAGGTTGGCAGTAAAAAATCAAATTGACCTGTAAATATAATTTAAAAGGTGGCAGCAAAAACAGCAACAACAGCAACAACACCAACAACAACAACACGAAACGTGTTTAATTATCAAGTTGTAAACAACAACACCAACAACACAAACAACAACAACAAACAAAAAACCGACACAAAAGGCAGAGGGCAAAACGAGTTTCCAGCTGCCGCATTCAATTTGAAGAGCAGCATTTTGTGCTCTGTCGCCATTTTTGTATAACCCGTTACTGTGTGTGTTTGTGTCAAGGTGTGTGTGTGTATGATAAAGTGTGTGTTTGTTTGCTTTAAGGCGCTAGCGTTTCAAAATTTTGTTAATTTGCCATTGTCAGCTAATGAGCGAAAAAAGCTCGAGACTGAGAAGTTTAAGTTCAAGAGATACACTGCGACAAACAGAGAGAGAGAGAGAGAGAGAGAGAGAGAGAGAGAGGGGCCAACACATAGTTTAAAAACCCCTTCTACCCACATACCCATCCCCACCACACCAACTGGCTACCCCTAATGTATAGGCTATGTATTCAGTTGGCATTGAAAATTTGAAGGAGGCAACCTGCTTTAATTAGATTAAGCAAAAGTTAGACTAAGCACAATTTGAGCAAAATTACTCGCAAAAGATAAACAAAACTGGAGCACAAAATAGAAATTCATTTAAATTGCGAACTAGGGGGGATGGAAGGGCGTTTATCCGAATAGAGAAGCGTAGACAAAGTTAATGGTTCTCTAATGAAATGGAATGTAATATATCAAGGACTAAATACGAACAGCAAAGCTTTCTCCACTTACTTTGTCCTCTCACATAAAGGCACATCTTTAGACTTTAGACTACCTTAATTATAACTAAAAGCAAACTAATAATTAAATTCGTGTAAAGTAAGCAGAGTTGGTCGACAGAGAGAGGGAGATATAGAGACACAGAGGCTCTAACTTAAATGGTTGATTTGTAATTTGTCTGGGTGGATTATACTTCAATTGCCTTTGCAATTGTGTCTTTTATTGCTATCGGAAATCGATTTTTATCGGCATTTCCGAAACGCGAGCATTGAATGAAATCAACTTCATCTGTGTTGGTTAAACGGGGCGGGGCGGGGGCGCAGGGGGGTTGGCGTTTGTGGTTTTATTATGTTTGCATAGGCAGCAAGCGCCAACTTTCTTTGGCTTGGTGTATGTGTGTGTGTGTGTGTGTAAAGTAACACCATTTAACGCTAATGTAAGGCAAACATTTTGATGTATTTGCCTTGTATGCATGAAATATGTATAAGTGTGTGTGTGTGTGTGTTTGTGTGTGTGCGCTTCTATTAAAACCTATTTGCATTTGTGTGTGTATGTGTACTTTTCATCAACTGTGTGTTTGTCTCTGTGTGTGTTGGTCGACATTATAACAACGGTTGCGTTGTCCACACTCATCTGCTCTTAAGCACACACATTTCTACATTCACTTACACACACACACACACTCGCTCACACACACATTCATTCATACATTCCCGCTTACCTGCAAAGTATGCCAACATGGCGGTTAGGACGACGGATATGAATATTAAGGCGATGCTCAAGCATTTCCAGGAACATCGGTGTTGACAGCGTTTATCTATGTGAAACCTGTAAAAGAAACAAAGCGAGACAGAGAACGTTAGTACATGTGAGCGAAAGAGAGGGGGAAAGATGGCGAGTGTTAAACAAACTGTGCAATGCATTTGTAATTAACAACTGGCAAACAGAAACCAAATAGAAGAACGGACGATGGACGAGAGACGAGGGACGAGGGACGAGAGAAGATGGACGGGACAAAGTGGTAGGAGGGCAAACACGTTACAGAAGTTGTGCAAAAGACAGAAGCATGGGAGGCTCAGAAAATGGAAATGGAAATCTGATTATTAAGTCACAAGCACATTGGATGAAGCTACCTACTTTCAGTGATGAACCAAAGAATGACCAAAGTAAATGCTCCGATTTGGATTTTGATTTTGATTTTGATTTTGACAATGCTGGGATGCTAGGAAATTGGAATTTGTCAAGTGTTGCACATCCAATCATTCAATCGTTATCTGTAAATGTCTTGCCACTCTTTACTACTCGTTACTCTGTGTACTCTCTCGCTACTTCAAGTGATATACTATCCAATCAATCGCTACTTTACAACAACTGTCAACGAGACTCTCTCGCTGCTTTCAATCTCGTCACTCGCTACTCTGAGACACTCGCCATTTGGAATGTCTCACTGTGACTCACTGCTCGCACTGATTCACACTCAAAAGTACTTGGTACCCACCCCAAATGACTAAGTCTGACTCACGCTATTTGGGAAATGCTGGCTTCTATTCTCTGCACTCATTACTTTAGGTAAATTTGAAGTCCCTTCTCTACATAAATATGCAATCTAAATGACTCGCTTCTGTGAACGACTCTTTGGGCTACTTCAAGCGATTCCTTTAGTCTTGAATGCTGCCACACAAAAAGTTGCAGCTCCTTTAGTCCTGAATAACGCTCATCTCTGAGGTGTGTATGAAGCATTACACATGAATGCAGGACAAGCTTGGAGTTAGATAAAAAGTTGGTTTAGTCGCTTGACATGGCACAAGGACCACAAAAACCAACGAAAGACACACACACTTGAACAAATACATACACACACACACACTCACAGGGAGAGAGATGAGTTTGTCAACTGTCAACTTTTTTAATAAAGCAACGCAAAATGATGCACAACTTGACTGTGTTACACAGCTGCCACTAGTTAATTGCATAAAACTTGTAGAAAAGATTCTGTTTGCATAGCAGACTGCTAACAAGACTAAAACTATGTACATGCATGTGTATGTGTGTGCATGTATGTATGCATGTATATGTGAATTGCCAGATCTATGTGGGCAGCGATGAAAGAGTCAGTTAGGAACCCTAATGAGCCTACTTGTTGTGGCGGAACAAAATCTAAGCGAGTGGAACTTAATGCAACCAGATTCACATAGCTAAGCAGGGAGAAGCAAATGAAGATGAATAATAAATCCAGAGTCCTTTACACTCGATAACTAAGGAACAAAAGCATAAGCGAAAGGCGAACGAGTTTGCCTAATGCAAAAATACGACTTTCTTAAAGAGCAAGGAGCGAGAAGTTAAGCTGCACTTATCCAATGGCACAAGAAGCAAAACAATAATAAATAAATGAAAACGAGAACTTAGTGCGAGAAGCATGCTGGGATGATAAGAGCAAGAGCTCGAGAAGCATTGAGAGAAGAGAGAAGCTACGAGCAAGAAGCATAACATTAATAAAGTAGCTTCACAAGAAGCAAGCTGAGAGCAAAAAGCTGCGAAGACAGCAGTAAAAGGGCAGCAAGAAGCAAAGCGATAAGTTCGCATTTCGCATACACAATTAAAGAGGCAAGATGGACGAAGGACGAAGGACAAAGGATGAGGGCCGAGAAAAGTGCACACAAAACGTACACAAGCTAAAAGCAGAGCGGAGCAGAGCAGACAGGAAGCCATTGCAGTCAAATGAGCTCATTTACTTTTAAGCCACACACACAAACGCACATACACATTGCGACGGACACGAATGCACTCAATGGAGTGTAAGGAGTGCTGTGAATGTATTCATTTGTTTGCTGACCCACTGGACGAACGGACAGATGGTTGGTTGGTTGGATAGTTGAATGGAGTTGCTTACCTGGATGGTGAATATGGCGAATAATGTGGTGCATGCGCTGAGTGCGAATTACGCAACGGGAATCCAGGCATAACCAATGGCTGTGAGCCGCTTATCTGGCAATGCGGACCACCGGCAACTCCGCCGCCGCCGCCGACGCCCCCGCTGCCCGGTGGACCGACAGACACTTGGGGGCCAACCCCTTGACCGCCGCCAGGCATTGGCATCGTTCCGGCGCCCATGGGCATGCCCATGCCGACACCGATGCCGCCACGATCGATGCCGCCATGGCCGATTGTGTTGCTGCCAGTTGACATACTTTGTGGCATCTGTTGTTGGTGGCCGCCCAATCTGCAAGAGAGATACAGAAGAGAATGAAATATAAGAGCGGTAGAGACAAGAAGAGAGGGGGTGGGGATCAGTACGGAGGCTGCTTGTAATGCGGAAATTAAAACATGTTCAAAGTTTTTCGCTTCACATTGCAATATTTAAATGTCGAGCACATATATTTATATGTAAATAGTACACTCAGAGAAATCACGTACAAGCCACAGACGTAGAACGTTTTATTTCTCAAATCTCAGGAAATAAAAAAACCAATACTGTACTGATTTATGTTTGATATATATAAACTTCAAATAATAACGAATCAAATTTTAGTTCATAAATTGGGAGCCAAAACGTTAATCAACACAAATTTTAAGTACAAACATTCTGCTCATGCCTATTCTCGACTAGATTCAAGAATTATTGATGAATAAGTTATGTGTATGTGTACTTGTTCTGCTCGAGTTTATCAAAGAGTTTTTTCTCTGAGTGAACACATTTTATGTATTTAGTTTTTATTTTTTTGGGCGTAGCACTTGACACAAAAGGCATTGTTATTGCTTTTTGGGTGGACTGCTGCTGTTATTGTTATTATTATTTTTAACGGTTAAGTGATGCGGAAATTTTAAATTAAAAAACATAAATCAATGCATATGTGTGTGTGTGAGAGAGTGTGTTCATTGTTTCATTATCGTTGCCCAGCAGCCAAACTGTTAGTTGTTGTTGTTGTTTGTATTTTATTATCGCTGAACATTAAGCGGAAATGCAGCTACAGGCAGTGATGTCGACGGCACTGGAAAACTGCTGTTGCTGCTGTTGCGACTGCTGCTGCCCATGTAAATATGCAACACATTTTTGTCGTTGGCGACTTTTACTCGCCGCCCGCAAGTATGCTGCACTTTTTTTTACAAACTGCCAGCTCTGCGATTTACAAGACAAAGGACTCAAATTACCGCACACACACACAATTTGGCTGAAAACTTAATGCGTGTGTGTGTGTATGTATGATTGTAGAGCATACTCGGTTTGAAGTTGGATACATGTTTGCGTTGCGTCAAGAGCGAAAAGCACTTATTAATTTGTGCGTACAACACAAACAAAAAAAAAGGATAAATAAGCAATTAATTTAACTTTTTTTTTTTTTGCATAAAAACCTAGCTGGCGCTACATACTGTCGATATACATATATCTGTGGCAAACTTATAGCGACATAGCTGTTAACACCAGCCACATCCACAATGGAGCTTAAAGTAATCAAAGTAATAATTCTTAACTGTGTGACCCAAAATAAAGTGCTCAATATTCTATTTAGGCTCATGATTATACTTAATAAAAAATGTTTTTGGGTTTTTGCTAAGAAAAAGGCAAATTGCATGCATTTTGTAATTATTCTTTGGGCTATCTAAGTCAAACTGTGAACAAGAAAGTTGTCTTAAAATGAATAATTCCAGTTTTCAATTGCCTATTTGCTGTTGCTCTACTTGCCGTTAGTTTCCTTCAGAATTCGACTTCGAGTCGAAATTAGTCAGCAGCCGAACGTAATTTTTATATAGAATTTGTGACGCCAGTTGAGGCAGTTTTAGGGATGCAAACGTTATATTTATTTCACTTTTAAGCTTTAATGGTCGTCCTTCAGTTTGCTTTCTCTCTCGCACTATCACTATCACTCTCTCTCTTTCTCTCTCTCTCTCTCTCACTCTATTTCTATTTCTATTTCTGACTCTCTCTCTCTCTCTCTCTCTCGCTCTCATCATGAATGGCAGAGTGCATTTGACATATCACATTTTTGGCCAGCTCGCTCTTGACTCTTGTCAAATTTTTGTGTGCTTTGGACGCCATTTTGGCTTTGTTATTTATGGCCATGTCAAGTGGTCGCCAGCTGGTCAAGAGTTGCGCTCTCCGCCCCCCTCCCCCTCCTTCCTACTCACCACTCTATCTCTCTCTTTCTCTTCTGTGGCCCTGGAGCATGGCCTGCATTTGACATGTGGTTTGCGAGCGGGCCAAAAAGTTTTTTCCTTTCTATTTTTTGGTTTTGCAGGTTTTTTTTTTCATTATCGTTTTCGATTTCATTTTTTCCATTGGCAATTGGTAAGCCGACAAAACGCTTCTAGCATCGACCATGTCCCCCGCCTCCTCTTAAAAATGTCGGTTGGTGCTGCCTACAAGAGCTAAGCCCCTGTTTGCAACTACCACACCCAACTGGAACCTACTACTGACCAACAAAATCGGAATTTGCAAATCAACCCAAAATCAAGCTGCAAATTTACGAGAGTCGCCCTACAAAAGTTGTTGCCAGCGGCTAAAGCAACCAGATCAGCGTAATTTATATAGCATATACACAAGGCAATATACACACAAGCATACACTCAATCGCACACACACACACATGGGGCAGGCAAAGAAGAAGAGCATGCCACATGAATAGGGGGCCAAATGAGTGCGAAAGCAGCTTACAACCAAAATCAACGAAAACAGCAGTTGTGTCTATGTGTGTGTGTGTGTGTAGAAGATAAATGTGCCTCTGTGTGTGTGTGCTTCGGGGGCAGCTTAGCAAACGCTAAGCCAGCCAGCGTTGAGCGCAAGCTGTGCCTGTGATTTATTAGCAACAATAATAGAATTAAACAATTTAAATTAAGTTGTAGCCAAAAACCATAAACAGTCTGCCAAAGCAGGCAACACCACTCGCTCAGTGGTGCTGCGGGGCGCGTGGTGCGGTGTGGGGCTGTTGCACGCAACGGGGCGTACCGCAAACAAAATAAAAAGTCGTAGACAAACACAAAAAGTTTTGCTCTGCACTTTTTATAGAGTATACACACAAAAAAAAAAAAAAAGAAAAAAAAATCTGAAAAAATATAAACGTTGCTGCGGGTTTTCGGTGTTTGTTAAGCTTATTGAACTAAGCCTAAAGATGAGCTTGGGCCATGAAATTTGATATGAACATTTACTTTTATTTTGATAAAACTTCAGATATATTATATTATAGATATTATGTATGATTCTACAGATATCGTCTGATGTTGAGCTAACAATATTCAGCATATGCTAATACTGCAAAGTCCATTCTAAGCGATTGGCATGATTATATTAGAGGCAAAATCTAAGCGTTTTTTGTGTGAATAACTAATTTTACTACATAAATGGATACACCTCACATATGACTGATAGTTAAGCATAGATTGTGAAATCTGAAATGCTTTTTTAACTTCTTGATTTAGAGCATTGCAAATTCGTTGCAAATTGACTGCATAAATTTCACTTTAGCTGGTCAGGCACGTTAGGATAGTGGAATACATGGATGAAGGGTTGTGGATAGGGGGGGCTGAGGGGTTGTTACATGTGTAGTCTCGCGTCGCCATGGGGCATTACAAATGCTTCCTGTGCATAAATGTGGCAGCAGTCCTGAGCACCCCCCTTACCTCTACCACTCCTATCTGCGTGTGAGCTTATATGTGTATATATTGTTGCTTTTATTACTAGCTGTTGTTGTTGACCAGGCCCCAACACAGTTTGACCCCGAATCACACACTCCACACACACCTCACGGACCCCCTCCTCCTACCAGCACTGGAGCAGCAGCAGCGGCGCCCTCGTTTCCGTGCCACTCGACGCTGGTGAGAGTAAAAAAAACGTTGCATACTTTTGAGTGCAACGCATTTTGCAACTCAAATGGCATTTTGTAGTTGTTGCTCTTATTTTTGTTGTTATTGTCATTGTTGTGTTGTGTTTGTGTTGTTATTTTTAAGTGTGCATTTAATTTAATTTTTATTTAAATGCAACACATACAAAATTAAAACATTTCACAAAAAAAAAAAACACAATTGTTGCTGTGCTACTTGTTACTGTGGTGAAGTGCGTGTGTGTGGGTGTATGGGTGTATGAGTGTGTGGGTGTATGAGTGTGTTAGTACCAAGCAACAACAACATAACAATACACAATTATGGCTGACTATATGACACACATATTCACATAAAATATGTTGTTGCAAAGAGCCACTCACAAAATAACTCGAAAGTGCTGCAATTAAAGTAATTGCGTTGTTTGCAATTGTTGAAATGTGAAATCTGAAAAGTTAACAATGAATGAGCTTAAGAGACTTAAGTCTCAAGCATAAAACTGACATAAATATATAAACATATGTATATCCATACATATATTATCAGATATGCCATTGTACATTAAGAAGCGATTGTTGGGCTTTTCATAAAATGAAGGCAGCCTCCTATATCAATATACTGTTAAGTTACCGAAATGCAAAACAGAAAAAACAAAACAAAATTGCAGTTGCCCCTTGGCCTAGAAATCCAAATTGGCTTAAATAAGCCAAATAGCTCACTGATCCCAAAAACGTCCAAATAGAATATCTAACCACTGAAAAAAGCTACTGTCAGTCAATTTGATATTGGTTGACTCACAGGAGTGGACTCAATGATATAATTTCCCGATTGTCCACTGACAGAAAAAAAATAAAAATTTATATATTAAAATTTGTTTAAATATTTGTATGTTATCTAATCTATGCCACATTTTGAATTTAATATAGATTAAAATAAAATTAAAATAATATTTAAAACTCGTTGGAGCTAATTTCGTTGCTCAGTTGCTTTTCGTGCTCTTTAGCTTTAACATTTTCCCACACTCGCTATTTAACTGGGTGTGGGTGTGTGTGTGTGTGTGTGCCCTTAAATGCTGCCGTTAAATGCAATTGCTGTACTCAGTTTGCGTTGCAAGGTTGCAAGGTGGCAAGCAGCAGGTTCGTTCTGCGCTCATAGCACTGTGTGGCTCTAATCAATTAGTTGCGCTGATTTGTTTGACAAACTGCAGCAATTCGTCTCTGCTGTTGTTGTCGTTGTTGTTACTGCTTACTATTGCAGTTGTTTCTGTTGTTGTTGCATTGTTACATTAGTCGCTGCGGCCACGTAGCATTTTTTTTATTTTTTTTTTATTTTTGCTTTGTAGTTTGTTGTCTTTTGTGCGCCAATTTCGCTTGTAATTTCGCAGAGCTCCTTGGCTATCTCTCTCCCTCCATCCCTCCCTCCCTCTCACTCACTCTTCACGTGTGTGTGCCTGTGTGTGGTATGCTTGTGCTGTGTGTGAGGTGTGTGTGAGTGTGTGTGTATCATTATTGATTTTGCGCTTCATTTTTCTAGCACGTTTCCGCACAGCGTGTAATTTTGTTTGGCTTTATCTACGTTGCTCGCCCTCAAGAACTTGCTACACTCAGAAAAACCCAAAGTTAGTCAAGAATGTTGCTCGCATATTTTCCCCTAAGGTACAACATTCGGAAAGTATCTTGCGAATGTTACCTCGTTCGTCTCGAGAATTGCGGTTCTTTTTTTTTTTGATTTTTAATCGAAATTTGTTTCGATATTTCAAGAAAATAATTTCGTATTTTTTAAAGCAAATTTAAAATATAATCCTTTTAAATTATGATATAGCTCCATATATGATATATTGATCAGATATTGGCATAGTTTCAGGTGTGGGAGTGGTCTCTCCTGTGGCAAACATTGACGGTGTGGATATACTTCTTTTGCGCAGTGTAGCGTTAAGCAGAGGGCAGTAGGGAAAAGAACCGCGAGCGAACCGCGAGACATAAACCTAAACCTAAACCAAAACCTCAACCTGAACCAAAACCAAAACCAAAACCGACCTGTGGGAGCTGTGTGCAAACATTTTGCGCAAAATCACGTTTTGGGCGTTGTTGGTTTTGCGTTGTGCGGCATTGTCCGGGCACGAATTGACCCAACCCTAAGCCCTAAACTCTGAACAATGAACGGAGAATTCAGCTAGAGAAAAACGAACTTATAGTTTGTTCCACTTGTTGTGCGTGTGTGTGAGTGTACGGTAGTGTGTGTGTGTGTGTGTGTGCGTGCGAGTGTGTTTGTGTTCCACTTGCTGCCTTATTCACAAAACTTTTGCAAAACGGGCGAATGGACATTGGCCAGAGGCAGCCGACTTGAGCTGTGGCTAGGTGGTTAAGAGGGGTAATAAAACTACTCCCCTCCACCCCCACCCCAATTACTCACCCCCCTCGCAACCCTAACTACATGCATGCAAATATGTTTAATTGACGTAAATTTGAGCAAAGACCGGGAGTTTCTTATTAGGTTTTCAATAAAAACTAAAATTGTTGCCAAGAGAAACTATTTTTGAAAACAATTTATTTCCACAATATTTCCAATACATATAAAATACTTACTAGAATAAAGCTGAGAGCTCATTTGATATTTTGCTCTCACTCTGGTGCTCTCTTTCTCTCACTCCTATTTTGCCTTTCTTTCCTTTTTTAATTCTCATTTTTCCCGAGAAGCTTTCTCGCTAAATTTCGCACAAACACAAAGACGTCAAATCAGCAGAAAAATGCCAACACAAAAAAAAAAGGAAGAAGAACTTAACACACACTAAAAGGGAGAGTGTGAGCGGCATAGACAATAGAAAGACAGAGCGAGAGAGAGAGATATATAGAGGGACAGAGAGAGAGAGAGAAAGTGGAACGCAGGCAGGCAAATCAATTTAATTAGTTTCTGACTTTCATTTACAAATTATGCATAAATCTGTAGACAGCGCCCCTGAGACCATAAATTAAGCGAAACTCAAACGCAGACAGAAGAAGAGGCCCCAAACTTTTATGCGAGATAACAACAACAACAACAACACCAACAACAACGAACTTGTAACTAACTACACAGGTCAACCAAGGAAGAAGAAGACGAAGAAGAACAAGCAGCAACAGCAACAGCAACTGGGGGCAAGTAAAAGAATCAACGAGGGTTGGACGCAAAATTAATTTGCGCTTTTATTAAATTTTCTGGTCGATTTTTTTTTGTTTGCTGTTTTGTCCTGCACAGAAAACAGAGAAGGGAGAAGGGAGAGCGGGGGTGTTTTTTTTTTTTTTGACTGGGCAGTGCAACTATGAGAAAGGAAGAGGGGGGTGAAGTAGTCGGAACGGAGACTTGTGGCCATATAGCTAAAGGGCAGACAGGTAATCACGGCGTGGGCGTAAAATGGGAAAGAGGGCGTGTGATACGAGGGGGTCTATAACACACACACATGAGCAGCTTTTATAGAGTGTAAGAGCAACAAGCGAGCATATAGAGAAGCAGAGAGCGAAAGAGAGACAGAGCCAGAATAAGCAGCGAGCAGAGTAAAGCGTGCAGAGTAAAGCGAGCAGAGTAAAGCATTTACGAGGCGCTGTCAAACGAATTGCAACCCCTTGAAACCATTTTTTATACTCGATTTATTTTCATTTTTTTTTTTTTTTTTTTTGCGTTTATAATATACATGTATGTGTGTGTGTGTGTGTGTGTTTTTTTCTTTTTAAATGAATGTTAAAGCCAAGCGTGTAACCCAAACGTTAATGATCTAAGAAAAAAGTAACAGCGCTCGCTTGAAGCAGGGGCTCATTTTGTTGCAGATGGAAAGGGGTGGTGGTGGGGAGCGGAGGGGTTGGAGGACATCACTGCTATCAGTTACGAGCTTTCAAGGCAGATGATACTGCAAAATACAAAAAAAAAACAGCAAAACGAAACCGGAGCAAGACAAGCCAACTGGCAAAAACCCCCCTTTGCCAGTCTCTGCTCCCTGCCTGCTCGATGCTGCCATGTGACTAATAACACCCCGAGGGAGCAGACAAACCGCCAAGGGGGCGTGTGTGTGACTGTGTGTGTGTGTGTGTGTGTGTGTGTGCAGCAACAGCAGCGACGCCGATGATCAAAGCAATTTTCACTGCTGTGCTTGATTCCTTTTTTTCTACAGCAGGCAGCCGCTGCGTCCTTCTCTCCCCCTTTCGGGCACACCTCTCCCCCCTTAGCCAACTAAATGCTAAATTTTGTTATGACGGCGGAATTAATATTATTAAGGGGCGATTTGCAGCCTCGACCTGTCTCTGAAGCGTGGGCCCTTTTCCCATTTTTTTCTTTACATATTTTTCCTTTTTTTCAGTCTGTTGAGTTGATAATTTAGCGACGCCACCAGCAGTAGCAGCAGCAGCAGCAGCAGCAGCAGCAACAACACCAACAACACCAACAACAACAATGTCAACATTATCAGCAAGCGCCGAACGCAGCTTTGTTTGTAAATCCACTTCGTCCCCCATTCCCCCCCTTTCCACTTTCCACTTTCCTCACACACAACCCCACGTCTAGTAACGACCCTGGTTGCATTTTCACGTTCATGCTTGTTATTAAATATTTACAGCTTTCGGCCTGGAAATTTGAGTAGCGGCTTTAATTGTTGTCACTTGCAAATTAATTATTGACACAACACGCCGTTGACTGAAGGCAAGAAATCTGATAAGTAAACACCCTAACATAATATTACAAGGAGCATTCAGTTTCTGCCTTCCTTCTTCGACATTCCAGTACAAAAAAATCTTTCTTATGAGGGTAACGATAAAAAATTTGCATTTGAAAGCAATAAAAGGGAACTCAAAAAATAGTTCTTGTTCCGATTCAAAATGTGTAAATCTTAAAAGTTCCAATTACGACTGTGAGTTGGTTTCCAATTCAGTATTCTATGCCATTATGCCACCATATAGACTAACAATATCGATTGTGGTTCCGGTTCCGATTCTTAATTTCAAACGGCAAAGCTCGGCTTGCTATTCCCATTCCAGAAAATACTTGAATAAATACTTCAAACTTATCAGATCAAAGCACTTCAAAGAAATTGTGTTTGAAAGTAATTTAAATGTCAATAAAATCTAAATTATTATTTGAAATCAAGTAATTATGTATAAATAATCTCAACTGAAGCTAAATTGTTTTGCGATGAATAATGACTATTACAGAGTATCACATAGTTCACACTGCAGAACCATATCAATAAGTGATCAACGGCTGGAACTACAGGGTATCACATAGTCGACTCACTTCGGCACACACAGACAGCCGTTATGCTTGCAGCAGAGCTTAGCTCTTTCTCTGCTTTCTTTCCTTCTTTCTTTCCTTTTTGCGAGAGCGTGAAAGCGTTGCGATAAGCGACTCAAATATTTTTCCAAGCGCTTATTAATTGTTTGTCGAGTGGCAAATGGCAGGAGACAGGAGGCAAGAGGCAAGTGGCAACTTTCGGTGGAGTGCGGGGCAGGCAACATCGCGTCGTCGAGGTGTTTGCCAGAGGATTAGGCGGCGCATAAAGTAAGGCAGCCAAGTAGCAGTAAGTGGCAACATTGAAGCTTGCCACCTGCTGTGCCAGAATATGTGCATGCTACACATAGTCCAAATACAATGTCTATAAATCGAAAATATGCCCATATTTTTACACATCCCCCCAAAAGGCCGCCCTTCGCTAAAATCAATCGAGCCAATAACGGAAATTGCGCCAAGTGCGAAGCGGCCCAAGAAATCAAAGACGCAATTTCGAAAAAAGCAATTGGAAGAGAGTGAGCGACTGCCAGATACCCTAATATGCGGGCAAGCTCATGAAACAGAGGTGTAGATTGACAAAATTCTAAGACTTTAGCTACCTTAGTCTCTGGTACAGAAAGAGGGATATGGCTATATGGACTCGACTTCTGATGCTGATCAAGTATACATATAATTTATAATGTCGGATCTATTTGCTTCTGCCTGTTACATACTTCTGCACAGTATCCGTTTACCCTTTTGCCTTTTTTATGGGCTGCAGGGTATATGCATCAAATGGGAAAAATATTGCAAGTAAATATAAATATAGTTGAGGCACAGCGGGTCATCAGCCTTAGCGCAGTCTGAGCCACGTGTCTGCTACACCCCACACAGCACCCCACAATCCACACCCCCACGCCCTCCCCCAATTCCCATTCCACTTTGCCCAGTCCAAGCCCCTTGGCAACGATTTCACTTTCGTCATGGCTGCAGCAGCAAATGCGAAATATGAAATGGCATTTTCCATTTGCACGAGGCATAAATTGAATTACGACCCAAAAAGGTTATGCCAGCCTGTCTATATATATATATATATATATATATATGTATAATAATTTACAGATATATACATATATATTCAGCAGCTGCAAGTGCAGCAACCACCCAAAAGTGGTTGGTGGTCAGCTGAATACAGATCGTGGGGAGGGCAGATTCAACCATAAGGGGTTAGGGGGGGGCAAAGGGGGGTTGTTGTCGACAAATCTCATCTAATAATTGCGCCCTATTTTTCACATTTGTGGGCGTGGCTCACGTTTTGTTGAATACAGCCGCCCCCGAGTTAATTTGCAACATAATCTTTTAATCTGGTTTTTGTGTCAACTGCAGGCAGGCAGGCAACAAAAAACACCACCAGTTCTCCTTGTTGTTGTTGTTGTTGTTGTTGTTGCCACCCTTGGCAACCACCATTTATGAAAAATTCATTAGTTCCACAAGAAAAAAAATAGAATAAATGACATATGATCCTAATGATGTTCTATATACCAAACAAAAGGCAGAAGACACCAAATCTATCCCAAAAGTCCACTTTAAGTTTTATGGTCAGCAACAACAACAACGAATGGCAAACGGAAATAAATGTCCAGCATTGGACAAACAGCTCATAACATGCCAAAAATCTGTTGAAATTATTTGCAAAAAATTTGCTAAAAAAAAAAAATAATAATAATAATTATAATAATATATAAATGTTTGCCAAGTTCTTTGAATAATTAAAGCGATCGACGAAATTTGATTGTTCAATTTACAATTTGCTTGAAAGCAATGTTCATGTTTAGATGGATACAGCTCTCTCTCTCTCTCTCTCTCTCCTTATCTATAAGAACTGTGATAAGTGCAGCACGTTGCATGATTTGGCTTATATCCCCTGAGCTAAATTAATATCGCTTCATCGACTTCAATTTCAGTTGTTTCACTGAATAGTTTAGGCTAAATTTGATTCACCAGCCATGCTAACAATCAAAGTTCGTACAAATTTGGTCAAAACATGAACTGGAGTCCTTCTTCTTCTTCTTCGGAGTCACATGTGCAACACATGAGGCGGCGTTGTTGTTGAGTGTTGGACAAAGAGTTAGTCAAGCATAAATATAATAATGCTCAGTGCAGTTTGTCTTGAGTGTATTATCTATTATTGGTTTTACTTGCCTATCTTGGCAAGCTCACTTAACAGTTATATTCTATTGAATTGAAAAGCCAGTTTGGCTTACGATGAAAACTGTTTCAGCTTTGATAGCGCAATGAATGGCAAATATGATCTCTGCCCTGTTTCACTACACTCCCCTTCTGTGCTCTGATGATGATGATGATGATGGTGATGCTGCTGCTTTGCAACAATGCAATTGCCACAAAAGACTTGTCAGCGCCAGGTAAAGTAAGGAGCAGTCAAAGATGGAGGGAGGAGGGAGCTGGCAAGTGTAAGGCAGTAGCAGATAGGAAAAGAAAAGTCTGAGGAAATTCGCATTATTTTTCGAATGAAAATTTTGTGCGAGTGCAAAAGTTGAATTTCCTTCGATTTACTTGGCTTTAAGTTGAAAATCATTTTTTTTTTTTCTTCTTTTTTTTTTGGGCTGCTGAATCGAATGTGGATATAAAAGGGCCGAAAAATTGTAAGTGTGTGTATCTGTGTGTGTGCATAAGCAAATACGTGTGCTTGTGTGTGCGTGTGTATGTGTGTGTGTGTAGTCGAAATTCATCAAAATCCAATCAATCTTTCATTTAAACATTTTCATTTCGGCTCGTTGCGTTGCGCGGCATTTTCGCATTGAATGGAAAACGAACCGAAAGAGACAGGGCATGCCCATAAGTAGAGAGACAGCGAGAGCGAGAGCGAGAGAAAAAGAGAGAGAGAGAGTGGTAGGCAGAGCAAAAGAACAAGGAGCAGAAGAAGAAAAAAAAAAAAAAACAGAATACGCAGTAAAGCGCAAATATTTGCGCGTATAAATGGGGATGATGATGAGAACCTAAGGATGAGCCTGTAAAAGCAGCAAAACAAAAAAAAAAAAAAACACCGGACGAAGGACGAACTGTTGATAAAGCGCCAGAGGAAACCGGGACAGATAAGGGCAGGGCAGGGCAGGATGGGACACAGGCCACGTGGCATAGAAAAATAGGGCGCAGCAGCAACAACAAATATCAGCCAAAATGCTGATAGAAAAAAAGAATAAGTGAAAAGCACAAAAAGTGCGCAAACTAAAAACGAAAAATACATACATCAAAATTGCAGTTAGTTAGCGCATTGGCAACACAATAAACTGTTGACAAAAAAGAAATGCATTTGACACACTGCCAAATACCCTAACGAAAAACAAAACAAAGAAATCGGTTGCTGCCTTCGTTTTTAAATGCATTTTAAATGCCGCACATGAACAATTTGGGGGCGTCGTTGGTTGGGGCGTGGCCAGCCAAAACGCAATCAGCTAAATTAGTTGACTACACACACACACACACACATACACACACTCACACGAACCCGGAGAAAACAAAGCGATGCTATAAAAACAGTTTCAATAACCAAATGGCAACAATGGTAAAACGGCGCAAAACCTCATTTTGACCAATTGAAAGCGAAATTTGAAATTAATTCCACTCTGGCCGGGAGCTCCCCAGTGTTGTAAGCCAGCCAATGCCCATACTCATGCACTCGAAAAAACAAAACCAGGCATTATGTTCAAATTAACCTTTTTGCAGTAAGCGAATTTTGAAAAAAGCCCCGCGTCATCTATTACAAATTTGATTCTTAAATCAATTTTCGACTATAAATGAATTAAATTTCATAAGATTGGAAATTATTTCCAAAACTAAATGAGATGTATTTCTGTATTTTAGAAATTTCCAATAACCAGACAACTTCCCTATTTCGCTGAGTGCAGCAACCCAATCGGCGCAGCTTCAACTAAAATGTGAGCCTGTATCAACAAAGCAGACGGAATGCCCGATGGGGTGGTGGGAGGGGAGGGGTGGTTTTTGGGGTTTGGGGTGGTGTGGTTGGAGTGGAATTAGGCTTGGGCATGAATCATATGGTCGATGGAATTTCAAGGCGCAGCTCCAAAAATATATTTCTTTCTCTCATATATTTTTTTTTGTTGTATTCTGAAATGCCAAAGTAAACACTGAGAGAACCGATAAGGAGAAAGTGGGGGGATAGTCGGTGTGGGTGGGTGTGGGTTTGGGTGGGTGTGTATTCAAAAGTGGGGTGCTTGTGGGCAATGTTTACCGTTATTTAAAGCTTAATCCCCCAATGTGGAAAAGCATGAATTTATAATTAAAAGTAAATTAAAAGTAAATAAAACAGCGCCAAAAGATGCGCAGCTGATGGGGAGGAGGCAGGGCAGTGGCAGAGAACCGGAGGGGCGGAGGGTAGAAGGAACAGAGGTAATTTGTGTTTTTGTATGTCTGATATCCCAAAAGTGTATGCCAAGATACTGTTCTGCCGCAACCAATCAAAAGAACCAACCTTAGCCCAAAACGCTCACCAACTTCTACTGCTTCAGATTTGGATATATTGCTGGAGATTTTAATGAGCAGCCGCATCAAAAAGAGATAACAATGCAAAAGGTGCTGCTGCGACAAAAGTTTCGATAATTAATGTTTTCAACAACTTGTGACATTTGCTAAGGATGCTTGTAGTTTTCGACGCAGGCATTATTCACGCTTAATCGATACACAAATACACACATTAAAAGACAGCTGCTTCAGCTGTGAACTGCAATCTCAATATCTAACTATCAATGGGAAGTAAAAAAAATACTATTTCAGGGAATAGAAAAAATAAAATTTAAATACTTAACATGGATAAGTGGAACAGTGGAGCAAGCAGAGCATGAGGCGAAAGAGCAGCAGGAGTGCAACATTAGCTAAAGGCAGCAGCGGTAGCAGGAGGAGCAGCAGCAGCAGCAGCAGCCTTCCAGCAAAATGGCGCCCAACGCAAGTAGGTTAATGTGCGTGGCGCCCAACGATGCCAACAATGCCGATAAAAATAAAAATAAATATACTTCTATTGGTAAAACATAGACGGGTGCGTCTAACTGCGTTTGTGTGTGAATATTTCTACAGTGCTCAATCTGTGTGAGTTATGCAAGACAAAAACAAATGGCGACCAAAAAAAAAAGACAAATTTAAAATTCTAATTGCCAGCGAGCAGGAGAGTGTGCGCCAGTGTGTGTGTGTGTGTGTGTGCATGCGTGTGTGTGTGTGTACGCTGTAAAAGCTGTAGCTCAGGTAGAGCGCCCAAATAGCAACCGCCCTGGCACGCCCCGCCCCGGCCGACCACCGCTCGCTTGCTCTTCGCTTTTGTGCAAAATGAATAAAACATTAAATCGGATTATAGAATTTTGCATTTTTCGAAATTAACATGTTTATCCTGGCTGTCTGGCTGGCAAGACTGAGTGGCAACAGTGGCAAATAGAAGGGAAGCAGGAAGGAAGGAGCAGACGCCGCAGTAGCAGTCATTGAATTTGAATTTGAAGCATTGCAGTAGTCGATGAGGAAGACTAACCAGGACATGGTCGATGGTGGCGCCCCTTGCTACACATTTCTTTTTCCCTCTCTCTCTGCTTATTTCGTCTTATTTTCTTCTACTTTTTTTTTGGCAAACGGAGCAATACGACAACATATCCAAAATGCTATTGAACTATATATGTATATATATAGATATATATATATATAGATATATATATATATAGATATATTGTACATCAAGTATTTAGTATATAGGTCGACAGCATTCACATCTCAAGCAAACTTGCAACGTTGAGGCAAGCAAGTCGTCGACAGTAGCAATTAAGACACGACAATAGATAACGATGTGCCCGAAAACTGGGTTACGAGTTACGGTTTGGGCCACAGAGTGCGGATTAGGGGTCTAAGGGGTTAAGGATTAGACGCATTCGCTTGTGGCGTGAAGAGCGTGACAAACTTGAGGCAACAATTTCCAAGCGCCAAGTGCAAATCATTTGCCACAAACTAGCTCATGACTTGACTACAGCCGAAATAAGAGATGCCCTGTAAACCAATTGTTATAGAAGCGATACCGATGTCAATTAATCTGTTGAATAAATGAAATAAAAAACTGCTTCTATTTTGCACGGATTGAATTGGTAGATAACGAAAAGCCTGCAAGCAAACAAGCCTTGTGTATGGAAAGAAGTTGGCTTTATTGGCCAACAACTGTTTCTAAGCTAAGTTATACAAACGAATCTCTCTAGCTAACCAGCTAATCGTTTTATGCAGCTACTCACATTTGGCCAAAAACTCATTAACATCAGACTAGTATATCAAGTAGATTTCACAAGAAATTATCGGTCGCTTGACAAGGGTAAATAGTCTCGGGCGAAAAGTTGGTAAAAAGGGTATAATGGTTTTGTGCAAAAGAAGAAAGCATCTCGGACCCCATAAAGTAAATATATATATATATATATATACGAAAAGATATAGCTGTATTTTTAGAAATTTTAAATTTTGCTCTTGCTTATGCCGGGCAAATCATTCTTTTGATCGACAACGGCACCCGTTTCGCAAACACTGATAAATATCGATTTCCAATAGTAATAAAAGCAACAATTTTCAAGGCAGTCTTCCAATTGGTTATATTTTGATCAAGTTTTATCAAGATCTGCTAGGAAACAACAAAGAAATGAGAGCGTTTCCAAGCGTGCTCATTAGAACATATTTAAAAGCTGGGTGCAGGCTATATCGTAGTCGAGCTGACTCAACTATGCCACATTTGCTTATGCTTTATTTGTGGCTCAGATTATTAGAGACTTTGCAGCCAGTTCACTTAACTAAGAGTTGAGCTGTTTTTGTGTTGGGTTAAATTAGGTCATGGCTATATTAAGCTTATCTGATATGTATTTAAAAACTCGCAGCTCAAGTTGAAGTTGAAAATTTAGCAGTTGTTGTTTTGTGTGCTTGTGGCTGAAGTACAGGGTTCATTTTCACACACACATTTGTGCCGTCTCTCACACTTTCAACCCTCGGCGAGTGCAGCTGTCAAACCGTCAGTCAGTCAAACAGGCACTCAGTCAGTCAGGCAGTCAGTCAGTCAGTCAGTACACATGATAATGATAGGTCTACTGATAGCCCTGAGAGCCCTCTAACAAAATGACTGTCTACCTCTGCCGCCCTGCCAAACTTAACTGGCATTCGTTTGAAGTGGGCACAAAGACGCATAATAAGATTAGAGACAATGGGACAGGGACAGAGACAGAGAGAGAGAGAGAGAGAGAGCGAGAGAGTGACACAGAGAGAGACAGCGAGAGAGAGATAGGGGGGAGACAGAAAGAAACTCGAGTTGAGAGTTAGCGATTTTGAGCTTAGATTGTCTTCTGTGCTTTGTCTTTTATCAGAGACGTACAAGGCGGGGGGTATATTGGTGGGGGGGTGGCGTGGGGTGTGGGGGCGTGGCTAATCCGCAGCTGCCAATTGAACTACGCCAGTTTCAAGCGTTCATCCAGCTGGCAACAGTTGAGCTCTATAATTAAGCGAAAAACTTTGCAACGCAATCGGAAATCTGAAGCTAAATCAAAACTGTAACCCAAAACTCTCTAATCATAGGTTATGCATGTGTGTGTGTGCATATGTGTGTGTATGTGTGTGTTTGTGAGTGTATGTGTGTCATATGTTGCGTTGTGTGCCGCATCAGGAAATGCTTAACTGTCTTTCCGATCACTCCGACTCAAACACAATGTTTGCCATAAAATTGTGATATTTATGACAAAAAAAATAAAAAGAAATGAAATATGAAACAGAAGGAAAATCAAAATACCCAAAAAGAAAACGATGCCGACTTTTCCGACTTGTGTGTGCCAGCCAACTGCGTGTGTGACTGGCATAAGTAATTAGTCTGTCTGTCTGTCTGTCTGTCGTCATAAGCTGCTTGTGCTGCACGTCGTCTATAAAACTTGCCACCTGGCACAAGAAAAGCATTATCGGTTTTTTTTTTATATTATTATTATTGTTATTATTATTATTATTTTTGTTTTTTGAGTTGCTAAAAATTGTTAAAGTCTCAACATCGAACGTTTTTATGTGCGAAAATTGTGGAAAACCATTTGGGAAAGTATACTGAAGTTACAGAATTTAATCATTTCAAATCGAAGTTATGCATGAAATCGTGAGCATTATTTATCAATTATTTATGAGGCGTTTGAGATGATTTTAGAGATTAAGTAACGCAAAGATGTGGAAGACTATTAAAAATAACAATAACGATGATAATAGAATGAGTATTTATGCGAATATATGTTTACAGTTATCGGGTCAGGAATTGTATAAAACAGGATATTCAATAGAAAGTGGCATCTGAATGCGGCTAAAATGGCTTGCAATCATATCAATTACTCAAAACAGTTGGAAAATTATGTACACAGGATATTCAATGGGCATTGGATTTGAAAAAATACTTAAATGTTTCAGCCATATCCAAGGTGCAATTTGTTGCTATAAATCTACATCAAAAACTAGTTCAAACTGACTTTTCCGACTAATCCAAATGTCTGTAAGAAAAGTGACTAAAAGTTTTGTTTTATTTTGTTAGTTGAAATATATTTTTCTGCTGACATCATAGTCAAGTGTATTTTCTATTTTTGTATACTTTAGGATTATTTTATTTTTTTTATTTTTTTTTGCGTGCATAAAGTTGAACAAATGAGATTCTCACTTTGACAAACTCAGTTTGGCGATGTTTGTGCTACTTGGGATTAAAGAGAAGAGCTGTTGCTGCTCTGACATTATCTATGAGTTGAGATGGGTCTATAACGTACACGCACACGCACACACACACACACACAGATTTGTCATGATCCTATCGCACTCTCGTAGAGAGTTTGTCTTGGCACCTAATTATGTCTCTGGCTCTGGCGTGCATATAAATACAAAATCAAGACGCGATTTATGCGGCACACGGCCTAACGCACAAACCACCCAACAATCCTCCTCCCCCTGCTCAGCAGAAAATCGACACCCCCTCCCTCCCTTCCAGTAGAGTAGAGCATCAAAGGCAAAGCTGTTGCATGAAAAAGTCATTAAAATGTAATAAATTAGGGCAAAGAAAAGAAGCCAGAAGAATAAAAAAAAATGTGAAGATGCGAACTGAGATGAGAACTTGGCAGATGAGGATGAATGCGCTTCCCTTTCCCTCTCTCAGCCTGTTTCTCTCTCTCTCTCTCTCCATCATTCTAGCAATTTTCACAATTTTCGCATTTTCCGCACAACAGATGAAATGTGTATTAAATTGATTTCACTTGATTTTGCAGCTTGTACTATATTTATTATGTGTGTGGAGGGAAGGGGAGAGAAGGCTGGGAGAGACGTTGGGAAGGGGATGTAAATGAATTGCCAGCTGAAAGGCACACACACATAAGTATGTGTTTTTGTGTGTGTGTGTGTGTGGCAAATTCATTTCGCACTCGACGCATATTGCAAAATCTAAGCAGACTCCAAATACATTTTGGTAATGAAAATCACGCGTTGCTTATTAAACATAGGCGTCGACAAGGGGGGAGGTTGGAGGAGAAGTGTGTGTGTGTGTGTGTGTGTGTTTGTAGTTACATACGTGCCTTTGAGGTAATTTAAGTCTAAATTTGATACTGATGAAAATGGGAAATAAAAAAATAAGGGAAATTTAAGAAAAAGGCAAGTGCCTGAGGAAAAACAAAAATAGGGCGAGAGAGAGAGAGAGATAGAAAGAGAGAGAGATAGACAGAGCGATAGAGAGAGGGGCAGGGAGAGAGCAACGTTATGCTAAACGAGCAGAGACAACAAAAACAACAACAAGTTGCAGCGAGACACACACGCACACCCATTTGAGCAGCGGCTGTCACACAACACCAAATTTTACTTCCTGTATTTTTGGCATGCAAACTGTGCACAACAACAACAACAACAACAACTAACAAAAAGGGGACTAAAGAGTAGTCGAGTGGCGTAGTTGGGGTTGGCGGGGGGTTGGTGTCAGTGGGTGGAATTGCGAATGTATGTCGTCGTCTCGCTTTCGAAGTTGTTTTTTGGGGCAAATATTACAAAACACAAACGCTTGTTTCCGTTTTACTAATTCGTATGCTGTTTGCATTTGCATTGCGACAAACAGGACACACACAGCAAAGGGAAGCACTCTAAAGGAGTGTCGGGCAGGGGGGGGGTGACTAGAGTAATGGTGGGTAGGGAGAGGGGGGTGGAGCTGAAGTAGGCGTCGCTGCTTTGTGCGTGCGTGCGACACACAAAACACATATGAGAAATATCCTTGAGTCAAATGCGGCGCCAAATCGAAAATATTGCGCGCTATGGTAAATTTCTGAATGGGTAGGAGGAAGTGGAGAGTGGGGTTGGGGGAGTGGCAAAGTGTAGATGGTGTGTACACACTGACACGCACAAGCAACGCTCAACCCCACCCCAACCCTCGCCCCAACCACTTTACCAATGTGCATAGCCCCAAAGCAAAAATTGCTGCCAAAATGGGCGACTGGAAAACGGGAAATGCGAAATGGCAACTGGGTAAGAAGAAGCAGCAGCAGCAGCAGAAGAAGTAGCAGAAGGAGGAGCAGCAAGAGGAAGAGGAAGACGAGGAGAGGAAGGAGGAGCAGCAGGAAAAAGCGGCGCACAAAAGTGCAAAAGGAAATTCATGCATATGTGAAAGCGGGCAACGATTGTATAATACATGCAAGGGATGAGGCGGGGAGTGGGGTGGCTTGGGGTTGTAGTTGTGGTGGGGGTGGGAGGTGAATTGGGGGTGGTGTTGGGGCTGAAACGGTGCTAGCGGAAAGCGTTGAAATGTGCTACAAATTGAATTTTATTGAAACGTGTTTGAAATTTTTCGTCAGACATTTTGCACAGTAAAAAAAAAAAACAAACAAAAATGGAATGTGTACAAAGTGATGGCAAGTGGTGTGTGCTAGGTGTGTTTGTATGTGTGTATGCGTGTGTGTGTGTGTGTGTGTGTGTGTGTGTGTATTGAAGATATCGCTTGCTTGTTTTGGGCAATGTCGAATGCAAAAAGGAAGGCCGACTAACAGGAACAGGCGGCAAGCAAGTGTCGCAAACCGGGCAACAATTGCCAATTTGCGAAAGAGCGAGAGAAGGCAACCTATGCAGATGCGGGTGTGTGTCTGTGTGTGTGTGCGTGTGTGTGTGTGCGAAAAGTAAACAATGTCTTCAATATGCTGCTGACTAATTTGATGGAGGAGAGTTGCCAACCTGCCAAAAATGGACAGATAGTTGTCACAGCCCCGCCATTTGACTGGGGAAGGCGAGCAACAGAGTTGACATGCCGTGCATTGCTGAGTGTAGAGTTGTCACCTGCTGCAAAAACGAGTGTGGAAATCGAGAGAGCAAGCAGAAAGCCTTGTCACAGTGTTGCCATTGATATTAACACAATTTGGTGACTCACGATATTCATTTCTACAGAGCTATGCATGTGGTCGATTAGCGATATTCCCGATATGACGGATAATATATTAAGCTCTTCTGTCGTCGTTAGCAGAGTACAGAAAAGTACTCTTTGATTCATTCGGTCAGCAACAAAACAAAATGTTCTGATCTGCCTATAATACAAAATCAATCGTTTTGTCAGCCTAATGCTTTCGGGCTACTTTACTTTGCCACTGAACTCTTTGTCGGTCCATCGCGGATCGTTGTCATTAGTGGCTCTATCTAGAAAGCATACCAACTATCCAGCATACAATTAAATTAGCTGCTAGCTGACTACCATATTTTTATCATTCTTTCATTTTTTCTCTCATTTTGGGTTCAGTTTAATGCTGCCCACTCGTAATGCAAATTCAGCTGATACGCTAATCAAGCGCCAGACGCACAGGTTACCAAAAAAAAAAAAGTCGAAGAAGAAGACGAAGACGATGAATAAGAAGAAGAAGAAGAAGACGAAGAAGAAAAG
The DNA here is from genome assembly GCA_035044105.1 of Drosophila nr. perissopoda 5 BK-2023a. NCBI lineage: Eukaryota > Metazoa > Arthropoda > Insecta > Diptera > Drosophilidae > Drosophila > Drosophila nr. perissopoda 5 BK-2023a. Next base: position 564,769 of record JAWNMK010000620.1, on the reverse strand, counting down.
TCAATATCGAGGACAGGTAGCCGAGGACGGCCTAATGCTTTTTATGGCCTATGGCCTCAAGTGTAAGAACAGGCCAAAAATGGATGAGATGGCATTTCATTAGCCAGAGTGCTGCTGCAGCCGGTCCCATGATAAATGCCCCAGAGAGAGATAGAGAGAGAGAGAGAGAGAGAGAGAGGGAAAAGATGGAGAGGGAGAGAGAGTAGTGAAACGGTAGCGCGGCAAAAGAATAATTCTTAGCGGCTACGCCTTCCACTTAAAATGACCTGTTTCATTGAAATGCATAAGAGTGGGTATATTATGATTTCAAGACTGATCAAAGATCTCAGAGAAGTTTGTGGAGTATGCCCCACACCACACAGCAAGACAAGGCAAACTATGCAAAACAAGCATATATCAATTTACAGGGCATTCGCCTAGTCTACTACACAATATTTGTTTCTGTTATTGTTTTTGTTTTTCTTCTTTTTTTTTCATTAAAGTATCGACAAGTTTGAAATTAGTTGATACCGTATATGGGAGGATGGGAGAATGCGAGAATGCGCGAAAGGGAAGTATGGTAGGCATGACGTGGGGAGTGGGACGGGGGATGGGAGATGGGGAGTCGCTGGTTTCGGATATCGAATGCTGCTTCGCTTGCAGACTCCTTTGCCTTGTGCCTGCCTTGTCAATCGGTGACTAATGTTCAGCAATTTGGCTAAGCGACAGACACCGGCGGAAACAACAACAAAAGCAGCAGGCAGATGAGATAAAGCAGCACCAGCAGCAGCAGCAGCAGCAGCAGAATGGAACAGGAGGTAAGCAGGGGGGGTGGTAAGCGTAAGGTAAAAGCAGAAGAGCAAGACTAAAACGCAAGGACAAAATCGTTAAAATGTTAACAACAAACTCACTAAAATAAATCAATGCGCCTTTTTTTGTCTTCCTTATTTATTCGCTTTCAACTTTTCGCATTGTGTTTCAGTGTGTGTGTTTGTGTGTGTCACCCCCGAGGGAGTTACCTCTGTCAGGGGGAAGTCTGTGGAGGGGGGGGGGGGGGGAGCCAAATCCACATTCAATTTGTTTATCAGCAAAAGAAATTGAGTGAATGTCGCCGAATGAATCAAGCGAGACCCAATGAGTGCATGGGTGTGTGTGAGGGGGGGGGATGGAGGGGATATCTATTCTCCACTCCTGCTTCTTCTTCTTCTTCGGCTTCTTCCTCTTCGACTGCTGCTGCTGCCAAAAGGTGACAACAACGGCTGAGGTACAGAATGACTGTGCTTTTTTGTCATTAGTTGCATTAACTTTCCCCATTGACAGTACATTTTTTAGTGCCTTACGACCAGGAGACGCTGTCTTCTTCTTCTTCCTCCTGCTAACGTCGTCATCGTCATTGCTGTTGTTTGTTGTGTTGTCAACGCTGTTGTTGCCTGTTTACTGTATGCAAATTTTGTGCAGCTTGTCATTGTCAAAGCTGTCGACTGCTTAAGCGGCACTCAAACATCCACCCGACTATCGGGCATATCAGCACCTGCAGGCAGTTGGTAGTTCACCTCAGAAGGGGACTATAATTGTGTATATAAGGTACTATATATATTCTTGTTCAGCATTAACAGAGCAGCCGACATAGCCATATCTGACAATCCATCCGCCTAAATAACTTTGTGAATTGAGGTAATTTTAAAGCGATCTTCATGTGTCTTTCAGCTGCAGCCGTCGAAGACGGGTGTATCTGATCACTATATCATATAGCTGGCATAGCAACAAACGGTCGAAAGTTGAGTTCTTGCATGGATATCTTGTTTGTTTTCCACGTTATCCTACATTAAACCCATCGATTACATTTCTCAAACTTAGACAGAAACATATCGAAATCAAAGAATTCTGTCGAGCTATCAAGATATCATCAACAACAAAGATCATAAACATCTACAAACTCTCTCATTAATATTTCATAGGAACAATCGGTCACCTTTTCCGAGCCGTCTTTTGTGTCTTGAATTCAATTCAATTGCATTTCCAATTTGTATCATTTAAGTATTTCTCCAAAGAAGTGACTTCGATTTAATTTTAAATAGTTTTTAAATTATGAGTACAGCCTTAATTAGGAACAAACAGGTCTTCCATTCGTTGAGGTAGTGTATTCGAGAGTTCGTTGAGCTTGTTTCGTTGCGTCTTTCTTTTTCTCTATTTGGCTAATTTCGTATTCTTTGGCATCCAGCGAACTTTATTTAACGCTGTTAACTGCTTGCTTATGGCCACTAAATGTGCAAATTGATTTCATATTGACAACTTTTAGTCAATGAATGAGTTTCGATTTGAATACAGACACAAAAACATATACACTCAGCCAAACACACACACACACACACAGAGGCACAGCACAGACTGGCAGTCAACGACTGTTTGATAAGACATGCAATAAATTTTGTTACTAATTTTTGTCGCCTTTGCTTTCGAGTTGCATTCGTTGCTTTTTTAATGAAGCCGGTGTGGAGGGGGGTTGGAAGAGGTCAATGACGATTGCAGCGGAAATTTGTATGTGATAAATCAAAAAAGTAAAGAAAAAACACGAAAAACAAAGGCAAAAAAAAAAAAAAATAAATAAATGTCAAATGATTCATATTAAACTTTGCCCGATTCCGCAGTACAAATAAATCATATGAAATGTATCTCGCAGATACATTTACTTCAAGCAAAATGGGGGGGGGGGGGGGGGGGTGGAGTGCTTGACTCGAGTGCGTTTTGGGCCAGGTTAAGTGCTAATGTTAATGTTTTTGGCCCGCGTTTGTCATTGTCCCAGTCGCGTGCAACCGCTGGTTGAACGTGCAACGATGAACGTTGAATGTTGAATGCGGAACGTTGATATATTGATTCGCATGCGACACTAAATCAAAATAACTCTGCATGCTTGGCACCCAAATATTTCTCGGGAATGCTCAGCACTCACAATGCCAATTCTTGGAATTTTCACAGGGGTAGCGGAGGGGAATGGGGCGGAGAGATGCGAGAGGCGAGGGGATGTTGGACAAAGTTAAGCCAGTCGAAAACACAGAAAATATGCGCTGAATAATGAGCGATGAGTGCTTTTGGCTACTTATGCGTGAAAAAAAGATACAGTATCTTTGAAATGTCTGCCGTTATTCGGGGGAAACCCAACTGCGACAAACAATGCTCCAAAACTGAACACTCAACTGGGTATATATATATATATATTATATAGAGTGTATACTTATTTATGCAGTCATACCAGTATTTATTCGTACACGTCTTATCTTAGCGGTGGCTTTTCTTCACATTGCGATTTACATTTTTCATCGTCAGAGTTTCATTTGTTTTTGCGCCTAACTCTGGGAGAGCAATGATGATTGTTTTGTGGGACTTAACGTCAACAAAACTGAACGTCTCAAACTGGGACTCGTCATATTTAGTCACTGAATCTAAGTCCTAATGAGTATACTTGTTTTCTAGTTATTATTTAACTAAAGAATCAAGTATTCGAAGTAAACACATGAAATATTTGATTGAATGAACAATTATTGGACACACAGATAGATCTTGATCATCCCTAGTTTATCCAGATTTACAATTTAAATTCTCTGATTTCTTGCATTTAACTTAGTTTTTGAATCGAAACTGCTCGCTTGATGAATACATTGCAACCAAAGTGCACTTGTTAAATTCATTCATTATTCACATTGCAGTTTAATATGAATGCACTTACATACATTCACTCATTCGTTGTACATTCATATGTATGTGTGAGTGAGTGTGTATTATGGAGGCTGAAACATTCCCAAGTAGTTTCTTGGGCTGCAAAAGTATTCGTTAGAACTTTCGCGCACTTTTGGATGCCATTTGCAGATGCTTTCGCTTGGGCGCAAATTACCCAAAATGTTACCCGAGGCGCATAATACACACACACACACACACAAACACCATGTATAAACTGAGTGTGTGTGTGTGTGAAAATGTTCGGTATAGTTTTGGTTAGTTTTCGTTTGCGAGTTTTGCGAGTTCAAAATGTAAACTGAGACCACAAATGCGTCTTGTAAGCGTATTTAACTTTATTATTTATGCATGTGCTTGTGTGTGAGTGTGTGTATGGGTGTAAGCGTATGTGTGCGAATGTGTGTGTGTGTGTGTGTCGACGTTTTGTTCGCTTATTAATTTATAATACACTGCGGCCTTGGCGCACAACTTTTGCATATTCAATAAAATGTTTTGTCGAGCAAAAACTTTGCCATTAACTCATCCACGCCCAAATTATAGTTTGCCACACACACACACACACACATATTTATATATTTACATAAAATGCTACTTAAACACTATTAAGAGAGTTACCTATCCAAGTAGTTGTAAATATCTGTGGATCCTTCTCACTTTCATGAAAGTTTTGTCGAGCACACAAAAAGAGAGAGAGAGAGAGAGAGTGTGTGTGTGTGAAGGAGAGAGAATGATACGGCTGCATCATCTGTTTTGTGTGTTTTGCGTTCTTGTCGCATAACCCGATAATTTATTGAACTTGCCACAAGCTGCAACACTTGACACTTGCAGACAAACGCTTAGCCAACAACGTGCATTTATCTCTCACTCTCAGTCTCACTCTCTCTCTCTCTCTCTCTCGGTTGCTGTTGCTGCAATTTTCATTCAGTTGACTCAATCTGTCAATTACGCGACGGCTTGTTTAGTTGCCACAACTTGTGGCAATAGCTTGCCGTTAAATGGCAACAAAAGTCACTCAAAAATCGAGCACTTCAAGGACTCGCTCGCTCTTGGCCAGGCATTGAACCAGTTTATCGATAACTAATGAGGCGACTATAAAACAAACACACGCACACACACACCCACACATACACACACACTCATCTAAATATATGCATAGACTTTCAGTTGGGTCAACAAAATGGCTGACAGACTGAATGGGAGCCCAAAATGGGCAGCTTTGGCTAAGCTAAGGGGTTTGGGTGTGTTTGGGGTTGGTTGGGGGTGTGTATTTTAGGGGTTGACGCTGTTATGTTATTAAAGCCATAAATTCAAGTAAAAACAAATGAACGAAGCGTTGGCCAAATGTTGTGTCTTACGACAAAGATGAAGATGAAAGCGAATCCAAGCCAAGCCAAAGAAATGAGAAAGCCCCCAACTGTAACTGGAGCAGGGGGAAGGAGGCGGGGGGGGGGGGGTCTGTTGAGCTAGGAAGCTGGGGAGTTGAGGTTGTGTAATGGGATGCTCGCAAATCTCAGAGCTGGGCAACATGAGCATAATGGCATAAAGCGTTGATAACAAATTTGCGCATTTCAACATGAATGAATTCTCTAGAGGCACACATGCTCAAAGAGAGAGAGAGAGAGCGAGAGATAGAGTGAGAGTGAGAGAGAGTGAGAATTTGGCTAGTGTGTCTGGGTTGTCATAGTCAGGCTTCCGGCTGCAGCTGGAGCAGAATGTCCTTTGCCTGTAGCCTTAAGTGCCTCAGCGTTCAAATAGTCTACGTGTGTGTGTGTGTTCGAGTGAGTGTGTTCGAGTGAGTGTGATATGTGTGTGTGTGTGTGTGTGACATACACTACACAAAAATACACAATAGACTTAGCTGAAAGTAGTTGGTTCAATTTGAAAATACGTTTTGATGAGCAAAAACTGTGTTTCGTAACCGAACTTAATGAAAAGCTTAAAGTTTAACCAAATTATGCCTGGATATATATTATAGATCAATTGAAAGCCTATATCTTTACAATTGGGTCTTTTATCGTTCATCGATAATTGATTTGTATCGATATTCGCTTAAACTAAATTGACGTATGCTTTACCGTAACTTGTATTCCACATTTTTAGTTTGTAGCCTTTGCATTCTCTGAGATCGAGACTTTATATAGTATATCCAGAATCTAGACTCTATATAGAATGCATTACTTTATAAGGAGGTATAGCATAACTTCATTATAGACATTTTTAAAAGCAAAATCAAAGAATTGTGGAAAATGCTTCTTATTTTTTTTTGTACAGTTTGCAGAATTTAATTTAATTTCTATTTATTGCAACATATTTGCTGGCTTAAGGAAAATCACTTATTTTTTTCCGTCCGTCAACTGTAGTGGTGTGGGTGTGTGTGTGTATATGTGTAACATATAGAAGCATTCTGTAACAAAACCTGCTAACGTTTTGGGGCCAATGTAACGCTTGGGTCTCTCTGCCTCGCCCCCTGTTTCCCTTTCTAACGGCGTTCTGCTTGAAGCCATGTCAACATGTAGTGATGCCATCCCCCTTCCCTTGCCACCCTTGTGACTTGAGACGCAGCTGCCGCAAGACAATTGGCGTCGCAGAGGACACAGGACAACTGATTTTCCGTCATGGAGCACACTGTGATTTGTCGCAAAGAACTGACCAGTGGCTCAGAAGGGCAGTGGAGGGCTTGGAGGGGAAGGTGGGCCACCAGGCTAGCCTGATGAAAAGTAGACAAAAGAAAATCGAGTGACAATAGGAACAACAACAACACACACACATACACATACACATACACACAAACACACATACACACGCACACACACACACACATATAGAGGCGCCCAAAGGACTTTATTCTTCTTAGTTTTTCTTGTTTTTTTTTTTTGTTTTGGGCCTAGTTGCTTGCACGTTCTTCAGCTTTCGTTATTTGAACCTGCCCCAAACCGAGCCCCCAATTCCCCTCTCGTCAACTCACAAAACTCTCTGCCTGCCTCGACCAGTCAATGGCTTGTTGACGTTTCATTTATCGTAATCAAGTGCGCAATCAATGCGATGAGAATTGCACTTAAGGATTGTTTTCTGCTCCTTCTTCATTCTTTTTTTTTTCTGCTGGCATTTCCTTCGGTGTATTTGTCGCATGTTGCATGTAGTATTTCTTGGTGCCGCAACGAGTGCCCCAAATTGGCTTATGAATTGCATTGCAATCGTGTTCAGAATGACACTTGGCCACATTTGGAGATTGCTCAAGTGAGTGAAGAATAAGAATGCGAATTGAAATCGAGAATGAGAATGTGAATGCGTTTGCTCTAAGCAGCGAGGCATGTGAAACGTTTGCGAATGCAGCACAGAGAAGAATGCAAGTGAAGTAAGGCCAGGACATAATACACATATACAAATTGACAACATCAAAGCAATTAAAAAAAAAATAATAATAATAAAATAAAGTAAGATGACTTTAAGACCAAAAACCACTTACCCACCCCTCACCACCCCTCACCGACAACCCGTTCCAATTCAAAATTTAAATTCGATTTCTGATTTGACAGCGTGTCAAATGAGAAGCTAGTTGGGATTTTTCTAGGCTGATTTCGTATATAATATGTTTTTGGGTTTATTCACCCTCCATGAAGTGCTGTCAGCTGTGGAAACACGCTTTCAACCAGTAAAAATTATAGCTCGAAAATCGATATATCGGTGCATGGGCATAGGTCGAAACTTCAAAATGCCATAACTTTGTCAAAACTCAACATATCTTCAAAAGCGAAGGCTTTTTGATCATAGTTTTGCCCCTAAATCAATCGTGCATTTAAAGTTGAAAACGAAATTTGAGGTCGGAAGACAAGTAAAAATTATAGCTCGAAAATCGATATATCGGTGTATGGGCATAGGTCGAAACTTCAAAATGCCATAACTTTGTCAAAACTCAACATATCTTCAAAAGCGAAAGCTTTTTGATCATAGTTTTGCCCCTAAATCAATCGTGCATTTAAAGTTGAAAACGAAATTTGAGGTCGGAAGACAAGTAAAAATTATAGCTCGAAAATCGATATATCGGTGTATGGGCATAGGTCGAAACTTCAAAATGCCATAACTTTGTCAAAACTCAACTTATCTTCAAAAGCGAAGGCTTTTTGATCATAGTTTTGCCCCTAAATCAATCGTACATTTAAAGTTGAAAACGAAATTTGAGGTCGGAAGACAAATAAAAATTATAGCTCGAAAATCGATATATCGGTGTATGGGCATAGGTCGAAACTTCAAAATGCCATAACTTTGTCAAAACTCAACATATCTTCAAAAGCGAAAGCTTTTTGATCATAGTTTTGCCCCTAAATCAAACGTGCATTTAAAGTTGAAAACGAAATTTGAGGGCGGAAGACAAGTAAAAATTATAGCTCGAAATCCGATATATCGGTGTATGGGCATAGGTCGAAACTTCAAAATGCCATAACTTTGTCAAAACTCAACATATCTTCAAAAGCGAAAGCTTTTTGATCATAGTTTTGCCCCTAAATCAATCGTGCATTTAAAGTTGAAAACGAAATTTGAGGTCGGAAGACAAGTAAAAATTATAGCTCGAAAATCGATATATCGGTGTATGGGCATAGGTCGAAACTTCAAAATGCCAGAACTTTGTCAAAACTCAACATATCTTCAAAAGCGAAGGCTTTTTGATCATAGTTTTGCCCCTAAATCAATCGTACATTTAAAGTTGAAAACGAAATTTGAGGTCGGAAGACAAATAAAAATTATAGCTCGAAAATCGATATATCGGTGTATGGGCATAGGTCGAAACTTCAAAATGCCATAACTTTGTCAAAACTCAACATATCTTCAAAAGCGAAAGCTTTTTGATCATAGTTTTGCCCCTAAATCAATCGTGCATTTAAAGTTGAAAACGAAATTTGAGGTCGGAAGACAAGTAAAAATTATAGCTCGAAAATCGATATATCGGTGTATGGGCATAGGTCGAAACTTCAAAATGCCATAACTTTGTCAAAACTCAACATATCTTCAAAAGCGAAAGTTTTTTGATCATAGTTTTGCCCCTAAATCAATCGTGCATTTAAAGTTGAAAACGAAATTTGAGGTCGGAAGACAAGTAAAAATTATAGCTCGAAAATCGATATATCGGTGTATGGGCATAGGCCGAAACTTCAAAATGCCATAACTTTGTCAAAACTCAACATATCTTCAAAAGCGAAAGCTTTTTGATCATAGTTTTGCCCCTAAATCAATCGTGCATTTAAAGTTGAAAACGAAATTTGAGGTCGGAAGACAAGTAAAAATTATAGCTCGAAAATCGATATATCGGTGTATGGGCATAGGTCGAAAATTCAAAATGCCATAACTTTGTCAAAACTCAACATATCTTCAAAAGCGAAAGCTTTTTGATCATAGTTTTGCCCCTAAATCAATCGTGCATTTAAAGTTGAAAACGAAATTTGAGGTCGGAAGACAAGTAAAAATTATAGCTCGGAAATCGATATATCGGTGTATGGGCATAGGTCGAAACTTCAAAATGCCATAACTTTGTCAAAACTCAACTTATCTTCAAAAGCGAAGGCTTTTTGATCATAGTTTTGCCCCTAAATCAATCGTGCATTTAAAGTTGAAAACGAAATTTGAGGTCGGAAGACAAGTAAAAATTATAGCTCAAAAATCGATGTATCGGTGTATGGGCATAGGTCGAAACTTCAAAATGCCATAACTTTGTCAAAACTCAACATATCTTCAAAAGCGAAGGCTTTTTGATCATAGTTTTGCCCCTAAATCAATCGTGCATTTAAAGTTGAAAACGAAATTTGAGGTCGGAAGACAAGTAAAAATTATAGCTCGAAAATCGATATATCGGTGTATGGGCATAGATCGAAACTTCAAAATGCCATAACTTTGTCAAAACTCAACATATCTTCAAAAGCGAAGGCTTTTTGATCATAGTTTTGCCCCTAAATCAATCGTGCATTTAAAGTTGAAAACGAAATTTGAGGTCGGAAGACAAGTAAAAATTATAGCTCGAAAATCGATATATCGGTGTATGGGCATAGATCGAAACTTCAAAATGCCATAACTTTGTCAAAACTCAACATATCTTCAAAAGCGAAGGCTTTTTGATCATAGTTTTGCCCCTAAATCAATCGTACATTTAAAGTTGAAAACGAAATTTGAGGTCGGAAGACAAGTAAAAATTATAGCTCGAAAATCGATATATCGGTGTATGGGCATAGATCGAAACTTCAAAATACCATAACTTTGTCAAAACTCAACATATCTTCAAAAGCGAAGGCTTTTTGATCATAGTTTTGCCCCTAAATCAATCGTACATTTAAAGTTGAAAACGAAATTTGAGGTCGGAAGACAAGTAAAAATTATAGCTCGAAAATCGATATATCGGTGTATGGGCATAGGTCGAAACTTCAAAATGCCATTACTTTGTCAAAACTGAACTTAGATTAAAGTTGAAAACGAAATTTGAGGTCAAATGCCATAACTGATCTGGCCAAACTGCAACCCTAGTTTCATCAAGATAGCTTCACAGCTGACCGAGTTCACATAGTTAGTTGGATGAGTAGTCAGTTAGTAATGCTCAAGCTCATGCAATTTTAATGTGGCTTCCTTAAGGGGAATATTTCTTGAAGTCTTGCATGTCATTCCTTGCTACCAGTTTCTCTTGCACTTTGTACTTTTCAGAAAATTTATCGATAAACAAAAGTTCTCTTTAAAAAATACAACAAAAAAAAAAGTTAGCATGCAAAATAGTTGGTGATGAGTTGTAAATATATAGCGGCGACCCACTCTGTGAAGGTTTTCTTTTGTTATTTTGTCGTTTTGGCCCTGCCTGATAATAAGTGGCGCTGAAGTTGAAGTTGCGAGAAAGACGACAACTGCTTTTTGAAATATGCCAACTTGGCAGTTGCCAGCAGAGAGCAAAGGCGGGAGAGGGTTGGCCTAAAGATTGTGCTCAGCACATTTTTAAATTAGTACTGACTGACGGAGGTGGCCAAAAATCTGACGAGGCGAGTGGGTGGGCATGGGGGAGGGTTGTGGGGGCTAGGGGGGCTAGGGGGTGAAAACTTTTGGCGCAAGCCATGCTAAAAAATGTTTCGCTCACCAAAAATCGTGCTCAAAACTTTGTGGCCGACAGCTCGCGGACTCAAGCTATGACAACTGGCTGTGATAGGTGGGGGCTGTGGGCGGGTGAATTAGTAGAGGGGAGGGGTGAGTGTGTGTGCCGTTGCCGTTGCTACAACTTGATTTTACTATTTTCATTTTTCGTTTCATTTTATTTATTCTATTTTTTGGTTGCTATTGTTGTTTCATTTTTGAGACTGGCGGGGCCTGAACAATGGCAAAAAAAAGCGACGACGTTGCGCGATATTGTCAAGCGGATGGTTGACAGTGGTTGGGGAGCAGACCAGTTGGGTGGTTGGGGCTGGGTGTTCGCAGGCTGAAAATGCAATTTTTGTAGAGCGCAACAACAACAACAAAATCGCTCGCAACGACAAGCGACAACAGAAAATTGGATGAGCACTACGACCATGATGGTCTCTGCTCGGACGGGTGGAGCTGGTCGGGGATGTGGGGACTGGACTGGCTGGATAAACCGCAACAGCCACTAACTGAATCCAAAATCGGAATGAGATAGCTGCAAAAGACTGTCCTAGAGAGAGAGGGAGAGAGAGAGAGATAGAGAGATAGAGAGAGGAAGAGGGGAAATGGTGTTCTGGCAACTTTCAGTGCTGCCAGACCAGGCGAAGCATACAAAAATAACCACAAGCCGAAGCTGCACATTATCTATGAATGTGCTTTTTTGCTGCCATGTGTGTGTACGTATGTGCTTGTGTATGTGTGTGTGAACATGTGTGTGTATAGATGCGGGTGTAACGCGGCCGTCTTTTTCTGCTTTTTTGCAACGTCAGTTGGCGCAACAAAAAACTGCAAAACGCAACACAGCGCGAAAGTGAGCGACAGAGAAAGAAATCAAAAGAGTGAAAGAGAGAGAGACAAAGAGAGAGGCTGAGGCGGAAATTGTTTAACAGAACTTAAATCTGAACGAAATTGTTTTTGGCGACAGTTTGTATGTGCCACCTGCCCCCAGCCCCCTCCGCTTCACAAGCCCCCTCACAGAACTCAGTACGGAGCTTGAACCTAAACCCAGCCCACCGCCTCGGACCTTGTTAGGCATCAGCAGGCAGCAGCTGGCTGCAATGTTCCAAGTTACAAGCTGCATGTGTGTTATGCCACCTACTTTTCAAACAGCTCCCATTTCGACAACCCAACCCAACCCAACCTAACCCAACCCAACCCCACCGCATAAGCCACTGCAGAGCGTTGCCAGCCTGTAGACCATACAGCATAGAGTTGCCAGTCACACTTATTAAATGCCAGAGCTAAGCAATAACATTTGGGGCATTGCCAGCTTGTAGAGTATACAATAGCATTTGAGGCATGGCAGCTTGAAGTTTGAGTCAATTTGGCACATTTTTGCAGTTATTTGGCACAAAATTCTGTGCATTCAACATTCGTAAAGTATGTTGTGAATGTCAAAAATTCGCCCAGATTATTTCAAATTTTTCAAAATTTCCTATCAAAAAAACTGATTGCAACCATAAATAAATTTATTTAATTTAATTTGTTTAATCTTTTAGAATTTAATGCTAAAAGCACAATATAATATAATAAATGAATTAATTTTGAATCTACAAATTTGTTTCACATTAGTTGGGTAAAATAGTAATCAAATTTCAAAAAACTTTTTTACAGTACAGCGGTATATTTCACCATTGACACGTTAACGCTAAGGGCAACTCATAATGGAATCGAGAAATGTTACGAAATTGTAAATGTTACAAATGTTGGCCTTAGTGGAGTGCAGCTGGAATCCATTCAGTGTCTGAGAGAAGAGCATTTGCCTGATTACTGCTAACCGGTTCTATGTTTGGCAGGCTTTACACAATCTGTAGCAGCGAGGGGGGCAGGGGTTGGTACAGCAAAAGAGGTGGTAGTGGTGGGGGAGGAAGGGGGGAGGTTATGTTTTTTGTATAGTGTGTTGCAGTGCGGCAGCTTTTTGCAGAGATTTGTTGGCTTGGAAATTGCCCAACAAATTTCTCTTGGCGGGCCACAAACAACAAACCACACACACACATATGCGAGTAGGCTAGCCATATGAGCACGTGTCTGTGCATCTCTGTGTGTACGAGTGTGTGTGTGTGTGTGTAGATTACTTACTTTTGGAGCGTTAGTCGTTAGTGGCGTTATTTCATAGTCACGCCCAGCAGCCGCAGACGCAGTTACTTCTGCACCAACAAAACATCAACCCCAGCCTCAGCTTCATTCGCTTGCATGTTCCCTATCACCGCCCCCCACCAACCCCGCTCCGCTTGGCGCCCTTGGTCGACCTCGTCTGGGGCTACTTAGAAGAGGGCCGCACAAAAGCGCAAAAGAGCGCAAAAAGCCGTTCATTGATAATGCAAACTCAGCACAAAAATATCTCTTGCACATGGCTGAAAGTGGGCACGGGGAGAGGAAGTGGGGACAGGGAGTTAGAGGGGGCCCAGCTACACACATTTATGAAGCCAGTCTAAACTTTTGCATAGCATACCATGTGTGCTTGTGTGTGTATATGTGTGTGTGTGTGTGTGTGTGTGTGTGTGTGTGTGTTGCTTTCTGTGTGGTTTGAGTTTCAAATCATGACCAAAAAATTATGTGGTTGTATTTAAAGTTGCGCTAAGCTTTTGGGCAACTGGACTCTGGACTCTGGACTACAACGGTCTACAGGCTACCTCTAAGCCTACCCCGCCCCATTCCCATCACCATCCTCCTCCCCCACTTTACCGAGAGAATTGGGGGCGAAGTTGCCTAATACTTTTTCAGTTAACTCGCGCGTTGATTTCAAGTTGACTTTTGGGCAACGAAACTTTTTGTGAGTGTGGATTGCAATATGTGTGTGTGTGTGTGTGTCTGAGTGAGTGTTTGTGAGTGTGTGTGTATGAAATGGTATATGTGGTTTGTACTTAAATTGGACAGCGCTGACCACGCATTGCATTCGTTAGCCAACCGGCTATAACTAAAGTTGACATACCTGCAAATGAAGAAGGAAAGAGAAAAAAACTTAAATTAGTCAATGGAAAAAATGGTTTTCAATTTGCGCTTACAATTTAATTGAATGTTTTTGGTTAATTATGATTATTGTACAAGCTGAGTAAGGTCAAACAACTGGATTGTTCATCCCACACAATGATTATTATACAAATTGTTGCCTTGACGAAGTGGGCGAGGCACTTCGTCTCTTGGAAGGAGAAGACTTCACTTCCGGGGGTCTCCCTGCCTCACAGATATATCGCAACTCTCCGATACCCAACCTAGGAAACTAGCGATATTCGACCAACCCATGGAACGGAGTAGAATCGAAATCTCACACATACAGAAGCTGAGCTAGAACTGAAATTCAACATCAGTTAGCAGTTACAAAAACTGATATTTATGGATTATATAGTAGCCAAGCGGAATCGAAGGACGATTCATAACCTTTACCGCAACCTTGACACTTTACCTAGGCGAACCGGAACTGGAACCGGAAATACGTTTACCGATAAAAATATAAAGCATACCACAAAACAAGTCAACGATCAGTCAAGTTAACGTGGCCTGGTTCCCCCCTTTTGGTTTTGGTTAATTAGCCACCCGACTAATTCAATCAATACAATCACATTATGCTTGTCATCATCTGACCTAACTCCCCTCCAAAAGAAAAGCCCCATTCAGAAGTAATTTTGGACATGTTATACGGTCATTTCAGAAATTCCATTACGTTGTAGTGGCAAAAAAGAAGAGGAAATCAGGCCGCTCGTTACCGTTATGAGTCGCATTAGCTACAAGGCGGGGATATGCTGGAGGCAGCGGAAAGGGGCGCGGGGGGAGGTGTGTGCAGGAATGTTGCTAATTTCCTAAGTGGCAGTTTGCCAGCGTTGCCAACTCAGTTTGTGACTCACAAGTTCCGTCTGCCCCTCTCTCTCTCTCTCTTTGTCGCTTTGAGCCTGGTCTCTGCGCAAATATTCAACTCATTTAACACATTGTCCAGATCCGCAGCGAACATAACCTCAATGTGGAATTAACAACAAGCGGCTAAAATGTAAATAACCAAACCCCAAAAAAATAAATGACACAAAATAAAAAAAAAACACATAACAAGAGAAAAGCTTCTCCTGCGGCTTTTCAGCTTCGGTTCCTCAGTTCTGCTCGTGGGCTGCGGGGAAATGTGAGGGGGAAGTGGGCGGGGAGTGGCGCCCCGCTTCAAGTATTTTTGCATAAATTAAGCATCGAGCCTGCTGGAGGTCCTGACACATAACGGGTATTGCTAATTACGCCATAATGTCCGAAGTGCACAACGTTAACGAACAGAAACCGGAGAGAGAGAGAGAGACAGAGAGAGAAAGAGAGAGCGAGACCGGCAGAGAGCGCATAAGGGAGAGAGAAAGAGAGGGAGTGAGAGAGCAGATGTAAGGCTGGGGTGTACCCAAAAAGCTGGCACTTGGCCTTAGCCAGAAAAGGCAACAAATTAGCATAATAACCTTTAATAATACAAACGAAAAATTAAATAACAACAAGAATGACGATGGCCAAAAAAAAAAAAAGAAAAAAAATATATATTAAATGCGAGCAAAGCAAAAAACGAAATTGTAAACCGAAAAAAAATAAGCCCGGAATGCTTAGCAGGCAATGGACCTCGCTGGATCTGGATCTGTGGGCCGCTCAAGGGTAAGCGGAGCGAGCGAGAGGTTTACATAAAGTCAGAGAGGTAGAGAGAGAGAGAGAGAGATGTACAAGCGAGGATTTTTGAAAAAGGAAAACTACAAGCCATTAACGCACATTAGCAGAACTTATAAATTTATTGCCTGTGCGCTCGCCCGTTGATGTCGATACTAGCCGGGGAATGGGGGAGGGGGGCGGCAATCGAAAGGGCTTGGCAGGGGAGTAGGGAGAAAGTAGGTGTTGGGCGCAAAGGTTAAGGCCATGCATTTCGGGGGTAGTTCGGCATTTGGCCTGGAACAATAGAGGGTGCTGCTGCTGCTTCAGTGTGAAAGTGAGCGTGAAAAAAAGATGTATTTATATATATACATATATATATATGAAAAGCGGAAAATTCGATATGAGATTAAAATTGGAATTATGTATTGGATGTGGATGTTGCTGTAACAAAGCTGTTCACTGGCAGCAGAAGAAGACAAGAAAAAGAAGCTCTAATTACAGGCAAAAAACATTTAAGGATATATTTTATTAGGACTGAAAACAGTTCACTTTTAATAGAAATACATTTTAAATTAAATTGAAAATTAAGGTAACGAGTTAATAATGGATGATTCGATTGGTATCGATAATTATCGATCAAATGCAGTACTCTTGATATCGACTTGGTTGTTGATCTTATCATGAATATATATGCTTTTATATGCTCGCAGATGTTGACTGCTGCTTCTTGCATACTCAAGCTGATCTTCATTATACAAATATTACGCATTTTAAAGGGGTTGAGGGTTTCAAGAAAAAAACAGGGGGTGCTGACTGCAAATGTCAGCTGCATGCGAATTGCATTTGCACCGCTGTCGACAGCTTGTTGTTGTTGTTGTTGTTGTTGTTATTGCTACCTGGGATTGTGCTAATTTGTTTTCCAATTTGGCTGCTTCTACTGCGATAGACTGAGTCGGAGCACAAGGGTAATGTGTGAGTGTGTATGATTCTGATTGGGGCATACTCGTTATCCTTGCCTTACAGCACAGCCAGCTGCATTACAATAACAGCAACAACAAGCACTGAATGGCTAAGAACCAAGCAAAACACAACAACAAAATGTGCCACTTAGTTAAATGCACACGTGCTAAATCTCTCGAGCTAAATGCAACCAAATTCTCACTCGCTCTTATGCCAAAAAAAAAAAAAAAAACCCCTAAGCCAGCACAACCCACCTTAACCCGACGCACTGCAGCACAACCCTGAGCAGAGAGTGAGGGAGTGAGAGAGACAGAGAGAGAGAGAGAGAGAGAGAGAGAGGGTGGAGGAAGTTAGACTACTCACATACACAGCCCGCATGCTGCTTATCCCGCAAGAAAATGCAATACAAAATGAATATTTAATTCGACTTGCACAGCTGGAGGAGCAGCGGCGTAGTATCTGAAATGTGAGGGGGATTGGTTGAGCAAGGGTGGGGTGTGGGTTTTGATGTCGCAGGATCGTGTGGGATTTTGCCAAGTCACGACGCGTGCAAAAATCAACGCTATGCCATACAGAAGAAAATTGCATTTCACTGTTATCGCCACAGATGCTGGCACATTGTGTGTGTGTGTGTGGTGGTGTGATGTGTGTGTGGTGGTGTGATGTGTATGTATGTGATGTGTATGATATCTTAGACTTAAACGTAGCCAGCTAAGCGAAGCCATTAACAGTCGGATACAGCTATACAATGACTGATTATTCGATTTGGCATCGATATGCTGGCTATTAGTACAGTATCGATAACTGTAAGTATAATGTAAATGTCGCCTATCGTTTATAGATAAGTCGTCGAGTTGTCACATATCTATTATCAACAGATCAAATGAACAATTTAGCAATAATATTGAGAATATGTTTAACAACAAATCCATATTCAGCACCATTTGAAGCTGATATTATATGCTATCGAATGCTATGCAACTATCGGTAAGTTATCGAAAATAACTATAAGCTGCTCACAAGCTGAGTTAAAGTTTACATATATAAAATTTGAGCTTATGCAAATATTATCAATAGCATTAGCAAATACAAAGCAAAATTCATACAGATTACAGAGTATCTTGAAGTCGTGCACATTCCACAGCAAACCACTGGCCGTATATGCCTGGCAGCTTTATCAATTCTGTTTGGATTGTTTGTTTGTTTGTTGATATTTATTTGCCGCATAGCGGTGCAAGCATTTTGACCCCGGTTGAAAGCAGACAGGATCCAAAAGGAGTAGCCCGATTGTGTGTGAGTGTGTGTGTGTGTGCCATAAAAGGACAGGTAAAAAGGGTAAAAAGGGTTAAAAGGAAACAAAACGGTATTCGTAATTCCCTATAAGAGCCCAATATACAAATGGAACCAATATCTACCAACAACATGAAGAACAACAAGAACAGCTGACGACAGAAAAGCAGCAGTCCTTGTATCCTGGGGATAAGCGACTTGGCAACAACAGAAACATTTTATTTCACTTGCTGCCCCTTTTTTTGGTTTTTGTTTTTCTTCTTCTTTTTTCAATTCTATAAGATGCCAGGATATGTTTGACATGCCCCCAATTGAAATGGAGGCACCTGTCACAATGCACCAGAGAGCAGGAGCAGGAGCAGGACCAGAAGCAGAGCCAACTAAAAAGGCGCTACGGTGTTGGTTCGAAGCGTTGACAGCTTTTAGCCAACTGTGTTATTGGCTAGTCAGTTCAACGAATTGAAGTCCACAAATTGTGTGAAGTTCAAATGCGAACTGGATCATCTTGTTTGGGTGTCAGTGTCTTTGTGTTTTGATTTGTGAGTCCATATCAGACACGAGAAGGTTTCTGAAAACGGTTCACGAGTGGTTCAGCGTAAAAAGTACCAAAAGCTATATGTATGACAGTAGAAAGCTACGTCAACTGATGATATACTGATGATTTACGTACATAATACAGTTGCGGAACAGGTTCAAGAGTGGTTCAGCGTGATAGCCTCAAAAGCGCTCAAGCTGTAGCAATATCAGGTTGATTACTAGACCAACTGAGTTGATGACATATATGGTAGCTGCAAAAAAGGATTACAGTTCAAACTTTGTGTTGCTCTAAAAACCGGTTCAAATGTGGCTCTGGTTAATATCTCAGCAACTGCTCGAGCTTTACGCATCAGATTTGTAGATGTAGCCTGAAAATATGCTTGCAAATCGATGGCTATCGTTGCATTCGTTGTTTATTCAAGCATTATCTTCGCCGTATTCTTAGCTGCCTTGAAGCTATTTTTTTATTCGTATTATTATTTTTATTTTTGAATACATTTTATTCTTTTTTTTTTGGGGCCCTGCAATTGCGTTATTTATCAGCCTCAGCCATATACATAATACATACATATATAAATATATATATATATACAAAAGTGTGTGTGTGTGTGTGTGCCTTTGTGTATTGTGTATGCTGTATGCTGTATGTATGGCACTTTTATATTATTACTTTTATGCAGCTGTTGTTGTTACCGTTTCGCCCGTTTTGCTTGTTTTTGTATTCATTGCCTTTTGTTTTACAACAATTGCATGCCGAATTGAGCTCTCTTTTCTGTTGTTATTGTTGTTGTTGTTGTTGCTGTTGCTTTTTAGTATTTTTGCTAAACTCAGCATTTAAGTTTAGTTTTGGGCAAAAGGGTTGCTGCGTTCTTTGGCTCGCTTTGGGTTTCGGTTGCGTTCGGTTCTTTTCGTGTTGTGGTAAACGTTTTGCATTTTATTTCATTTTATTTCTCGCTTTTCGTTGTTTGCCACAATAAAAAGGGTGCATTTTTATATTTCGCCATAAGTTTTTATGGCTTCCGTGTAAGTAAGTGTGCTTGTGTGTGTGAGTGTGTGTGTATGTGAGTGTGTGTGTTTGTGGCGTCGGCTCTGTCTGTGTGCTCACCTCCGCTCTCCTCCCTCCCTACTCCTACACCTAACCCTTACTCCGCACAGGCAAGTCGGCATTTAACATTGCCCAACGACTACGCTGCTTGCCTTTCTCCCCCCACACACACACTCTTTCTCTCTCTCTCTCTTTATATATATATCTCTCTCTCCCTTCGTCTCCTGCTCTATCTCTTTTACGCTGTTGTCGACATTTTGTCAAAAGTTAGTCCAGTCATCCAAAAGCATTGGTCCTAAGGCGCTGAAGCGGGAGTTGAGGACTTGCGGTGTGTCTAAAATGACGCGCCTTTACACTTAAATGTTTTCGAAAGTTCTTGTTCGCTGTCTCTTTCCCTCTCTCCCTCTACCTCTCTCTCTCTCTCTCTCCCTAGCTTTTTTTTGCAACTCTTTGTATTATTATTGTTGGTCGCCTTGTTTTGCACTTTTAATTTGGTTTATTTGTGCAGAGAGTATGACTAAATGTCTGTATGTGTGTGTGTGTGTATGTGTGTGTGTATGTGTGTGCGTGTATATGTGTGTGTGTGTGTATATGTTTGTGTGTGTGTGCTTGTTTGAGTGTGTGCGAGTATTTAGATTTTAATCTACTTTGCCGTTGCAGCTGCCAAAAACTTTTGACAACGCACTCCCCACCTTCCGACCCCCTGCCCCATCGATAAAAATAATGGTAGTAGGCATACTGCAGGAGCTCGACTTAGAGATACCCTCAAAAAAGATACCAAAGGCCAATCATTCGAAAGTTGTGCCTGATTTAGGCCCATCGGTAATCGATTTTTATCGATATTTGAGAAACACGGGAAGTTATCGGTAAATTGAAATAAGCCTACTTTAACATCGAATTTGCGACTGATACTGCTCAAGAATATATATATATATATACTATATAAAGTCAGAGAAGCTTCTTTCAAAGGGTTCATGTTATACGAAAAAAGCAGGGTATAAGTCAAACTTTCAATGAAAACTATTTTAATGTTGTTATTTATTATGGTGTTAGATGGCGTAGGGGGCTAAGGTGGAGAGGTGAGGTGAGGAGGGGGTTGTGTAAGCCAGAAAATTGCAGCACATTAAGCGAACGTTGAACTCTAAGTTGCGTTTTGCTTTTAACCCATTTTATTGACTGGCAGGAAAAAATCCAAACTTTCTTAAATGCTTAAGTAAATAATTGAATAATATTTAAAGTGCAATTTGCAAATATGCGCTGAATTATTGATGAGGTGGCAACCCTGTTCTTCTAGCGGCAATCAACCGATTAATACCAAGCAAACAAAAATATTCTTAATGAGCTCAAATATTTAATATGCATTTATTAATATGTATTTATAGTCAATTAAAATCAATAAATAAAACATTGCCAGATACAAATTCAAAGTCATGCATAATGCATATGTGTGCCTGTGTGTGTGTGCCTGTGTGTGTGTGTGCCTGTGTGTGTGTGTGTCTATGTGTGTGTAAGAAGCAAGTTCCACTGATAAAACAAATTCAACAAATAGTTTGTAACAGCCTTAATATGAGTTCTACTTTAGTGCATAGTACATAGTATATAGTCCATTGGTCTATCTATTATTGTGGATATATATATATATATATATATATTTAATACAAATAAATATATAATATATCTAAATATATCTATTGATTAACTATAACTCAACTAGTCACACTTCTAATGGCTTCTGTCTATGTTAGGGGATTTTGATTTCAAGATTATCTATATATACGTCATCAGCTTTAACAGTCGATTCCATTTAGCCATGCCAGGCTAACCATCCATTCACTTAACTTTGTAAAATCCGATCTGTTTTGAAGCTATGTGGATGATAGGCAATACAATCGAATCACTATTTCATATAGCTGCCTTAGGAGAAATATTTAATTTGCTTTGATGCGAGAGTGCCTAGACGTGCCTAAGATAAGCCTCTTTTTGACTCTGCTCACTTCAACTGTGGCAATTGCTCGATCTCTTCCTTAATTCCAACAGCTAACAGCCTGTTGATCGGTGCAGAAGCTAAGCTGTCGTTAAGCTATCGCTTAACAGGGTCAGTTGGTAATCAAATTAGCCAACAGACTGGATCTAATTGAGAGTTGCTATTTCCCATGGCAATCTCAGTTGTACGAATATATACGAATTTGCAGGCATACACATATATCCAGCCACCCACCCTCTTCCAGTTCCATAACTGAATTCCCATTGAGAGGCACGATCTTCTTCCGTCCTCGTCGTCGTCGTCGTCGCCGCAGTCGTTTGACTGGAATATGAGGCTCATTCTGGTCGCTCATTTAATAGGCCCCTAGTCAAATGAAATGTGCACACTTGATTGCAACCATAAATTTTGCAGTGCGCTGCTGCCTCACACAGCGAAATCACACACACACACACACACGCACACTAACAGTCAGTGGGTTGGGTGGGGTGGGGTGGGTTGGGGCACCACTGGAACGTGCACAGTAAATGAAATGAAAGCAGTGAGTGTTCGCTGGCCAGTGTTAAATTTCAATGCCAATTGCATACAGTTAAAAGACGAATGCTACAATGTGCAGCCAGAGTGTGGAGTGTGGGGAGCTTACTTCGCTTTATGGTTTTTTACATTTTTTTTATTTCTCTTTTTAAATGCAAAGGCACACACGCACACACACACACACACACACACACACACACAAACACACAGATACGCACACACAAATATTCTGCTTTTTTGCGGTGCTTTTGTGCCTACGTTAAATGCGGGCGGTCTTTGCTGTTTTTGATGTTGTCGTTGTTGTTGTTTTTCTTGTTGTTGTGATTCATCAACTTTTAAATATTATCTGCCTCTATCTCCCTCTCCCTCTCCCTCTCCCTGTGCCTCTTTCTCCCTCTCTGTTTCGCTCCCTCGCCCACTTGCTTTCGCTTTGCAAAAGTAATTAAAGAATATTATAAAAATGGCAAAGGCATAACTGATAAGTATTGAAAGGAGTAAGCGCGTAGAGTGGGGAGGAGGAAGGGAAGCAGAGATGGGAACGGGGGTGTACTTAAATGCTCGCTCAATTAGCATTCAGCGTATTCTTCACATCCTTATTAAAAGTGCTGTGCTTCTATAACCCCCTCCCACCCTTTCGATGCATTTATTCGCTTGGCTTTTCAACAGAAAGCAAAATTAATAAGAAACCCATTTGATAAGTTGACACACCCCTCCCCGCCCACGCACTCAGTCAGACCACACGCTGCGTTTTTATTGACGAGTCGACTTTATTGGGTATGTCTTTTGATGCATTTTTTAACAGTTCTTTCAAATGGCGGCAACAGCAACAGCAACAACAACAACAGCTGCCGCAGCAACAGCAGCAATAAGCGGCCAGCCCGCATATCACACATTATAAACGGTTCTTTACATTTGTATTCTTTAGTTCAAGTTAATTGCAAGCAGCGCAGTCGTTGAGAAATTTATATTTAAATCTATGTAAATTGGCTGCGCTTTAATTTCGTAATAATAATAATAACCGTAAACTAAACTCACACACATGCAGCATGCAGCAGCAACAAGAAACGCCCCTTTGTTCCACCTGTGTGTGCTCTGCTCTGCTCTGCTCTGTGGGGGGTGTGTAGGGTGTAGGTGTGTAGGGAGGTAGGTACAAAACACCTTTTGAGTTGAAGCGTCTTTCAACTATTTACAATGGAAACTGGGAATTTTGTTATAACTGGAAACTTGCATTAAATGCAAATGCGAAACGAAACGCAATTGAAAAAGCACTGAGAAATAAGGCTTAAATTAGCAAGAGAGTGACAGCTAATAATGGCACGCACTCTCTCTCTCTCTCTCTCTAGCTATAGCTGTAGCCCTAGCTCCAGCTATTGCTCTCTCCTTTGCAGCTAAATTTATCACAGCTGAAAAGCTTAAAATCAACTCAAAATTCAGAAATGATATTGGCTGCTTTTATACAAAATGATTATCATTTGAGCCGTTTGACCTCTCGTCTATACTAAGTACACCTACACAGACACCCACACCAACACACACACACACATACACACACACGCACAGTCAGTAACCCCTGACCCTCCGAATACACACACAGAGCACCTCGCCGCGTCTGGCACAAAGTGACAGAATGCAAGTTAAAACAAGTCTCTTGGGTCGATTTGAATAGTTGTTTCTCAACTGTCCCTTATAGCCCAACCAGCCAACAACCCAACCAGCCAACCGCCCAACCACCCATCCACCCATGCTCCCCCTTTATCCACCTTCAGCTGAGTTTGCCATGTCCTAAGGAGCATTGGGCATAGGTTCGTGGCTGTAAATCAAATGTCATGTCAATTTTAATTGCATTTTAATGATAAACGATGGCGCAAACAACGAACTACGAACTACAGAACTATGCAGGGGTAGGGAGAGGGTAAAGGGCAGCAATCCCCTTGGTTCGCTTTATATATGTTGATATATGTGTACACGATGTGCGATAGTTCAAAAGGGTTAAGTTTAACTTGCAGTCATGTGGGTGTGTGTGCATCTGGGTGGGTGTGTGTGTGCGTGTGTGTGTGTTTGCGGAAAATCAATGAATGCACTCTTCACTTTCATTCAATTTGATTCACACTTCACACACACACACACACTCTCATAAATTGCCAATTAGCCAGCTTAACATATATTCAAGTTTGTATTCATAAATATACAATTATATATAAATGTACATATAGATATATGTATAGATATATGATTAATTATTTGCTGACACTCGACGCAAATTTGATTTGCAGCTGCATCCATAAGCACTCAATCAGCCAGTCATGCGTTCATCAGTCGCTCATTCATCCGTCTGTTCAAATTATGAAGTCATAATTAAATTATTCACTTTTGAAATACAAAGAATAAAAAACAATTGAGAATTATCTCTTACAGTCTGTGAAAGACCGATGGACGGACATTGTTTACGCAAATGTAAATACATTATTAACATTTTTTTATTTATTATTTATAATTATCGATATCGATGATTTTATAGCTCGAAGGAGAAGCTCAGACAGTAATTGTAAATGTCTGACAAGCAGCAAATCGAGCAGAAGGATGCAACTCCTGCCAGTAAAAGCGTCCAAGCCAAACAGGTGCAGCACGTGGAGCAAGGGAGCAAAGGGAGCAAGGGGACAGTTGGGAATGTTCGAATCCGAAGTGTGCCAAGCTGGAGGCGCAGCTGGAGCACCTGCAGCAGGATAACCCCATTCTAGACGAGAGCATGCATGACAACTATTGCAAAGTGGATGAGCTGGCACGTGAGTAGAATATATACACTGGCAGAAAAAACCAATGCCCAATGTGCATGTGCATATCATTTCCAGAAGTGTATTCAAGATTCATTATTGGTCATTTTCAGGTCAAATGGGTGCTGATAGGAATTACGGAAAATATGTCAGAGCAAACTGTGTGTCTTAGGATGATACAGACACGAGTGATCCTGAGGAGATTAGCGACACCAAGGAAAGCAGAAGGAGCGGCAACTGGAGGGGAACCCGTCTCTTCTGGCGAGCCTGAGGATGATGATGACTAACATCAACAAGACAGTAAATGACAACAATTAGAACAACTAAATTGAAAGCATTTAAAGATCGTGCTTATTAGCTGGAAAGTTGGATGCAACCCTTCTTGCAGAAGTTGGCATCCCTTTGCTTGACAATGAACATCTGAAAATCTGACTATCCATGCTGAAATGGTTTCGGCAAAGACTGCATGACTATCAAGCCCTGTGCCAACGATAGTAAATGATTTTAAATTGAATTTTAATTAAATATTTAGTTGTCAGTTGGAGGCAGGATAAGGGGAAGCAAAAGATCTCTCTCTCTCGATTTAAGTGGCCCACTTTAGAGAAAATATTGCGCATAAAATCTGAACATTTTATGATTTTATTGCAAAAACAACAAAAACTAAAAGCAAACAATTAAAAAAAAAGAAAAAGGATATGTGAAATAAAAAAAATTAATGCGAAATTAATTTTTTCTATTGAGCAGAGCAGAACGCTACTTTTGGATGGATGCACCCACACCGCACTATCAACACACACACACATACATACACACACATACATACACACACATACATACACACACATACATACACACACATACATACACACACATACATACACACACATACATACACACACACACACAAACACACCACACCTGCAACAGTCACAGGAAGTGAAGAGCGCAATGAAATGATGCGAAACAATTGAATGAGTAGAAAAGTGAATCTCAATTAAACTTTAGATAGTGCAACACAAAGAGAGAGAGAGAGAGAGAGAGAGAGAGAGAGAGAGAGAGCAAAGGTGATTATTAATACTACTCTGTTTTGAATAGCACTTTCAAAAATCTTAAATACCCTTGTCGATCAGAATGAGTCCAAAGTCAACTATAAATTGAAAAACATAAATGATGATTTGTATTACACATGTTAGGTAAATAAAAACTTGTTAGATGGATGAATAAACAGTCAGGCATGGCTATAACGACTTGACTGTCAATGCTGGTACGCAATTTATATGCTATATGGACTTGAATATGCTGCCCTCTAGCTGTTATCCAGTTTAAATGGGTAACTAAGCTGAACTTAAAATAGGAAAAGGGGCAAAATGCGCATAATTAACGCAATTAAGTCAAAGGAATAAATTTACGGATACTTGACAATACTTAGTAGGACTTAGTACCCGCTCAGTCTCAGTTTGTCCGAGGTCAATGCAAAAGACAGCCTGTCTTCGGCTGTCTTCGAGTCTTGAAATGTTTGAATAAATATATAATTATAAGCATATATATGGTCATATATATATAAATATATATGTATAATCTATAAATAATATTTAAGTATATAGAATAAGTTTTGAATGATCAATGGCAGGCGTTGGGCAATTGTTTGACAACTTGAAAGCATTTTGCCTTAGCCAAAGCTCAGGCCAAAGTTTTTGCAAACAATGGCAATGACTCAACGAGTGCCTCAGCGAGAGAGCGAATGAGAGTGAGAGAGAGAGAGAAAGAGAAAGAGAAAGAGAGGGGGGAAAGCAAAGTTTTGTAATGCGCTTAAGCATCTTTGTTTAGTCTGCTCTCGTCGTCGCACACAGGTGGGCTGGATTGTTGTTGAAAGCTGTTTGTCGTCGCAGCAGCGAGCATTATAAGCATCATTCCCCCACTCCCCACTCTCCAGTCTCTCTCTCTCTCTCTCTCTCCCAACCCACCACACACCTGAACAAAAATTCCACGCCCCACAAATGGGGAGCATAAAGAACATATCTATACACTTTCCAAAATAAATTTTAAAAAATTTCGAACAATAATAATTTTGAAAATGTTGAAAATTTTCCTTAAAAAAAGCAAACCTCCAAAAATTCTATTTTTAAAAATCTTTTTCTGAGAAATAAATATGCGAACTGTTTTTATTTTAGGAACTTGAAACCTTCTTTTAATATCACCCATAAAAAAGTTATTTCAATATTCATTCGCTCAAGAAATTTGTTTTCGAGAACATTGATCAGCCAATTGCAACATTATAAAATTAAAATGTGATTTAAAATGTTACAAATTTAAATGTTCTGCATCGAGTTTTTGCTGAGGTCATTTCTAGGATTAATAATTTCCAGAATTTGTTTGGATAAAATGCAAAAAAAAAAAGAATTAACGTTTTTTTTTTTTTTTATCTCCCCAACTTGTTTTGCGATATTTGCTGTGCTGTGATATTCACCGAATCGGCCTACATTTTTCAAAGTGTGAATTCTGACCATTTTTTGTCCAATGATGCTGATGTTAAGGACGATGACGATGATGATGACGATGATGATGATCATTGAGAGAGCGGCACGTTGTGAGCCTATCACGTACATTTGCCATCAATAACGCAACGATTTAACTTGTCTCATCCGCCGCGGGGCCAACGTAGTGCAAAACCCTCAACCTTCCCCCTTCCTCCGCCCACCCGAATGTCACGCCCACCTCGGACACGTACTCGCATGCCACATAGATTAGGCCCGTAAGCCAAGCAACGACTGGATGCCACATAGATAAATGCTCTCTATCTATCTATCTCCCTCTGTCTGTCTGTCTGTCTCTCTCTCTGTCTCTGTTTCTCTCGCTAGTCGTTGTCAAGTATTGTTTATATTTTTTGTCTATGTGTGTTAGGCTATTTATCGATATACAAATATTGGCAACTTTCTGACTGGGCACGTAGCACAGTCAACAAGAAAAGAAACAGGCTAAATCTAGCTAAAGCCAAATGCAAATGTGCTCGAATTGTGATAAAAAACAGAAATAAAAAACAAGATGCCAAACAAATCCACTTAGCTGCTAATTGACGGCAAATCAGAGAACTTGCCTAACTGCGCCTGGAAGTGCAGTCAGCCCCATAACCCGGTTCCACCTCCCGTTCCAGTCCCACTTCCAGTTCCAGTTCCACGTTCGATTATCATCTTGTTGCTTAGCTGGTGGGTTTATCTTTCTGTTGCTGCTGCTGCTGCAGCTTCTGCATCTGCTGCTGCTGCTGCTGCTTCTGTGTTTCTGTTTCTGTTGCAGTTTCAGTTTGTTTCTGCCCAAAACCCATTTGAAGCAGACAAGAGTGACGGGGTTGAGGAGACAGGAGTTGCACACTCGCTCACTGTGGTCAGTGGACAAACAGCAAATGCGATAGAGAGAGAGAGAGCCGGGCAGGATAGCAAGGGCCACATGAAAAGGGACGTGGATGGGTGCTAGGAGGTGCTAGGTGAAGGGGCGGGGATGTGACCAGCGTTAGTCTTAAAAATACCCATGAGAGTTGTCGAAGGCATGTTCCAAACATTTTCAAGCTCAAGCTTTAAATGGCAGCCCAAAGACAGCTTGTTCAATCACAAACACACACACACACACACACACACACAACATACACGGGCAGACGCACGTCAGTCGCATAAGAGTTGCCTGTTTGGATATCAAATGGTCAAAAAGTGGACATTTGCTTAAAGAATAAAACGAAAACAAAAAAACAAAAACACCAACCAAGCATAAAGCTAAAAAGTAAGCATAAACTAAAGAAAAAGAAGACAGGCTCTTAAGGGGCAAAGACAGGGCAAAGACAGGGCAAAGACAAGCGGAATGCTGTGGACAACAGAGAACCAGTCACGCTACTCAGTTGTTACTGTATTTGTTGTTCATGTTGTTGTTGTTGTTGCTCTTGGGCCAAAACCAGAATCGTTGAACAGTCCAGGCAAAAAAAAGGGTTTGGCTCTCAAAGCTATGCTGAAGATTGAGAGGAGCAGAGTGATGATGTATAAAGAAAAACATAAGTGAAAGTGATAATCTCTCTCTCTCTCTCTCTCTCTCTTACTCCTTATATACAAGGTGTTAATTATAGGAAGAATATATAACCAGACAGAAAGGCCAAATGATATTGCAGATCGATGTTGATGAATTTATGATCAGTTTAGATCGATTAACTTGATTAACGAAAATGTTCATACAAATGCTCAACTTTCGACCGATGGATCATATAGCTACATAAATACTAGCAAAAATTCAGGTACGTGCCAAGTATCATCTAGCTCTAAAGCAGACTGAGTTCACATAGTTAGGTGGATGGATTGACACTGCTATAACGATTCGACTGCTTCAATCATAATTAGAGATAAAAAAAATAAATAAATATATAAAAGAGAGCTATCAATGGTAAAAATTTCAATTAATCACAAACTAGGCAAGTGCAAGCGAGACAGAGCAAAGTTGAAACTTTGTCATTGATCAAGTCAAACGCTCAATCGCTCAATCATTCAATTATTCAGCCGCATGTCGTCTTTCGGGTTGCATTTGACAGGGTCGCAACTCAGAGAGCTGTCAGTGGTCAGTTCTTCTTGCCCCATTGTTGATAGTAGCTGCTCTCCCTTCCTGTCTCTCTCTCTCTCTATCTCTCTCTTTCTTTTTCTAACACTGGCACAAATATACTTTGCTTCGTCTTTTTTTTTGTAACTTAAAGTTTGCGTTTTAGCTTTAGCTAGATTTATGTTTTCCTGCTTGCGTTTGCAGAATTGTTGTCGGAAGTTTTTTGTGCAGCATCATGTCGGACACAACACATGTGTGTTTGTGTGTGTTCTTTCGTGTGTGTGTGTGTGGATTGGAGCCAAATAAAAGTTCTAAAAAGATGTTTGCTAAATAAAAAAGTGCGCCCGAAGTTTGAGCAGCAACTGAAACCGAGAAGTATGAGACAGCGACTGAAACCGAAAATATGTTAAAAGCCTGCCAAAAACAGGAACAGAAGCTGCTACAGATGGAAATTGGAAAATGGCAGAGAGAAGAAGACGAAGAAGAAGACAAAGCAGCTTGATGCGCCTTTTGACTAACGTCTTTGACATGGGGTTTTTTATTTTTTGTTTTTTGTTTTTTTGAATTCCGACCGTGATTTCAAGTTCTTCTGTTGAATGTCCTCTTCGGCCTTGGCGTGTGTCTGATTAGCGTGTGTGTTCTGTGTGTGTGTATGTGTGTGTGTTGTGTGCAACTTATGTTTCGCATCTTTTACGTTTTCGGCATTTGGTTTTATTTTTTTTGGTTTTGGGTTTCTGGTTTCCACTTTCATTCCACGGCTGCTGCCGCCACAAACAAACAAACAACATGTTGTCCAATTAGTCCCAGCACAAAAGTCACAGAATCTCTCTCGCAAGCTCCCTCATTTTTGTGGCATCTACTTCAAATGTGCGACGGTGCCGCAGGGCAAGGCTAATGTAATACTAAAGTGTAGTCATTAGGCTACTTCAAAAGCTGACCCCACAATCACAGCCCCAGGTCATATACGTACAGCCATGGTTCAATTACACAGGCTCTACTACTTGAGGGTTGCTGAAAGGAACACAACTTGAGAGAGACACAATGTTGCTCAGAGACTTATGTTGCAACACAATATGTGTGTGTGTGTGTATAGCCAAAATGGATTTCAAACAACCAAAAATTCAAATTAATTTGGGCTTGTTGATGTTTTTTATCAAATGTCCTTCAATCTGCAGACTTCTTCAGGTTAGTCAATCAAATGTTGTGTTTAGTTGTATCCTTATTATCAATCAACGAACAACAGCTTGGAATTTTACTCGTTTATATCTCAAGAAGCGCTGTTAACATGGCTAACCCTATCCTTGGAGATCTTTAGTGTCAATCAACGATCATCAATCAGAAAAGAAAGCTACTAATCCAGCATGCATCTTCATTTGTTTACATCTGAAGCTGAGCTTTTAAGCATTGCGTTAAGTACACCGAATGGTCTGCAATACTATAGGCTGTACTTAACTCTCAATCAGCTACCATCAATCAGGCCTAGTTGGTCAATCAAAGTTGGAGCACTGTTTTCAACAGTTGCTGTGGCGCTTCCAATTTGCCAACTGTAACAGAGCACAAAGCACAAACACAAATACATCTCATCAATCTCACCTAGTCCCTCAATCAAAGCTTATGACCTTTGCTCCATTAACGGGTCTTTTGCCGCTCAAAGCTCTTGGCTATCATTCATGCCGACTAACCGCAAAAGCTTAACCCACGCACTCGACTCTTTTTTCTCTTTCTCTCTTTCTCTCTCTCTCTCAGCTCGTTAAGCGACTCGTTAATGACGCAATTTCCGTGCAGTGACCACGGTGAGACCTGACCCTTTGGGGTCAGTCAGTAGATACAGATATATATGTATATATATATATATATATGTGTATATAACTTCCTCTTTCTGGCTAATTAGCTTAGCGCAGTTAAATCGTTTGCTTGTGTATTGAACAACACACTCAGAATACATTTCTATGGCATCGATGGAAGTTTTCAGTTCCCTTTTATTTGTTGTTGTTGTTGTTGTTATTGGGGGTGCCCAAAATGGCAGACAATAAATAAAACACACACAAACACACAGAGAGAAAAGGCAAAAGGGGTTGCTACGGATTGCTAGATTGCTTGCATTGCTGTCTCCAAAACATGCCACAAGAACAAACATATTATATATGAGATTGATAGAGAGACAGGGACAGCGAGAGAGAGAGAGAGAGAGAGAGAGAGATACTTAAATAGATGGAGAAAGAAACCCTTACACGACATTCTTACACAATTCCAGGCCATTACACTGAGAAATGTGACACAATTTGAATAACATTTAAAATATAAAATTGAGCATCAATTCGGCCAACAGCCTGGGGAATGGGCAATGGGGCAAGGGTGGGGTGGAGGGAGCGGCGAAAGTGGTTGTTAACCCTTTCAAGCAAAAACAACACACTCACACTCACACACACACATAGCAAATATTGAGGATGTAAACAATGCTAGCTCTTTCGACTAGCAGACATCCAGCATGTATTCCAAATTCGATTCGAACCTGAAGTTTAGTAATAAATGTTGACATTTTGTCCATATCCATATTTTATACTCTAACCTAGTTAGAGTACAGAGCTAGGCTATTGCAAAACTTTCACATATGTATACAAACAAACAAGATAATTCTCTTGAAATTAAATTGATATTGCAACCCTTTTTCAATTGAGAACACAAATTTAGAGAAATTATACACAAAAGTGACATAAAATAGAGTGAAATAATCATCGGATTCCAATAATGAAAATAATCTTAGATTATACATTATATATAAGTAAACTGATCCAAGGAATCGCACGGAATATGAAAATGCTGCATCACTGTCAATTGCAGATGTTCAAAGCAATAATGTGAAACGTCTATAAATAGGTACGTGCCATCTTATGTCAGCCATTTACAGGGTATAACAAGCAACGGGAAATTGCATTGACAGTCTAGAGACCTGCCCCACTCATTGCCTCAAGCAGCGCCTACACATCTTGTTGTTTCCCTTCCTATTCTATGCCCTGAACCCATCGCAAATGGGTATAAGGGAGGGTATAATGAAGTTCTGCTTGAATATGTAACAGGCAGAGAAAACCATCTACTAGTCCATCAAGTACATGTATTCTTAATCAGCATCAACAGAAAAATTGATCTGACTGTCAACAGACAGGGACTTCAAATATGGTACATAAGTTCTCGCATTGCATGCACATCTCGATATAAATCGAATACTGATAAGAAGAAAAAAGAGAAGCAATACATAACTTTCTAATTGGGTTTGTATATGGCTCGACATATTATTGATTATCAGTAAACATTTAATTAAGTTTACCAAAATACACAGCAAGCGCACACATACACACACACCCACGCACCGACTCAACAGGGTATCTGCAAGTCGAGCTCTCTCGACCAGAACATTCTTACTCGTCTTTTATTTATTTTGTTTTTTTTTTTGGTTTAGGGAAGTGAATGAATGAATCTTGGGGCTCTCGCTCATCAGCGTCTCGTGTCTGCGGCGGCCTTTTTCCACTTTTCTTGTTTTCCTGTTTTCTTAGCTGTGTTTTTGTTGTTGTTATTGTTGGCGTTGTTGGTGTTGTTGTTTTTGACTAAATTGCGTAAATTATTGGCATATGTTGTCTTCGGCGCAATGAGACACATTTGAACCCTTTTCGTTGGCAATGTCGACCAGAGAGGATGTCGCTGAAATTGACAGTCGCACATTGTTGGGGCGCGGCTGAGTGGTGGAGTGTAGCGAGGGGATTGCAAGAGGGGTGCGGGCTTGTCGGCATGGTAGGTACAGATACTTTGGCATGGCATTTCATTCCAATTTTTAGCTGGGGCTGCTTTCTGGCTGCCAGTTGCCTGTCAGTTTCGCTCGCTTCGTTTTCTTCCACCTTCCCCCCTCCCTCCTGTAACCGTCCATGCTGGGTAGCTCTTCCTTTTATTTTCTTTGCTGCTCCTCTCTCTCTCTCACTCGCTTTTCATTTTATCATTTGTATTTGTTCCCATTCCTTGGCATTTTATGTGCGCTATTTCGCGAAGTAGAACAATAGCCACGATGCTGCAACTGGAAATGGAAACTGCGAATGGGTCTTGGACGGATACACTCTAAAAAAAAAAACTAAAGAAAAAAAACAACAAATAACAGAACTAAAATAAAGTACGCTTGATAAGCGTAACACATTTCGGATGGGCAACAGCATTTGCCACAAATCCATAATTCCTTTGCCAAAACACACATTTCATATTTATTTGAAATTCTTATGCTCAAATTGAATAAGGCAAACTAGGACATTGCTTTTGCCAAGTGTAGCTGGTAGCTTGGTGGCTTGCCTGGCCGTAGGACCTACGCCGACACATTCATCCTACGTTTGCTCCTCCTGCTCATCCTCCCCCTCCTCTTCGTTCATCAGCCATCTCCTTCATCATCTTCCACTTCTTCTTGTGTAGCTTTATGTGCTCTTTTGTTACAACTAAACGCGTTGCGATGGCGAACTCCGCCACTACAAATACTTCATCTGCTTTTTTAGCCACTTTTTTTCATATAAAATAGTGAGAGAGAGTGAGGGAGAGTTAGAATGGGTAAGAGTAAGAGAGGGAGAGAGAGAAGACACCCTCACTCACTTTGCTTTTGAGTCCTTTTTCTGCTGGTGTTGGTGCTATTCCAACTTTATTGTCTTGCCAAAGAAATAGACTTTTAATATACTGCTCGAACCCAGCACAGAACACAATATATATAAAGAATGTGTGAGTGTTTGTGTGTGTGTGTGTTTGTGTGTGTGTGTGTGTGTGTGTGGAAATATTAGGCGATTTTGCCAGTTCATTGACTTGCCACAACAATAGTTTGAAGTTTGTCTGCCAAAATATGAGCAAACATTTCAAAACATAACCCCTAAAAAGTTAACTAAAAGCGCATTGCAGCAACACATAGAAATGGACCAGGCACACTTGTGGCAATAAAAGGAATCGAATTGAATGAGAAGAGAGAGAGAGAAGCGCAGGGAGACAAAGAGTGGGGGTTGGGTGAACGAAAGGATAACTGATCAAAATGTGATCCTGATGTGAAATAACAAATAAGAAAAACATTTTGTTTAAAACTGTAAATATTTGCAGTATTTGGCTAAAAATAAAAAAAAGAAGAAACTTTTTTTTTTTAACAATGCCCTGTCCCCAGAAGATAATCAAAAAATACATTGCAACATCGATAACATCGAGATTTTTATAACTCCAGCAGGCAATCGAGCCAAATATTCTATAAAGCAAACATATTTAGTTTCGAAAGATAAGAAAATGATTTTACCGTATTTTTGCCAACTGAAAGCAGGACCGAAAGAGAAGCTCAGCCAGTAATTGTAAATGTCTGACAAGCAGCAAGTCGAGCAGAAGGATGCAATTCCTGCCAATAAAAGCGTCCAAGCCAAACAGTTGCAGCAAGGGGAGCCAGGGGGCAAAGGGAGCAAGGGGACAGTTGGGAATGTTCGAATCCGAACTGTGCCAAGCTGGAGGCGCAGCTGGAGCACCTGCAGCAGGATAACCCCATTCTAGACGAGAGCATGCATGACAACTATTGCAAAGTGGATGAGCTGGCACGTGAGTAGAATATATACACTGGCAGAAAAAACCAATGCCCAATGTGCATGTGCATATCATTTCCAGAAGTGTATTCAAGATTCATTATTGAAACAATCATTGAAAAGATCATATTCATTAGCTTTGTATGTGGCACAGTTGGGCAGGGCACGAAAGGAACTCAGATTTAACAAGACTTTTTGAAGCAGCTTTTATTAAGTTTGATAGAGATACTTCCTGCTGTACACACTCTCTAGGCTAAATCATATATACATCCCCCCACCCCCCGCCCCATTTGGTTTTTGGGGAGTTTGGTTTGAGTAGTCCTGCTTTGTCATTTTTATTCAATTCGTTGACCTTTGTGCTTAGTTTCCTGCTGCTGCCACTCCCAAAACAAATTAGTTGCCAACTGTCCAAAACAAATGTTGCGCACGCACCCAACCCCCACACCCCCGGGTCAAAACCTATCCCCCGCCTAGACAATGTGCTGGTGTTTGCCTGAAGTACATATATAAAATGTATAAATACATTGAACATATATATATATACATATATACTTAGGCAAAATCATATTAAGCTCAGCATTTCATTCATAATATTGCTGATGAGCTGAAGCTGACTTAGCTGACCTGACTGACTGGTTGTGTGTCCGAGTGTGTGGGTGTGTGTGTGTGGATGTAGTAGGAGTAATAGCCAGTGGGATTTGCCGTTTGCATATGGTAACTGCTTGGGCTATAGTCCGATTTCAAAGTCGATTTCGATATCGATTCTCTGGCTGTGTTTACATTCTCCACTTTTCAGGTAGCTCGATTACTAGCCAAAAGGTGGGCTAGTAGGGGGAGGGTTGGGGTGTCAAAGAGAAAGAGGTACCTTCTGCCGGGACGAGGAGAGGCGTTGTTGGCATTTTTTTAAACTTTTTTTCTTCATTTCGTTGCTTCCTCTTGGCTTGAGCCACTAGGTCAAGAGGTCATGCCACATATCGAGCTGCAGTGTTGGGGGGCACGCGTGGTGGTGGGGGGGGGGGGGGCAAAGTGCAGGAATTTTATCAGTGGAAATGCGCACTCAAAAGTGAGTAGAAATTGCTGCATGTGCCATGCTAAATTTCACTACACAAACTTTGTGGCAAAAAAAAATAGAAGAAAAACAAACTCCTACTGAGATGCTCCCCTCTGCACCCCTCTGCTCACCTCAGCTTTGCGTCCGCTTCCCGCCATATTTTGCATATTTTGCAATGCAATTTTTATTTTCATCCGGTTATAGTTTCATGTGCTTCTTCTTCTTCTCGCCTACCACTCTGGGTTTGATTTGAGCGCAAATGCACTTGAAGTTTTGGCATTGTTGTTGCTGTTGTTGTTGTTGTTGTTGCTGCTGCTGTTCAACAGGAAACCGGAAGTCGAAGCCGAACCCAAACAGAAGTCGAAACTTCTGGCAAGTAAACTAAACTCGAACTAAACTAAACTAAACCCAAAAAACCCAAGCCCATACCTCTTCGAATGTGAAAGCAAACAACTTTTGCTCCGACACCACCTGCTAACCTCCTGACCCAAGAAGGCACTTCTCGAAGGGAGAACCACCCACAGAAATTACTTATGTATATTATTGTTGCTGTTGTTGTTATTGTTATTGTTGCTGTTGTTGTTGTTGTTGTCGTCGTTGCTGGTGGAGTTGTGAAGTAGGTCATTAGGGGTGTTGTACGCCCGCTGGGCTACTTGAATTATTAAATGTTTGCTCATATAGCGAGTGGAACATTTTGACGGCTTTTCCCCATTTCCCATTTCCCAGTGCCAGAGTTGCAATCCGACTGACGCTCAAATGCTCCGTAAAAGTTTTCCGACTGAGAATAATAATAAAAAATTAAAAAAAAAAAACAACGACCTCAACGGACACTTAAATCTTGTCGTGGGAATATACCCTATAAAAAGATTGCAATTTGAGCTGTACACAACGACAAATGCATATTCCCATAATACAAACTAATACCAGCCACAATATGCTAGATATGAGCTTGATATCTGGCAAGCGCCTATATTCACAAAGTATCATCTTCCAGAACCTTTTTTGTATTTATCTTTACTTAGAACAAATTATTCCACTTTTTTATTAGCTCAATTTTTAGCTAATGAGAGTACAGAGTATCTATTTGCCATTTATTGGTCTGCTTCTAATGCAAGTCTTTAATGAAAAGTTTTGCAACTGCAAATTTGACTCATTTCTTACCAGCGCCCTTTGTTAATTTGTGATTTGCATAACCAGAACTTACCTGTGGGAAGAGAGAGAGAGAGAGAGAGAGAGAGAAAGAGAAGGATAAAATAAATATTATTAGTAATTGGTTGCACAATGTTGTTTCACTTGTTACTACAATTGGAATATAAATTAAGTTACTCGGCCGTAAATACAGTATCCTAAACTTATTCAACATCAAATAGGAAATTTGCAAATCACATTCATATTAATTGAATTGCTTCAATTATCTCATAACAATTAACACTTGACTCCCAAACAATGTCGACTACGTAATACCCATTTAAAATGAGCTAAAGTTTATCCTTTAATTATTTTGTAATTATCTAAGCTTAATTAATGTAGTTAATTAATACTAAATGTTGATGAATTTTAAATGTAACCAAATTAAATTCATTTTTTTAGATTATCATTTTACTAAAGAGGCAGATTTCAATTTTGAGTGGTCAACTTCCTGCACAATGATTGAATAATAACTTAAATTTACAGGGTATGGACCAAAAGCTTAACTGTTGTTTGCATATGATTCCAATTGAACTACCATTATGTTGACTGAGCGGTACTCTTGAGAAGACACACACACATAAATAAATCCATGTACGCATACATAATATATATATAAAGATATATATACATACACACACATATATAATATATATTTATATATACCACTATATAATCTTCATTTATGTTCTTACTTTCAACTACAACCAAACTTGGCCTTCTACATTACTTATGATCCACACACAAGCAGCTGGTCAAAGATTTGTTCCTTTTACGTCTTCAATTTGTTAGGGATATGCTTGTGTCCTCGCTCATATCGGGAGTCGTGCAATAAAAAGTAATTGCACTTTTAATTTAATATAACACCCAAAAAAAAAAAAGAGAACAAATTCGCCAACAAAATACATATTCTAACCCAGTTTGCAAGAGTTCCCCATACACAAAAAAAAAAAAAAAAAAAAAAAGGAACGCGCGATGCATGGCAATATTTGCTGTCTGTGTCTGAAGTGTATCTCAATGTGTCTCACTCGCTCGCCCTCTATTTCTTGCCCTCTCTCACACACACGCCATACATTGTATCCAGTGTAGCATCATCATAGATGTATCCAGTGGGTCGTTGTTATTGTTGTTGCCCATCTCCCCCCCCCCCCCCACACCCTCTCTCTGTGCGCTATGCTCTTCCAACTGCAGGCACTCAGCTGTTTTGGCTCGTTGCTCATAAAACTCACTCAAGTAAAAGTACGAATGCTTTTCGATATGAAATGCATGAAACTGACAGCCAAACATATTGCGCCGCAATTTTTACCACAGCAGCAACAAACATCCAATTCTGAACCCCTTTCCCCCACCACCACCACCCCCCACCGCCCTGCACCCATTCATTCGCTTCGCCGCCCCACCATCTCCGTTTATAACCAGTTGGCTGACTGTTGGTTACCACTTGGCCATTGCCTCGCTTCATCGCTCTGAGCCTGAGAGCTGCTTCTATCAAACACTTTGCTATCTACATATCTACACTCAAAGAAAATACTTATTCCAAATATATATATATATATATATATATATATATATATATATTTCTCCTTTTTAGTAATATTTAAGATATTTTCAACGCTCGCACTTTATCCATAAATCCCAAAAATTATTCAATTTCCAGTTTTTTTTCTTGCATTTCTATCAATTTCCTTATTTCCCGTGTGCAACTCATATAAAACTTTTTCTCCTTTTTTTTTTGTTAAAATTACATATATTCAAAGGAAGTTTCTAAAAAATGATATAGAAATTCTTGAGCTTACATACTAGTGTATCTTTGGAGTTTTACCTTACTGTAATTCAACACTCAAACAAACACATAAATAAAACATTTATTTGTTTGTTGTTTGTTTTCATTTTTGAGTAATAATTGAAATATCTTCTAGCAAGTAGAAGTGCTTTATTTTAAAACACAAAAATGCATCTGTGTAGAAATGTGACACACATAGTTTTTCCCACAGTGTACCCCAATCCACTACACTTTTTCGCATTCGCTGCGGACTGAGGCTATTTGGCATTGTAGTCGTTGTAGCCTTTTTTATGGCAAAAGGATATTTGCACACCCACTCTCTCTCTTTCTCTCTTTATCTCTCTCTCTCTCTCTCTTTCTCTCTCTCTCTAGATCTCTCTTAGCGCATCAAAATGCATATTGTACACTCGACAAGATACTCGCGCGCTTTTAATATGCAACTTGGCAACTCAGCAGTCAGCAATGGGGAAGTGTTGTCTGGGTGGTCCTGGGTGGTCCTGGACGATGCTTGACTGTATTTAGGTTATGGGTTATATCCTTAGTGGGCTTTTGTGAGCCATAAGCACAACGAACGTTGATGTTGTGAAACATAAAACCAAGACCAAGCTGATAAACTTTAAATAGGCTTTAGATTTACAAGTTTCTGTATGCCAAGTAAAGTCCTTATGGGAATGCATCGGCCGATTTCTATCGATAGCTAATTGATCGGACTCTTATCTCATCATAAGCCACCAACCATTTGGCAATACCTTTGTTCTATTTGATTTCGTATATTTAGTTAGCTAAAAAAAAATGGACAGATGCAATGTATAACCTTAATATATCATCATTTAATGGGTCGACGAGTTGTGATTCTTGTTATCGATAAGAAACGATAGATAGCCATGCCGGTTAACATTGAATGGCTTTAATTAAAGTTAATATTCAAATGAAAATTAAAACTGTCAACGATTAAGCAATCGAAGCGTATGTTATCGCTATTGTTATCGATATGCATATTTACCTGCTGGAATGGTTCGGCTCGTGGGCA
Source organism: Drosophila nr. perissopoda 5 BK-2023a (assembly GCA_035044105.1). Classification (NCBI taxonomy): domain Eukaryota; kingdom Metazoa; phylum Arthropoda; class Insecta; order Diptera; family Drosophilidae; genus Drosophila; species Drosophila nr. perissopoda 5 BK-2023a. The sequence continues at coordinate 525,013 of JAWNMK010000620.1, read as the reverse complement.
AAGGGCTCGGCATAAATATTACGCACAGGCGGCACTCGCCGCGGCAATGGAGGCGGCACCGGATTATAGCCATCCATAATGGTATCACAATCGGAGTACTTCATCGATTTCATAGTCATTTTGGTTTCGTTTCGTTTGCTGCTGCTGATTTTGTTTCGTATTTTATTATAAGTGCTATCGGTTTATCGTGTTTGTCTTTATACTCCACTCCACCACTCTACACACTTCACACACTCCACACTTTGCACAAACAGTCGCGTTTTACACACGCTTTACAATTTGCTGCGCTCGCTGTTTGTTTGACACTTTATTTGCATTCACATAAATACATGTATGATAATTTCAGTGTAATTATTATTAATTATTATTGGCCACGTTACATTTTGTTTGCATTTCAATTAATCATCGCACCAAGTTCGATTTGCAATAATTATGCGTTATCAGTTCGGGATGTTTGGCAACCACACTCTCCCTCACTTTCTCTCCCTCTCTCGTTCTGCTCTCTCTCTCTCTCCGTACTTGCCCCCAAACAGGCGCTACTCCTGCTGCTGCTGCTGGTGCTCCTTGCTGTCCAGGGGGCAGGCACTAGTGGAGAGGGCTGCTGCTGCTGCTGGCATCGCTGCCGCCGGCAGCACTTTTAATTGAATGCAAATATTCATTTACCTTTAAACGGTCTCTGTCTCTGTCTCTATTCCTCTCTCTCTCTCGCTCTTTCTATCTCTTTCTGATAGCTTAAACACTCGCTCTTGATCTCTCGCTTGTTGATTTTGTTATTGCTGCCTTCACATATTTGATTTGCGACAAGTGCTTAAAAAACACACGCACAAAGTGTTTGCTTTTGATTAATTTTTGATATTGACTGACGCCTCGTCCTGTGAGAAAAGGATTAGATAAAAATAATAATATGATGAGCATTAAATATAGTTCTTTCGATGACCACAAACAACAATACCATTTACGCTTTCTCGTTTCAGTTGCGGTTTCCCTTTCAGTTTCATTTGTTGTCTCCATTCACGTTTTAGAAAATTAACTCGTCTCTTAAATTCAGTTTGAAAATCGAAATGTTTATACCTTTTAGCTTTTTATAGCTTCTATTTTTTATTATCATTTTTTTGATTTCATAAATTATACTATTTAAATATGTTTCTTCATAAATAAAAACCAATTTCTCAAAGTTGAACTGTTTTACTTGAAAGTTATTTAACAAATCAAATTTATAAGGCTCAAGTTGAATCGTTTCTGGCACAACTGAAGTTTTGACAGTTAAATGCTCGATAAAATTCAATTTGAAACACTCCAAGTAACAAGATCTAAGAATTTCACCTTTTGATGCCCAATGCTGGACTTCAATTGTTGCACAAATGGTGCTTTTCAAATACACATAAGAAAAAATAATAAAGAATCCAAATGCTTGGATGCTTGTGTTTATCGATTAATGTCAAACACACACATAAGAATCAAGCGACCTTATCAATTTATGTTGCTCGTTCAACTGGAAATTCCAAAGGATTGGAATACCTTATGTGCAATGTGTACAGACTACCCATACGAAGCTAGACACACACACACACCAACACACTAACAGACACTTATTTCCGGCCATTTTTCGGAAGGCAGCATTGTGAAATAATTTCGAGCATCGATTTTTAAGTATCGACTCAAATGCAGCTCAACTCGAAATCATCTTTTGGCTCAACTCCAACCCGAACCGACCTGTACCCCAAAGGGGGCGAGGCCAAAAATAAAACCCAACAAATGGACGCATCAAATTTGCTGTGTACACATTGTGTATGTGTGTTTTGTCCGCCTCCCCCTTAATCCATGAGCCCCCCGATTCCAGCCTCTTCGCGTACAGTTCGCAAACAATCAAAATAAGTGTGTAACTAACTGTATCTGTCTCTGTAGCAATAGCTGTAGAATAAGATATGTCTGTATCAACATATGTAGCTAAAGCTGTAGACATATCTATAGCTAGATGTATCTATAGCTCGCTGTAGTTGTATCTGTGTCTGCTTCCACAGTTTCTGTTTCTGCAGCTGTGGCAGGATCCATACCCAGCTGTGGATGTATCTATAGCTAGAACTGTTACTTAACTATAACTTAGTTGTATCTATGCCTAGTTATAGCTGGATCTGTATCCATATCTTTTCAATTGTATGTGCAGCTGCATCAATAGCTAGCTTTAACTGTATCTATAGCTATAACTTTAGATGTTTCTGAAGCTGTGTTTGTTTGTGTATCTCTTAACTTTACGTGTTCAAGCTATATCTATAGTTAGCTATATCTGCATGTGTGTGTGTGTGTGTATCTGTATCTGTATCTGTATCTGCATCTGTGTATCCTTAGTTGTACTTGTATCTATATCGCAAGTTGGCATCTATCTAATTCCAATGCTCAACATATTTGTTACACTTGCTCTCTGAGCTGCTTTTGGCTTTTGGTCTGTCTGTCGGGCAGCCAGCCTACAAGTTGCTGCTGTTGTTGTTGTTGTTGTTGTTGTTGTTATTGTTGTTGTGTATCTGATGCTTGTATCTCTCTAATCACAAAATCCCACCCATGATGTACACCAGCAACAACAGCAACACACAAATATTCAAAGTCATCGTGTAATATTGAAAAAATAAATACACACATATAATATATACACAGATATACAAGAGAAGTGAGGGGGAGGGAGAGGAGGCAACATCATCGACAGGCGGTCTGGGGGAGGGGCTGGAGGTATTTGAGTACTTGAGGCCAGACAAGAGGCAAAGACGCACGCCAATGCCAAACAATTTCAAATGTAATCCGTTATTGTGGTCGACACAAAAAAAAAAAAATCCAAGAAAAAAAAAAGCACAAATATGTATCTGGAAGATACATTGCCCGGCGAGTAGCTGGCGGGCATATCTTGTGGATTTTCATTTCAAATTAAATTTATGAGATGGCAGAAAATGAACAAAAATTGAATTACAAAACGTGGCGTGAAGCCGCTGCCCGACAGCCAAAGTAGCTGGGTGTATATGTGTGTGTGTGTGTGTGTGTGTGTATAAGTGTATGTGTGCGACACCTGAAATGAACCACAATAGACGCTGATGCTGATGCCGATGCTGATACTGATGCTGAAATTGATGCTGATACTGATACAGATACAGCTGCAGACAACAAGCGGTGCTCAATTGTTTGTGGCTGGCAAACGTATCGAAATGCAGCAGTGCAGCTAATTTTCGATTAATCAAAACCACATCGCACTTGGAGTTCTACACACACACACACACATTTGGGCGGGGAAGGGGTTGGGCGTGGCACATTAATTAACACACCGAGACAACAAAAGACGACAATGAGCTGGCTAGTTTTAGCGCAGCCAACTTCCTTTGGCCCGCCACAGTTACTAGATACATTTGTATCTTTTTGGTTCAACATCAACGTCATCATCATCTGCCCCTTCTCATCATCATCATCATCATCTTTATCAGCTTCCTCCTTTTCCTCCTCAAAACTATTGAAACATTTGCTCAGCAATGAAAACAATTTCACGTTCATTACAAATTTTATTTAAGTGCATCCTTTTCATCGACTTTTTTGTTGTTTTGTCGATTGTTTTTTTTCCCCCAATCGCTCACAAATATTTCAACAACGTTGATATTTGCGAGTGCTAATCACATAATTGCCACACGCCGCGTGCATCTTATTGCTGCATGCACCAAAAAAAACACAAAAACAACTACATTATCGACAATAACATGAATTTAATTTTTTTTTTTTGGCCAAAAAAAACATTTGGGTTGCTAATTAAGAGTTTTTGAAGTGTTTTTCACAGCATTTCTTGCATTCAACATTAAATATGTTAATGATCATTGACTCTAATTGATGCACGTACCAAATATCTCATTTAATCGATACTCGTACTTGTGTGGCATGTTGAATTGCCTACTTCATTTCGTAAAAGAGATCAACTATATAGAGATCAATCATATAGGTAAAATACAAAAAGAGGGGCGGGAGGAGATGTATCGAAGACTGAAATGGTCAAAGAGATCAATGGGACCATGAAAGGAGCAATGAAAATATTCAGTATTTGCATGGCATGAAGCAACAATAATATCATATATATATATATATATATATATTTATATATATTTTTAGATTCATCTGAGAGCCGTCTGCTTCTGCATCTCGTTCTCTTTCCCTTCCTCTGGCCCTCGCTTACTCTGGCATATTTTCTGACCTAAACTACAAACTTGCATCTTCAGCTCTGCCTTCGTATCCAGTTCTGCCTGCCGTTTGTTTTCTGCTGCTGCTTCTTTTTGGGGCACAGAGGCAGATATCTCAAGATTTAGTGGCTACAAACACGAAACCCTGTCTTTTGTCTCTGTTGTCGTCTCCGTTGGCTGCAGCCTCTTAGCTGGGCTATCTCTTCTAAGCCAGTCATGACCATAACTCCCCTCTTGCCACCCCCCCCCCCCCCCCACCACTTCCATCACGCTGAGTCGTCATTAATCTCTGCCTGCGCTGGCTACCAGTTCGCTGCACTCAGCGAGCGAGCGAGTGAGTAAAAAAAACAAAAATTACAGCGTAAAAAAACGACCTACGCAAAAAATGCAGCGCGAAAAAAAGGCAAGCACTCTGAGCTGAGCTCACAAGTGGCAGGAACGGATGTAACAGGGGGGGGAACGGTGGCAGTTAGCCTGGCTAGTTGGAGGCTGGGATTGCGCTTTGGCGGAGCTGCTCCTTAAATTTTGTTTTGTAGTGCAAATCATGTTAACGCCCCCCTCGCCGCCCAAAAAAAAAAAAATAATAAAAATTTCTTATGTGGCCAAATGCTACCAAACGGGTTCGGAGCAGGTTTAGCTTTTCCGAAAACTGGCTACAGGGTATATTAGTCTACGGGCTGTATAAACTGAAAAATAAGGATTATTCTTCTTTTCTTTGTAGAAAATAGATATAGGTAAATGAAATATAAACTTGACAAAGGCAGTGGAATTTTTGGAGAAAGCAGTGGAGCTGTCAAAGAAAGACGAAGCGAATTTGGTGACGAGTACGTGTTTAAAAAGATTTTGGGGAAAAAAAACATCAATTTCATTTATATTAGGTAAACATTGGTTTGGTATGGAAAAAGCTTCTTTGAAAACATTTTTCACACTTTGGTCGATTGTGATAAAGGTTTTTGATCTGATTGGCTCGAAGAGAGAAAGAGAGAGAGATATACGGAGAGATAGCGAAGGAGATCAGCGTTCTAGTTGAATACTATTATTAACATCGGTTGACCCTACTCCCAAAAATTGCTCTGAATCACAGACAGGTGAGTCTGAGTCCACTGACAACATAGCCAAAACTATGTTGCACCACCCAACCACCCTCATATGTTGCGCGTACAGGGTAGGGCGCAGCTGTGCACATCACAACTGCAAAAGTTCTTATGTCGTTTTCAAGCTTCAGCCGTTGTTGCTTCTGCTTGTCTTATTTTGGCCAAGCCAGTTTTAGTTTTGCAAACGGGTTTTCTTGCCAGTGGCAAGTTTGCGCTGCTGCTGCTGTTGCAAGTGATCTCCCAGCGTCCCCCCCCCCCCCGCCACCCCTCATCACCTTCACTCACTACTAATAGCCAGTTGCAATGCTTTTGCAATTAAAATTCGATTTTTATTGGCTTTATGATTGTTTATTTTTTGTTTTTTATTTTGTTTTTATGTTTGTAGTGCATATAAAACAATTAAATGGCATTCAAATGCTTGTTGTATTTATAAATAACAACCTATAAAGCGTGGTGTGGGGATTATTAGGGTGGCGCCCCCTCCACCAAACTAGAGACAACACATTTTCTTGCCGCACATTTGCCACAAATGTCAAAAATAATCATCATGGGCAACACGGACATTTCATTTCATTTGACAACATAAGCGGGGCAGACCCGACATTTCACCCACAGCCCACAGCCCCCATCCCACTCCCCCCTCCCACCAACCAACCAAACACGCCCCACTTCTCGGCTACTGCCCCACCCCCTCGCCATGGCAAGTTGTATCCAACTTAAAATATTAGCCGCGCCCAGACAAACAAACCAAAGGGTTACCCAAAAACATTTTTATGTGTGGATTTTATTTCTTGAGCGTCTGCTTGTTGTTATTGCATTTCGAAATGGATGGATGGAGGGGGGCGAGTGGCTGGTTCCCCTTCGATTTTTATGAGTGGGAAGTGCGTGCCACAGAACTGTAGATGCTCTGTCTGGAAGATCATTTCGAGGGCCCCATTTTTGTGTGTGTGTTTCAGTTTTCAGTTTTCAGTTCTCGGTTCTCGGTTCTCAGTTCATATACATGTGTGCATACATACAAAATATATGTTCTTCCAATTAGCGTTTATTTGGTTTTTCATTTTCTGTTTTATGTTATGCCAGATAAACAACAACAACAAAAACAACAATTAAACCGGCAGCAGGCATCAACTGGCAACAACACAAACAAACTGTGAACTATTCCAACGAAAGTGTTGTCAAAGTTCATTTATGGGCCACGTAGAGAGAAAATGAGAGAGAAAGAGAGAGAGAGAGGACTGGAGACGAAGGAAAAAAAGAGATCTGTGTGGAGTGATGATAAGGGTGGGAGGGGGGCAGGCAGCTGCATTGATTTGAGGGCAGCTAATTGGCTAAGCCAAGTCAAGATGAGCTGCTAAGAAACAAAAAGTGTGATTTGAATATGAAAAAAGAGAAAGAAAAAAAAAGCATCAGACTGAACCTGTTGTCAATGAGCATGAAAATGTTATCAGAGGAACTGTTAAAATGGTTTAAGCTTAAAATGAGACACATCATTTAATCCCCAATAATCAGCAATAGATATGCTAATAAAAGAAATGTTTATCAATATAGCTAAATAAGGAATTTGATACAATGATTAAGTAAATCGTATTCTGCTGCTTGCCCGCAATCAGATAAATCATCTATATAAAAATAGTGAAACGCCTTGCGAAATGCGATTAAATTGATATCTGGAGATAGCAATCATTTGGCTGACTGCATGGCAGAGAGTGCGGAATGCAGGGGGATCTGAAATATGTATATAAATTCACATATACACACATGCATACGTGTGTACGCTCTATCGCTCTCGCTCTCGCTCTCTCTCTCTCTCTGTCTTTCTCTTCCTCTCAGTCGCACATAAATTAACGCCCCTGTCATATGCAGTCGTATTTCAAGGTCTTGCCAGAGCCAGCGCATTGCATAAGGTATGTGCATGGTGGGGAGGGAGGGATATTTTAAGCACAACCGCAGGCTGCCCGCACGCACGCGTTCTGCATGGGCAATGAGAATGACCATGGAAGTGGGAAAGGGGGATGGGGAGGGGAAGGAGAAGGAGATGGAGAAGGGAGACCGAGTGAGAGAATCAGAAATGTTCGAGTTCGAGGTTCGAGGTTCGGCGGCATGCAGGCAGCACGAGATGCACTTCGCTGCCTCTTCTTCTTTCTCTTCGGTTGTTGCTGCTGAAAATATTTTGCGTGCTTCGAGATTTATGCGATCTTTTGTTGCTGTTGTTGTTGTTGTATTTGCTTTATGGGTAATTCTCAGTGTAAGGAAAAATGCTTCATCTGCTGTGCTTGGCGTTTATTTGTCTTGATAGTTTTATTGCTTTTAGATTTATGAGTTCTTGTCTCTCGCCCTCTCACCCTCGCGCCCCACTCTTGATCAACAGCATCAGCCCCAGAGATCGTTACGAAATGAGCATCGTCATAATGATAATGACGATGACGATGACGATGACGATGATGATAATGATGATGATGTCTCTGGCGCACATGTCACTGAGAAAGTGTTCACACCTTCGAAATTATGAAGCAGCAACCCTCGAGTTGCCAGTTGCCAGTTGCCAGACACATGTGGCAGTGTTGATTGACGGCCAACCACATAAAGTGGAAGCAGGAAGGAGAGAGGGACAGAGAGAAAAAGAGGGAGAGGGTCAGAGGATCTCGGTCACATAATTTGGTTGATTTCTGTCGTTCATTAGCCAACACCATTTTCATTGACTGAATGCATTCCAATGGAAATCACTAAAAGTATTCAAGTTTGTAGTCGAGAAGTTTGGTTTATGGAAAAGTTTTATTTAAAAGTTTAACAGTTAAAAAAGTTGGCAAATTATTTATTTAGTGATTATTAAAATTATGAACGAAGAACTCGAAAGTTCGATTACCTAGATTGTTAGGAAAAGTTTCTTAAAAAGTTAGAGAACTTCTTATATTTTATAAATTATTAACATCTTTCGATCATTTTAATCTCCAGGAAATACCTCGAGACTTAAGGTTTGTATAAAATTGCAATGAGTAATCAATAATTCACCCATTCTTGCAGTTAGTTAAACTAACTGGGTAGCAGCTTGAAATAAGTTTGAGTCAAAAGTCTTTGGGGAGTTGAAGACGAAGAAAAAACAAGAAGCCCAAAAAGTTTGTCAGAAATATGTTTTGCACATAACAGACTTGTGTAAATTAATAATGAAAGCAAATAATAATTTGATTCAATTTTTCCATCTATTCTTGGAGCCGAAGTCCCCAAGAGGCGAACTTAAATGACACCAAAATCAACAACAACGGCAAAAACTCAAAGAAACAAATAAACTGAAAAACAAACAAAAACCAAAAAAAAAAAAAAAATGTAAGAAAATGCCTCGTCAGAAGTCAAAGTTTACATTTGTTTGACTGTCTCTCAAACAGGTTGGAAGCGCAAAGATAACTTATCAGAGAGCTAGGCTCGCACACACGCTCATCCACACACACACACACATGCACGCACCCACACATCCACAATCGCATTGTGTATGTGAGCTAAGCAGCATGCAAAAAAGAATTTAACGGTTTTCCTACAAAGAGCCGCCCGCAGTTATGAAATATATAATTTTATTTTAAGCTGGGGTGCGTAGATGAAACACTCGAGAACTCGAGAACTCGTCCCCTCTCTCTCCCTCTACCTCCCTCCACCCCTATGAGATGAAAATCTTTGAAGGCATTTCATAAATATGAAAAATTGTGACTACTAACTAAAAATAACAACAAGAAGAAGAACAATAAACTTTGATAAGACCTAAAAATAAAATACAAACTTTGCACAAAGGGCAAGCTGGATGGTGCACAAGATTGCAGGGAGCACAAAGGAGGATGATGTACCTAAAAATGTTAATATTTATTGAAAGCATCAAAAAAACTGTAAAAGGGCGTGCGAAATGCGCGAGAGCAAGATGGAGGGAGAGCGAGTGAGATGGAGAGATAGACAGAGAGAGAGACGGCTGGGAGGGAAAGTCCTAGAGTATGCTCCTTTTGTAGATTTTATTACGTACATTACAACCAAAATTAATAAAAGTGGAAAACAAAAATGGAGAGAACAGTTATTTTACGGATAGCGCTGCGACTGAAATACCCTGGCCCATATTCCACAAGTATTAATTTGCCTTTAATCTGAGCTTCGACAGAATCCAAATGGGATCGGAACCAAAAAGGGAGAGTGTCAATTTCAAAATTATACAATTCAATGGATCAAAAGAATATTTTTGTTGAACTAGTACTAAAAACCACATACAATTGTAGAGTAATCAGAAAACAATTATATTTGAAACACTAATAAAACCAATAAAAAAAAAAATAAGATAAATTTGCAAATCCGTATCTTAGTCAGAATGCTTGATTCACTTTGTATATGTATCCTTATTGTGCAGATTATCTCAATATATACCTAGAGTGCTAAAATTATCAATCTAGAGGGAGAGAGGGAGAGAAAGAAAGAGAGAGCGAGCGTCACAAAATGCATACGCATATTATAATACCCGTTGTTGTAAGGGTAACAAGAGCGTAGAGCGCGCAAAATAGCAAGAGAGTAAAGTACACGCAGCATAATAAAAAGTTAAGCTCAAACACACATACACATTTATATATATATATATGTGTGTGTGCCTGTGTGTGTGTCTCTGTGTGTGTGTGTGTGTGTGTGTGTGGGTATGTGTATATGACAAAAGAGCAATTTGTTATTTAATGAAACTGAAAATGAAATAAGTCGACAATGCTGCAGGAATTGTGTGAGGGTAACATACACAACAAAAGATAAACACACACACAACAACACACACACAAACGCACACACACCCAGTAAGTTGCAGATACAAAGATACTTCAGCTGCGACAAAAAAAGCGTATCTGCAAGATGAAAAGCATTAACACAGCGCATGCTAATAGCAAATGCATACACACACACACACACACACACACACACACACACACACACACAGAGAGAAAATAAAGCAGCAGCAAGCAGCATCTTGTTTAACTTCTTATGTAGAATATTGTCAGGGCACATATTGCTTGGGCCCAGAGACCAAAGACTAGGCAGCCTTTGATTGCTATCGCAGCAACAACAAGAAGAACAACAATGACAACAAGGCGAGAAGAAGAAGCAGAATAAGAGACTGCCTCGTAAAAACCAGCTAGCATAAGAGTGCCAACGCCAACCGCCGCACACTTCCCCTCCCCCCCCCCCCCATCCACTTACCCTGCAGCCACAAAAACTGTATCTGTATCTTTGACATTAAACAGCAAACAGCAACAACAACAACAACAGCAAAAAGTTGAGCTTATAAAGCAAAGCCCAAACAGCCACCAAACACACACCACCCCCCAGATACCACCCATATGACCAGTGCCAAGGCCAAGCCACATTTCCATTATTGTTGCTTAAGCGTCGCTAAGTGAAAAAAGTTGTTTTTCGTTTCCATTTTTTTTTTTTTTGTGTCGCAAAACATTGCAACAATTTTTCAGACACACACATTTTATGACTTTGTAATAATCCACACAACGAAAACAAAAAAAAAAATAAACAGATTTCGAAAATGTTTCTAGCTGAAAATTAAGGAACTGGAAGTAATGCAACTTAAAAATTTGAAAAGCTTCTACTTCTACCAAGTTCTCCTACAAAAAAAAAGTTAATTTTTTTTTTGTGTTTTTTCTTCTCTTTTTATTCGATATTAATCCTAGCTAAGCTGTTGCGGCTCGATTTGGAGGCTGAGGCTGAAGCAGTTCATGTTTTATTGAGCAAGCTCTTAAGTATCATTTTAAATTTGAAATTTAACATCAAAGTGCAATTTTCCGATAATTTCTTCAACCGTTCAGTTTTAAGCTAAGGTATTGAGAAGGAGTCCAGAATCTTGGAAATGGAGCTGAGGCTGAAACGGTTTATTTTCCCGGTTCACTTCCGAATGCAATTCTGCGCATCTTCAGCTTTAAACTTGAATTTTAAAATCGAAAAAGATTTTTCTGATATTTTAAATGAAATTTGTATTAACAGTTATTCAATCTGAGATTGATTTTCAATTATTATGTTCTCAATTTGCGTTCCACTATCGTATTCATTTATAAATTCAATATAGAGGCCCCTCTCTCTCTCTCACTTTATCTCTCTCTCTCTCTCTCTCCCCCACTTAAACTTTTTTTTCGACAGAAACTCCATTTTGATTTAACTGCACTTTGGGGCAAAACTTTAATTATGCTTGATTTCTTCTTTCTGTGTGATGATTTTGTTTTATGCTCAACGCTTAGTTGCTTAGGTTGAAATCGATCGCATTTGATTGCTTCAATCCTCCACTTCCCCGTTTCGCCACTCTACACCCCCGGCCGACTGCATCGACAGCTTGTTAAAATTGTTTAATGAGAAACACAACCAAAATAAGCGAGACTTTAAACATGCTTGCAACACAACAACCCACACCAAATGAGATCGTGTCATGCACAACAGAAGAAGAAAACGAAGAAGAAGCAAGCGAAGCAGCCAAAGAAGAAGAAGCAACTGCTGAACAGTTGAAACCTTTTCATCCAAAAAAGACAGTAACCATCAGAATCAATGACAATGACAGCATTCGCCCCCACACAAATCGCAGACACATTTGTCGCATCAGCAGCCACCAAAAAAAAAAAACGGTTTAAGGGGAATACATCGAATGGGGCAGGGGAGAGTGGGGGTGGGTGAAAGTTACGTTGCGCTTCAGCGGCTTGTAACAAGACAAAAATACAAAAAATTAAAGATCAACGAGCAACCGACTAGAAAACCAACAACAACAAAAACTCAAGCCACACACAACGCGACATGGAGAAGACCCATTGAAAGTGGCTAAAAAGGGTATGATAAGGTTGTGCCTAATAATGTATATATATATATATATTTATGTATACATACATACTTGATCACAATGAACAGCAGAGGCAATTTAGCTACGTTTCGCGAACTGTATGAAGTCCCGATCTAAGCGACTATAAGAGCTAAAGACTTAAAATTTAGAAAGCAGATCAAGTTGATTTCAATTTATCGATTTAAATTGATTTCCGAGAGCAATAAAGGCCCCAATTGGCATATGATAATGCTTATCTTCTATGCATTTTTACATTTTACATTACAGGATAGCAGTTAGTCGAGCTGACTCGACAAACATATTTTTATTTGGGCTCTCCTCTCCAAGTCTTAGAGTCGATCGTCGAGTGGCTCGTTAACGTTGCCTCTGCCCCTCCACCTCCCCCCCCCCTACCACCCTCTCATCTACGCCCAAAAAAGGTGTTGAAAAAAAAGTTAAGAACACAAGAAGCGAGGAAATAAAAAAAAAAAAGTGTTACAGCTTCGAGATCTTGAGAGCTTATCAGATTGAACAGATTGTTAAAGGTTTTGCATTTCAAATGAGGCAAACACACACACGTGGGCCGATCACTACTGGGGGCATGCCCCAAAGCTGCAGATAAGACCACACGATAAACGCCATCATGCCACAACACATTTGCATGCCAAATGAGCAGGGGCAGCAGCTTAAGCTGCACCTCGTTTGTCCAAACTCTAAACGAGCAACATTTTTTTATGGGAACGTGATTTTTTTAACTACTTGTTCTTAATTTAATGTTGAATTGTAGCTTTTTAATTATTTTATTAGCTTTAAGAGGCATATTTAACTAGATAAAATTATATATATATAAAATTATCTTACATTAAGTATTTTACAAGAATGTGTTCCGAAATGAACCTCAAGCGACACGATCACTTTTCACATAATATGAATTTGAAAATAATTATAGACTTGAGCATATTCTTTGACAAACTTGAGTACCCAAGGAACCCTTGGAACTCTATCAAGAACAACGATTTTCTCTTTTCTTATTGCATTCTTACATCTATTTGTATCGATAATAAAATAATAATATTAATAAAATACATTTTAAGTCTCTGTTTCTTATAGTCTGTGAATTTGGTTTCTCATGCATTCACTCTATTCGTTGTCGATGCTTATCAAGATTTTACTTTATGGAGTCAGAAAACTCGCTTCTAATCGTAATTAGATTAAATATGTTATATAATTAAATATGTTAGTTTAACATTTTTTTAAGGTCTTCTTCACTTTTAGTACTTTCTAGAAGCATATGTACTTGATTTGACGTTTCCGTTTCTGTTTAGTTACTCAGTATATTTCATACCCGAGTCGAGCATTCTCGTCGATTACCATCTGGCTACTGCAGTAGTCATTATTATAGTCTTGGTGACAGGGGGGGTGAGGTGTGCGGGGGGTATATTGGCACATCCATCAGCGGTTCGCCGGCTGGCAAAACGTTTTACAATTTTACAGTTTTACACATAATAAAGGCGTCAAGAGCACCATAATAATTATCAGGCCCATGACTCGAGACCGACCAACTCAGCTACCATTCAAAATATGGGGGAAAACACAAAAATCAAGCAACACAAATTATTAAAAAAAAAAAAAAATGAAAAGCACACACAAAATCAGCGCTGCTCATAAAATGAGCTCGTTGCATGGCAAATAAAACAAAAAGCAACAAAAAACGAAAACCCAAAAAAAAACTATTACAAACAAAGTGCTATGCTGCATGCCAAAGAGAGATGGCTAGAGAGAGAGACGGGTGAGGTGGAGTTGGAGGCATGCATATGTTACTCCTCCTCAAGCATTCCCCCCCCTCCCCCACCCTCTTCTCGCGCTTGCACTGCTCATGCACGCTGGCACGGGTGTTGATTGGCATGTTCGGCTATGTGGCACTTGCCAGCGCAATTAGGCGGCCATTGCACTTGTCTAGGCTGGCTCTGCCTCCCAGTTCCCCCATCGCCCCACTCTCCCCTCTCTCATATGCTCCCCGCATCTAAGTCCATCAGATTGCTCATATCTGGCGGCAAACATAAATACACACACACTCTTCCCATATCCATTTCCCGGATTGCTGTTGAAAATTTGATGGCACGACAAAAGAGCAGCAGCCGCAACAGACAAACAGACGGAAGGACAGTCAGACAGACAGTCCGTCAGTCAGAGATTGTTGCTGCTACTTCATTAGCAAATGCATTCTAATAAGTGTGGCACTTTTCTTTTACTCTTCTTACCAGTTTTTCCCGGTTTTTCAGTACATAAAAGTTATGTTTGTTTTTTTTTTTTTTTTTTTGCTGCTTTGGCTAAGTAGAGTTCAAAGAAACTAGGCTAAAGTTGAGCACACTTTTCAATTCAAGAAGCAGAAAATATCACTAGATGTTTAAGAACTATTTAATGGAAATCGTACATTCGGTAAGCCAATCAAATCTTGCTAAAATTCGTGATTTGAGATTTCCCACTCTATATGGAACAAATTCTTCAATCTGCAAACATAAATACATCGAAATTGTGTTGGGTATTCATTGCAGTGATAAACATACACTGCAGGCTAAGCAAATAGCACTATTCAAAATGCACAGCTGCAAGTGATGATTTGTGTCTTGGTTGTCTGAGCTTTGCTTTCATTTGAATTTTGTGTGACAAAATAGTAATGTATTAAATGGAAAATGCAATGTTGCCTTAAGCAGATGGTGAAAGGTTTGTATTGAGTGAAAACGACTCCAAGCAGTGTTTTGAGCACCATTCATTTGTTGTCTTAGAACTTGAATGACCCAAACAGACGCCTAAAAACCACATTATTTATTTTTGACAAAAAAATTGACTTTTTGGGAGGTCTTTTTTCATTTAAGCCGAAAAAAAGTGCTGCCAACAATTATTGCCAAGAAAGGCCAAAATTGGCATTTTCGTTTCACACAGAGAATCGAATCCACATACTCAAAAGTTGATTTATAAATCCTAATTCAAAGTTGAAAACTGAAATATATAAATAATATATGTAAGAAATGCTCTGCAAAAATGTCAAATTAAATATCGAAAAAATATGGCTTAACAAAGTGCTTTCAACTATTTGATTTTTAAATTATTTTTTTAACTGTATATATATATATATAGATATATATATATATATAAATTCTTATTTCTGTCAAGAGTATTTAACTGCATGCGCAAATCTCAGTCAACAAAGCTGCATGTTTAAACCATGCCACATGCTTGTGTCAATATGATGCACACACACTCCAATACATACACACACACACACACACACACACGCTCATTGAAATATTTTATTTGGGCTTGCAGCTTAAGTATTTTATTTGCATTTTGCCAGGCAATGAATGAAAATTTGTACACACATGCAAATTGGCCGTGTGTTCGTGGAGAAGGCGGGTTAGAGAGGCCAAGAGTGGGGGCTTGTGGCAAACAGAAGCTGGCATAAGGAACTCTCAACTGACAAGCCAAAATGACAAACTGGCTGCCTGGTCGCTGCGGCTGTAACAATAATTGGCACAGCGCCAGCAAAAACTCAACTCGAGTCCATTGATGAAAAGCAGCCACACGAACAGCCAAAAGACACAGATACAGATGCGACGTAAGAGATACAGATACAGCTAAGAGATACAGCTAAAAGATATATCTGACAGTTTCAGCTACACTTGGAGCAAAAATCGTGCTGAACTAAACCATATTCTGATTCTTATAAACAATTTCTAAATATACAAAAGAAATCAATTTCTGAAATTTAGAAAATTACCCTGAAAACTGGAACAATTTTATTGTTTTTATATAGCACTAAAAAAAATGTCTTAAAATTCGAAGGCTGTTTTTTAGGAAATGTTTTCTATATATATGAATTTCTAAAAAACAGATATTGAAAACATCATTTTTAGCAAACTTCTTTGCTGAAATTCAGAAAGGAGTAATAAAGTTGAATATCTCGAATGCTCAGTGAGATTACAGTTTAGAATAATTTATAAACTATCCAAAATGTTCTTAAAATACTAATATTAAATAATAATTTAAGTAAAAAAAAGCTAATGTACAAATGCTGTCTAACACCACTAAAAAAAAAAAAACCCATCTAGAAAATTAGACGTATTTTTTCATCGAAGTTTTAGCCTTGCATCAAAGAAAGTCACAGCAAAGACATCTATTCGAAATATACTTTCTAGTGGGGTAAGTTGAGATATCCTTGGCCATTTTCTAAATTTCAGGGCGAGTTGTTTTTCTTAGTGTAGTTACGATCGCAGCGCAAGTCGCAAACCGTTTCAACCGATTTAAATTTAGCCACTTGAATTTCCGCCGCAACTTTTCTACTTTTTGGATATCACTGCTTATATCTTTTTCTTCTTATACCGCTTGTTGTTGTTGCTTACGAAAATATATATAAATAAAAGCAAATGAAGTGAAATATTTTGTCGACTTCCGCTCGTAATCACCAATTAGTAATGCCACACTGACAAATATGCCAAACAAAAAAACCGAAAAACTTTCTATGAGCACTGTGAGTGAGGGGGCTGGGTGGTGGAGGAGAGGGGTGCCTTTGATATATGATTTCAAATAAATTGCTTGGGCCAAAAATTGTAAGTTGCAAATGGGCGCAAAAGTTTGGGTCACACTTCTCAAGCGTTCATCATTAGTCAAAAGGCAGATGCGCAACTAAATTCAAATTCAACAAACAGATACACACACACACATACACACACACACACACACACACACACAGATAGAGAGATACACATATACAGTTGCGTCTTGTCAAATCTAGCAAATCGAAGTGTATCCATTGGAACGCACTCAGAGTCGCACTCAACATTGGAGCAGTGGCTTTTTAATGCCCCCTGGGACCAATTTTCGGCGAAGCAATAAAAATGTTGCTGTATCCACTAGATATGTTTGTGTGTGTGTGTGTGTGTATCTATGTATATATTAATCTAGCTATCTATCTCTGTATGTATCTCTATATGTATTTGTGTATATACCTATGTATCTATCTATCTATCTATCTATCTATCTATATATATAAATATATATATGTATATTTATTTATCTTTGTGAACCAATCTGAACTATAGGCTATATGCTAAAATCAAAATCTCCAAAATTGTACCAATTAAGACTTAAAATATCTTAATCTACATTCGATTTATCTATTCTATTTATCTGTATTTAATTGTTTTCACTTGTGTCCTTTGTAGTAGCCCTAGCTTTAACTATTATTAGCGGTGCGTGAGAAAATGACCAACAATTTAAATAAAAATAGGTAAAATGGCCGCAGCAGCTCCTAAAAGCTTTCCCCAACCCCTGCACCACCCACCCCACGCAACGATCGCCCTTTTAGTGTTGTGTTGTTTTTCTCCTTTTTTTTATTTGCGGGCTATTTGCGTGCTTTCCGTTTGGCTGAGTTTTTGGCTTCGCACTTTTTCGCCATTGGCTTGATAGAGATTGAGAGCGAGAACGAGAGAGAAAGTGTGTTAAAGAGAGAGAGAGAGAGAACTTTTTCGGTGTTCGGTTTGTTGCGGTTTTAGTTTTGGCCAATGAATGTGTCGTGGTCAGCGTGCCCAGTTTGCCCAATCAATAGCGTCAAATAAATAACGTAAAAAAAAAAACAAATACAAAACATTTCTGTGCAACCAGACCAAATACCCAACCCCATACCACACCCCACAACTTATCCCTTTGCCCTTGATGGGCAAATGAGACTCGGTTAGCACAGGCTTTTGATTTTCATTTAGTTGCCGCCTTTTTGTTTTCGCTTTCTTGCCCGCAAAGATCAAAGCACATTTGGCAAATGCGAAGAAAGTACAAGGGAAATGCGCTCAAGTGTGTATGTGTGTGTGTACGAGTGTGTGCGAGTGTTCACGTGTGTGTCTTACGTTTGATTCTCGAGTGGGTGCGTTGAGGTGACGACTGCTTGAACTATACAATTCCCCAAACTCGAGCGTTTTCCTATCCAAACCGCACCGCAAATTGGCTTTTCACGCTCCCCCCCTCCCCCCTCCACTATCTCTTTATTTCTTGTGGCATTTCATTGGTATTAAATACCGCGGCACAGTTTTCTCTGATATTTCTATTTACGCCCGGGGGGGGGGGGCGTTAAGCAGCTGGAGGTGCGGGATTAGGTGGCATCAGTGGCATGACCCATTTGAGCGGCCTTTCACCTACATACATGCATAGTTCCCCTTGCGCCTGCCTTGTGTTTGAGTTTATTTCAAGATATTTTATTTGCATTAATTTTTATATATTTTTTAAACTTAAACTTAAACGTATTTCATCCAAAACATGAAAACCGATGTAAAACCACCAGTAGTGCTTATATGAACGTTGAGCACAAACTATCAACGAAAGTGAAGGGTTTACTAACATGATAATTATACTATGGTATAATAACATAGCATAACACAAAAATAGAAATCGATCAAGGTTTTGTAATATGTATATGCATAAATGTTATGTATGTATATATATATATATATGATGAAACTTTGCATGTATCTGTCCTTTATCTATAAGCTAGGCGATATATGTATATCAGAGACTATATGGCTGCCATAGAAACTATCATTCGAAAGTTCAGTTCTTATGTGAACAGCACTTTTTTGACCAACTTAATCGAACCAAACTTATTTTATTGTGCTGCTCATATATACACTTATCATATAAATATAATATGTATAGTTAATGTAAGTGCGATCTGCTTTTCTGTTTGTGGTATATACGCAAACAAAGTTGAAAGGAAATTCAAGAAAATTTGCTACTTTACAAATACAGAAGCAGTGGCAAGGTGCCTGCCCCTTGCCAATACTTGTCATGTGCCACACTTTGAAACAGTTGCCGCAATGCCAAAAACTGCACGCAAATTTCTTGTAATGTCTTTGCGGTTGTTGCTGCTTTTCTTGTTGTTGTTGTTGTTGTTGCTCTACGCATATTAATGAAAATCGTTTAAGTGTTTTTATTGCTGGAGTGGGTGGTGCTGTGGCTGTATGGCTGTATGGAGTCAACGAGTCTCGGGGCACGCTTTCGCATTAATGTCAGCCAGCCAGCAGGCAACAAACAGCAAGCAACTCCGGTTTGGGTAGACGAAGTGAAAAACTGGAGAACACTCAATGAAAATTAAAGCAATTTCCTGTGCCAATTTGGAGATGCTAAATTAAAATGCTACAACACAGATATTCAGGACCAGACACAAGATGCCACAACACACATCCACATTGCCACACTCAGCAAAATGGGGCAAACAACGAAATAATTACGCAAGAAATTTCAGGAAAGTTGGCAAAGTTTTTTGCTCACTAAGCTTATCGTATTGCTTCGATATCAATTTTAATTTTTGATATGATCAAAAACAACTTGGAATCTATGCGAGGGAGAGAGAGAGAGAGAGCGAGAGAGAGAGAAAGCCAGCGAGAATAAACCTCGACTCGAAATACCCTGCACCTAGTTGTCAAATACCATGTTGGGTTGTTGAGAGTAGATTGTAGGAGAGTAGTTTATAGAGACGGGCAGACGGCCATGTCCGTCTAAAACGACTTTTTTTAATGAGTTCCGATTATAGAAATCTAAAGGGCTTTTTGGAAACTCTATCTGAAAGTTTGACAAGCAGATTTGATTATTATAACTCTTTGTGTTTTACTGCTATTCTCGAACATGGATCTTGAATATGTTCTCCCAATTGCAAGATTCATCTCTACAAATAAATCTCGGCAAAAATAATTACCTTCTAACAAGTCAGTGAATTCAAATATTTAAGTAAAGAAACATATATTTTTTTTTTTTGCGTGTAATTTTGTATTTGAATCCGACAGATGCCGACAAGTAAACCGAATTTGTCAGCTAACGACGGGGCCAATTGGGAAAACGCCATTCATAGATATTTAATTAGCACACAAAGTGCGACAGTCACAGAGATAGAGAGAGACAGATAGTGAAAAAGAGATGGTTATAGATGTAAATTGGCAATAATATGGATGAGAGAAGGAGGGGAGATGCAGGCAGATATGCAGTCAGATTCATTCAGTCACAGTCGGAGACGTCAAGAGGCAGCAACAAAGTAAATGAAGATGAGCACTTCCTGCAACAAAACGACAAACGCGACAACAACAACCAGAAACAGCAACTGAAACCGCAGCAGCACACACAGAGAGAGAGAGAGTGAGAGAGAGATAGAAAGAGAGAGACAGAGAGAGAGTGACAGAAAGAGAGAGAGGGAGGGAACGAGAGATACGAGTACATTTTTAATCGAGTGCAACATCATGAATGGCAGAAGCCGCCGTCAGTTTTGTTTGTTTGTTGTGCGAGTGTGCGAGTGTGCGAGTGTGCAAGTGTGTGTGTGTGTGTGTGCGTGTATCTTTTATACGAATGAGTTAAATGCTACGCTCGAGTTAAGTGAGTGATGCATCCCAGGGCGCATCCGTAAGATAAACAGGCGCAGCATGCAACGTTTAACTTTTAATTTGCAGCTGCACAACAACTCTGTGTGTTTGTGTGTATGTGTAGATGTTGTGGGTGCCTGTTACCCATTAATAGTACACACAACATACACACCGCTAAAACACAAAGGTCATGGACACGCAACGTTGCGCAAATTCAATGCTCAAAATCATTATATGCAACAACAAAAAAACATAAGAAACAACTCAAAAGTTAAAGAAATTCTACTTTGGCCACCTCAAGCCTAAGAACTAATATTTTATAAGCTGTATCCTTTGAAAATTACTATATATATTCTTGATCAGCAACAATACAAAAGTCAGTCTGTCTGTCTGCAGAAACAAGTCAGTCTCGGAGACCATAAGAGCTGAGAGGCTGTTGGAATAGAAGTTGTTCTATACCTTACACAGTTGTTAAGATGTAGACAGATATATATATATATATATATATATATATATATATTTATATTTTCTTTTAAAATATATATAATATACGCTATATGTTTAGTATTTATAACATTCCCCAACCAACTATTGACCTGACTGTGTAAAACTGTTATTAGGATTGGCTAACAAAAACATATTTTGATATTCAACTCGCAACAGTTAACAAATGGTTACAGGATATCTGCCAGTCGAGCCGTCTCTCGTCTTTCAACTTGTTATTTGCCAATATGGTAGTTTTATACTTTATACTTTTATGCTTTCATGAAGCACTGCGAACTATTCTAAATGCTTCAAACTTAGCTTAAACTTAACCTATAAAATGCTTAGAGTATTTTCATTGCTATTGCACTTTGCCAAATACATCTGTCGCAACACTCCTCGAGCACTCTCACACCACCCAAGCTTTGTTTTATCATCAACAGTGGCAATTGCAGGCTTGCAACACTGGAGCAAAATCAACTTAGGCACAAGTGCCCCTACCAGGCAAGCAATTGGTGTTAGTTTCTGTGGCAAGGGAGGCGTGGGGAAGAATGTGTAGGGCCGTTTAACGCTGCGGGTGCGTCGCACTTCTCACTTCCGTGTGTGAAAGACAACGAAGTCCAAATACCCTTGCAAAAGCACCAATTGAAAATATATGAATATATATGAATGATGACAAAAAAGAGCCCAGCTTCGCTAACATGAAAGCTGAACATATTTTATAATATAAATATATATAATATAATATATATATATATATTTATATATATATATAAAGGTAATACTGCATTCGTGTTTCCTCTTAAACTTTGAATACCTTCCAGCGGGCAGGGACATGCCACAAAAAACCTATGTGATTGTTTTTGTGTTGCACACCCAAAATAAAACCTATTTGTGGGTGCTGTGCTACCTCTCTTACCCTACACCCCCCGCTCACCACCTCCCCTACCACTCTCTACCCCATCCACGGTCCAACTTGAGCTGCTCTTTTTGAATTGCAATTTGAACTTTTGAGCGTTGAAATTTTTGTGTGTGTTTTTTGTGCTTGACTGCATTTTTTGTCTGGGCGCCCATATCTATATCTGGATCTATATCTTTTTATTTGTATCTGTTTCTGTATCTGTGCATTCGCTTGCTGTCCCGCATTTAAATAGCAAATGATTAGCTTCAATTGGCTTCAATTGCGTAGAGCGGCTCGTGAATAACAATAATAATAATAATACACCCAAATTGATATATAAATATATATATAAATATATATATATATATATATATATATATTTAAACATATATTTGTTAAAGAAGATATAGTACCTGGGGCTCAGACGAGACTGAGACCACGCCCCCTATTCTCAAAAGTTTTCACCAGCTTATTTCGAAATTGTTCCGTAAAAACCAGACGCCAGTTCTTCGTTTGACCTCTGTCTAGGTCTCCTGTGTGTGCGTGTGTGTGTGCGTGTGTGTGATCACATTGATTTCAATTGGCTCAGAGTTGAAGTAGCATTTAAATCAACTAGGCGCAAATTCTTCAAAACTCTTGACTTTTTTGCAATGCAATAAATATCATTTAAGCCTCCCCACTGAAATGTGGCACACTTTCCCAAGTACTTCCCATATTAGTCCGTCCTTCTGTCCATTTGCCCGCCTGTCTGTCCATCTGTCTGTCCGTCTATTTGTCTGTATGAGCTATCCCATCTCAGAGTCTATATCAGCTGGAGACTTTAATTTTCTGCAATAAGTTCTCTTACCACAGACAGAGCAATAGCATAATATCGATAATTATCAATACTAATCGGTTTCCGGTGGCAGTAAAAGACACAATTGTAAATACATAGACAATATCCAATTGATATATAGCCAGACATATTATTAATCAACTGCAATCAATTAATTGAAACGGACACTCGGCAAGCTTGCCATTTACTTGACACCTACAGGATACAGGGTATCTGCCAGTCGATCTATATCAAGTGCCAAGTCTTGGCTTGTCAAGTTTTGTAGCGCAGAGTTCAAATTCCAATTACAGTTACATCTTCCAAGAAAGACTCTGCTTCCATTACAACATTTTGGGCCTTGACATATTTAGTTTCGGGTGCTTATTCTTCGACTTCTTCCTCATCTTCTTGAACTATTTCTTGGCCTGTGCCAAGTTGGTGGTAGTTATGTTATATATATATATATATATATATATATGACGTTTGCATATTCAGCAGCCTGCAATTGACCCCATTTTGTAGATAGCAGTTAACCCCTCAAAGCCCCCTTTTGCCTCCCAATTTCTTACGCCTGTGCTAGAAGAAGACGACCAAGCATTAAATTATATTTTATGTGCAAATTATTTAAGTTGGTGCGCAAGTTTGGCAAAATAGGAACATTACTTCGAGATATATGCATATATAAGCACACACACACACAAACACACACACACATACATACAATGACAGAAAATAGTAGTCATTATTTGAGTGCAAGCAATGAGTTTTTTTTTTTTTTGGGCGCTTGGCCAACGGCCATCAAAAATAATGGCAAACAAAGCCATTAACATAGAGCAAGTGTTGAGCAGCGGTGGGGCGTGGTGTGGGGCTGGGGTTAGGGAAAGGACAAAAGACTGACAGGCAGACATGGGATATCATTTTAAACAGATTTTTCTAGATTTGATTTCAGCAAAAGAAGGAGCAAAAATGAAGCCTTTCTCTGAAATGCATTTTCTATAATAATATTTCTGATTTACTTTTTCTTTTTTCTTTTTTTTTTGATTTTTGTTTTTAGTTGTGCTGTTCATGCGAAAAGTTTTCAATTGCTCTGGCGTCACTTTTTGATTGCTTTGACGTGTTTTTCTCGCACATTTCCCCAGCCTGAATTCATGACAAAAGTTTTTCGGTGGCAAGGACGAAAGGATGTGCAGCAAGCAAGCAGCATGCAGCAGCAAACAGAACACAAAAGCCGAGCGCAACTTTCGCTTTGATTTTCAAATATCACACACACATACCAATTCTGTATGGTTTCGTGTGTGTGTGTGTGTGTGTGTGTGTGTGCTTGGTGTTTGGTTTTTGGAGTTTTGCATTCCACTATCTCTCTCTCTCTCTCCATCACTCTATCTCCTGTCGCTCTCTCTCTCTCTCTCTCTATTTGACTTCTTATACTTGGCTTGACAGAAAAATGAAAGTTTAATGCGTTTGCCAAATACAATTTTCACAAATTTTCGACTCCTATCTGCATATATGTATATAATATATATATATACGTGTATGTCTAGTTCTCTATCTGTCTTGCTCAACCAACAAATTATATTATATACTTTTTTAATTCTCTTTTTCGCATTTTATTATTATTTACTTTTTATGTATTTGTTGGTCTGCGCGGAAATTGCATTTCATTTTTTTTCGACGAGTTTTGCATTCATTTTCCCCTTTTTTTCTGTGTTGTGAACTTTTCAGCATTTTTCCTTTTTCATTGGCCCTTTTTTATTTTTTGCATCCCGTCCGCCTTTGGGGGCAAGTTTAAATGGTTTAAAGTGCTTATACTGCAAATATTAAAATGGCTAAAGGGACGCGGCAAAAGTTAAGCTGCCAAAGTGTAAGAAAGTTTTATTGCGGGAGGAGGCGATAAGGAGGGAAGGGATAAAAGGACTAGCCTAGCTTGCAATAGTTGCAATATTAGTTGCAAGTGCCGCATAAAGCAGACGACGAATACGATGAGCTCAACTTAACTGCCAATAAAATGAAAAATACTTGCAATTATATCAGTGAAGAAGAACGTTAGATGAAAAGGGAAAGCAAAGAAAACTTATGCTAGTTGTGTTATATTTATAAACAGATATATCTCTATACATATATATATATATATAAATATATATAATAACATGTATCTGTTTATGTAGAACAAGTTTGGTATTCAAGTCATATTCAATTCAAATTAGCCAAGAATTCTAAAGAAATGCTTTCAATCAAGCGATTTGAGCTTGAGACAGTTGTAAATTCTAAATAAATTATGGTATATATATCATATATGATATATCGTTTCGATCGATTTCACCTTAAACTAGTTTATGTTTCCCTTTTCCTCATCTTGGACAGTTTCTAATCAGTATCCCATAATCTCTTGCATATGGGAAATGTATTATTGCTTATGTCACGCTTCTGCTGTTTGAAATTTAAGTTTTCCATACTGATAAATGAGGCAGGCGCCTGCCTGGGATTGTCTAAGAGTCACAAGAAGCACTGGCAAAAGCAAACAGAGAGAGTGAGAGAGAGTGAGAGAGAGGGATAGAGAGGGAGAAAGAGGGAAAATGTTTTTAATCTATAAATTGGAAATTCCCTCAACAAAACATTTCTTTTAATTGCCGCACAACTTGTGTTTACATTGCGACGTGCACGGCAAAAAGGGCATAAATAGAGAAGGGGAGAAAGAGAGAAAGGGAGATGGGAAGAGCTAGAGGGAGAGATAGGTTAGGTAGGAGGGGTGGCGGGGAGGGGTAAACGATTTGTAGCCCCAGGGCGACGAATTTGTTTGCCTGTCAAATAAAACAAGACGCATCAAATTATTTCAAATTTATCGCGCAGCCCAGCAGCGGCTAAATGTGTATATAGATAGTAAGCAAGTGAGTGTGTTTTGTGTGTGTGTGTGTGTCCTGTGTGTGTGTGTGTCCTGTGTGTGTCCTGTGTGTGTGTGCATTGTGTCCTGCGACAGTCCGACCCTTCGGGCGCAGCAGGCAGGCAGCTGGTCACAAGGCAAGCCAAAGTAACGAAAACAACCCCCGAAAAATTGAGGAACCACAGAGAAAAACAGTGAGATATATGTTCTACACAATATTGAAATTTGCTCGTTGTTCTTGTTGTTCTTGTTGTTGTTGTTGTCCAATTCCAGGTAGAACTCTCTTATTGTTGTTGCTGTTGTCCATTTGTAGACATTTTTGCCACAGATTCGCAGACCGCAAAATGACAGTCGAATGGGCAACAATAACGATTAATGGGCCAACAGACCAACATACGTCTATATGCATACATATGTGAATATATACTTACACTAAGAGAAATAAGTGATAAATAAAGAACTGAAGTGTACTCAGCTATATCATAGAACTTGATATATATATATAGATGTTTTATGTCTTCTATGTTTTCTGTATTTTTGTCAGAGTTAATACTGCACTGCAATTTAGTTGGATATATTGTGCCCCTTCTGAGCCTATTGCCTCCTCGTTCGTGCACGTACACGTGAATCTTAATTGGTTTGAGGTTTCCTATGTCCACTGAGCTTAAGAACTGTTTTCCTAAAATACTACATCTGCATCACAATTTGCTGAGATGTGCTTTCTGGATTCCTTCGCTGTTTAAAACAAAAATTACAACTGAATGTTGTCTAGCATATATATTTAGCAGCACTTTTTGTAGAAGTGTATGCGCTATATTTGCTATGGATGGTTTTTTTGTCTGTTTGTCTAACAAATCAAAATTATATTTTGACACGCAGCAGCAGCAGCAGCAGTAAATGAGAAATGAGTAAAACTTGCAATTAGTTGAGATAGCTGCCACTGATGAGTGTTGCACATGCCAAAAACACTCTCTTGCTCATACGCACACATACACACACATACAGCTACAAATACACTAGATACCTTGTGGTTATTATCTCTTTCTTTTTTTTTTGTTTTTTTTTTTTTTTTGTGGGTTAATGGTACTTTAAACTCGACTCCACATAGACATACACTCACAATTACAAACACTCGCATAGATAGACAGGAAGCGACTCTACTTACATCAACTCTGGTTTCTTTTCATTCTCAATTTTAGTTTGATTTGTATTTTTGGTCATTGCTGCTTTTGTCTCTGCTTTGATTAATATTTGGCACGCAACAATGCAATTTGCCCCGATTCACATTCACATTCAGTTTCAGTTTCAGTCGATTTGCTTCGACAACAACAACAACAACAACAACAAAAACAACAGAAAATACCAAAATGTGTAACAACAACAAACTAACTGCTAAATCATCGCAATCATCTCTCCAACCCTAAAGACAATAACTCGCCAAGCCAAACACACATTTCTGTAGTTTTAAGGCAAATAAGAAAAAGAAACAACGTTTAGAGTTTAAAGTCACGCCGAAGGTTAAATACACTCGCTGCCACTTAACTTTCAGCAACCAATTATCCAATCCTTAATGATATATTAGTCTCATGTTGATCAGTTTCAGTTTTCAGTCATAGCTGGTGAGTTGGGTTTGCAAATTTGTTGAGCAAAATATATCACAATCAATCAACAACTCATCTTTTGATCGATCGTTTCCATGTCAGCTATATGATATAATAATCTGATCCGTTAAATGCCAAGAATCATTTACTGACTGAATAATCAGATATGGCTATAACGAGTCGACTGTCGACTGTGATCAAGAATATGCATATACTTTGTGGGATCTGTGACGTCTACTTCAATGCGTTACAAACATGACGGCAAAACTATAATACCCGCTTCTGAGCCTAAAGCGCTTCCTGTTCTATTTGAGGATTCCTCTTCGTTGTCACAAAATTGGTAGATTCGGTTTCTGATTAAACCTAGTTGGGCTCGGCATCTCAGTCTTAGCCTACATTGCTCACACACACCAGCAAAAGTCTTAAGATAACCCAACCAAGGATGATCGTTTCATTTTAAACATTCCTTTGATCGGTCCAAATCTTGCTTCACATTTTTTACCCTTGCGATTTATAGCGCTGGTGGAAACTTCAACTGATTGCCACATGTATCTTTCATTCAGTTTTGTGCGTTGTGGGCGTGTCTCGCCCCTCATTGCATATAAATCAAAAACGAAATGAAAACAAAAACGAACAAACAAACAAAAGAAGCGCTTAAAATGCAATTTAGTCAATGCAATTAGGCGAGAGGTCGAGAGAGAAAGAGAGAGAGAGAGAGAGACAGAGATGGAGGGAGATAGGGTGCTCGGTTGGGCAGTAACTTTGATTTTCGTTTTCGTTGGTCACGCCCTCCTCTCCTTTCACCTCCCCACCCCTCCTCCACCCACACACACAAAAGCAAAACAAGCGCCGACTGATTTTTATCAACTAACCAAGCGTAACGCAGACAAACACTTCCTAAATCACTTGCGTCGTTTCAAATGTAACCCCCTCCCCTCCTTAGCCCCGTTCTACCCATTCCTCCCCTCTCTCCACACAGACACACACAGAGAGCACCCTCAAAGAGAACCCTCGCAAAAGAAGAAAAACGTTTCCTGCGCACATAAAACATAAATTATTTAATTTTTTCTATCTCTCTCTCTCTCTCTCACTCTCTCTCTCACTCTCTGTCTCTTCATCTTTTGCGCGTAGGCAACCAAAGACGACATTGGAGAAGAGGGGGCTCCTTAAAGGGGGATGGGGTGCGGACACATATTTCATATGAGTGGGGTTGGGGGTTGGTTATCAGCATTGTCGATGGCGTCGTTTGGCATAGAATAGAAAATTATGAAATACTTTCGCTCATTGACTTCATTAAATTATTTCGCATTTATTTGGTGCGCGTATCTCACGGATACCTTTTATTTTCTGTGTACCCTGTTGCCGAGGGCAGTAGAAGGGTATGTCCATAAACATGATATAACTATATTCATCTAGGCAAGCTTCATCGATCAAATCAGATATCTCACACAATTTGAAGGCTAAAGTAGGCAAATTGTAACACTTTTCAGAAAGCCGACCACGCCCAGTATGCATATTTTTCTCATTTGTCAATCAATCAAACGTTTATCTGTTATTGTTATCAATAGTAATCGATTAATCGATTAATGGGGCTCCCAATTCATTGATACCTCTCCTTTTGACTTTTGACAAATGCGATTTTCGCTCAAAATTTGACATCTGTATCGATCTGATTTAAATTCATTCGATATTTCCTATTATTAATAAAGAATTTTTTTTTCCGATTATTTTTTAGGCAATCTTTTAAAAGTAGGGCAACATTTTTCACAATTCAATCAAACTTGCCACGGCAAAAACTTTACGACATACTCATAACCAGCAATGAAAAAAAATAGGAAATGAAAAACGTGCGGCATATGAAGAAGAGGAAGCGCAGAAGAAGAGCAGAACAGAGCAAGAAGCAGAGAATCGGGCGCCACGTTCTACACTCCAAAAGTTCGCATCGAATATTCAGCAGAGGGGTATGGAGAGGTGGGGAAGAGGAGGAGCTGAGCAAACGTTTTGCATAGGAAATGGGCGAAAAGTCAACGCACAGAGGGAGCAATGGGAGTTTGCGGAGAGCAGGCAGAGGGAGGGTAGGGTGGAGTAGAGAGGGGGAGTAGCGGTACCGACAGGAATAATAAATATTCAGTTTAAGTAAATGGGCTTTTATCGCGCATCTCGGGGGTGCCATAATTTGCCATTTTTGCCTCCGCGCAGTCTGCGCTTTCCTTTCATTTTTTTTTTTTTTTTTTTTTGCTAGAGTTTTGGCTTTTGGCTTCTGCTACGTTTTTTTTTCTTGGTGGCACACACACTTGCAATTTGGCTGGGAGGCACAAATGTATGTAATTGATTCAACAAACGGCAAACGGGCGCAAAAGGTGCCAAGAAACAAAGCGCAAAACTTGGCGACGCCATAAAAAAACAAAAAGAGAGCGAGACAGACAGTGGCAAGGTAAAAGGCGGGTGAGAGAGGGAGAGAGAGAAAAGAGCTTCGGTAACAACAACAATTATACGCATAATATATTTTCACGATATACATATATAAATATGCACACACTGACACACAAATATGTATATGTATTTGGGTTTTGGTTTCAGTTTCAGACTTCAATGCAAAATTATAGGGAAAATAAATAATAAAAATAAAAAAAAAGGCGACAGTGCTGCTTGAGCGAAAGATACCCTTTGGAATATCTACATATATATATATATATATATATATATATATATATATATATATATATATATAAAATTCATTTTGCATTAAAATCATTCATAGGTTCCAAAACAAAATTCGACAAGATTGTTTTATCAATAGTCCATTATCTAATCTCAAACAGATCCACTCACGAATGGAAGTGAATGAAAGGACCTCAACAAGTTATTCAATCGTAACCCTAACATTCCCGATCTGGATCTCCGACAAACAATTTATACGTATGCAACTAGCTGCTAATGTATTGTGATTCAAAAATTTGGGGAAAACATTTATATTTATTACTGATATTTTGCTTACTACATCTTCTTCATCATCTTCATATCTTTATATATAAGTAGAACATAGGAAAACGGTTAAAACTAATTGTAAGCTTGAGTCGTCAGTGTTTGATGTCTATATATAGTATTTATATCATATATTTAAATTTTATAAAGTTGCTTAAGTAATACTCTTAAGCTTGAAGCACTGGGCAAAAAATGATGACAGTAGTTATGTAGCTCATGTATTGGATATATAAGATAAAAAACTGCAGCATGAACTCAAAAGTCGAAGCATTATTGCTGACAATTTGAAAATACATAAAAATACAACTTCAAGGCAAATGTTTTGGCACGCCCACTTTTCTTTTACAGGGTATATGCCGCAGAAAGCAAAGTCACGCATAGGCGAAGAGACCCCGGAACCAAGACCCTGGACCCTAAACCCTAGAGCCTAGACCCTTGATGCCAATTCTCAACGCTGCCGCTGGTCATAAAAATACAAAAAAGGCACAAATAACAACGGCCAAAAAATAAAAGAGCGCATTTTGCGGCTGGCAAATCACTTCAGCTCAGTTCAGTTCAGTTCAGTGCGTCCCCCACCGCCCATCCCCCTTCTCCGGACAACCTAGCAGCAACAATTCAGCTCATTTATTTTTATACATTTTAAGAAACAATAAACCGACGGACCATAAAACACGCAGTTACAAAATGAAAATGATTTAAGACAATGCCAACGCAAGAAGAAGAAAAAAAAAGAAAAGTAACCCCCCCCCCTTCCGTACCAAACACACCTCACCACCACCCGCCCCCTATAAAAACTGTGACCTTTGTGGAGAGCTGCGAAGCTCCATGAATTATACGCAACAAAAAGTTGAACATTGTAATTGCAACGCTTTAAATGCCACAACTGAGTGTTGTGATTTACAGCCAAGCTGTAAATGTATTTGGGGTACATATAACACATACATAAAGAAGCGGGAAACGTTTCGAAAATTATACAATAATAATAATATTATAAAACTGAAGTAAAGCGGACAAGCTAAAAGTCTAAGTAAAGCAACCAAACTAACACGAGCATAAGTCGAGACCGATCGACCAGCAGATACCCTGTACCCAGTTGTTTGATCTGAAAAGCTAAAAGCCAACTGAAAATTCTGGATTCATTCATGGCCAAGAGCTAGCGCTCACTAATTGGGTGGAGACACTGACATGGCTAAAACACAAAGCGAAAATGCACGCTGCCAATTATTATACGAAGATATGAGCTTATGGCTAAGCATACTAGTTAAAATGCGCAAGTATTTCATATATGCACTAGTTGGCAGCTAAAGCTCTCAAGCTGTTGAATGCGTTTTGTGATGTGCTCAACTTTGACAGGGATAAGCATAAAGAGACGGCGTGCGAGCTGGCAACGTGCAACGTGCCATATGCAACTTGCAACTCATTAGTGCCACTCGAATCGGTTGCCATTTGAGGCGCACTTAAAGCAAGCAGCAGCAGCAGCAGCTAAAAGTTGACACTTAATGTTGCAGCTTTAAATGGATTCCAGCAGCTTTAATGAAGATATCGAAGCTGCAGCAGCGAAGTTTGGCAACTGTGCAGTTGTTGCACGTGTTGCAGTTGCTGTTGTTGTTGCAGTTGCTGTTGTTGTTGTTATTGTTTCAACTAAAACAATAAGTTGGCCTGCCCCGCATTTAATGAGCTGAGTTTCATTTGCTGACTTTAAATCTGCCACTGGCTGAAATCTGCCCCAGTTTCTGCCAGGATGTGTTCTTAGCTACACTGTGAGCAAAACAGGTTGCACTAGTTTGAGTCCTAAAATTCGCAAGTCGAAAACACAACCAAAACTTGAACCATCTTAAGTTTGTTAACTCAAGTCCCAGAAATCATGTCATATTTTACTAATCTAAATAATTCATCTAAATAAAATAAAAACTAGAAGAAAAAAAATGTAGTATTTTTGTAGTGTAAATTTATCTGCAAATTATTAAATAAATATAATAACATAAAATATTATAGGATATTTCAAATAATTTTTTTTTCTGCTGGATATTTTTTCATTCTTTCTTGAACTGTTGTTTTTGCAGTGTAGATGAATGTAAAATTTAATTAAGCTTCTTTGACAGAGACGTCTTAAGCTGCACAGATGCACATGCACATGCACATGCACACACACCCACACACACACACACGCACTACCATACAAATGTTTTTGCAACCACAGGCACTTGACTCCTGGAGTGCGGCAATTTCTTGCCTCGAGCTTCGAGCTGCTGCTGCTGCTTCTGCTGCTGCTGCTGTTGTTGTTGCATCCTTCAACGCCTGCCACCTGTGCAACGAAATTAACCAGCCAACCTGCCCCTCTTTAAACACGCTACCCGCAAAATAACCTTAATTTCTAGGATGCTATTTTGAGCGTTGCTTATTTTTTATACACATTAGAAATGGATCAAATAGTGGATGTAACAGTGAGCAAGAAGCCTCTGCGAACTTATAAGGCATATATATATATATATATATATATATATATATATATATATATATATATATATATATATATATATATACATATATATATATATATTCTCGATATGCATGAACAGCAGAAAACAAGTGTATTTAAATTTGGCCTCATTATTTTCAGAACTAAGTGTGCTTTTCAAATCATCGTGCGCAGAGTTCGCAAGACTTACACAAAAATTTTGACTGAAGCAGCAAGCGTTGAAAAATATATCTTGAAACTTTATTTGTGCAATCTGAAAGCTAGCTACGACAAGTAAATTATCAAAAATCTCAATTTATTTATTTATTCGCGTTCAAAAGTCCTGCAACGCGCTCAAGAACAAGATTAATCCGCTTCCAAAACGATCTTGTATATTATTTGAGTTCAAAATAAAGCAAAACTATTAGAATGGCAGAAAAAAACATTAAAGTGATTATGGACGAGGATGCTCAGGAGCAATTGAACCAGGGCCACGTGAAAAAGCTGACAGAGCCTTCAAGCGAGGGAGACACAAAATTGGAAGATGTGAAGGCGCCTGTGGGCACAGACTGTAAGAATCTGCCGCTGAGCACGGCAGTAAAAGTAGGCATGCGCTGGCCGCTCTACAATCCGATTCCAACTCTTAGCCGATTGGCAACAACGACTGTGGCCAATGCAAAACTGGTCGTCAATGCTGTGAACTTGAAGCGTACAGCAGCAGCATTCGACCAAAATTCCACAGCCGATGGGGTAAAGAGGGCCAAAACGTTGAGCTTCGCCAAGCAGAGCGTCGCTTTGACCAAGCCCAATGGAGCTCCAGCTCCAGCTGCACTTGCAGCCCTGTCCAGTCATCGTCTGGCTGGTGTGGAGGACATTGATGCGGATGATCGGAAGAATCTGATTTGGGTCTCAGAATACGTGAACGATATTTACGACTATCTGTACGAGGTGGAAAAGCAGCAGCCCATCTGCCCCGATCACTTGAAAGATCAGTCGATGGTGTCGTATAAGATGCGTGCCTTCGCAATCAATTGGATCAACGAGGTGCATTCGCGGTTACATTTGAAAGAGGAGATCTTCTATTTGTCCGTCGCCATTTTCGATCGCTATCTGCAGGTGGTGAAGGACACCAAAATTGACAATCTGCGGCTGGTCGTCGTCACCGCGCTGTTTATAGCCACCAAATACGAGCAGCCCATGACGGGACTCATAGGTGCCATTGTCAACATTACGTGTGGCCTTTATACGGTTCGCCAGGTTAAGAATATGGAGCTGCTCATACTCAAGGCGATCGATTTCAATCTGTCGCGTCCAGTGCCCATCCAATTCCTGAGGCGCTACTGGAAGGCAGCCAGCGCTGATGAGCATCATATCGCCATGTCCAAGTACTTCCTAGAACTGACCAGCCTCGAGTACACTTTGGCTAGCTATAAGCCCTCCGAGGTTGCGGCTGCTTCGCTCTTTCTGTCGCTGCGCTTGCTCAATGGCAATGGCCGTGCACCGATGGGCTTCAATGACAGGCACTGGACACCGACGCTGGTCTACTACTCCAGATACACCGCTTCCCATTTGCGCCCGATTACGCGCAGGATTGCGATTTTGGCACGCGATGCGCCCTCTGCCGAATTGAAGGCCGTTTTCAGCAAGTATCAGAAGAAGGAGTTCCTCAATATCGCACTGCGCGAGGAACTGAGTCGTCCGCTCATGGACTTGATTATCGACGAAGAAGAAGAACACCCCGCCATCTAGAGAGAGAGAGCAATTTTGTGCGAGTTTGTTGTTCTTGGCTCAGAAATAAACATTTAATTTACTGCATCTATATATGTGTTTGTATGTGTATTTAAGTGTGCATGTAATTTTATTAAATTATGATGAGATGTGGTTGTGTGGACACAGAGAGCACCGAGGAGCTGAGCAATGAGCAACGAGCGCATTTGCTGGCTGAACACATCGGCTTTGCCTCTTTAAGGAAGTTACTTCTACTTTCCCCAATTTCACGCTTAACATTTGGGCTTAGGGTATCTGCTAGTCGAGCTCTGTGCTTAAAAGTTTTCAACAGATTTCGTCTGCGTTTTAGCTTTATTTTGCCGGCGGGAGTTGTTCTTGATATTTGCTTGGAAATTATAAGTTAAATATTTTATTTGCTTTGAAACTGATTTTATTGTACAAATATATTTCACATATTTTACGCTTGCTTAACATTTTCGACGTTCATCTGTTTCTCAATTACTTTGCTGTACAAATGTTAAATATTCAATACTTGCCTCATTATTTCTCCATTGCTAATTTGTATATAATTTAAATATTTAATTTCTGACTCATTTTTTTTTAAATTACTTTAAAAATTGAGAAATATGAAATGAATGGAATATTCTGTTTATTTTGGCACACAGCTCTTCCCCTTGCAACGCACATTAAAAATATTTATGTGCCCCAGCTAGCCGCTCTCCGCTCTCCCCCCATGCTCTCTGCGCAGCCCTGAGACATTTCAACTGTCGTTCTTTGCGCTGCCATTCACTTTTTTAATGTGCAACACAAAATTGATTTTCTATTCAAATTCGAAATATTTAAGTATTTTTATTATTTGATTTATTGTTTTCTTTTGTGTTGCAAGTGAAATTCTGAAACTTCGTTTCGTTTTCTTTGTGGCATTCAATTGTTGCAACATTTATTTGCGAGTTGGATTCCCTCCCGTTGTAACTTGTAATCGTTGTCTTTTCAAAATATTTCAAATTCAGTTTCAGTCTCAGTGCAACAAAATATTTGCAAGCCATTTGATTTGTGTGTGTGTTTCTCTGATTGGAAAATTTATGGAATTGTTTTTAATGGAATTTCTTTTGACAACAATTATGATTGATTGGTTGACAACAATTGACAAACGCAACTAATATAATCTATAATCGAATATGAATCTTAAATAGAGTAACAAACATTATTTAATCATGTAAAATTCGAATTGAAATACTTGTTTCATTTAATCAAAAGTGATTTTCAAATAATAATATTAGAACATAAATAATTATAGTACAAACACTTATGACGCAAATGTTATGTGATAGTGAAAATTGTTTGAATTGTAGAAAAATGTTACCCAAACAAAATTCGAACGAGCCAAAAACAGATCCAAACTTTTCAACGGTTGTTAATGAGCCATGTCTTGGTCTGTGAAGGCCGAAACCAAGTGTGGCCAACAATTATGACCAAGAAGCCCAATATTTAATGTTAGACAAAATATCCTCATTAATTTTTCGATTTTTCAATACATTTTTACAGTGCTACTTTTGGTTGATCGCCTCAATTCCAATGAAACAGGAAAAAGCAACAATTGTTATTTTAATATGATTTATATATGAGAAATGGATATTTCGAAAACAGTTACCACTATCAATGTTTAGCAAAAAACATTTTCACGTGTATTTTGCATAACTTTGCCTCTGCCTCTGCCACTGCCTCTGCCTCAGTTGCTTGCCTCTTGCTCCGCCTTGCTAGACAACACAGCGAAGCAAAGGAAACCCAAACAGCACGGATAAAAAAACACATGAAAAAAAGGTGCTGGGCAAGTTTCAGTTTAAGCTTTAGCTGGAGAAGAACAACAACTACAGCAAAAAGAGCAGAAAATCAGTCGAGTGTTTTGGCAAGGTGTGCAGCGGTTGCGAGAGGTAGTGGGGGGTAGGGGGGTGCGTGTGTAACAGTTGTGCTGATTCACAGACTCGATGCGAAGAGGTGCCAAATGGGAAACAAAAAACTGGCCAAGTCAGTGCGAGATGGGGGGAAATATGGAGAAAGATTGGTAGCTGTGAGGAGGGGCGGAAGCAGGAGTTGGGAAAATAAACGATGTTGTCTATGACAAGGCATGACGGTAATGACGATAAAGGCAAAGATGGGGCAGTAGGGTAAAAAAGGGGGAAAGCTTGAAGGACTAGCCGTTGAAACTGAAGTGTTGTGTGTGGGGGCCAAGTGCCAGCCCAAGAGCAGCAAGAGCTGGACATTTGCCACACGGCAAGAAAAATACATGGTACATATGTATACGAAGGGTATGCACAATTGGCATATACTCTGATATGCAGACAAATGCAATGAACGGTAAAGTGGCATTAGCTATTGCTTGGATTACAATTAACAAAGTACAAAGATCTTATATCTTATATTAGTCATATATGCGTATAATATACATGTGTTGTTCTTCCACTTCTTCATCCTTTTTGGCATTGACAGCTTAAACAGACAACTTAACGTATAAGTCGAATAATACGAGTACAAATTCTTATATCGATTCCCACAACTCAAATATTTGAAGAATATTCATTTTTCATTTGAATTCATTTTCATATTTTATTTTTTGTTGTTCAGTGTTCAGCTGTGCTTCAATTTTCGTTTTAGCCGCATCAGTTTCGCTGCTCGTTTGTTGTGTTTGGCATTTTTCAATTCAAGGTTTTTGCGTGGTCCTCCGCTGCCTTTGCCTCTGCCTCTGCCTTTGCCTTTGCTACTGCCTGACTACCTGTCCTCTCTCTGTCTCTCTCACTCTGCACTCCTCTTTGCCTACCCGTCCACTGCTTGCACACCTTCCTTTCGGCCTGTCCGCCTGCCTGTCCAACTGTTCACTTCACACCTCTCTCGAGGCGTGCACATTCCATTTCTCCGTCTCCGTCTTCGCCTCTATATTCGTCTTAATTTTCGTCTTAGTCGCAGTTTCAATTTCAGCACAATCATCTAGCTAGCGCCAAAGAGAGAGAGAGAGAGAGAGTGAGCGCGAGAGACGCACCAGCGGGGGAGAGAGAGAGAGTCGAATGTGCGAAAGATGGCGCTGAATGCAGCTATGATCGGCAGCCTTTTTCAGCTACTTTTTTCTTACCTTTTTCAGCTACTCTTAGGGATATTATATGTATATATATAATATACAGTAATAGTAGTTCAAAAAGACTCGATTTCATATATAAATATAATATACAAAATGTTAATTTCTCAGTTATGCTTCAATTATTCATTCCAGAGATTATGTTTTCCAAGCTTGGTTGATTGAAAACTAAGTAACAATGAAACAATTTTGGCAAAGTGACTTTTGATTTTCATAATTCGATTTAGGAAAGAAGTCTGATATTTATTTGTTCTATATCTATTTTAAATTCAGGAAATAACTTTTTTTGTGATTTTTATATCTAAATAACATGTTATTTATGTCATATTCCAGAAAAATAACGAATTTTTGACTCTCACAACTAGAATTTCGATTTATTGCGATATAATATTCAAGAAGTTGAAATGTAAATTCTCATATCTATATAATATTTCATCTATATCAATATTTCAATATATATTTCACATTCTGGCATTTAATAATTACATTTCGCATAATCTTAACAAAATCTGCTTCGTACTCGCAAATGTATTCCATAATATTTTTCAAGGGTATTTCCGTTTTCGTCTGTTGGCTGTGTGTGCGTGTGTGTGTGTCTGTTTGTGTGTGAGTGTGTGTCTGTTTGTGTGTGAGTGTGTGTCTGTTTGTGTGTGAGTGTGGATGTTGTGTGTGTGTTGCCTGAGCCAGCATCATAAATCATCTCAAGTAGCTGGCTGCTATTTGGTGTGTTTTGTATCTATAACTATAACAATTTGCAAGTGTAGGAAACACGGATGCACAGATATATATACACACACACACACACAGGCACACACACACACACACACACACACAAATACAGCTGTCAGTCAGCGCTGAGGAAAACACCTTTTGACATTTCTGTTGCACTCATTTGCCAGGCAACAAAATAGTAGATGATGCACAGATGCAAAGATACAAGGATACACACACACACACAGACACACACAAGCACAAACACACACAGAGAGCGCCTTGCATCTCGCTAACAGGTAAGAAAAACGCTTTGCACTTGCCACAAAAATTACCTTCAACGGACAACAGCTGTGAATGATGATAATGAAGTTGGGGCCGATAATGATGCACTTAATGAAGTTAATGTTGCAACATTTCAAAGGGGCAGGAGCAAAATGAAGCTGGCAGCCCATCAACATCATCTTTGATTTCAGCAGCCAGCGGAAAAAGAAGCTACAAAAAAAAAACGCTTCAACAGCTGTGCGAAATTTGAGCTAATTTTTTCTTTTTTCAGAGTGAGTGGTGTTTGGGGAGAGGGGGGGAATAAGTATTATAGTATTATAATCAATCACATTTTGTGTGTGTGTGTGTGTGTGTGTGTGTGTGTGTGGGGAAGCTGTGAGCATTGGAAGCAGTATTAAGTGCACAAATTGAAATTAAGGCCGAAGATTTTTCGAGGCATTTTTGAAAGTGATTTTTGAGAGAAGTTTTGAATAAACCGAGATAATTAAAATAACTTATTCACAACATTTCTTGGAGCATTACTAAAACATATTTACGGAGCAGTGCAAAAATCCATTTATCCATATATCCATTCGAAAATCCAATAAAATGTTTTTTCTCACAAAAGTCACTGTTCACAAATCGCATCAAAAACTCGAATTCAACACGGATGAAATCAGATGACACAAGTCTATAATATAAAATATTAAGAAAAGTTTTTTCGAATATTTTTGTTCACAATTCTCAACAAACAATACCTTAAAAATAAATTTGTGAATCTGCACTTTAACAAACAAATAATTCTTAGCATTAATTCCACTTTTAATAAGAAACATTTTAGATTTTTTTTTTAGCTTTTTGTGCTCTCGCAACTTAAGTTTTTTTTTAAATGCTTTTGAAACAAACATTAAACTTGATTCTCTCACATATATTTCATGGATTTCTGCTTGAATCGAAGAAGTGCAAATTTTTATATTTTTATTACTGATTCATTCGTAATTTTGTAACGAAAAAGGGAAAAATATTCAAACATCATTGAAAGAGACGAAGCATGTAAGTAATTTAAGAATAAAAGAATAAAAAAATTGTATTTACATTTATTTATAATATATTGCCATTAGATCTATTGTGTCCCCTTCGAAGTCTACAAATCTTTGTTGATTTCATTATATTTAGGCGATTTCTTTGAGTGATTTTTGAGTATTCCAAGTCTATGCTTGCCCATCAGTTTGTAGGCACATCATTGTACATAGAGAACTGAAACTCAACCTGAATTCCTAATCCATGCAATCTGTGATCAAAATTGAGCCCAACTCAATCTCCAGCTCCTTATTAGCCTCTACTCTTTGTGGAATATCCTACATCCTACTCTAGTTAAGCCAGCTTCCGCTGTTAACCAAACTTGGCTTTGAGTCATATTCATTTCCATTGCTCAAAACGTTTTCTCTCAACTACCAAAATGGTATTTCAAATGCACAGCAAAATCTTCAATTGAAAATCTATACAAATTTTGCACGCAGCATTTTCAAAAGTTGTAAAATTCCATTTGCCGTCGGCATAATTTATGAGCAAAAAAAATGTTGCCAAAAAATTTTGAACAAGTCACAAAACTCAGCAAAAGTCGGCAAAAAGTAAAAAACACAAAACAAAAAAACAAAATTGTTTACTTCTTGAAGGAAAATTCAAGCTTTAGCTGCTGGAAACCCCAATAACGGTATTTATTACATTTGCCTTTTTCCATATTTAGCCGTTTTATGGCTAGTAATAATATTTTGGCTAGTTCGCATTTGGGCAAACAAAAAATTAATGTTTTGTTTAGTCTTCAAATTCAGCAGTCAAAAAAATGTTGGCATTATGATCTTTCATAATAAATAAAAATATAATTTAAGCATTCATTATATATTATTAATAAAAATAATTATTAATAAAATAAATGCATTTTTTTGATTTGTTTCCATTGAATTATTTAAACTATTACATAAGTTGCTTGATAGATTTCTTAAGCATTTACTTTTTCGGGATCTGATTTACTCAGTGTTTGGTTTGTTTTTGAAATTTATTTCCTTATTTGGGGTTTAATTATCTAACTTATCTTTTTCATTGTAATTTAGTCGGGCAATTCAGTTTGTTCTTGTCCAAGTTTTTTGTCTGCAAAATTCTTGCTTTTTGTTGTTGAACTTTATTGGTTAGTTTATCTGAGCAATTTTAGACTTTTACCAATGGAAATTTGAGTTTATTTATTTGAGTTTTTCGATTTCTTTACTTAACTTTCCACTCTGGTATTAATATTATCATTTATGTTAGTTAACTTTTGATTGCTTCAGGCAAGATTGCAATTTCAAATCATTTTTTTTATCTTCAGTTTTTGCTTCACACTTAAATAACAATATGAAAATAATTTGAAACCTCAATTTAATTATATATTTATATATTTTTGTCTGTTTATCTGCCTCACAACTAGTATTTTCCACTGTGCAAAGATTACAGTTCGTTTGACAAATGAACCGCTATTTGGTTGTCGCGCAAAACTCGTGAAACGTGAAAGCGTAAAAAGGACACAGGAAATGGTTGCTTAAATGCGGACATTTTGTTGTTGTTTATGGATAAATATTAATAGCGAAAATTTGACCTACATTTGTTGCTGCTGCGTCTTCTGCTTCCACTTTTGCCTCAGCTAGAAGAAGGATTTTGCCGCCGCTGCTACTGCTTCTTCTTATGCTGCTGCTCGCCGATTATCGGAATATCCAAAGAAGAATAACAGAAGCTGATGATGTTGTTGTTGTTGTTATTTGATCCACGCGTAATTATTTAACGGCACTTTATGCTTGCAAGTTCTTTGTTATTGTTACAATATTTGCACTTGAAAAAAAAGATTGCAAAAAAATAATAAAAATTGAAGTTGGCGAGAAAGCGAGGAACAAAAGATGCACTATATAAATATTGATATTTATGTGCAGTTGCTGCTGTTGTTGTTGCTTCTTGGCTGGATTTGGTTTGGTTTTGGTGCGTTACACGCACACACACACATACGCACACATGCACAGAGACGCGCGTTCATACAAACAAACACGTTGATTAAGCGACGTAGACGTGGACGTGGACGTGGACGTAGACATAGACGACGACGACGGGGGACACGCGACACACGACGCTCTCCGACAACGTGTCCAAACGCTTCAATGAATCGAACAGAACTGAACAAAACGTGTGCTGTGCCCGTCACAATGGCTGCTGCTGCTGCTGCTGCTGCTGCTGCCTATCTGCCTAACTGCGGCCAGACTGCTGTTGCTGTTATTCGCCCGACAGCAAAACACCAGAGAGA
Organism: Drosophila nr. perissopoda 5 BK-2023a; assembly: GCA_035044105.1. Classification (NCBI taxonomy): domain Eukaryota; kingdom Metazoa; phylum Arthropoda; class Insecta; order Diptera; family Drosophilidae; genus Drosophila; species Drosophila nr. perissopoda 5 BK-2023a. The sequence goes on along the minus strand of JAWNMK010000620.1, from coordinate 483,241 downwards.
GTGAGAGAGCGCAAAAGCAAGAACAAGAGCGAGAGCGAGCGCAATGCATATGTGCATTTACTCGCAACATGTAAGTAAATATGCGGGTGGCTCTCGCTCTTTCTCTCCCGCTCTCTCTCTCTGTAACAGCTTCTGATTACATTGATGCTGCTGCTGCTGCGGCTGCTGTTAACTGCGACTGAGTCTGTTAACTGTCAACTAATGTAAATGCTTTACTTTCAAAATACAAATAATAATACTTCGGTAAGGACTGTTTTAATTTCTAGTGACAACAATAAAATAAGTTAAAATTATTTAATTAAATTCAATTATTTATTACATCATCTAGTAATATATATCACTTATTTTTCATTTAGCATTGACTTTTACATGCTGCTCGCAAAATGTTTTACAGTCTGCCAAAATGCATCGGTTGACGATGGGTGTCCGTAAACCATAGCAGGAACATAACAGAAAACAACTTACAACCTGTGCTCTTTCTCTTCCTCAATCACACTATCCCCCTCTCGATGAGGGAGAGCAGACAAACCGGTTTTGGCCGTCCACCCACGTGACTGTTATACACGCTGAGCGTATGTTTACAGTTGACAGGACCAGAGCTTAACTGCTGTTAGCGGCCACAGGTTTCTGTTGCTGCGCTGCTAGCGTCGCGCTCTAAACAGCTGTTTCCATTTTGTTTACTGCGTTGCGTATAACACTTTGCCTTAATTAATTGCCGACAATTCAATTTCGATATTTTGTGCAATTTTGTTAAGCAGTTAAAAGTCGATTATGCTACACGATTTATATACAAAAAAACATATTCGATTTAAGTTATAATCAAATTCTCGGATTATTAGTGCTTAAATGAAACATTTTATTTTTCAAATTTTTAATTGCCAAAATCATTTGTGAATTGTTATTTGTTTGAGAATAAGAACATTTTTTTATGTAACGGCTACCAAGTTAAACTCTCTTTGAATTGTCTGAAAGAGAGATGGAAAGAGAGAATGGCTGCGGCAGTTGTATAACAGTTTATGGCAAAAACTCTTATACGAGCAGGAGAATGAACCTTGCGCTTCTAAGGTTGCAAACTTGACTAATTGCGAAATTTCGGAAACAACTTGTTGAGATCCCAGTGAAAAACTTATAATTTTTTTTTTTCATATGACAACTATTTTAATTTAATTTTTGCTAACCATACAAAATAAATAAGGAATATATACTATTTATTACCATCTTTAGAGTCCTTTTCTTGATCTTTCCCACACACAACTGTTATAAATAATAATACTCCTAAGCGCGACGTCGACTTTCGCAAGCTGCGCAGACAGCGCAAAGTGAACCCAACTCAAGTCCGAAATTTGACACCTAGTCTCAAGCGCAAATGTTAACTCCCTCCGGCTGGCCCCTACCTCTCCCTCTCACAACCACACGCACTGCTTGAGAACGAGACAAAGTGCCAAAACTGCAGTTGGCATCGCCCGTCATCGATAAACAGTTACAGCACATTCACACACACACGCACATTTCTCACTCTCACAGAGAGCATAATAAGGTCAATCAACGGACGCAGCGGGCGGCGACAGCGACGTTGTCAACAGCTGCGCCAGCGCGAAAGGCACACGAGCAGCGCTAACAGTGACGGCGACTTCAGCGGCGACTGCGCAGCCAGGCAGATTAATTGCGTCGTCGTCGTCGTTGTCTGCGGCGTGAATTTATGAGTTTCACATGAGCGATGAGCTGCCAGCCAGTCAGCGTCTCTCTCTCTCACACGCACTCATCGCTTGTAGTTGGATGTGTGTGTGTGTGTTGAGCGCCGGCTTATGAGCGCCACTTGAGGTCCGATGTCGGCCAGAAGATGCCTGAGTCTGTTATGCTTCTTCTTCTTCAACTTCTTTGACTTTGTCTTCTTTGGCCCTCTTCTTGGATGTCTGCTGTCCAGTTATTTGCTGCGTGGGCCCGCATTGTTGTTGTTCTGCTTGTTGTTGTATGTAAAACGATATGCCATGATATATGTATGCATGTATTTGTGCTCATAAAGGTATCCATGTGTGTGTGTGTGAGTTGTTGTATAAGAAGTTAATTCAATTAATCGAAATTGAACCTTTGGCTGCTTGGTATTAATATTTTTGTTCTCTTATTTTCGAACAAATTGTAGCATCGAACTTTAATTAAAAAGTCGATTCGAGTTCAATTCGAGTTCAATCGAACAAAAGACTTGTCAATTACATATATATATATATCTGATCTATACATATATAAATTTGTTTTCTTTTTCTCAAGCGTTGCAAATTCAATTTCAATTTAGACAGCGATTTGTAAAGTGTAATTAAGCCAAGTCAGTCGGCTATTAAACAATTGAAGATAATTACGCGAAATTGGGAGAATATCAACAACTTACAGCTAATTGCGGAGAGAGAGAGGGAGAGAGGAGTAGGAATACCTAATAAGCAAATACAAATCAGTTTGAAAGTGAGTGAGAGAGAGAGAGAGAACAGCAGCAAAACAGTAATTAATAAAGTAATAAATAAAAATACGGAAAGGTCTTTGGTCTTCTCAATCTGCAATCGCCGATCTTCCGTCTTCGATATTAAGACCCAAGCTCAGTTGGACATCAGTGTTTGGATTTTACACAAACAAAAAAAAGAAAAAAAAGAAACGGAATGACTCCTACGTCTCTTTTGCTTGATGGCTCATGAAGAAATAATTATCGCTGAGAGTGCTCAACGCTTAAATACTCTGTAACAAAATCCAGCCAGACGAAGTGTGAGGGAGAGTGAAAATCACAGAGAGCGGTGATTTTTGTGTGCTCTCCTTGTGATCGACTCTGTATTACAGTTAAATATCCTAATTAGTTGAATGATAATATCCCACACACACAAACATATGCATTCAAATGACTTTCAGCGAGAGTAAAAAGTAAAGAGCAGAAATTTACTTTTCTTAAGCACCGTTAGTTCTCTATGCTTTTTATGTTCAATGAGAGCGTGAGAGCGAGTATAGTACAGAGATGGGAAAATAATATTTGAGCTATATTTTGATGTTATCTATAAATGGTATTTATTATTTATTTATATTTGCAAATTACAAATAGTGTCCACAATTCAATGCTACCCGGCAATATTGGTATTTAGGGTATGCAACACCCAAAAAAAAAAATCCCAAAAAGCGCCTCCTTTAATGAAGTGAAAAAGTAAACGTTGTGTGTGTGTGTGTTTGTGTGGATTATATCCCACTGAGAGCGCAGCGGCAGCTTTTTCAGTTTTGTTTTTGTTTTTGTTTTTTTTTTTGTGTTTAGAGGTGTACCGCAAAAGTAATACAAATATTCCAAGCTATAGCATGTGTGTACAGTTATAATTAAGTGATACACATAAATGTGAAGGCGAAATGCCGTGGATGAAGCGATATGGGGGAGGGAGGGTGGGGATGGAGTTTCTTGATGCTTGTCTCTAAGTATTTTCAGTTTCTTTACAATCCGTTCTTAATGATTGTTTTCAATTACTTTTGCGTTTCGGCGTCAGTCAACGGGTTTCACATTCAAGTCAAGAGTGGAAAACGGAAAGGGAGCGGGGGGAGGGGATGGGGAACTGAGGTCAGCAGCGAGTCAATCGCGTGGAATCGATTGAGTCAGCAGCAGCAGCAGCAGCAGCAGCGACCGAGAGCGCCTTTTAAGTGTTTACGCTTGTTTTATTAATTTCCATCATACATCTTCAGCTGTCAGCGTCTTCCACTGGAAAGAAACACGTAGAAACACACACACACACACACATACACTAAAAAAAGGAAAAGTCGCATCTTGCGAGAGAGAGAGTAAAGGGTAGGCAGGACGGGGAGGGGTATTGGTCTTATCGCTTAACGAGCTGCCAAATGAAAAACACAAATATTGTATTTTTCGAACCCGAACATTTCGAATATCGAAACGGAACGAATCGAAACGCGGAGGCGTTCCAAACAAATCAAACAAAATATAAATCAAAACCCTCAACTCGACAATCGGGGAACAAAACGTGGAATTCAAAAACTTGAAACCTTTTTTCGTTTGGCTTTATGATTGATTAACAGGTGTTAAGAGGTGCGTCTCTAAAATTGATAGCTACGAAAGTGATTGAAACAAAGCCAAATGAAATCTCCAACAATTAACATAAATCGTTTGTCAACTCGACCATTACATTTATTCACAAATATTCCAAATAAATATTTCGCCTCCAAAGCATATAAAAAACTGCACTCAAATTAAGGCTAAAAGCTTGTCAAATTCAATTGGCCAACAAAGTTTATAAACGTTGATTGAAAGAAACATAAATCGCTTGTCATTAGGGTGTCCAAGCGGAACCAAAACCGTTAAGCCAAAAATTAACCGTTTGAAACGCAGAACCAAAACTGTAAATCGACTTCCCATCATTCCTGGACAGGGCATTAAAGCGGAACTAAAACTGTTAACCCAAAATTAACAGCTGTAATCAGAAAAATTTATTTTCAAGTTTTCTTGCAAGAATTCAATGAAATGATTCCTTGGCGTCGAATCAAAGCGGATTCAAACCATTTACCGTTCCGAAACCGGAGCCGATTCTAGTTTCATATAAGGAAGCTTTTTCAACTCGCAAATCCAATTATTTCCAACAGAAGACCATCTTCATAGCTATGGAAGAGAATTGTGCGCCTCCCAATTGAGTCCAGATAGTGATCCAATCGAAAGTTGGGGGTTTCAATATGAAGACTGAACAATAAATAAAATATTAAATATTAATTAACAGTTGCTTTATTTGATTATTATAGTTGGATTTCGCTGACTGCTTCATTATTATCCTCAATTCTGGCAACTCTCCGCAAGCTGTCTGCTTGGGAAACCTTTTTCCTTTTTCCAAATTATCCTTTTTTATTCTTCATTTTTTTATTTTTCATTTTTTTATTATGTTTTTTGTGTATATTAAGTCATCTCAAACTGAGTTGTACAAAATGACATCTGTTGAGTTTTTTACTGGTCCATATTTATATATATGTATATTTCCGTATATATATATATATATACATATATCAAATGTGGTCGACTTGAATGTAATCCGCAGAAATGTCTTATTAATGCCACACACAGCTACAACCCCCCCTCCTCCCATCCCCCCCTCGCGAATGCCCTGGAGTCCTTTGGCAGGACAATAACAATTGCATTGGCCAGGCACGAAAGTTTACAGCTAAAACGGATCGAATTGCCAATTTCATGCTTGGAGTGCAGGGCTTTCAATCAAATGATGGCAAAACATTGAAGGGCTGAAAGGGCGGGGGGGCGGAGAGGTGGTTAAGGGAAAACCAACGCGAAAAGCAATGCTGACATCTTCATAGAAGTGGAATGCAGTTGTTCAGTTTCAGATACATTTCACTAGCGACATATGTATTCACACACACACACACAGGCACACTCACACACGCACGCATACATATGCAGTCTGGAAGTGTATTAACAACGCCAACATCGTATATCTATCCAGGACCTCTCCTTCGTCAACTTCCATTGCCTCCGTACATGGCTGTGTTGGTGGCAATTGGATATGCCACCAACGACGTCACAGATGCTTCACCGACACCAACACACCAAAAAAAAAAAAAAATAAATAAATAAATAAAAGTCCTGTCCGCACAGGACTATCCAGCGGGGCACGCGATTTTTATGGCATATTCGTGAGCTTATTGTAATGAATTACTTTGGGTGAATCTTTTACAGTTTTCCTCTTCTTCTTTCTTACTTTCTTTTTTTTTTGTATACCTTGCCCAGTATAGGGTTGCATAGACTAAGGGCATAGCTTGTAACAGTATTTTCTTTTTAGAGAGAAGTCATTGTAGGATATACGCTAGTCGTTGCTTTTTTGTTTTGGGCAAGCAAAAGTTCTTATTACAGGGTATTTGCTAGTAATTTATCAATAAACAAGGAACCTTAAATATTCCATATATCAAAAGACTTTTTCAATAAAAAAAAGATCAAATTTCAACAGGATAGTTCATTACAGTCATTATTACAGAGTATAGCTTAGTCGTTACTGTTAAAACCAAGTATCTACGAAGTAGATATAAATGGTATCATTCCTTACTGGTGCATATTATTAGGATACAAAAGGTAGACGACCCATTACGGGGTATCTACTAATCAAGATCATTAAGATCGCAATGAGTAAACATTAAAACAGGGTATCTGCCGCTTAGCATATCCACTTGTTTCTGCTTCATTTATCTATTTGTTTTTTTTTTCGATTTTTTTTTATTTTGTGTGTTTTTATGTAATCCATGCCAATGGTCGTTAGTCGCTAGTCGTTAGTCTGAGGCTCGGTTATTGACTGCGGGTTAGTGCCACATACACATACATATGTGCAACATATGGATGGATACATGGGGCATGTACATGGGTGTAGCCAGTGTGGCATGTGCGACATTTGTGGCATTTGCTGTAATCATAATTTTATGTCCATCTAAGTAGCTAGACGCATGACGACTGTCAACGACAGACTGCCTCTAACCTCCGCCTCCCCACCTCCGTCTCCGGCCATCCCCTCCACCAGCCACCCCACCTCTACCTCCAGGCCATGGAGACAACTCGAGAATCTCAAATGTGCAGCTGAGTGTTCAAAGTTTTAGCATCGCTGTCCATCGACAGTCGGTCTTAGACGGTCAGTCAGTCGTTTGTGTCACTTGCACGCGGCTCATACGACATCTCCCCCATCCCCCACCCCTTGCCCATCCCTAAATGGCAACAACTCCACTGCATATGACGGCCAGCCCCAAAAATATCCATCGGACAGTCGAACATGGTTTGGCCAACTACAACAAACTTGATGTCAAGCGGCCTGAAAGCTCTGCCTTGCCTCTGACATTTCTGGCATGTGGCATCCACACAAATTTAGTACGTCTTGAGTGCCAACTGTTGGGTGTCGCACTGTTTCAACCCGACAACTAGTTACCAAAGCAAGCAATATCCATCAATTCTCTACATATATGGAAATTCGAGAATGAATCATCTGTTTAAACCCTGAAAAAATTTGAAGAAGTCGATCTAACCATGCCTGACTATCCATTTAGCCACCCAACTATCTGAACTCTGTCGGATTTATGAATTATGAAATATATCCGTCTATTTGCTACAGGCAATATATATGCCAGAGACGAACGGATCAGATTACTATATCATTTAGCTGGCATAGGAACGATCTTTCGAAAGATGAGTTCTTTTATGAAGAGATTTCTGTTTACTTACAAATCCCAACCAAACTTACGCATTTGGACGATAAATCAGTGTGATCCGATAACTATGTCATCTAGCTGGCATAATAATAATGATAATATGCATATATATATATATATGTATATATAACATATAAATAAGTATAACTGTTGTTGTCTTTAGTTCAGGTTGTCTCCAAGCTTGGCAGCCGCAGCTTTTCACATTCTGTTGGACAAGTTTTTTGCAAGCTCTAGACTTAAACTGTTTCCGCACTGCCTCCACTCCCCTCCCCCATTTGAAAAAGCACCGCCTACAACAAGAGGTAGGGGAAGAAGAAGAACAAGAGCAGCAACAACAACAACAACAACAGCAATCATTAGCTGTACATTAGCGGCATTGACGATGAAACGTTTACGGTAATCCTTTGAGTAAGCAAAGTGAAAATGCAGTGACAGAATCCAAGCGAAGAGATCCCAAAAAGAAAATCAAAAAAACCAAACAAGATAAAGCAACAACAACAAAAACAGTATAAACATAAACAACATACAGTTAGGATGAATGCAATGTTATCTGAAAGCTGTCGAATATTAAATACCCTTATATAATTTTTGACAAGCGCATATAAATAGCTAGACACATTTCCAAGTAAATGCTCCTCCATATAATTTGTATGCATGTGAATCATTTGAAATGACTAAATCAAAATACCCGAGAGAAAGGGTGTACAAAACAGCAAATGAATGAGTGCACATGTCAGCAAATGACAAAGCAGCAGCAAGAGGAAGAGGAAGAACAACAAGGTGTAACAGCAGCTAGAGATGCATTCACATACACACACACACAGTGATACATACAAACATATCCTTGTCCAGCAAGTCCAATTGCCGCCCAAGCGAGCCGTTCAAATAGGGTAGTGGGGGGGGGGGGGGGGGGGTAGTTGGGTTACAAACCTATAAAACCACGTAATCTGCAAGTGAGTTCTTTAATTATGCTGCAAGCGCAACACAAGCAGACGCAAGCAGCAGGTGGCTTAGGGGAGGAGGCGTGGGGCATCCGTGGCCAGTGTGAGAAACGCCAACAAACTGCAAAGCGAAAGCCGCTTACAGAACCACAAAATGCTACGGACATATTTTGCCACAAGATAGCGGAGCGAGAGAGCGAGCGTGCGAGAGAGAGAAAGAGAGAGAGAGACTGGCATCGAGACATTCCCGTGGCCGCCATTTTGAAGTTTTGTGTTTTTTGTTGGTGCTGCGGCTTTTTGGGGTCGTGTGCCAAAAGGATTACAATGGAGAGCAATGCCACGACAAGCTCGCAGATGAGAAGCCCAAAACAACAACAGCCGCAACAACAACAACAAACAAGCAAGCAAGCAAGCGTGTGCATTGAAGCGGGTGTGGAGAGGGGAGTTGAAGTGATTGCTGCTTTTGCTTTCGGATTCGGTTTCGGTTTTGCTGCCAATGCGAAACCATTTGCGGATTTAATTGCCGTTAACATTCGAGTCTACTCGCCTTACATTGTCATTGCAGCTGCCGCTTTTTCTTCTCTGTATACCCCTTAATAAAGAGAAGATGACATCAGCAATCAGCATCGTTCCAGCATGAAAATGTGTCCAACAAAAATTTGACAAATTTCGTCGAAAAAAGCGAAGCAGTGCGATTTGAAGTGCTTACAGGTCAACTACTAGTCGTGCATTAACTCGTAACTCTTAAGTAAGCACTCTCTCTCTCCTTTTTCCCCATCTCTTTTTCTGTTTTGCTCGTTGTTGTTGTTCTTGCTGCTCGCAACGTGAGCATCAAACGGCAAACGCAGATTAAAGACCAGAGCGTCAACATGCACATAACCTACAAAAGCGAGCTCATCTCCGTCTTTTAATTCTTGTCTTTGTGTTTGTGTCGTCGTTTTTAGAACCTTGCCTAACTTTTGTGGTCAGTTCAGGGAATTATAACAGCGTAATATAAATATGTGTGTGTGTGTGTGTGTGTTTGCATATCAGAGTTTCAGCTGATATCGCCAAACAGATTTAGACAGCGGTTTTTGTGTGTGTGTGTGCGCATCAGTTGACAAACACACACGCATACAAAGTTTTTTTTTTTTACTTGGCATTATTTGCATTGCTTATCAATTTTAAAGCACAGCCGAAAAAAGCACGACTCATCTAAAAAAGTCATCGAAATTTGTAAACAGTTTTTGTTTTGTTTATGATTATTTTATTTATTTAAGCTTCAGTAATGTATTAAGATTATAATACATTTTAAGCGATCAGTGAGAAATTAAGCATTTTCCCTTAAATTTGAGCCAGTGCTTAGAACGCTCATATGGAAAATATTTGTGAACCAGTCTTAATACGACTTGTAAAGCAAAGGTCATACCGGAACTAGTTCGCTTATTAGCCAAACGTATTTCAATTTATTTATTTTGTTATATGCTATAATAAATTTATCTTTTATTTTATACATAGCAAAACTTAGAATTAACTTAACTTAAGTGCCGAGTAACTTAATAATATTAAGTAATGTGAAATCAATTTGAATTTAAGCTCACCCATTTGCATCGCCGGGTGAAATGGGTTTCAGTTGCTGCTCCACTGTGCGAAGATTATCGCTGATTATATAATCTAACAAAGAAAAAGAAAATACAAATTGTATATCAGCAGAAAACAAAGTTGAATGAAACTACTGTAAAAACAACTCCAAAATGAAGCTGATCTAAAATGTGCAAAGAGCTTTCAAGCGCACAGTGCGTTAACACTCTGTTAACAGTCAGTCAACAGTTAGCTAACAGTTAAAAGCTAAGAACATCGCAAAAGCACAGCGCGCATTGGGAAATGCCCAGTGCAAAGCGGGAAGTCCTTTTCTTGGGACGTATGTGCGAGGAAAAAAAAGCTTACCCTTCTGCAGCTGGCTGGTTGGTATAAATTCCTCATGTTTTTGGTCCCCCTTTTCCTCGTATTTGAGCTTATAGTCGGAGTGCTTCCGCAAGGACATCAGTAGCGATTGGGTGCGCGGCGGTATCTCAGGCGGCGCTGGCTCTGGCGGCGGCTCTGATTCACCATCGCTGCTGCTGCCGCCGCCGCCGCTGCTGCCGGCGACGCAGCCGTCGCCAAACTCTGTCAAATCTTGTTCGGCAGTTTTTCCGGTCATTGTTGCAGCTGCTGCTGCTGCTGCTGCTAGAAGCTGTTGGGATTTCTCGCTGCGATTGACGGAGAGGGCGGAGGTGCCGGAAGAGGAGCTGGTCATGCCGCTCAGCCGATTCAAAGTGTGACGCGTGGCGCTGCGTTGACTGCGCTGACTGCTCGACGCTGCCGCCGTGGACGTCGCTGCCGCTGCTGCTGCATCCTGTTGCTGCACTTCCTCATTGGAATATTTGGCATTGAGAAAGGGATTTGTACTGCGCGTTCCAGTTCCAGTTCCATTTACCGTTCCAGTTCCCGTTGCAGTTATCGTACTGCTGCTGCTGCTGCTCATGTTGCCCGGATTGGGGGGCGTTGGAAAAAGACCCAGATTTGCATTCGATTGATATTTAACAGTGCTCGCCGATACCGTTGGCAATTTTATTGGCGACTGTGACGTCACAGCTGCTGCTGCTGCGGTTCTGGAATGCGGCTGTGCGTAAGTCACTTCCATCATTTGGCCAGCGTCGGCGCTGCGGCGAGCGCTTCTCTGCCGCAAATATTCAGGTTCGCAATCCGAATTGTAATGCTCCATGCCTATGCAGAGAATGACAGAGAGAGAGAGAGAGAGAGAGCGAGAGAGAGAATGAGTTATTGTATTGTATGTCGATATGTACAGATTATTCTTATCGTTTATTTAAATGAATATATACAAATACATAAATATATATAAAAATACTTCAGTTTTGCATTTGACGATCGAGTTTTCGTTTTTGTGTAAAATTGTCCCGTTAGGCTTGAGTGCAAATACACATGCCATCTCACTCTCTCATTAACATTTTAATATGTTCTTTCTTGAAGTCCCGTTATGTATAAGTATTATTTCTCTCGCTCATTTTATGGTGATCAAATCGAGAACTTTTCAAAATCAACCCATATCTGGGTTTTAGAAATGTTATTTAGCCAAAGGGAAAACTGAGAAAACTCCACTGCTATTCAAGTGATAAATTTCAATAATAATTTAATAAAAATAAATATAAAAACAATCAATTTAAGGACTTTCATTTCTGTTTATTATTTTATACTATGATATGCCAGCATTCAATGCATACTTATTTTCAGTATTGATCGCTTGTGCTTAAATCTAATTTTCATCAATTTTTAACCATATTTTTCTTTCAGTGTATTCAGCAGTTGTCTTTCAGCCTGCCAACATTATGTTCATTAACATTCGTAACATTTCGCGATTCCATTGTGAGTCTACGTTGCCGCTAGTGTGTGAATGGCAAATTTACCGTTTGAAAAATAAAACAGCTGATCGGCTCGTCTGCGTATGTCTTTTTGTGAAATGAATTATAAATTGTATTTTAGCATAACATCGATGCGAGAGTCGATGAATCATCACGTGTATCATGGCATTACAGAGTATAACAAAAGGTATGCGATACTTTTTTTTTCTGCAATTGCAATTTGAAAGGCTTTGCTAGTGTTTAAAAATTGCGCAATTCGCAATTGGCAATAAAAAAGCGCGGTTAATTCGCATATCAAAAACGAATGAATGGATGAATGGATGAGTGAATGATGAATGAATGAAGGCAATTGGACACTGCTGCTGCTGCTGTTGATAAAGATTGAGTAATTGAAGCTGAGGCTTCAATTCAATTACGAAACGCAGCTGTATTTGCTAGCGACGGGTGCTGAGTAAGGGGTGGGGGATGAGCAGTGTGGGGTGGTGGATGGGTGGTGGGGGGTTTCGTAGTCATCGCCTAATCGAAGCATAAAACGCAAATCGCCGTCTGCTGTGCGATTTTTATGTTTGCATTGCATAGCATAGTGTTGTCTCTTTCGCACGCATTGCGTGTGTGTTTGCGCTGTATGTGTGTGTGTTGTGTGTGTGTGTGTGTGTGTGTGTGTGTTGTGTTGTGTTTTATTGTCTGTTAATATTTAATGCAATTTACGATTCATTTTTTACAACCTCATAACACTCTGGGTAGGCATCCAATGCTGGCTGCCGATTCTTGCGCTTTTAGCCCAAGCAAATAAATTCGGGCGGGGGCGGGGGCGAGGGTAAATGGGCGTGGCGTGGGATTTGCCTGTAAATCTGTTAGAGGACGAACCCCACAAAAAACTAACAAATGCTCAGGCACGAAGCTTTTAATAGATTGTTCATTGAGTTGTTCGATTTACGTATATTGTAAATGTTTATGCAAATGTTTGTGTATTTTGGAGGATTATGGGTATTCCCAAGCAGAAAAATAAAACACACACACACACACACACACACAAATCAGCAAAAGGTTGAGGATTGAACTGTCAGCAGAGACAATCAACAATTGGCATTTCATTGCGAACACATCTTGCCACAAAAGGTTGTCATTTTAGAGTGTTGCATGTCCACTGTTATCCAGGTTATTATTATTGAATGACTCAAATTATATGATTAAGCTTAAATTGAAGCATTAAGTGAAAACTTCTTAGAAATTCAACAATTAAAAAGTTTCCTATGGATAACAGTTAAAGTTGACTAACTTAAAGATCTGATTCATACAAAGATTGCAAGTTTATTGCGAACTTGTCTTGTGTTTAGTGCAGGCCTGAAAATGCCCAATGGAAAGCAGTTAAAAAACATTGGATGAGTTCGGCCAAATGTCAGGTGGCCATCATGTTGCAATGAAATGAGTCCAAGGAGCCACAAGAGCTCCACAAAATCCATCAATGCAATCGAAACTCAAATTCAAATCCAATCGCGACTCGTCACGTGGACCAACGAATCGTCGAATCGAATTGAGTCGAATCCAATCAGACAGCCAAAGTTCAAACGGCAACAAAAACCAAACAATACTGCCAAGAGTCAGCTGGACGGCAGTCCTGACTCCGACATACCCTGTAAGCAGCTGGTTGGCCATCGGTTGGCTAGCTACTTATTATTCAAAAACAACAAAATTCAATTATCAAAAATAACACGGAAATAAAATCAAATAAAATAAATAAATTAAGTTTAAATTAAGAAAAAATAAAAGTTATAGTCTCAAATCGGATGAACATAACTAGATAACTATCAATCAAAATGGCATCTTATAGTACAAAAATAAATATAAATATATAAAAAATATATTCGGTTTCTTAAGACGGTTCCTTGCCGTACTGAGATCCTAAAAATATGAATTCCGATGCCAATTTGATTCGATTAACAGATTTGGCTCCGTTTTGACACCCTAATTTCAATCACAATATTTTGTTTAATCAATCAATTTTAGTGTTCAACTAAATATTAATTATTCAGTATTCGCAAAGTCCAACAACTGGTTCAGGACACAATACACCTCCCCACTTTGGCTAGCTAAAGGGTATTCCAGAATTTATGCCAATCGTCTAATGTCTAACTCACGCTGCTCTTGAGACATGCATGCTTGTGTGTGTGTGTGTGTTTTTGTGTGTGTGTGTGTGTGTGTGTGTGTGTGTCAGTCAGTATTGGGTGGGTGGTGTTCGCATTCGTGGCTTAGATCTAGATGACCTCTGAATAATTCAATTAAATAAAATAATGAATATTTAGTAGCTTGACCGACTTCTAAATCGCTTGAATCGCATAAAGCGACCCGATGGGTCTGCGAGCCCACAACTGAATTGCTTACTTAGCCAAGCATCCCTTGACAACCACCCCCTCCCCCTTCCCCTTCCCCTCCGTTCGACCCCTCACTTTATTACTCCCCAACCAAGATATATCAGTATCTGTGTAGCTGCGTTAATATATATATGTATGTATGTGTCTGTATCTTATCCTGTATACAGTAGTGGTCCGAATATAAGAATTAATTTGATCAACAATTTGTTCGATTTGGGATTTATCGCAAAACATTAATATTCAATTCCATCAATTAATTTGTACTCGAAAATCGAGTCAGATTCGCGTTTTCCACTTTGAGTGCAACATTTTGCTAGAAGTTGAACCCTGTTTAGAAGGTTCTGGTTTTCGAAAATCGGATACATTTTTGATTAATTTTCATCTATTCGATGTTTAAAGGTGTATAATTTTGGCAGGATTTTCGAGTCTGAATTATATCAATTAATGATTTTTAGAAATCGGTTTAGTTGACAACAAAATGATGGCTTTCGAATGAAATTATTCAGATATCTGTTAAGCAAGACCAAAAAGTGAACATGAAATGCAATAGAAAATGTGCTTAGTTATCGAGGGATCACTGTACTACTTACTTGCCAATTGCTGACTCTGCAACAGAAGCTGGGCCAGCAGCTGTGTATCGAAGGCGGTTGCCTGGGCGGTGTTTTGATATTCATCCTCGCTGCTGCTGCCATAGCCCATTCCCATTCCCATGCCCATGCTCATGCCCAGGCCGTGTCCATGTCCATGTCCATGTCCGTGACCATGTCGATGGCTGTGCCATTCGGCGGACCGTTGACGTCTCAGCTGATGTTCACCGTTATGCGCTGAGCCGGCAGCACTTGCTGCCGAGCCACTTGCCGCATTGCCATAGTAAAATTCGCTGCCGACGGCACTGCCGCTGCCGACGCGCTTACGGCCAATTGTGCCGGAATGGCTGCTGGACATATTGGAGGCCCCCTCACAAACTAAAACTAAGTGTCTGTCTTCTCTCTCTCTCTCTCTCTCTCTCGCTCTCGTCTCACTCCTGATGGCGTGGAGATTTCACCTTCAATTGAACTATGCACGTAACGTTGGCCAACAAGCGAATTTTTTTCCAGCTTGGTTTTCTTTTTGCTTTGTTACTTGACTTGACGTTTCATATTGTCATCGTCGCCGTCGCTGTTGTTGTTGTTGTTGCTGTTGTTGTTGTTGCCGTACTGGCCGTTGCTTGTGGGCCACATGGGGCACGCCCCTCTGGCCACCAGTCCCCGCGGCTCCTTAGTCCACCAGCGTTTTGGGGGGGCTGATGGGCGCTTTAAGTGCTTAACCGAATTAACGCTGAAACGATAAAAACGACAAAGTGTCAGCGTGAGTCGAGAATATAGCTCACAAATAGAGCGGCAGAGGGATAGTGGAAGGGAGGGAGGGAGGTAGTGAGAGTCGAGAGTGCTCGACTAGCAGATATGCAGTCAACAAATTTCAATTGTCCTTAAGAAAACATTCGCATTTATCAAGTCAAAACTTGCCAATAATTAAATAGAATTGTAATTCGGTTCTGGCTCCGGTTCCAGTTCCTCCAAAGGTTACACTTCAAACATTGATTAAGTTATAATTAAAAATATAACAAATAAATTCAAATCGAAGACATTAAATGTATCGGGAGTAATCAAAAGGTAGTGTGATCCAGCACTTATTACAACCGGCGGAATTTGATTCGAAATTTCCAGTAAAAAGAAAATAGAGAAAAATCCGAAATAAACAACTTTAATTTAGCATTTTCCATTCTGAAACGAATAATCTTGAATAAAGAATTTGAAAAATCTGCTGGAGAAGTAATTGAGAATTAACGGCTTTCGATTTTTACCACCTTAAATAAGAGTATAAATGATTCAATTAAGAGCTGATTATTCATTCCATCATTCATTCATTATTCATTATTCACTCTTCAATAAATGCACTTAATCGAAGAATAAAAATTCTTTGTTTAAAACTTGTGCAGCTTCACTTTTAATCAGATTGTCAGATTGGATCGTATTTCGTTATCTCTATTCGGTTCCGATCTGATAGTATAAGGACTGATAATATTAGCTCCTGGTTCTTAAATCCTGCTCCTGGTTCTTAAATCCTGCTCCTGGTTCTTAAATCCTGCTCCTGGCTCTTAAATCCTGCTCCTGGTTCTTAAATCCTGTTCCTGGTTCTTAAATTCTGCTCCTGGTTCTTCAAAATTTGCACGGTTTTTCTTCTACTCAAAGATAATACCTACAGAAGAACATAGTTATGTTTGTATACAAAACTCATATCCGGTCGATTATAAAGATCGAGTAGCACAACCTGACGATACCCTATTTAAGCATTTATGCATTTGATGGGTAAAGGACATAACACGAAGAGAGGCAGAGATAAAACCATAAATGCACGAAAATGAAAATAAATAGCAGCCGGCTACAAGCTTCGTCTACTTGACTCTGACTACTTGCCACACGCCCACACGCCTACACGCCCACAACCACACAACGGCACACTGGCGTTGAACTGGAACTGGAACTGAACTCCGGGTCGTCTTCTAGGTTGTAACGTCAAGTGAACTTAATAGCAATTGCATTAAATGGAAGCTGGGGCTCTTAAACGTTGCCTGTTATTAGTCGCTTTTTGTTGCGGCCAACAGCCGAGACGAGACCAGGGAGCAGAGAGCAGGGAGCGGAGAGCAGGGAGCGGAGACACAATGCTTGCCTCGTTTTTATGAGTGTGTCCCAAGCACCCACACAAAGAGTTTTTGACCAGCAGGAGTCGAGTGGCAGCTCGGGATCCCGACACTTTTTGGCTTTTTGATTTGATGAGTGCGCATTTGAATGCACTCAAAAGGCAAGCGCAAGTGTCACCATTACTTGCAGAGCTAACCCAGAATAACTGACTGGAGCATTTGGGATTTGGGGACTTGGCTGTTGGGACTTGGGGTCTGCTCTCAAGCGTTTTCATTTATCTAATCGCATCGGTTTTTTGGAGCAACTCAACTGTCAACTGTCTCATCGGCTGCATTCACCAATCCTCTCTCTCTCTCTCTCTC
Organism: Drosophila nr. perissopoda 5 BK-2023a; assembly: GCA_035044105.1. NCBI lineage: Eukaryota > Metazoa > Arthropoda > Insecta > Diptera > Drosophilidae > Drosophila > Drosophila nr. perissopoda 5 BK-2023a. The sequence continues at coordinate 466,281 of JAWNMK010000620.1, read as the reverse complement.
TCTCTCTGTCGCTCTCTCTCTCTGTCGCTCTCTCTCACTCCTTATGAGCAAATAAGCACTTGTTTACGTCACAGCTCGCAAACCATACTCGAACATATCCAGTCTTAAACAGGACCAATATCGTTGCACTTGTTCAGCACTCATTTTATTTTTCTACTTTATTGCAACTTTAAGTTGCCTCACTTTGACGCAGTTGTGGCTTCCTTCGATGGAGTAATTTAAACATGCAAATCGAGACAGACTCAAGTTTTCAACTTTGAGTGCAATATTTTTGGCGAGTAGTCAAACCATGTTTCAAAAGTCCTGGTTCTTGCAAATGTGGTTAATTTTTGACAAGGTTAACGCAATGGGAAGCTTGGATGCCCTCTACATCCATTTATTTGGACTATAATTTGAGCATATTGCATAATGGCAATGTTTATTAAGAGGTCATCAAATAGGAAAAGTTTTGAGCACTTTGTGAGGATGCATTTTGAACCTTGAAGGGAGTATTCACGGAGTTCACGAAATCAGACAGCGATTAACAGATGCGAAAAGCCATCTTAGGCACGTCGAAGATACCACACATACCTTTGTAGACCGACATTTACATTTTATCCGGATTTCAAAATATTTGTGAACATTTTCAGCAAATCTATCTTCATGATGGACTTGAGAAATTACAATACCAACTGCAAAGGTCTACAAATAATTATCAAAACTGTTCGCATGTTTAAGGTTGTCTTAATAAAAATGCAATGCACGATCATAGATCAAGTAAACTGTGAGTTATTAAACTCAAGCAAATGCCGTACCGAATCACAGGGTATACAGAGAATTGTCCAAATTTTCCACTTCTTTAGCATGGAACAACTATGAGATATTAAACTGGATCCCATGCAGCACCATTTTACTATAGGCCATATACTGAATTTAATCTATCTTTTTAACCTGTCAATCGCACTCTCTCTCTCTCTCCCTCTACCTCCCTGTACCTCTCTCTCTATGTGTCTGTTTGCTGCTCTCATAAATGTCTATGCAACTGTTGCATTCATTTGTCTTTTGACACGACACAGTTCACCTGTCACACCTCAACCTCAGCCTCAACATGAATGCATGTCTCTCTCTCCGCCCCCTCTCCCCATCTCCTCTCTACGTTTATTTGTCTTCAGGTCGAGCAAGCATTCGAAAGAGGAGTCATAAACATACCCCCGCCGGATGGCAGGATGGCAGGATGGACTCCGACTCCAAGCGACACATCTCACAGCTCGCACAGAACATGCAGAAATTGCCACTGATTGCCCTTTTAATGGATTAAGTTACGATTGTGAAGCATCCATACTCAATACACGCACACATCCACTCATCTATATATACATATATCCATATATATGTATATGTATATACTATATATATAGATTGATTGTGTATGCCATGCAATCAGGGTTTGCTCGGTCAAGTCTTTTACGCTAAGTTAAGTGAAATATCTATGTAGAGCGACATTTAACTCAAGGCAAAATTCACAAACATTAAAAGCACTTTGCTATTGAATGAATTTTTAATATAAATCGCTTTTCGATATTGTAAAGCCGTATTTAACCAATGTCGAGCATTGCAAATCAATTAAACGGCAATTTAGCAGTTTATTTCTGTATTTCTGACAACTGCGACAAATTGACTCAGTTCAGGTTGAAAAGTGCTTCTGATTTGATAATGTCACTTGGACAACTTGACGAGCCATTTTATTGTAGCCTCAGCTCAGTATCAGTCATGGTAGTCAAGGACACATCATTCAGGCAGGTGGGTGGAAAACAGTTAACATCTGCAAGAGTTTCATTAAAGGACAAATCCTTGCAAAGACTTTAGGCTTTTCTGAAAGCCAATTCTGTTATCGTGGCGAATGTTCTACGCATACAAAAACAGTTACAAGATTGAATATGATTATACACACACACACACAGAATCATACACACACGCAAATACACACACACACACACGCACATAGAGGGAGAAGCACTTAAATTTCTTGGGCCCGCAACTAAATAATGATGACTATATTTAGATTCAAGACATTGGCTTACCTATTTAAGCCCTCATCATTTGAGGACCCGCTTCCCTCCTCCTCCTCCTCCCACCCCACTTCTTACTCCGCTCAAAGGCAATTTCTTAACCATTTTGCTGTCGTTAATGAAACCGCGTTATTTTTAGGCAGAGCAACATGAAAATTAATTTCACTTCGGTCACATGTACTTACTTATATCTATATCTATATAAATATATATATATGTATATATATGAATATATATATGTGTGTGTGTGTGTGTGTGGTTGTGCTTGTGTGTTTGTTATAGCACTCATTCTGGCTATATTTGCATTCATTAGATATATGATAGCCAGGTTCTAGGTACTCTAGCCCATCAGACCGGGTATCACAATTTTGAGAGATAGAATTTGTTAACTTGTAGCAGAACTTTGCTGATGTAGCTTGAGCAGCGAGCTGTAACATTTGATATAGCTTATATCGTCTCAGTAGTTCAATTTTTTAAGTTGCATTTATTCCAGGGGTGTCAAACCAGAGCCGAAACTGCATTTGAAATTCAGAAGATGCATCGAAATTTGGGGTTTTTTTTGGAAGAACCAGTTAAAGGAAACGATATTGTTCGTTCCTTAGGAACCGTAAACTGCTCCGCGCTTTTCTTAAATTAATAAGAATTAATTTTAATTTACTGCTGAAAGAAAAATGAAAATTTTTGTCATTTTTATTTATGAAATTTGTTTCATTTGTTGGCTTGTTTGCTGAGAGATGTTTTTAGTCTGCCTTATTTAAATCAAACGGTAATTTTGCCATTCACAATGATAATGGAATCGCGAAATGTTACGAATGTGTATGTACAAATTGTTGAACATTGTGGAATCAGGCTATATATAGGGTATTTCAAATTCGACTAGATGAAGCTGCTCGCTTTTTACTTGCTATTTATTTTGTATGCTTGTGTTCGAAAGGGTCGCCACAGTTTCTGTTTTCTTTCCATGCTCTCTCTCTCTCTCTCTCTCTCTCTCTCTCTCTCTGTCTCACTCTCACACACACACACACACTCTCTCGTTCTCGCTGTATGTCAATAATTTCGTTAGCAACGAAAACATTAGAAAAGCGGGCAAAAATGCGGCACAGGAAACAATTATGGCACCCACAACGCCAAGAGATATTTTCATGAGTGTATGAGTGTGTGTGTGTGTGTGTGAGTGTGTGTGGGTGTGGATATTAACAAAGGCGGTCTGTAGAATGTTGTGTGCGTGTGTGTTTGTTGTGTAGCTGGTAATGAGGTTGTTTTGCATGTTTAGTCATAATACAACAAGCAACATCGACAACAACCGCAACATCATTCTGCACGCGGTTTTATCTATGAAACAGTTAGGTAAATTCCTACACTTGCCAAAACAAAATTGCTTAGGCGCACATTTTATTTTCATTGCTCTTACTTACACTTAGACTCCAATTAAGTTGGACATTCTCGAAGCGAGAATGCAAATGAAAACTGTGCAGACAGCAATGATTTTCAGGATTAAATCAAAAATATTGTTTTTTTAGATATCATTTTGACCGCTTTCTCTTTTCTCGCTGTGTATGTATTGGAATCTCGATTTGATGCCATCGACAGATATATGTATATGCAAAGCGAATTTGTGTTCTCATTTTGTAATTAAATTTGGTGTGGTTTTTTTTTTGCTTTGCTTTCATTTTTCGTTTTTTTTCGCTTGTTTTTTGTTTGGTAAGCAGACAATAAACATAAACAGAAATGTAGCTCTGTCTCTTTCTAATGATTGCCGTTTCGATTGCACTTTGACTGCAATAAATATGCATGACTCAATTGTGGGCAAAAACAATGGATGCCAAGCGATTGATGTGACAGGAAATTCGCACAATTTTCCACCCGCTGGTAGCAAAATGAGAAAATGAAAATGATAATCAAATACAAATGAAACGAATCGAATCGAATTGAATCGAATCGAATCGAATTGGTTTGAATCGCAACATAAAAAATTGAATACATTCGCAATTGCCGGTCGACTATTTGCGATTCATTCATGCTCGAAAGTGGAGGCAGGATGTGCTACTTACAAATGATTCAATGTATTCAAACTTGATGCTTGACGTATGAGTAATGCGGGCGGAACTAAAATAAATTGAACGGAACAATAATCAAATGACACGTGTCACGACTCTTTTTCCCTCTTTCCCTCTTTCCCTATTTCGCTCTTTCTCTGTCTTTTCATTTCTCTTGTCTCTTTCGCGTAAGCCCAATTGAACAATTTTCCGGTACTCAGAAATGCAAAAGCAGCGAATTTGTTCAGCGCTTGCATATTTCCTTACATCATTTAAATCTGAAGTGGAATACAATTTGGAAAATATTCCACATTCTTGCACAAAATTTGATCGAATATTAAATAATAAAAGAAAAACTATAAATATTATTTGACATTCATTTGACATCCATTTGACATCCATTTGACATCCATTTGACATATATTCGGGTCTGTAAAAAATCTTTTAGTGCTTAAATTGATTAAAAAGAGTATACTAAGGTTGTACGAAAGTATGTAACAGGCATCTCCGACCCCATAAAGTATATATGTTCTTGATCAGCAACAACAGACGAATTGATCTAGCTATAAGTTAGCCTGTCTATATGAACGGATAACCACAGAGACAATCAGAGCCTTTAAATTTATGCAACTTAAAAAGTTATTTAATTTGATCGATAACTGCCCCCGACTATCGAATATCGATATAAATCGATTTCCGATAGCAATCAAATCAAATGCAGATATAACTTTCCAATTGAGTTTTAAATATCGATCAAAATAGATTACCGATCGCAATAAAAATCGCCGCAAAGATATATCTGTTCAATCGGGAATGCTTAAACCTGGACATAATATTCATCAAGATCGATTGAGAAACATGGAAGAATTTCTAATTTTCATCTCAACCAACTTAGACATCCCTTTGTGAGACGGCGCAACAGGGGAAATTGTGCTCCGTATGAATTGACTAGACAAAGCTCCAAATCATCTCTCCTTCGGGAAGTGGCAATCACTCACTACCTGCAAATACAGGACACTAGTGGGAAATGCAACTAGGTTGTCCATCCTTCATAACAAATACTGTAGAAGCTGCCTTGACGAATAACATGCGGCATCCTCTTTCGCTGCCCAGCCCTGGAAAAGGGAAGACTTCAATTCCGGGGGGTCTACCTTCCTTACAGACATCTCTGAACTCTGCGGCACACAACCAACGAAACTAGCCAAGTTCATCCAATTCACGGGATGGACGTTACCTCAAACTGATGTACAGTCGCAGGACTAATATACCTGAGGGGACAGGACAATGAGCCAAGCATGCTTGTGGGTCGATGGGAAGGTGTGTTTCTCCTTGCACAAGCTTCTGTATACCTACGTACATACATACATACATACATCCATATGTAAGACTTATAATAGGTACCGACTTCCGAGTCGAGCTTCTTACTTTGTTTATTTTTGTTTGCTATTATTTGTATTCTGGGTCTACCTGCTGCCGTTGATGTTATTGTTGTTGGTGTTGCCACTTCTGTTGCTGAAAAAATATACACATAACAAATAAATTAAAAAACACATCACAAAATAGAGCATTGCATGCTTTCTGTGTGTGTGTGTGTGTTGTATGTGTGTGGTGTGTGTGTGTGTTGTGTGTGTGTGTGTGCTGTACATGGTTAACTTAATATATTGTGGACTCTTCTCTTTTGTGTTCTGTTGTTGATTTTCTGCACACTTGCGACGTACTTAAGCGTGCATATGAGAACATATGCATGGCAGGCACTGTGCTCTTTTCCTCCTTTTACTCTTTACTCCAATGTGCTGTTCTGTTCTCTGACTCGCTTGCTACACGTTGCACGTCGTACACTCGACAAAATAAATATCGCCCAACAATTTTCAAAATCGAAAGTTTTGCTTGTTCTGCGAAATAATTTCGAAAAATAAGAAAAAATTCTTGCCATTTTTTGTATTTTTCTTAATAATATAAAATACTTCCAACAATAATGAATACAAAGCAAAATTTGTACAATTAATCCTTATTTTTTCTGAGTGTACGTCCTACCATATTTAAGAGTGCATCCTACCGACAACGTCCTGCCTTCATCCTTCAGCGACAATCTAATGTCCCACTTTATAGGGGGGCCAGTAAAAATTCTCTAGCTGGCTGGCCTAGTCACTCAGTCAGTCAGTCAGTCAGTCAGTTAGTCAGTTAGTCAGTTAGTCAGTCAGTCAGTTAGTCAGTCCGTCATTCATTTCTTCATTTTTTCATTTTTGCATTTGAATTTATACATTTCCCCTGCATATTCTTTATAAAACACAACAGTGTATGTTGGGTGGGGCAAACTGGCTTAAAGCATTCTCAGGCAAGTTGGAGTTGCTCAATTTAAGCAAAATGAGAACTTTTCCAGCGTTAATTCTATGAATTTGATTTAATATTTGTACAACTTGACATTAATAGCATAAATATGTCAGCACAGGGTATATTTAGTGGTGCTCTCTGCTTTTCTCGTCGCCCCTGTAAATTGTTAAAATGGAGCATGAAAAATAATTACGTTGACGCATATTATGCCCCCTCACCGCTGTCAGCTGCCAGGCTGTGGTAAGTGGATGGATAGAGTGTTATCCTGAATGTGGCCACACTTTATGCAACATATTAAGTCAAATATTGAGAGAGAGAGAGAGAGAGAGAGCTTGAGAGAGAGAGGGCTTGAGAGAGAGCTTGAGAGAGAGGGAGACCTTGAAAGAGAGAGAGAGAGAAAGAGAGAGAGAGAGAGAGAGAGAGAGAGAGAGGGGGAAGAGAGAGAGACAGCTTGAGAGAGAGGGAGAGCTTGAAAGAGAAAGAGACAGAGGGGAAGAGAAAAAGAGAGAGAGAGAGAGGGGAAGAGAGAAAGAGAGAGAGTCACAGGGCCTGTCATCAGACATCAGAAAACCTTAAAACTAGTTTTTCATATGAGAACTAATCCTTCTAGTTTAATCTTATGACAACTTTAAGATAAATTAATCCGATCTCCGATAAGAATTAATTTTACAACCGATCGCTTCTATTGCAACCATATTATGTAATAATCCGATACGGTCGGCTTCGACATATATGTGTACTAAAACTGACTGAGCATGGCATACGTATTTAGGTTGTCAGATGGATAGGCGAACGTCGATATATCGACTTGTCTGTAAATGCTGAAGTTTCGACCTATGCCCATATATCGATATATCGATTTTCAGGCTATAATTTTTACTTGTCTTCCGACCTCAAATTTCGTTTTCAACTTTAAATGTACGATTGATTTAGGGGCAAAAATATGATTAAAAAGCCCTCACTTTTTAAAATCAGATGAGTTTTGACGAAGTTATGGCATTTTGAAGTTTCGACCTATGGCCATACACCGATATATCGATTTTCGGGCTATAATTTTTACTTGTCTTCCGACCTCAAATTTCGTTTTCAACTTTAAATGTACGATTGATTTAGGGGCAAAAATATGATTAAAAAGCCCTCACTTTTTAAAATCAGATGAGTTTTGACGAAGTTATGGCATTTTGAAGTTTCGACCTATGGCCATACACCGATATATCGATTTTCGGGCTATAATTTTTACTTGTCTTCCGACCTCAAATTTCGTTTTCAACTTTAAATGTACGATTGATTTAGGGGCAAAAATATGATTAAAAAGCCCTCACTTTTTAAAATCAGATGAGTTTTGACGAAGTTATGGCATTTTGAAGTTTCGACCTATGCCCATATATCGATGTATCGATTTTCAGGCTATAATTTTTACTTGTCTTCCGACCTCAAATTTCGTTTTCAACTTTACATGTACGATTGATTTAGGGGCAAAACTATGATTAAAAAGCCCTCACTTTTTAAAATCAGATGAGTTTTGACGAAGTTATGGCATTTTGAAGTTTCGACCTATGGCCATACACCGATATATCGATTTTCGGGCTATAATTTTTACTTGTCTTCCGACCTCAAATTTCGTTTTCAACTTTAAATGTACGATTGATTTAGGGGCAAAACTATGATTAAAAAGCCCTCACTTTTTAAAATCAGATGAGTTTTGACGAAGTTATGGCATTTTGAAGTTTCGACCTATGGCCATACACCGATATATCGATTTTCGGGCTATAATTTTTACTTGTCTTCCGACCTCAAATTTCGATTTCAACTTTAAATGTACGATTGATTTAGAGGCAAATCTATGATCAAAAAGCCTTCGCTTTTGAAGATAAGTTGAGTTTTGACGAAGTTATGGCATTTTGAAGTTTCGACCTATGCCCATACACCGGTATATTTTGATGTTACGTAATATTGTAATATGTTAAAACCAATTATTTGTTTATGTTATTAATTTAAATTCCCCGTTATTATGTATTCAATTTTCAAAACAATATTTTATAACCTTTCAGTAGGTTGATCAATATTAAATTAAATTGCTAAATTAAAAAAAAAAAAAAAAAAATATTTATATACTCTAGGGAATTACAGCCGTTGTGCGCTGGGTTTTCATATCAATACTCAACTCATTGCATGTTTTTTCAAAACAACTCAAAATACTGATCCTTAAAATGACATAGTCTTTGGTTAAACTTGGTACATATCAGAAATATATATATGGGGAGACGAGTCTCCCTTTGGTTTTTAATTGAAGCAACAATTTGTAATAACTAGAAATCACTTAGAAAAGATTTAGCAAATTGTGTGAAAACCTTTACGAAAACCAACGCATAATAAGTTGCAAATTACAAAAATATTATAGATTATATGGAAAGGCCTAAGTGATATTCTGGCAGCTGAAGAGCGTTATAAGTGTTCAAACAGTTAATGAGCAATCTGAGGCTGTAACTTTGCTATTTGATGCAGTCGCGTTGAGTTTCTATAAAATACCCCTTCACACTGTAGTCCTTTAGCGCTTTAGCGCTTTAGTCCTTTTGGCTCATGGCGAAAGATGCGCAAAGTGTGCGTGCATAAAAATTCATAACGACTCCCAAAGTCAAAGGCTAAAAGTTTATTTTATACACACTATACATATTTTATATTTTTATTTTTAATTTCTGACTGGCTTCCAGTAAAAAAAAACACACAAAAAAACATTCAAAGGCAACGACGCAAACAGGACACAACGATCACACACACACACAGACAGAAATGCGGCCAGATGGCTTACAAAATGGTGTCAGCGATGGCTGCCATTGAAAGGAGAAGCAAAAAAGCGAGTAATAAAAACAAGTAAGAATTGAGCTCGTCTAGCGATACCCTATACACACAGCTTTTAAATATATATTGAAACGATTCAAGTTTCTACTTTTGACACCAACAATTTGTGGCCTATTCATAATTATGTAATCGCAATGATTATCATACTGCTTTTTTCTCTGTTGCCCTTGATCATGGTTGAGTTAATTTATAAAAGAAAAAAAACTCAATTGGAAAACTATTTCTTTATTGACTTATATTGCTCTCGAAAATTGTATGCATCAAATGCATGTAAACTTGACAAACTTTGTGGATTATATGAGAATTGATATACAAATTTGGTAGTTTCGAAATAGTCTCTAAATCGTTTTGGTCGTTCATGTTGAACAAGAAAATATATGCTTATATGGTCGAAAATGCTTCCTTGTGCCTGTTACATATTTGTACACAACTTGATGATGCACTGCTTAAATATTTGCAGTGGGTTCAGGGTATGAAGAGAGATGTGCGAAACCCAGCAACTATTAGAAGGTGTTGGCTGTAAACATTTCCCATCTTGACTTTTCACACTAACACTTGGACAGGTACGCATCCTTGGGTCGCGCGCGCGCGCGCCTCTGTGTGTGTGTGTTGTACACATAAATTGCAGCTCCCATGCATACATAAGCGAAAGGTTATTACGTGGACTGCCTCATCTTCGCCTTGCTGCAGCTGCACTTTTGAGACATTTTCTTTTTAGCCATTTTTGTTTTTTAATAACTGATTAAACTGCAAAACAGAAAGAGCAGCATCTTTGTTGGAGTTGATGGCCTTAACTAATGGCTAAAGGCGTCTTAACAAAGATGCTGATAACTAAAAATATGCATGGAATTGAAAGTAAACAAAGCAAACACGTGTCCTATCACATGTGTGAATTTTAGACGACGGCAGCACAACAACATCAACCAACAACAACAACAACAACAAAACCAACAACAGAAACCAAAGCCAACAACTACAACTACCACAAAAGTGGGTTAAAAGGTCTGAAAACATTTTGTGCACACATAGTTCAAGCTTAAATTTTATACAAATTTTCCATTTTCTCATATATAATTTTTAGTTTTATGTTTGCCTAAAATTAAATTGCTCACAATTGATTATTTTTATTATTTTATACATTTTTATTTCATATATTTATTATTATTAATTATTATTAAAATAAATTGATTTTACTTAACTGTGAAATCTTGGTCAAAAGTATAACTACTTTTTTCAATATGATTTAACAAAATGATTTCGCCTGGAAAGGTTTCGGTTAGGATTATAAAATTAAATAAACTTGTAATAGAATAAGATACTTATTAACTTCTGAGAGTTGCGACATAAAGAATCGCAAAGCTTTAAGTCGTTGCACATAAAGTTGTAAAATTTGGAAACAAAGCCGTTGTGGTTGGGGGCGTGGGGCGTTTGGTGGGGGGTTTGGTGGGGTTTGAAAATATGAGACAGTCAGCTTTAGGGCACCACTGAGGGAATGGCTGCTCGAGTGGTTGGGTTGTTGGATGGTGGCATTCAGTGCATTGTTTGTGGTCTGCGCTGGCTTCTTCTGCAGCTAGTCAAACTCGAATTTATTATAACTTGTGCTGTTTCCTATTTTTTTGTGTGTGCTATGCCACAATGGAATGCAAAAACAGCTTGCCGACTGCTTGATTTGCTGCATGACTCAACGCTCGCCCCCAAAAACGCCGCCAGCCCCTCCGCCAAGGTGATCTGCTGCCGGAGACAGATGCTGCCCCAGACAAGAACGACGAAGCAGTTGCATATGATGGCAGGCACACGAATGAGCACGTTGAAATGATTACCTAAAGCAAACACAGACATGGCAGCGAACATAAACACACACACACACACACTCTGACACACTAAGAAAAATATGAAAATATATCAAAATCTTTTTTTTTGATATTGTAAGAAATCCTCAATTCTCCAAGTGAGTAAAACTATTTAAATTTATTTAAATTTGTAATGCGTGTAAAATTTCTTATTTCTAATGCGTATACTATTAATTTGTTAAGATTTTAGGCTTGTGATTCCTTATCAACCTAATTCTGAATATATATTTATATATATATATAATATATAATCTCTAAATAAGCTCTTCAACTTGAGAATATATTTTAATGGACTAATCTTTCGATAAGGAGTAGCTCACTTTTAGCTTAGATTTTCTTCATTTTCTATCATTCAAGTATTTCACATTGTATTTTTAAAAAGATTTTGTTTTTATTTATTAAAGTTTTTAAAACTTTTTTTTTTAAATTTATGAAATTAAAAATATTATTAAGTAAATTAAAAATAATTGATAATTGGCTTGAACTTAAAATATTAGTTTAGTTAAAATTAACAAAAAAAAACTATCTGAACACCACAATTTACACACAAATGTATATATATATATATATATATATATATATATGTAAATGTATATATGTATTTATGTATGTATGTATGTATTATATTATATATTATGTTTATTTGAAAATATATCCTTCAATCCGTCACACATATGCTATCTACAATCAAATACAAAATTTTTCCTGAATTAAGAATTTTGGTGGGGCTTTCTTTCAGTGTACAGAGCCACACGCACTGGGCTATTGTTACAAAATGTTGAACCGCCTGGCTCAGATGATGCTGCTGCTCTTGCTGATGATGATGATGATGATGATGATAATGATGATGATGATAGCTTGAAGGCTTAAAATGTGCACTCACAAAAGCAAGGAAGCAGCGGAGGTGACAGGGGCAACTGTAATAGCAATGTGAGGTGAGTGCATTTTAGGGGCATGCAAGAGAGATGCTGCAAAGGTTGGTGGACGTGAGGGTGGGGGGGAGGTGTAGGGGTGGCTTTGGGGGTTAGATTGCCTTTACGTCTGAGTTGTTCTTGGGCATGCATGTGTGAAAAGAATGCAAAGACTGGCCGGCATGGAGTACTAGAACCCAAACGAGACTAAACACGGGGCGTATACGTAATGCATGCAATTGTGCACACTCAAAACGGCTGGGGTGGTTCCAGGTGGTTTCGTGGTGCTTGGCACCACTTGTAAAACGTGTGCGAACAGGCACTTGATTGTGTTATTATTATTGTTTGAAGTGTTGCTTTCAGTTCTTGTTGTTGTTCTCCTTGTTGTTGTTGTTTGTCCACTTGTTTATCTGCATGCATTGTAACTGCAACTGTCACAAAGAGAACCTCGTTCCATATATGCTCTTGCATACATACATATACAAACATACGTACCCATGTATGCTACAGTCAGAGAAATTGAAATTGAGCAGGTTGAACTCTGATCAGATACCAACATTGTCAAGGTCAAAAATCTAAGCTAGCTGGTACTACTAATAGACTATTTTGATGTAGATGAAATACAATTGATTTCATATCTCAGAACAGAAGCTCAACTTAAGTATTTAAGTTCTTCAAACAAAGCACGATAACATCGTAAAATTGATCTAAATCAACTTAAACTTAAACAAATAAATTTCTTATTCGATCTTAATATGATGTCAAGGAATATTATTGAACAATTGGAAGATCGTAGCTTTAAAATTGTGGCTTTTATTGCTATCGAAAATCGATTTTTATCGATATTCGTTGAACGTTCTCGATATTCAGTGTCTAGCTTTAAAGGTCTCTCGGATCCGTTTGTTCATATAGACGGACAGACAGATGGACATGGCTAAAGCGACTCGGATTCTGGTGCTGATCAAGAATATATATAAATGAAGAGCTAATTTGACGTCATAACTTTGTAACTTGAGTGCCTTGAAGTTGATTCAATTAAGTTTATGATACAACAATACTTATTTGAGATTATTCAAAAACAATAGCATTGTACTTTCAGAGTTTCATCACATTTCTCCGAGTGTATGTGTGCGTACATATGTGAATATGAATGCAAGGTGTTGTTGCAACAATTGCAACCAAAACGTTGCTGGTTTATGGTTACTATGCTTAATTTTGGTCATTTGCAACCACATGAATTTAATGAGGTATTTCGTCCTGTGACTTATGTGCATGCTATCAAGTCGTGTTATCAATTAGTGATTGATCGCATGAATAGCTGCTCATTGCGCATTGCCAAAATGCAATTTGCATTTAGCAGCTTGAATGCACTTCATATCCAATCAACCAGGCAACCAAATAAACCAGGGGCACAGCACTCGCATTCGCCACTCCTTTCGTTAGAGACCCTCTCTTTCTGTGTGTGCTTGTGTGGGTCGTTGAGCCAAAGATTAAATTAGATTTGACTCGAATTGTCCAGCAACACTCAGTACTCAACTATGACACTGAAGCTTAGGCGTTTATTTTGTAACCTTTTATCGTCTATCTCTGTGGATAAATGGAAAATGGGCAATGCCAGCTGGCGGGCCTCAGGTGTGGATAACCGAGAGTGTGGATAGCTGGCTAAGGAAATATAAATGAAGTGTTCCGTTGCCGCCCAGCAAATCGCAGTCGATCTCCACCTGAGCTGATAGCCAGCCGGCAAAGCAATATGCTGGCGTTTCCCAGAGACGATGTGCAACAAATTTTATATTTGTATTAGCTGACAACCCATTTGATTTGATTTCTGACCAGAGGCATCTGACCCAGCGATGGGCGTTAGCAACAGCGAAAAACATGACAAATATACGCAATGACTGTAGATGTGGCGTTACTTACAACAGTAGACTAACATATGTATAGTTTATAGTTAATGTACAGTTTTTGTGCCGGTCGTGGAACCGCTAAATAGTATGGTCAATTTGCCCCTAAATCAATCGTACATTTAAAGTTGAAAACGAAATTTGAGGTCGGAAGACAAGTAAAAATTATAGCCCGAAAATCGATATATCGGTGTATGGCCATAGGTCGAAACTTCAAAATGCCATAACTTCGTCAAAACTCATCTGATTTTAAAAAGTGAGGGCTTTTTAATCATAGTTTTGCCCCTAAATCAATCGTACTTTTAAAGTTGAAAACGAAATTTGAGGTCGGAAGACAAGTAAAAATTATAGCCCGAAAATCGATATATCGGTGTATGGCCATAGGTCGAAACTTCAAAATGCCATAACTTCGTCAAAACTCATCTGATTTTAAAAAGTGAGGGCTTTTTAATCATAGTTTTGCCCCTAAATCAATCGTACTTTTAAAGTTGAAAACGAAATTTGAGGTCGGAAGACAAGTAAAAATTATAGCCCGAAAATCGATATATCGGTGTATGGGCATAGGTCGAAACTTCAAAATGCCATAACTTCGTCAAAACTCATCTGATTTTAAAAAGTGAGGGCTTTTTAATCATAGTTTTGCCCCTAAATCAATCGTACTTTTAAAGTTGAAAACGAAATTTGAGGTCGGAAGACAAGTAAAAATTATAGCCCGAAAAATCGATATATCGGTGTATGGCCATAGGTCGAAACTTCAAAATGCCATAACTTCGTCAAAACTCATCTGATTTTAAAAAGTGAGGGCTTTTTAATCATATTTTTGCCCCTAAATCAATCGTACTTTTAAAGTTGAAAACGAAATTTGAGGTCGGAAGACAAGTAAAAATTATAGCCCGAAAATCGATACATCGATATATGGGCATAGATCGAAACTTCAAAATGCCATAACTTCGTCAAAACTTATCTGATTTTAAAAAGTGAGGGCTTTTTAATCATAGTTTTGCCCCTAAATCAATCGTACTTTTAAAGTTGAAAACGAAATTTGAGGTCGGAAGACAAGTAAAAATTATAGCCCGAAAATCGATACATCGATATATGGGCATAGATCGAAACTTCAAAATGCCATAACTTCGTCAAAACTCATCTGATTTTAAAAAGTGAGGGCTTTTTAATCATATTTTTGCCCCTAAATCAATCGTACTTTTAAAGTTGAAAACGAAATTTGAGGTCGGAAGACAAGTAAAAATTATAGCCCGAAAATCGATATATCGGTGTATGGGCATAGGTCGAAACTTCAAAATGCCATAACTTCGTCAAAACCCATCTGATTTTAAAAAGTGAGGGCTTTTTAATCATAGTTTTGCCCCTAAATCAATCGTACTTTTAAAGTTGAAAACGAAATTTGAGGTCGGAAGACAAGTAAAAATTATAGCCCGAAAATCGATATATCGGTGTATGGGCATAGGTCGAAACTTCAAAATGCCATAACTTCGTCAAAACTCATCTGATTTTAAAAAGTGAGGGCTTTTTGATCATAGTTTTGCCCCTAAATCAATCGTACATTTAAAGTTGAAAACGAAATTTGAGGTCGGAAGACAAGTAAAAATTATAGCCCGAAAATCGATATATCGGTGTATGGGCATAGGTCGAAACTTCAAAATGCCATAACTTCGTCAAAACTCATCTGATTTTAAAAAGTGAGGGCTTTTTAATCATAGTTTTGCCCCTAAATCAATCGTACTTTTAAAGTTGAAAACGAAATTTGAGGTCGGAAGACAAGTAAAAATTATAGCCCGAAAATCGATATATCGGTGTATGGGCATAGGTCGAAACTTCAAAATGCCATAACTTCGTCAAAACTCATCTGATTTTAAAAAGTGAGGGCTTTTTAATCATAGTTTTGCCCCTAAATCAATCGTACATTTAAAGTTGAAAACGAAATTTGAGGTCGGAAGACAAGTAAAAATTATAGCCCGAAAATCGATATATCGGTGTATGGCCATAGGTCGAAACTTCAAAATGCCATAGCTTCGTCAAAACTCATCTGATTTTAAAAAGTGAGGGCTTTTTAATCATAGTTTTGCCCCTAAATCAATCGTACATTTAAAGTTGAAAACGAAATTTGAGGTCGGAAGACAAGTAAAAATTATAGCCCGAAAATCGATATATCGGTGTATGGGCATAGGTCGAAACTTCAAAATGCCATAACTTCGTCAAAACTCATCTGATTTTAAAAAGTGAGGGCTTTTTAATCATAGTTTTGCCCCTAAATCAATCGTACTTTTAAAGTTGAAAACGAAATTTGAGGTCGGAAGACAAGTAAAAATTATAGCCCGCAAATCGATACATCGATATATGGGCATAGATCGAAACTTCAAAATGCCATAACTTCGTCAAAACTCATCTGATTTTAAAAAGTGAGGGCTTTTTAATCATAGTTTTGCCCCTAAATCAATCGTACATTTAAAGTTGAAAACGTGATATGAGGTCGGAAGACAAGTAAAAATTATATCCCGAAAATCGATACATCGATATATGGGCATAGATCGAAACTTCAAAATGCCATAACTTCGTCAAAACTCATCTGATTTTAAAAAGTGAGGGCTTTTTAATCATAGTTTTGCCCCTAAATCAATCGTACATTTAAAGTTGAAAACGAAATTTGAGGTCGGAAGACAAGTAAAAATTATAGCTCGAAAATCGATATATCGGTGTATGGCCATAGGTCGAAACTTCAAAATGCCATAGCTTCGTCAAAACTCATCTGATTTTAAAAAGTGAGGGCTTTTTAATCATAGTTTTGCCCCTAAATCAATCGTACATTTAAAGTTGAAAACGTGATATGAGGTCGGAAGACAAGTACAAATTATAGCCTGAAAATCGATATATCGATATATGGGCATAGGTCGAAACTTCAAAATGCCATAACTTCGTCAAAACTCATCTGATTTTAAAAAGTGAGGGCTTTTTAATCATAGTTTTGCCCCTAAATCAATCGTACATTTAAAGTTGAAAACGTGATATGAGGTCGGAAGACAAGTACAAATTATAGCCTGAAAATCGATATATCGATATATGGGCATAGGTCGAAACTTCAAAATGCCATAACTTCGTCAAAACTCATCTGATTTTAAAAAGTGAGGGCTTTTTAATCATAGTTTTGCCCCTAAATCAATCGTACATTTAAAGTTGAAAACGTGATATGAGGTCGGAAGACAAGTACAAATTATAGCCTGAAAATCGATATATCGATATATGGGCATAGGTCGAAACTTCAAAATGCCATAACTTCGTCAAAACTCATCTGATTTTAAAAAGTGAGGGCTTTTTAATCATAGTTTTGCCCCTAAATCAATCGTACATTTAAAGTTGAAAACGAAATTTGAGGTCGGAAGACAAGTAAAAATTATAGCCCGAAAATCGATATATCGGTGTATGGGCATAGGTCGAAACTTCAAAATGCCATAACTTCGTCAAAACTCATCTGATTTTAAAAAGTGAGGGCTTTTTAATCATAGTTTTGCCCCTAAATCAATCGTACATTTAAAGTTGAAAACGTGATATGAGGTCGGAAGACAAGTACAAATTATAGCCTGAAAATCGATATATCGATATATGGGCATAGGTCGAAACTTCAAAATGCCATAACTTCGTCAAAACTCATCTGATTTTAAAAAGTGAGGGCTTTTTAATCATAGTTTTGCCCCTAAATCAATCGTACATTTAAAGTTGAAAACGAAATTTGAGGTCGGAAGACAAGTAAAAATTATTGCCCGAAAATCGATATATCTGTGTATGGGCATAGGTCGAAACTTCAAATTGCCATAACTTCGTCAAAACTCAACTTATCTTCAAAAGCGAGGGCTTGTTGATCATAGTTTTGCCCCTAAATCAATCGTACATTTAAAGTTGAAAACGTGATATGAGGTCGGAAGACAAGTACAAATTATAGCCTGAAAATCGATATATCGATATATGGGCATAGGTCGAAACTTCAAAATGCCATAACTTCGTCAAAACTCATCTGATTTTAAAAAGTGAGGGCTTTTTAATCATAGTTTTGCCCCTAAATCAATCGTACATTTAAAGTTGAAAACGAAATTTGAGGTCGGAAGACAAGTAAAAATTATTGCCCGAAAATCGATATATCTGTGTATGGGCATAGGTCGAAACTTCAAATTGCCATAACTTCGTCAAAACTCAACTTATCTTCAAAAGCGAGGGCTTGTTGATCATAGTTTTGCCTCTAAATCAATCGTACATTTAAAGTTGAAAACGAAATTTGAGGTCGGAAGACAAGTAAAAATTATAGCCTGAAAATCGATATATCGATATAGTAAAATCTATGGTTTCTTCAACTGCCGACTAGAGTATCATTGATGGTTGTTAGATTGGAAACTTAAGATTTTAAGAGACATTGCTAGATTGCTAGATTCAATTGAAATAATATAGTTTGTATGTTAGTACACAAACATAAGATTTATACACTTTGCAAAAAACTGAATAATAAACTGAAGCACGTACAGGGTATATACATATGTATGTGGTAAGCCACATTTATACGTATGCACATTGTTAAGCCATTTTGCCGTCAAGGAAAATCTGTGCAATTATTTGATCATTTAAAACGAATTTGTTTGCCTGGAATTGGGTTAAAGGAGTGCCCGATAATGATAATTTGCATCTGCAAGTGTGCCAGTGAAAGTTGCGAATCCTTGCAATCCTTGCAGCAGCTGCCCAAGGTGTCCCTCACCCATTCCAGCTCCTTCGCTGGCCTCTTTTGTGCGCGTGTTAAGGGTAATTTATGAAAATGACTAAACGAGCAGCCACACCAAATGCGTGCAAATGATGTTTTTCTCAGCTGTTTTTCATAGCAAAGAGCAAGCAAAACAAAGGGCCAAAAAATACATGTACATATACATAGTATCCGTGGACAAATATCACAAATGCTCGATAGCAAAATATCCTGTAAAACTCATATAAAAAAAACTATACATATATTTCGAACCAAATTTGACTCCAAATCAAGTACATTTTGACAGTATAGTTTATGTCTACTTCTGAAACTTGTAAATATTCATTTGAATTGTAATATATTTATTCAGTTTTTATATATAGGTTTTTTGAAATTATTTCACTGTTTCATGATCATTTTTGATATAGATATAAATATAAATATATATATATACAATACTAAAAAAGTTAATAAAATAAAGTTGAACTGCTTGGTATCCGAGAACTTGCTTTATAAATTTGAAGTCACCAGCTCATTCAGTCAGACAGACAGTCAGACAGATAGACATAGCTAGATCTTGGACTCGGTTGTTAAGAGTATACTTTATTTGTCTGAGATGCTTTCATTCTGGCAGTTACATAATTTCGCACAGCTTCATTATACCCTTTTTACACATTTGTAATGAGTTCAGGGTATAATAAAAATGGGTTAAGTGCAGCAGGATGCTAAGACTGCAGACTGAACGAGAACGAGAAGGAAGAGGAAGAGGAAAAGGAGGCGTTGCAGAAACGGGCACAACATTCGCACTCGCATTCGCATTGCAGGATGTTAGCGCGCGCTTCATTGTCGTAAACAAAAAGGTTTACAGTGCTCAGGTCTTGGTTGTGCACTGTCAGCGGGAGGCAGCGGGAGGCAACGGGAGGCAACAGGAGGCAGCAGGATGCATCCTGCAGACCGAGAAGCGGGCACCGCCGTCATGATAAGGCCGGCCATAGCTCCAGCTCCGGTTCTAGTCGCGGCCAGGCATAATCATACCTATCATGACGATGATGATGATGTTGCTGCTGCCACTGCTCCTGCTGCGGTTGCTCATTAAAAATTACCGTTCTTTTGAAAAAGCGGAATTAAAACGTAAAGTTGCTGGCAAGGCGTATAAAGTTTTAATTGTTTATAATACGCAACGTTGCAAAAACACTACACGGAGCAAACAAAATATGAAGAGGAGTCACAAGCGCACACACACACACACACAGAGAGAGAGAGAGAGAGTGAGAGAGAGACAGAGAGAAAGAGTATATGGGTATATGCGTAGCGAAAATTGTGATTATCGATTACTTTGATGAAGTTGTTGAGCGAGGTTTAAGCTGTTACGAAATTCGATTGTTTAAGAGTTTTTCTTTCGATTGCTTATCAGTGCCTCAACTTGCTGCTAATAAAGAAATTAGAAACGAGCTAATTTTCATTCTTTGTAAACTGAGAAAACAAAACACACCTGATAGTGTGACGATTTTCATAAATTCGGTCTGATTATTTGTCTGAACCTTATTTATAAGTTGAGTTGGATATCTTCTAAATATATCCATAAGAAAGGAAACTATTGTGAAAGCTTTCTGAACTACCAACTCACATAAGTCGAACATAATCTTGTTTTGATTATCACAATCTAGAGCAACACATAAACGTGATCAGTTGAAGAGACCGTTTTGAAACAATTATGTTCAAAGGACAGTTGAAAAAAAAAAACACAAAGGACACATCTACTGTTTGCTCGCAGCCCTGCTGCACTTTTGTCAATTTGTTGTTTACGAAGGAGCTAGCTAAGACAACAGCCCCCCTCAATGCACCTACTTCTTAAGCAAGCTCACGTTGACACAATTTTACAAAATAGTTTCTTTTGCATGGAACATGACGTTTCGCTTTCTTTTGCAAAATACATTCTGGCCTTGACACCCTCTAAGCAGCACTCTATCTCTCTCTCTCTCTCTCTCTCTCTCTATCTCTATCTCTATCTCTTATTCCAGCGAAGTCATTAAGACTAATGGCCATCTAAACAGCTGAAGAGGGGCTCTTCTTTCAAGTGGTGGGGTGTGGGATATGGTTGGAGCTGCCAGTTCTTGTTGTTGTTGCTGTGGTTTTGATTTTACAGTTACTGCGTATTACAACACAACAAACATGTAAAACCGCACACGAATTAATGTCCTTTTCTCTCTCTCTCTCTCTCTCTCTTTATGTCCATTTTTCCATTCACAAATCTATCTATATTTGTGTGTGTGTGTGTAATTAAGCACTTCAGCTGAGTTGTAAAATGTGCTTCGACGCCCTCTCACTCGTTTTCCGCATCCACTCCTCCCCCGTCGTAGTTTGCAAATAGTATCAAAACAATTTAAGGCAAGCCGTGTGGCAACATTGCGGTTTTTGTTGGCCCTATTTCTGGCTAGCCAGACACTGCTACGCACACACACACACACACACACATATATATAATTATATGTATTGACTATCATTTTTTGTTGATTTTATTGAAATTCAAAGAAACACAAGACACAAATAAAACCACATAAAAAGCAAAGCAAAACATACCAAAACGCCGTTAAAAGAAGCTGTAAGCGCAATGAAAAGCAAAAGTTTTGCATTGTGTGAGGAGCCGCAAAGTGTTTGTTGGACAGACACTATAGCTGAAAACTCAAAATGGGATGGCAGATGGGAAAAATGCAACAAAGCCTGACAGAAAACAAAACAAAACAAAAAAAGAAAGAAGAAAAGCGCTCAAACACAAACGATTTCGGGCTGCTGGAGTTGGTTAAATTTTCTCGCTGGTAATAGACCGATTCAAAGGTGTTCAAGGCGACGCAAGGAAACAGATAAAACGGGGAAGTACAAGGCTAAAATGTGTTGCATAAAGTTCAAAGAGCAGCGAAAGCGAGAAGCACACGAGCTGCGGCAAAGTCAGCAGCAAAGCGAGAAGTGAGAAGAGTTAAGTGCGGAGATGAATGGCATAAGGAATGTGCCAAAGCATAAAGTAAGTGAAAAACGAAAGGATGCAAAGAGCAAATGAGATAGGTAAAGCTAGACATAATGATGCTGGGAAAGTGAAGAGAAAAGCATATACGAGAGGAGAAGAGAAGTAAAATGATGAAAACAAAGGAAGAGCAGAGAAGAGAGAAGATGTGGGGAGAAAAGAGAAGATAGGAAGAGATGAAAAGTGACAAGATGATAAGAAATAAAGGGTGAAGATAAGAGACGAAGAATCTACCACAAGCAAAGCAGAAGCGGAAAATAGATTAAAAAGATACATTTAAGAGATACGTGAAAGAAACCGAAGAAAAGAAAAAAAAAGCATAAATTAAATTGTAATGCGACGCGAAGCTAAAAGGGTTACTGAATGGTAAAGTACTGTAAACTAAAGTTAAAAGGCGGAAAGCTGATTGCGCTTTGGTTTATTGCTTGAACAAGTTGTTTACAATATTTAGCTGAGATTTTATTTGGCGTTTTTACCTTTGCACCCTGAGCAAAATTAAATGTTTCGTCGCTGGGCAACATTCCACTTAAGCATTGCCTTGATGGAGTAGGAAGCATATTTGTTCTGTATTTAGCTAAGTGCTTTTATTTTTAGCTTTTTGTGGACTCCTTCAAGCAGCATTTCGACATTTTTAGCAACATTTCGAATTAAATGCTGTGGGGATTGCTACGTGGATTAAAAACGCCTTGACGCAGTCAAACATACACACACACACACACACACACACACACACACACACACACATACACCCACACGCACTTGCCTCCCTTTTCGCCCACATTTAACAGTTGGAGAAACAGCCTTTACTTAAATTAATGAGTCTTTCGTTTTGTTCTTAAGTTATCAACGTTAATTTGTTCTTTAATTAATGTACAGCCCATTATTTAATTTCAAAATTGATCGTTAATGGTACATGAACAGAAACCAAAAATTGTTGAATCGATAACCCGAAATTAATGTTCTTTAATCAAGTAAAAATTAATCATTATAAGACTTTGTTACCTTTACTTTTGCTGCTTAAAAATAAGTCATTAAACTTGTTACTTAGCGAAAAAGTATTTATGTTTGAAGATTTGAAAGTTACCGACACGGGAATATCATTTTCGCATTCCTGTAGGAATTTTTACTTTTTGTCGGATTTTATTCACGCAACAACTGTTTGTTTTTTTTTTTTTTTTGGTAAATTTTGAAATGCATAATCAATAATTTTCAGTCCGGTATGTTATGTGATATTAGTCAACATTCAAGAAATAAATAATTAAGCTGAATCAGTAACAGTCTGACATCAAGGTCTCTTATTTCAAACTTGTTCCACGTTTTTCCATGTTTTTCTCAGTGTAGAGCACTTTACATCTGCTATTTTTTGGTTGCACAAACTAAATGGAATAGTTATCGTATAATTTATTTGCCCTAACAAGATAATGTTATAAGCGCCTTGGCGCGTAACTCACTGCCTCCAGGTGAAAGAGGCGCTGGATGGGCGGAGAGCGGGTAGGGGCAGCAAGTGGAAGCTCTCCCTGGGCGCACTCAAGAAGCTCTCTAACTCGACAGTAGTCAGTCCCCGTCTTAGTTTTAGTTACAGTTTCAGTTCGCAATAGCAATAGCAGTCGCATAATCGTCCGTCTTTATCATCGTCATAACCAGACGGGAAGTAGGAGAGTGAAAGAGAGCAGGAGATTGAGAGAGGGCGAGCGAGAAAGAGAGAGAGAGAGATAGAGAGAGAAAGTGAAATTTATGCTTGACATAAAAACACAATTTGCTGACTGACTCTGTGTGAAGGACTCGGCTGACGACTAACTCTGTCGGCCATTTTGTTCGTCTTCCTCCATTTTGGCTTGTTTTCATATCTTAAGAGTGTGCATATGTGTCTGTGTGTATGTGTGTATGTGTATATGTGTCTGCGTTGTTTTCTTCTAGCTTTCATTTTAAATTGAGTTGCAGCACGCGAAAAAAAAGTGTGGGAGACGAAGATAAGTGTGAGTGTGGTGTCATTGCATTCGACTAGAAAATGCTCTGCCTAAATCAACAACAACAACAACAACAACAACAACAACAACATAAAATTCCAAAGGAAATGACTACAATCCAGAAGAAGACTAAACATTGATGTTGCGCACAATTTGGTGTGCATCCAAGGCAGTTCATAAGCAACTAAGTATGTGAATGTAAGTGCTTAACTTGCCGTAACCCATTAAAAAGTGATAAAAAGGGTATAATGAAGCTGTGCAAGAGGCATTTCCGGCCCCATAAAGTATATGTATATATTTATGATCAGAGGCCATCTGTACTCTGTACAACTCTTGCTCTCAGAGACTCAGAGAAGCTACAGACTTAAAATGTGTCATATTAGTTCTTTTATGAAGCTTGAAACTTGATATTTACATTTATTTTTGTGCGAATATCGATTTCCGATTGCAATAAAAGCTAAATTTTTAATGGTATTGCATTTCAATATATTTATAATAAATCTGGGCATATTATTAATAATCTTATATTTATTTAATTATGGCACATTTTACATATATTTTGACCGCTTGGTTCTCTATTGAAATTGTTTTCCTCATTAAATTGCATTTAGCAACATTTTTTCACTTATTTCTTTTTAAAACCATAAAATCTACCCTAATTAAAAAACAAAGCTTAGCCAACATTCTGTGGATTTCAAATTCAAGAATTCCATTTGTGAATACATGCATTCTGTAGATGTACATGTATGTTGGTGTGTGTTGTCTGGCAATTGCCAGCCAGCTGGGTATTAGGGACAAAGTGAAACGACAGATATACAGTGTCTCACAGCTCAACTAGAGCACTGTCAAAGAAAAAACGTAATTGCCTGCCATAAACTAATCATTCATTATTTTTCAGAAATTCCAAAGACCGATGGTAGGTACATGTATTAACCACCAAAATTAATATATGACCCCAATACACTGGGGTTTCCCCACCTGCTAGGTAGAGTTATGTAAAAAAGTACCCTATTTTGAGGGGAAATTTTATTTGGATCAGTCTAAATAAAATAATATATTTTGAAAATAAAAACTTAAATAAGGATGTTAATACTTAGTATGATATCCTTTGGCCTTAAGAACATCCCTTAACCTAATATTCATGGAAGATACCAGCTTCCTGGTAGCTTCTGGGCTGATTTTGCTCCACTCATCCCGCAGAGCATTTTTGAGGTCTTCTTTGCTGGATATGCTGTGCTTCCGGATGTTATTTTCCGGCAGAGCCGACAAATTCTCAATGACATTTAAATCTGGAGACTGGGCCGGCGGAATTATCATGTGGGGGCAGTTCCTGATGAGCCAGGACTGTACTATCTTGGCCTTATGCTTGGGATCGTTGTCCTGGTTGAACCGGAAAGTAAGTCGGATTCCTACCTTCTCGGCACTTTGGAGTAAATTTTTCTTTAGTATGTTGAAGTACACATTCTTGTCCATTGTTGTTTCAAAAATCACAAAATTCCCGAATCCGGCTGACGAGATACATACCCATGCCAAGTCACTTCCTCCACCATGCTTGACTGTTGCCTTTACGTGTTTGGGATTCAGGTCAGTATTGGACTGTCGCCACACAAAATTCCGCCAGTCCGAGTCAAAAATGGTGAATTTGGACTCATCTGCAAATATGACTGTGTTCCAGAACTCCAAATCCATGTCCAAGTGGTTTTTGGCGAACGTCATCCTAGTGCCTATATTTTGTACGCTTATAAAGGGCTTCTTCCGTGGAACTCGGGCATTAAAGTCATGTTTGCGCAGAAACCTGCACACAGTTTCCACACAGCACTTTTTCCCCATTTCATCCTCCACCTGTTGAGCCACTTTTGGAGCCGATAGCTTGGGATTTCCCTTTATTTTCCTGGTGATCCTTCGCTCCTCCTCTTCGGTGAAAATCTTGTTTGGTGCAATCCTCAATCCGATTTGCGTCGACGAAGCGCCGAATGATGTTATACACAGTTGAGTAACTCAGATTGACCATTTCAGCTATTTGGAGATGTGAATATCCGTTTTTGTGGTGTTCCAGGATGAGTTTCCGTTGAGAAATGGTAGTCTGTTTGTCCATAGTCCTTGTTGGCTTATTGCACCCAAGATGCAGGATAAAACTAAACTGACTACGAAGGATTGGTCTATTTATACCGAAAATACTCAACTTTAGGTAAAAAATCTGGGTTTTATGGCACCCAGGTGTCCACAATGTTCCTGGTCGAAATAAAATTTCCCCTCAAAATAGGGTACTTTTTTACATAATCCTACCTAGCAGGTGGGGAAACCCCAGTTTATTGGGGTTATATATTAATTTTGGTGGTCAATATATATACCTACCATCGGTCTTTGGAATTTCTGAAAAATAATGAATGATTAGTTTATGGCAGGCAATTACTTTTTTTCTTTGACAGTGCTCTAGTTGAGCTGTGAGACACTGTATGTACATATGTGCGAATAAATACCTATTAAGTAGCCGCATGAGACACAAAATAAGAAACTACAAACAAACGGAGCAAAAAGTGAAGGGAAATGCGACAAGAGTTGTACTACAACACATTAGCACACACACAGATACACACTCACACACACATACAGAGATTACTGGGACACACAGCTGTTGGGTGCGGGCAGATAGCTTAAGGTCCCATGCATCATGACGAAGCTGTTGACACTTCATAAATACATGAGTTGCACTCAGCGTCCGCTCACACGTGCACACACCACACACACACCACACACGCACACACACACACACATGAACTATGGTTGTACATGTACAATTGTTACCCTTCATATTGTGTTATATCCCATCAAGCAGTTACAGCTCAAAACAGGCTAAGATCATCTCTAAAGTACGAATTGATATACTTTAGACTAAGATTAAGTAAATAATGACATTTTTTATGTTTCTATTTGAACTTTAACCAATTGCATCATATCACATTTGTATTATTTATTTACACTCGACAACATTTCAAAATAAGAATAATTGAAAATTGATGTTTCCAAATAGCGCATTCTTTTTATACATTTTGTATATTTATTTACAGTCGACATTTATATAAAATATATAAAAATTAAAAATAAAAAATAAATATTTTCAAGCTGTAAATTTAAACATAATTACATACACACATGCATCTTTTTTCTTATAGAGTATCTGCCAGTCGTTTGTCGGTGTTGCTAGATATTTCTTTTTTTGTACATATACTTTTTGTGCTTTGTCCCTTCCGAGCACTTCAACAAATTTACACTTGTATCACTCATACGCTACGTTTTTACGCTATTTGCCACAGATACACACACACACACGCACACACTATCCGCACACCTTTGCATATATCGTTTACACTTCTTGTTGTTGTCGACACTTGTCTCACGCCTGAATCGTCGCATGCGGGCTACAAGCAAAAACTACAATAAAATAGAAATGGCAATGGAAAAAAAGGAAACAAATTTAAACAACAAAATTAAAAGCACGCGAAATTGATGTGTGCGCTATGAAAATAAATATAAAACAACAAACGAATGAGGGTTGTCCAAACTTTGAAGTGAAAGTGGCAAAGGGTTCAAGGATTCAGAAATATGCTGCTGTTATACACTAAACATGTTCTCGGACTATGTTCGGGTCAGTGAACATAACTCAAGAAGATTTGGAAGAAGGATGCGAGAATTCGTTTTCTTAGACCGTCATCAATGGGAATTATACATTTTGAAGTAGATATTTTAACTGATAAGGCTGATTTTGAAAGATTTTGAAAACTTTTGATAAAGTTAAGGCTGTGGGAAATTATGGGCCATCCCTGCTAGCTCTTTTTAAGGGTATATTTTTGACATGAATATTAACTGAGAATAACGTTTTCAACTTTATATATAGTATTAATTTAGAAGTCAAACTATTATGTGAAAGCTCTGGTTCCTAGAAATTGGGTCAGTTTTGACAAATCTATAAGATCAGAACGTTTATTCCCGTCCATACAAACACTTCTTGAGTTTATAATTATTATCTTATAACGAGGTCCCCCTCTTCTCAGCTCTGCAAAAATATATTAAATATATTTTTGGCATCTTTTATTTTATTTTTTTTGTTGTTGTAATAGGCTACCATCAGGGTATCCTGCAGTCGGTAACATCTGTCCTCCGTCTACTTGTTTTTTCATCTCTGTGTGTGTGTTTTCTGGGCTCATTCTTCATCCACTGCTTTCATTTTTTTTTTTTGGCAACAATATCTGCAGGTTCTTAAGTTCCTTTATGGGCCAGCGGCCAAAACGGAGTAGTAGTAAAAATTTTAACATAACTTGAGGAAAAAATAAAATAAAAAATGAACACACATAAAGAAAAAAGGTCTTATGAAATATGCATATGCTCATTTGGGCGTATAGCACACCCACACTATACACACCCACACACACACACACACAAACACACCCACACACAGACACGCGAACAAAACTCATTCACAAGTTTTTGGCATGTACAATTTCATTAAAGTTCCTAGTGAGAAGACGACCTTCGCTCTGGGAATTCTGGGAGTACTTCGAAATTCTGGTTTCTTGATGTCGGGGCTGTTGCCGGAAACTTACCTGCAATGAAAGTCAAGAGAAAATATAGTTTAATATTTGTAAGTACTATAGATACATATGTACAACTACTACTATTTTTAGTA
Organism: Drosophila nr. perissopoda 5 BK-2023a; assembly: GCA_035044105.1. Lineage (NCBI taxonomy): Eukaryota > Metazoa > Arthropoda > Insecta > Diptera > Drosophilidae > Drosophila > Drosophila nr. perissopoda 5 BK-2023a. The sequence goes on along the minus strand of JAWNMK010000620.1, from coordinate 437,940 downwards.
CGTGTAGAAATTTGTAAAATACATAATTTATTTATATTATTTTAATGAGTTAAATTTATTATACAATAATAGAGTTAGAGTACTAGCTGCAAGGGGCTACGACTCTACATATTTAATTATATTCTGTATTAAATAAGGTTCAAGTATACAACTGAAATCACATCACGTTTGCCTTGATGTTTCAGTTTGCTCAAGCCAGCAACCCAATGTGAAAGTTGCTCAGTATTCATTCAATAATCAGTTAGTAAACATAGAAACTCAAAATAAGTCGATAGACTAAAATAGTATACGCAGTTCAAAATAAAACCAATCAAAAGTTGTGATTATACATTTTGATCTTCGCTTCGTATTAAATCGGTATTTACTAAATTATTTCAATAATGTCGATCAAAACCTTGCTGGCTTTCACCATTGGCACAGCGGGAGCATGCATATTGGGCTATTGCATCTATTTCGATCAAAAGCGCCGCTCCGATCCCGAATACAGGAAGAAGGTGCACGATCGTCGTCAACGGGAGCGGAAGAGGCTATACGATGAGCTTGAAGCCCCACTGGATCCAAATGGGAAAATAACAATGAGGCGCTTCTGCGACGAGGTCGACCTGTGCAAGTGGCTAATAAGCATGGGCTGCATTACCGCCGCCGTTACTCATATGGCCAATGCGATCTTGATGTTGGATCACCCAATTCAGATGTTGAAGACATTGCAAAGATTCTTACCGGCGGATATCATAGACCAAATACATATAAAATTAATTGAGGCGCAGTACAAAAGCAGCTATACCGAATCCGAAGCCGAAACCGAACCCGAACCCGAATCTGAACCCGAATCCGAACCCGAATCCGAATCCGAATCCGTGCAATCGAGAAAATCAATCTGATAGCCAAAAAATAAAAAAGAAAAGAAAAAAAAGCGGACATAAGCAAAATATAATAACCTAAAACACACTCTACAAATAATCATTTCGGCATATACAATCATTGACAAAAATTTCGAGTGTAATACACAAAAGTAGAAAATAATAAAAAAGGTCAACAAATTAAAGATTATTTTTTTATTTGAATCTTTTGATGTTAGTTAGAGTTATATTTATATTTAGGCAGCAGTGCCGGTTGAATATATCACAGATCGCTTTCTACCTCCCAGATTAATTGACTTTATTGAACAGTATCAATCGAGTTCCAGATTTAAGCTAGGTATATCTTGTTTTCAATCCGCGAAAATAAACTAAGGTTAATTTATAATTTATTCAGTTTTCTTTTTGTCCATTGCAATTACAATTACTGCAAATTTAAATTAAATTTGTAATCAATTAAAAATTATTAATCAATATGACTATAATAAATGTTTGTGTTACATTTAGCTTTGGACTGATCTCATTAATCAATTTATTGCAAACCAAATATTTATTGAATTCGGTTCGATTTCAAATGAACCCATTTTGCCATTTGAAACTTGAAATTTAATATTGAAAGATTCGTATGCATTTCATCCTTAATTTGTCAGAGTACAAATTATATGCTTGATAACAAGATAAACATAAACAGAATGTAGATGTGGTTGGGGTTGGGTTTGGGGTTGGGGTTGGGTTTGGGTTTGGGTATTTCAGATAAGGTAGTCTGCCTGAAGGCCTTTTATTATGTGTGTTTTGTTGTATTGTTGGCTGTGTAAGTCACAAATGAAATACGATTCATAAAAAATGTTTATCTCCCTTAGCTACTGCACGGCTGTCATTATTCAGCGGCTGGACCAAATCCTTAGTCCCTTTTCATTATTTAAGCTAACATGTGCATAAAGACACACACACACACACACACACACACATACTAACAGTGAGACGCACGCACGTTTAAATCTCACATGTTACGTTGACGTCAAAGTATTTATCACAATGACAAAATCAGGCGAACGCACGGACTCCCCGACTTTATTTTAGGGTTTAAATGTAACACATTTACAAATTGTTTGCACACAGGCACACACATACACACACTCACACAGATACGCGTCTCAGCATGGTGATAAATGATAACAAATTAGCGGTTTGTCTCTTAAGCGAAAAAGAGAACACCAAGCAACCAAATAAACACACAAGCACCCAAACACCCAGACACCCAAACACCGTAACCCACACAGAGCCGAGAGCAGGGCGATACCTAAAAGTTACCACAATGCAATAAATCACATCACCTGGCCACACACTCATGCACACACACTCATGCACACACACGCGCACATGCGCGCACACACGCATAAGCCAAATGGCAAACGTGTACAGTAAACACTGCCAAGGCGCAAACCTAAACTTGACTATAATTCATAAAGTTTTCATGGCTCCATTTTCATTTAACGTTTATTATCCTTATGCACCACAAATCTCCCAGAGGGTCTGCATTATCAAATTATTTGCAGTGTGCAATGAACAATGTTTAAACGATATTCCGAAAGCCTTGTAAAAAAATATTTAAGTAATTATATATAGATAAAATATAATATATATATATATATATATATATATATATGTAAATAGTTAAAGCTAAGCTAAATTCTCTGTCAGATCGAATGATTAAATTTGTAATAAGGTTTCTGCAAAGAAGTGAGGCAATAATGTTATTTTTAGGTAATCGGCATTGTAAATATTACGTATACGCAACGGTTGCTTAAACATTGTCTTTTACTTTCATATTGCCGCTGGTGCTGCTTGAGGATTGGGAGGGGTAGGTTGTACGGGATGAGGTAGAAAATGGCAGAGAGTTGTTCTCGTTTAAGAATTTACTTTCTTATGCATGCATGCGAAGAGGGGGGCGGCACGTTGACAGATGGAGAGAGAGAGTGAGAAATAGTGTAAGCCGTGAGCAGAGTATCCCTGAATCCTGTGTATCCTGATGACCCCCACCGGAGTCTGCTCACGTTACTCCTGCTGATGTCCTCTCGCTTGGCATGCTACTGCTCGTGCTCCTGCTGCTGCTGCTGCTGAATCCTTTTTGCTTGCCTGCACAGCATTTATGAGTTGCTATTGCTGCAGCCGGATGTCGAGTTGGGAAGGCGGCTCGTTTGGGTGTTAAGTGTGTGCTCGCGCATAATTCATACCTCACAAACACCCACACTCACACACACACACACACACACACACACAAACACAAACACACACACATATTCTATGCGAGAGCAAGAGTTGGTCGGGTTCAAGTCTGGAGGCTGGGGCGCATTTTAATTATCATTTTCGGATTCGAGCGCGTTTGGAAAACTATGAAAATTTAATGAGAGTCAGCCTCTGTCTGCGAACGAAATTAGAGCCACCAATTTGCTGCAGGCGCACACACACAAATCTGGAGCACACATGCCTGTGTGTGTCTGGCCAAGCGCTTCTTCAGGTCCTGCTCAACTTAATTCATTACATTACAAAAAATAAAAAATAGAAAGTGAAAAGATAGCAACCGCAACGCTATTTGTTTTTCAGTTTATGCATCCTAATGAAGCAACTTGATGCTTTTAGCTTCATGTGTGTGCTCGCATCAGTGTATGTGCTTGTGTGTGTGTGTGAGGGGGACAATTTAGTACGCGCGTTCCGGCAGCTTTTGGATTTTGCTCCACTTACAGCGCACTCGTCTCTAATGGCATCTGAATTATGTGTGTGGCAACATTTTTATAGCTTTAAGTTGCACTATTTGACGCATTATGAATTCAAGCAAGAAGTTATCAGTTTTGTACCCTAGCTGACCTACAAAGAGTTACTCAAAACTTGAAAATAATTTATCTTTTATTTTGCTGCATTTTTTTCATAAATTTCGAGCAGAAATCGTATTTCCAAATTTAAATCTGAAATTATGCTCGAGGTTAAATAATATAATACTTTTTTAATTTCTATAAAAGCAATAATTATATTTTGATAAAGCCAATTAAAAAAATAAAAAAATTAGAGCTTATAGCTTAAATTAATGTTGGCGTTAAGTTTACTTTTATTAATGTGTTGCATTTATATTTATAGCTAATATAAATGTAAATCAGTAAATAAACTCTAGACAATATTGCTACTGCATGAAGTTATTTGCTGATTGATTTCAAATCGCCAAAAAGTGTTTGCAAAATAAATACATTAAAGAACTCTTCTTTTGATCTATCGTGCTTATGGTAGCTATTTGATATAGTGAACCGATCTTGTTGGCATCGATATACATACATATGTATGACGGTTATACTTCAATTTTCATCCAGACAGCTTTATGATTGACCGAGTTAACATAGTTAGGTGGCTAGATGGGCAGACAGACACGGCTATAGGGACTCGACTTTTAAAGCTGACCAATAATATGTATACCTTAGGGGCTCGGCGACTTCTCCTTCGAGCTACATGACAATATTACAATTCCATCAGTAAGGGCATAACAGGATATGCAAATTTACAAAACTTTTAATGGATTTTATGGCAACACATATCTTTTTCGTTGTTGTTGTTGCTGTTGGTCAAATCACTCTCGTCATTTCCATTATCTATTTCCTGTAGGTTGATTGAACCTATCGATATTTTTCATATATGGAAAATGTCAATCCGTTAACGGTTGGCCAATGTGGTAAAAGACAAATTTAATAAAAAAAAAAAAAATGTGTCCAAAAGTTGTAACAAATATTCAAAAACTATTTTCAGCTTGTGATGCACATTTCGCTGTGTGTGTGAGTGTGTGTGTGTGTGTGAGTGTGAGTGTGTGTGTGTGTGTATTTGTGGGTTTATGGGGATAGTTCAATATTCATTGGCCGTAATTTGATTGAAATAAGTGAAGCGCGCTTTGTGCGTCGCCCGAGTGAGCAACCAAAGGGAACAAGATAGACTGAGGGAGAAAGAGAGAGAGAGTGGGGGAGACAGGGGGAGTAACCAGGTGTTAGGTGAAGTGAATACTATTTTAATGGGTCGTCCCAGAGCCAAACTAGATTTTCTACCTGGTTTATTTGGAAATTGATGAAGCATTCGAACTGCCCCGGAGCATAGTATTTTATTATAATATGCCACGTAAGTTTGTAAAGTGTATGAATGTATAAATTAAATATACACATATACATATATATATATATATATGTGTGTGTGTGTATGTCAATCGAATTTAAAAGCTTTTGCTTTAAGTATCTCTTACTTCAGAGAGATGAGTGAGGTTTGGAGGTATTTAAAGGTTGTTATCTTATCAGTAGTATTAAAGTTGTTTCAACAGTCAGTCAGTCATCATGATTTCATCATGTTTTCAAACTAGAATACTCCTGCCGAGAGAGACCGACCAGGCGATAGCCTAAATGTAACTGTGAAATATAGTAGGTTTTTTTTTAATATGAAAATCCGATGGTGTTGCCACAAAAGAAATTGCCACATTGTCATCCTGGCCATTTTATGCATATACATACATATATACTGCATATATCTCTCATCTCTCACACTCACACATCCATTCTCTGTCGGTCTGTCTGTTTGACTGTCTGGCATTTGGCTAGTGTTTTTAGGATGTCATGTGACATTACCGTTTCGTTTGGCGTTTGGCTTTTACCATTTGACTGTGCGCATAATAAAATTTGGCACATATTTTCGGCCTCAATGCGGTTATTGCTGTTGCTGCTGCATTTTCACTTTTCGCAATAAACGCTAGCGAAAGCGAAAGAGAGACAGAGAGGGTGTGAGAGAGAGAGGGATAGACGGATAGAGAGAGATACAATAGCGGAGCTTTTGGAAATGCAAAAGATTTCAACGATTTTTGCATTTTATACCTATGTATATCCTGCCACCATTCAAATTTCGCAATATGGATATATTCCAGTAAGCGTATTCTTAGGGATTAACATTTAAATATTCGGAAAATATCAAAATTGTAAATCCTGATTCAATATTGGAATCCCCTCTTTCAAATCGAATTGCATAAAGTAAGTTGTGAAAGAGAAAATATATTAAATTGTTTTAATCATCGAGAAAATGAATTGATTAATTTTTTGGTTCCCAGCAGACCTTTAGGTTCTTAGATTCCACCCTCGAAATATATACCAATCTCGCAAGCGGAATTTTTTTCGATCTGAAAACATTGCATTGCCATTCTTTTTACACATATTTAATGCAAGACTTACGTTCATAATTTAAATTAAAACTTGTCAATTAAAGCGAATACTCTAGGAGCTGAAGGCCTTAGTATTGCTCTTTAATATAAATTAGTTTTAAAGTTTTAAACTATAAGTCTGCCATAAATAGTCCTTAATTTTTTCCAATTTCTTACTGATGTTTTGTTTGGTCAGTGTAAATGTTGCTATAATTATCATACTAGATCATCCTTCGGCTCATATAATAGGGTAAACTTCAAGTGGCATACTTTTAACTTTGCAATTTTTGGCTGTGCGCCTTAATGTTTATGGTACCCACACACACACACACACACACACAGGGTGGGAAAAAGTACAAATTGATGCATAAATTATATGAATCGCAATGCGTTGACTGTCAATTTGGCCACTGAGCGCACGAACTGTGCGCCAAAGCGTAATGAAACCCAATGAAATTGAAAATGCGACTTAAAAATGAACAGCGGCAACAACTGGTAGCAGCTGGCGCCACCTGCCGGCCATGCATATGCATATGTTTGTGGGGGCTGGGAAAGGCCCGAAAATGTCAATTGAGAACATAAAAAATGACAGCATGCAAATTCAAACAATACATGACACGGAAAAGAAAAAAAAAAATCGTATATGAACTTTGAAATATTAATAAATTGCAATTTTTACTTTCTTTTGCTGAAATTGAGAAAATCAACATAATATTGGCGTCAAGGGTATCTTCATAAATTCCATATTGATATTAATAATTTGCGATTGTTTTTGGTAGAGCTAATATCCACATATAGTTATTTACATCAATTAAAATCTAATTACTTGTACCTCTGGAAATTAAAATAGATAAATTATCAGTTTCTCTCTTGTCATGGCTACCTATAATTCAGAAAGTATCCATAGAGAGTATACCATTGACTGGGGAATTTTACCATTTAACTGCGTTTACATTTGGGTCCGTGTGAGCCATGTGAGCCATGTGAGCCTTACTGGTTGTTGCCTTTGGTGGTAGCTCCTCTGTCATTTGCTTCTGACTTTCACTTTGGGTGTCTGCTGTCTGATTTCCTTTCACTGGCTATTTATATGTCTGTTTGTTTGTTGGTTTGACTGAGTGACTTGGCTGCCTTCCTGCTTGCCTGGCTGCCTAGCTGCTTGTCTGCCAAGCCGAAAACTAAAAGGACACCAGGCCCGTTCAGGCCGGGCCAAAAGACTGGCAGCGAGAAGAGAATGGAAGTGAGAGAAGCAAATAGAAGCAAAGCCGAGCGAGTGAATGAGCGACCCATCGACCCAGTGGCGTCGTTGAATTAAGTGCTTTCTGCACTGGTTACAGCTCACCTCACCCCACTCCCTGCACCTTTACCCCTATTATCCTAACCCGTTCTTAGCACCATTTTAGTGGCAAGCACTTTGTGCCTTCACATCGTGTCACTCAAACTTAAAAATGCTCATGTCAGTGCTTTGTGTGTTGTTCTTGTTGCTGCTGTTGTTGTTGTTGTTATTGTGTGTGTGTCTGCATGTGTGTGTGAGCTGTTGCTCTATGGTAACGTTTGCTTTTTAACTGGTAACCGTTGTGTTGGAAGGCCGTTTTCACTCTTAGACAGGTTCTGGATTGGTTTCAGGGTTTTGCATCTGGTTTGTGTTACGGTTAGGATTAGGGTTCAGCACACGATGTGTGCGCTTAGGTAGGTCGACGGGTAGTAGGATGGACGGGACAGTGAGTCAGAGGGTATACGGGTGATCAAGTGGTCGGTCAGGTGTTTGAGCTCTGCAACACGTATTTGCAGTTTTAATCACCAGCTGGTCGGCTTTACTTTCGCCTGTTATTGAGTCCCAGGATCGATTAACAGCGGATTTCCTCTTCCGTCAACGCAACACGGAGGCGTTTAACGAATACAGGCTTGATAAGAGATTTTGCAGGCGAATCCATTAATTCATCAAATTATAATGGTTATTTGTTCTCAACCGATGCTAATGCAATTCTGACAGTTGAGCAATAATATGTAAATTTGAAGCTTGTATCGTGTACAATCGTGTTTGAATATTGCAATCGAAAATCGATTTATATCGATATCAAATAAAATAAAGTTATATATATTCTACGTCTAAAGCCTGTAGCTCTGATAGTTATTATGATCGCAGGACTTAGAGACCGCCATGGCTATATTGACTCTGCTTTGTCAAGCATGTATGGGGAATCGTAGATGTTTACTTCTGCCTATTACACATTTTAGCACAATTTAATTTTCTCTAATTTTCTCACTAACTCTTGTGGCATGTGAAAAGTGATTGGTTTCGAACTGATACACATTTGAAGCGAGCTCAACTCTAATGGCAAGTCTCGGTAGCCCGTATGTTGGCGAGCATGTTGGCGGCTCTTGCGAGTGGCCAACATATTCCACATTCGCATTGACATTCACAACATTCGCGTACATATCGAATGCGTGGCATGTTCGCTGTTGCATCATCCTGTTCTGCATACCAGAGTGTCCATATCTCTCTCTCATTCTCTCCACTCTAATTCTCTCTCTCTCTCCCCCTCTCTCTCTCTCTTTGTTTGTGTGTATGTTTGAATATTGGTCAAATGCTGTCGCCTCCTGTTTTTCGCTCGGGCTGTGCAAATTATTTTTAATTATCGTTGGTGCTGTCGTCATTGTTGTCGTTTGCCGTTGTCATTGTCAGTGTTGCTGTCATTGTCACTGGTGTGTTTCATCGTATAAGCCTACCCTTTGCTTTCACTATACCGCTACGTATCCCTCCCCAACCGCTACCACGCCAGTAAAAGGCAAACAAAAAGAGAGAAAAAAGAACCGCAGGCAATTTCATGTTCTCGTCTGAAAATAGCGCCTGTTATTGCATGTGGCATACTTTTTGGCGTTGCACTAAAATTCAATTACTGGAGCACTATGAGGGCATTACGAGCGACAGCGAGCAAGAATTTGTGTAACACCAGCAAATAGCATTAAGCCATATGCAAAAACTCTCACAAAGCAAAAAAAAAAAAAAAAAAAAAAAAACGCATTTCACATTTCAAAAGAGGGCCCGAGGGCACAACTGCGCCAGACAGGAAAATTGTATGAAATTTTGACTTGAAATTCGATTTTAGCAATTGAATTAGCTACGGAAAAAGGCGAGGAAACCATTTTAGTTAGCCATTTTATTATTTTCAGCCTAAATTTATCGTTAATCAGCTTCGAAAGGATTTATGAAAAACAATATATACCCCAAGCCAAGCAACCCAAATATCTACTTAAACATTTATTACTGGAGTAAAATCTGGTGAAGAGCTTGGTAATAAGAAAGCACTTGTCGGGAAAACTCAATACTGACTAATGCATATAAGTCACAAACTCAGCATCATTAAGTGTGGCACAGAGTAAAAACACAGCAGGAAAATTCGAAAGCGTTGCCCAAAAAGTATGCAACACAAGTTTATATGTACGTATATATAGAAATAGAAAGAATAGAAAGTCGTGTAAAACACATTCGATGGACGCATGAAGAAGAAGCAGCAGAACCCACATACTTATAATCCCTTTAGGAAATCAACTAAGCATTTTAATTAACTTGGCCCAAACAGCCAACTGCCCCGAAAATGGGCAGCAACAAACAACAACCAACAGCTGCAAAATATGACCAAAGCCACAAACTAAAATCAAAGCCACACCAGAGACTTTCGACTAACTTCTGCTTTCTGTTTCGCTCTCTCTTTCTATCTCTCTCTCTCTCTCTCTCTTGGTCTTGTGTTGCTCGCTCTCAGTCATGTGTGTGAGTGTGTTTGCGTTTGGCCGTTTGGTATCATGATAATTTACTGAAAGCGCAACCATTTGTTCACACATCCACACACAGATACACACCAACACAATCAATATTAAATTTCCACTTGCCACATCTTTATTTTCTCTTGCTTTGGCGCACACAGTGCCCGTGGAAATTTAGCCCTTACTAGAGATGGACACATGGCTTGGTCTTCCATTGAATATCCTAGTAAATAGTTTGCAACTAATCAATAAAATTTAACATAATCAACAATCATTCGATAATCGAATGCCGCATAAAAGCTAACTGCACAAAACATTGCGTTATATTTACGAAAATAGTTGATTAAAATTTACTGAAATATGCGACAATATTGCAGGCAAATCGATAATTGAAATACTGGAATAAATATATAAAAGCCAAATATTAGTTGTTTAGCTAATTACTGTAAACTGACAAAAAGGCTGTTGCTGTCATTGCAAACTTTTTTGATTTGGGTTTCGTGTACTGCTTAGAACATTTTTCGGAGCGCCCATCTCTGAGCATGGGTTCTTCCAAGCATTCGGCATAATAATAATATCGCACTGTCCGTCATATAATGCGAGCAAGGCCCAACTAATTTCCAAAAGCAATTTTATTATATATGTGTATATACATATATATTTCTGTGTGATTTCCCACACACATATGCTAATAAAGAGTGATAGCAAGCACACGGAGAGACAGAGAGAGAAATAGAGAGAAACGAAAAGACGCAGGAAAGCGCTTAGAAACACATTTTCAAATGCAAATCTAAGCTACTGCTGGCACATTTTGCCACACACATAAACACACACAGCAAAGCTGGCACAAAGTTTTCAACTGGCATACAAAACTAAAAAAGTTGGAAATTGGCTTTGAAAGACGGACGGTGGGTTTTGGCATGTCCAGGGACGGGGTGAGGGCCTTGTGGTGTGGAAATGGGTAAAATTGGACAATTGGATTCAACATTTCAACTTTTAATTTCATTTGCAATGAGTTGACTAGCTACCTGCGAATTAGTAGTACATCAAATTGTAGTTGAAAGTGTTGCAAATGTGAAACCAACTGAAAAATAAAATACCTTTCACATAATCTGTATTTGAAGCGCTAGTGTTCACAACACAGATTAAGGAAACCACTCAAAAACGATCAAAAACATTCCAACTATAAAATGCCAGCAGTCAAATTTTGAAATTTACTTAAATTTTTGGATAACATACAAATATTATACAATTGCGAATGGAATTTGAAGCTCATTTAACATTGTGAAGGGATGCGCCATTTGAAAATATTTCTCATATTTAACAAATTTACAGTATTTCTTCTCTCTTTTTTTTTACAGTCTTTCTTTATCTCTTATCTCTTTATCTCTAAAGTATGTGCCAAGAATATGTGCATAGCATTTTATATTATATTTACAAACTTGTAATTACGTTCACTTCTTTCATTCTTGAGGCAGACTCTGAAAAATATTAATCTCTTGACTTTGGAGGACTTTGCTGTAACAATTTCGCACACTTTGTTGCTGGTCAACATTCCTAACCTCACCACCCCTCTTGCACCCTTAAACGGTTGCAGTGTGTCTTGCTGTAATGCCTTTGACCCACTTGGATTGCCTTGAAACTAAATATTAACTTTAGTGCTTCAGCCACAGCTCAAATGTATCTATATATGGGTTTCCATCTTTGTATGTGTGTGTGGGTGTGTGTATGTGTGTGTGTGTGTGTGGGTGTGCAATTTGACCTGACATCTGCAATCAAAACAATAAATTCTAACTGCCTGCTTAGCATATTATAAATTGGTGTCAATGTGAGTCATCATATCACCATAGTGATATAACATCCCGAAGCCAACTATTAAAGTCGATTTGGACGCTCCTTGAGAATAGATTTATGCTTCCTTTTACATTCATCATTATATATTCTAATTCATGAGGGATGTGTTTCTCTGAGATACTTTACTCAATGCTAATTGAAAGCGCTGCAAACGAGGTTAATTAATTGATATTTGTTACTAAATTGCTTGAATTGCAATGCTTTGAATACTCTTACCCTGTTCAAAAAACTTTAACTGTTTGTACTAAATACAAAACTTATTTAAGCTGTATAATAATACAATAATAAATACAGAAGTAGTTCAAACAAATATCAAGTTCAACAATATTTACTTTACATTATAAATAAAGACGACAGGATATACATATTTTGATTATTTTGCCCAGTTCGGTATATATTTATTTGTTTGACCTTAGTTAGCGTTAGCAGTTAGCCTATATTTGAAAAGACCTTCTCTATTGCTCCTTACACCATGCTTTAGTCGAGTGAGCTCGACTACGATATACTCTGTGTCCAGCTGTTAAAAGATATTCTACTTTTAATGCCCAACTTTCCATTAAAGTTTTTGTCGCGTATTTCTAATCCGAAATTGATTAAATTTCAAATAAATATTGATGACATTTTTTGCAGTTTATCAATAGAATAATATCAAATTATATATAAATTAGAAGGCGCTGCTTTTAAAATTGTGAATTTTATTGCTATCCCAAATTGGAATGTATCGATATTCGCGAAACGAAGTCAGTTATCGATCAAATAAAATAAACTTCGCCTGCATGAAGTATAAGTGAACTTATATTCCAAATTTGAAGTCTTTAGCTTTCATAAGCTCTACGCTTCGCAAAGTTCGTACAGACGGCCAGACATATAGCTAAGCCTTCTCGACTGTTGTTGATGATGGGCTCGAGAGATGTTGTCTTCTGCCTGTCACATACTTTGCTCAGAAATCATTATAACCTTCTTAACCATTTCGAATGGGTTCAGGGTATAAGAGGTTCCAGTTAATGCATTCTTTTTTTGTTGTCCAACGAAATGGCCCACAAGTTTTTGTTCCTTGGTTAGCTGGCAAACTGGTTTGATTTGGTTCGATTCCGTTTGGCATCAAAGCCACAATGCGTTATTCGTATTCGCAGTAATGCCAAGTAAAAATGGCGAAATGCACAAGGAAACTGCGATTAGTTTTCGACTGCCATGCCATTACCGTTGCCTCTTTCTCTCTCTCTCTCTCTCTCTCTCTCTCTCTCTCTCTTTCCTTCCCCCCTCCATCAAGCTGTTACTATGTTCATTTTCTTACTCTATTTCTGCATGCTTTTTTTAATTCTCTGTTTGTCAGTCAGGCTCTGCTTGCTTGGAATTCATCTGTGCATTTTTTTTTTGTTTTTGTTGCTCATTCATTTTGTTATTTTGTTTTTGCATAGCTCAAGTTAGTTGGCCCGAAAAGGCGTATTCACACACACACACACACACACACAGACAGGAACTGTGTTGTGTCTGTGCCAGCTATTTTGTAGGTTATTAGGGCGTAACTCGCAGCAGATAGTCTGACACATCCATATCCACTTCACACACACAAACACACATACTTTTCCACACACACACACACACCGACAGAAACGCGCGCACTGCTGGCAGGTATAAACATGAATTTTAAATTACAGACATGCAGATATACATAATATTTTTTTATCATACTTGCCACTCACAGAATTTCCCCATTTTTCCTTTCGTTGACAAGTGTTATTAGTAATATAGTTGAAGCAATTTGGCTTGTTAAACAGCAGCTTTTCATTATCAAGCCAAATTGCTTTATGGTCAATTAATTTGCAACATTAGCTTGGCTTGCAAAATGCTTTCTTTTTTATGTTCCATGAAATGTGAATGAATTTTGTCTCCCATTTCTTTCAGCTGATAAATTAAATAATGTGTAAAATAATGTATTCAATTTGTTCTTCTTTTATTATCTAACTTCTCAATATCTTGTATATTATATTAAAAAATGTAATAGAAGTTTAGATTACTTTGCATCAAATAATTTACAGAGCATCCTGTATTCAGTCAGAGCTTTTGCAAAATTCAATGTGTGACAGTTTGCAACGTTCAGCTGAAGGACTCAAGCACTCAACGACTCAAGGACTCGCCGAGTAGTCGGTTTCGGGATATGTTGGGTGCCATTTTTGTTGTTGCTTTTCTTCTGTGTGTGCTTGGGTTAAAGCTTATGGCCAAGAATGAGCGAGAAAGAGAGAGAGAGAGAGAGAGGGCCAGAGATGGAGCGTGGGTTTTGACCATTTTGACCAGGCGATATCCCAGCTCTATCCGGCATAAACAGGAATCTGTTGTTGGGTGGAGGGAGGGGATTTTTGATTATGGAGACCGGCTCGTTTTAAAGCGGATTTGAACGCTGTTGAATATTATTTATGGGGCTGCCTTTTATTTCGCACAGAAACTCGCAGTCGAGTACCGATGATAGCGACCCTTGAGAGCCAATGCACACACACACACACACACACACACACGTTTTCATGTGTGTTGCAAAATATTTGCCAACATTCTTTGGGTATTTAAACAAGATTTATTTTATGTGTGTGTGTGTGTGTGTGAGTGTTGTTGTGTATTTATTTATTTTGTGCAAACGGCCAACGGAAATTGCAAGTAGAGCGTTGAATCCTTTTTGCTTCAACACGTCCTGTGTGTGCCGGCGTGTGTGTGTGTCTGTCCATTGTTCGAGAATTTGTTGGGACTTGTTTCATATTTTACAATAACTCCATTTATTGTTGTTCAAGCGAGGGTGCTGGAGGGGCTTTAAAGATGAAATGAGGTTATCAGTTTGCGGTTTATGGTTCAGGGCTCAACTATTAAGATCCCAGTCGAAGAGCGTGATGTGTGTGAGAGAGATAGCACATGGGTAACTATATCACATTCACACACTAATGGGCAAATACACACACACACACGCACACACACGTACATCAAAGTTCACACTTTAGACTAATTGACGCAATATGCATACTTTGTCTATTAATTTGTGTTTATGCATAAATCGAATTAATTATGCATAATCGTGATTAACAGCCAAATGCAAATTGGGCTTAAATTAAACGCCTGTCGAGCTGACTGAGCCTCCTTTTTTGTTGGCGCCCACTGTATTTAATTAGCCAACTTTTGTATGTATGTATGTGCGTTTGCATGGGTGTATGTGTTGTGCATGTATTTGTGCTGTTGTGTGATTGTAATTGTTGGCCATTTTATTTACGAGCTTTACACGTGACGTGCACGTTTTATCTGCGCCCAGTTGCGACAGTTGGTCAACAAACCGGAAGTAGGAGAAGAAGAAACAGCAGAAAAAGAAGAACGGATATCGAATACACCCCCCATTTGGACCATTAAATGAACATGGCACTGATTACATTTGGGCATTGGGATGCCAATGAGAAAAACAAGAAAAAATACAAATATTTCATTTATGAGAGAGAGAAAATGAGGCAAGTTTCAGTGTGCGAGACAAAGAGCAAAGAGACTAGATACTAGAACATGTTTGATGAGATCGGAAGAGAAACCATTTAAATGCGATGTAAAGTTAAAAGCAAGCCTAAAAGAAAGTGAGCAGCTAACCCATAAGTAAAGCGAGTAAGCGAGAAGCAAACCAAGGCGCAACGCGAGAAGAAGAACATGAAACAGAACGAAAAAGATGAAAAGCAAGGAAAGACAGAGAGGGGAAACAAAGAAGCAATGCAAAAAGCAGATAGCAATGGCGATGGGGGATGTATGAAATTTATATATGTACATATGTGCACAGGGAATAGTGCAAATCAAATTGAGAAACAGCGCGAGATCAGTGTAAGAAGAGGGAAAGCGAGAAGTATAGCATAGAGTGAAGCCAAGCAGCTAACAAGGCTAAAGGCATATAAGGGATAACTTCAGGTGCAGACCTTAAAGTAAGCTTAGATGCAAGACTCTGTTAAACTCGAAGTTAATCAAGAGTAATTCAAGTGAAGTGAGCAGCAAAGCGTAAGGGCTAGCAAAGTTAACTACTATCAAAACTATTAAGCGAGAAGCAGTGTGCTTCTTTAAGCAAACTTAGCAAAGAGACCAGATAATAATTAAACTTGGCCCGTTCTCTCTTCATGTACAATTCTACTCCAGTTGAAATTCACACACATTTTTGTATATATATTATTGGCTTCAACTATAAAGCGCATTTGGGATATCATCTGGAGGCAGCGGCAAGTTGAGATTAGTTGCTCAGCTCAATTAGAAATGCTGCGCTGTCAGAATTCATTGAGAGCATTGCAATGCACAATGTCCCCAAAAATGTTCATTTCGTCAACGCCTTTGGCTCAGTGCCCGCAAAACTTTTGCGCCATAAGACAACAGCAGTAGGGGTGCTTGGCTCAACAGACTTGGCGAAATTCACCCAAAAATAAAGAAGAAGAAGAAAACAGAAAACAAGGGTATAAAAATAAGTAGAGCGAGTGCTGTGCAAAAGTAAGTGACCCTCTACGTTTATCTTGCTTTTTATTTGGCCAACGCTTCGGCAGCTTTCGGCTAATTTTGTTTATTAAAAGTTGGATGACCTTTTCCTTACAGCCAAAAAAAAAGAAGCAAATATAAAGAAGAAAACTGCTTATGGTTGTTGTTGTTGTTGGCTGGTGGAGCTCATGTTGCGAAATTAATTTTGGTGCAGCCAGCTTTGCAGGGTTGCCAAGTGTCATTAGTTTGCTGTTTGGCAGCCAAACTCGGAGACATAGTTAAATTAGCAAAGCATTGCAATATCTCTTACACAGAGAGAAATGCGAATATTATAATATTAGTCTACATAATTATCTCGAAATTATGTATAATTTGCTAACTCAGCCATCGTCTGACATCACAAATTTAAAGTAATCAGTGTGCTTGGATTAAGTACTCAACTGATTAACTTAAGATCCTTTAATGCGCACAAGAAGTGAGAGTTTATAACTCTGAGTCACTTGATGATTATTTTTCTCTCAGTGTTCAACTCGCCTAGCTATCCGCTTGTCCACCCGGCTGCGTAGCATTTGATGGAGAAGTTGCCAGCGGATTGCGCTTGTTGGAATGTGGGTGGTGCGATGGTGCGGTGGTGCGGTGATGGTGTGGCTGGCATTTGCTAATGCCTTTTGCTTTTGCACTTCACTACACTTGGCAAAAACTTTTCACATAAAAATGTAGATAATGCTGCCAAATATTTCACAGGCAGAGTGAGAGAGAGAGAGAAAGAGAGTAAGAGATAGGGGGAGTGAGAGAGGGCGAGAGTAAAGAGTTGCTTTAAATGGATTTGTGCCCTGAATGCGTTTCAACCAACACAACTGGAAATGTTGTCAGCATTTGGAGGCGGCACTACAAGTGGGCGTGGCCACTGAGTGGTCTGCAATGTTGCTAAATGAATTTGTCTACAAGCAAAAATGCGTTGCTCAAAAATGTGGAGCACAAATAACTTTTAAATTGTTGTCAACCACAAAAATGAATTAAGTTATAATTCAGATTCTTAGCAATCCATTTTAAACAAATTCGAGTCACGAAACTTAATGAGCTATTATATATATTTTATGTTCAACTTGCCACTTTACGGAGCATGAGCGCGCTGCAGCAAATCTTGATTGAAGAATGTTTTTTTCAGGAATGATTTCAATTAAATTACGCAACCACAAATCAAAAAAAAAATGTTTTTTCTCTTTTCTTTTATTCAAACTGAAAAGTCAGAAGCAGATTTCTAAGAATCATTAAAGCTTTATCGAAATATATGTATTCTTGGCTCTTAAGATTTAAGCCGCATAGTTTCAATTTTGACTAAGTTAAAGCTAAGTTATTTGTACTTGTACTTTTTGGATTTAACACAATTCGCGAATTAATAATTGATAAATTGAAATTGCTGAAAAATGCCATGCACAGCACAACTGGATAACAACTGATAAATGAAAGGCTACATAAAAGACAAAGAAATGCCATTGGGTGGCGTCATAAATAAGTCTTAACTCAATGCGCTTGCAACATGCTGAAGCGACAGTAAATTGCACTCACTATATACATATATTTATATATATATATATATATACATATTTATATATGTGTGTAAAGTTATAAAAGTTTAAAAAAACTTTTGTCAGAAAGTTAGTTGACTGCCTGAGCTCAATATTTATGCGGCTGTTTATCGATTTCACGGATAACGAATATCCGTATTTGAGCATTTCAATGCCGGAATAAGAGGAGCTCAGTTCGATGGCATTTTGGAAGTCATAACTGTTTGACAAGCACCTGGCATTTAACTGTTTGTCCATTGGGTCTCTCTCTCTCTCTCTATCTCTCTCTCTTTCTGTCTCTGTGTGTACAGTTGCCAGTTGCCAGTTGTGAGTGGATACCCGGTTGCTGTGGGGCACAGTTGGGCATCACTTATCAACCATTTATAAACAATAAACGAATATAAACAAGAAACTTTTTTTGCCAACGTCAAATGCATTACAACAATGCCCCCAGACAGACAAACAAACAAAGAATACAAAAAATGTAAGAGGAGTCTAAGGAGAGGACATGAAGGAAAGGACATGAAGGAAAGGACATGAAGGAAAGGACATGAAGGAAAGGACGTGGATCGAAACAGCAGGCAACAATGAAAGAGGACCGGATAAATGGCATAAATATATGGCAAACAAAAATGGACGAGGGGTGCGTAAATTGGCACTGGGCTCTTCAAGACAATGGAAAGGGGAAACATGGAGGAGATGGGATAGGGAGAGGGAGAAGGGGAGACAGCCTGCCAGTTGGCAGTTGCTCCTTTAGTTGTTGGCTCTCTGCTCAGCCAAAACACGTCAATGCGAAAAGTTTTTTATGTGTGTGTGATTTCTTGAAACTTATTTGCTTCAATTTGGCATGGCTTTTGCTTCATTGGAAGTTGTTGCACAAAATGACAGACAAAAAAAAAAAAAAAAACAGAAAGTATAAATAAAATGCAATTAAAGCTGAACGACCACAAGATATGCTTACTAACAGCTATATACATGTATATTTAAGAAACAAATAAATCACACTTAAGCCGTTATCAGTTTCTCTCAAGTTAAGAACTCTACCAGAGTCTATAGCAATGAAAACCCGCATAGATTGAATAGTTCTTAGTTTTGTTCCCGTAATGCGATTTTTTCGTAGAGTAATTTCTACATTAATCGCAAGCATAAATTGTGTGTAGAGTTGGAAAAATTGGTTCAGTTTTGTGCAGTTGATCAATTTGATGAATAAATATTTTACTGTCAATTTAGAAACTATAGTTCTTATGTGATAGAATCAGAGATACTTTCTGCTGTCTGTGACAAGCAAGCCTTAATACAGGGTATTAAAAGAACCGCGCCGCTAAGACACAAAATATATAAAAAGAAACAAAAATTTGTACCTACAATAAACCCCCAACCCTCTAACACACACACACACACACACACACAATGAAATGAGGACACGGAAAAGATGACACCAATCAGCGGTGGTAAACTGTGGCAAAAAATGTTAAAGGCGACGGGGGCTGTGGTGGGTTTCGAAGAGGGGTTCGTCCTGTGACAAATGCGAAAAGAAAAAGGCAAAGTTTTACGTTTATGTTTGTTTACGAAATATAAAAATGGGAAGGGCAAATAAAATGCAAACTGTTCATACGCTGGATAGCGGCTGGGGGTGTTGTGCAAGGGGTAAGCGGGTTAGGTGGGCCTATATATATATATATATATATATATATCAGAAGTAATTTAAGCACATTAGTTGCGCTTTATGAACTCAAAGTTGTCATTTCTAGCCAGTAAACTTGACGCTCATCTGTTGTCCTCAAGTTCCCCTCACCACCAGTCCCAGCCACAACCCCAACCCCAGCCCCAATCCCAATAGCAATCCCGCCTCGTTCAAAACTTCCCCTGTCCGTTGCGCTGTTGTGCATTGTGTTGTTGATATTGCTGTCAATGATACTTTGAAATGCCTGCCTCTGAAAAGCAGCTGCAAGTGACAAGAATTTGTTGCTAGGCTGCTCTTGGCTTTCACAGCTTCTCTCTCTTCACACCCCAACCCTCAGTCCACACCCATTTCTGGCGGAGCCTCCCCCCGTTTTGTTGGTTTGTCTTCAGGGCTGTTGTGGAGCAGCGTTCGTGGCATGTAAATAACAACTTTGAACAAAATGCGACGCGGTCGGACCCAGCGACTTGAAAGGCCAAACCCGCCACAATCCTCCCCTTTCTCCATTTTCTCAGCTCACGCCACACGCCTCAATAGACTCCTCGCTTAAAGTTTGAAGCCCATCTGAAGTTGCACTCGACGAATTAATTGGCACTTCAAATCCATGACATTATGTACAACATATTTGCATCACATTTAGATACGACTCTGAAATATGAGATCGTTTTTATATTTCTGCATGAAATAATAATACTTATAGCTTTCATTTATCAAACATACACACCTGGACAGTAAAATATGTCTGACGACATTAATTTGATCATTTTAAATTTTATTTCTTACATTTGGCTACATTGTTTCTTCATTTTGTTGGTGAAATGGGTGCATTTTCCAGCAACTGAAGACAACTTTAATTTGTCCATTGATTTTCTTTGTTAATACAGAGGTAAGGACAGTCGGACACGTTGTGACAAGTTGCTCTTCTTTTTGGCGAGTGCAGATGCGTTTGCCATGAGTCCCAGTTAAATAAAACTTTCCGCATTTTTTGTCATATTTTATAAATCTTGTCGCTGCAGAAGCAACGTAACCAGTTCCCCTCCCCTCAACAACTGTCCCACTCCACGGCTGAAGAGGCATTGTTTTGCAACTATCGTTGGGCTCTTTACCCATTTTTCATTCGACGCGTAATCGGATGCAACTCGGCTTAGAAGTTTTGTAATTGTTGCGATGCTTGCCACGACAACAGCAGCAACTGCAACGACAACTGCAACTGAAACAGCAGCAACGCAAGATTTGAACCAAAAAAAAAAAACAAAAACTTTATCGAAAACACGAGTAAGGAAACTGACTGCATAATACTCTAGATAGTACTGTAATAAGTACGACTTGAGGCAGATTATCAATACACTCAACGCTTGGACAAAAATGCTGTTAAAAGCCAAATAAAATCCAGTGTATTCCGATTTAAATTCAAAAATAAATAATAATAATAATATTAACCAAAATTAAAGTTACATATTAAATGTTGTAAAATTAATAATTAATAAATCAATTAATATTTAAAATGGACAAGAATATAATAATTCTGGGGATATTTAAATTTAAACTGGTCCCACATTTATTGAACGAATTGAGGAAACCCAGATAAAAGGCAATCGGGCCAAAAGTTTTAAAGTATATGTAATATTGAAATCTCTACTACCCAATATACCTTCTTTACGTTCGATACGTTCGCTTTGGTGTGTCTGGTCGGGAGGGGGATGGAGAAATGGCTTAGGCCAGAGGCTTGCTTCATTAAAGCCCAGTTATGACACTAAGCGAAAAGTTGTGGAGCGTAAATTTATTTTTGGGTTGGCCCTAGGTCGACTAGTTGTAGTTTTCTTTTTGCTTTCGAACACGTGTCAACGTTGCGTATGATTGATGAAGACGGCTGAGAGAGCGAACCAATAGCAACAGCCCCAGTAACAGCAACAGCAACAGCAAAACAATAACAATAACAGCAAGGACATTGAACAAGCGTGTCAGGCACAATGATGAACTAAGTGCGTGTTTCTAGCAAGAATAACCCAAAACCAAAACCCAATGGCACAACCAGGCCAAAAGCTCCGGCAACGTCAGCCCGAAAAACCTTCTGCTCGGGTTCATTAAACTGATGGCAGCCTAATCGCATTTAGTCCCCACCCCGAACAACGGCCTCACCAATCACACAAAATAGCCCAAGAATTCGCCCTATTTTGAGTTGCTGACCAAGCCGAAACTCAATATTGATACGACGACGCACTAATGTCTTTCAATTATGTAAAATTGAGCCCGAAAGAGAGCATTTCATCTTGGCCTGTCAGTGGTATGTTGCAAGTACTGAAATCATTCAACTGCCAGATACCCTCAATTTAACCTTAATTAAATGTTGGCATTTTTTGTATGCTTTTGTGGAGGGTATTATAAATATACTCTGAACCTTTTGCAAATTTGTATAATCTAGTTGTGCTTGAGACAAGACAATAAAGGCAATATATATTATTTATCAGTATCAGCAGACGAGTCCATATAACCATTTTTGTCTGTTTATCTACCCACTTGGTCGGTTCAATTGTGGTCAAATGTAGAAGTCAAGAGGCTGACTCAATATACCGGTTCCTTCTTTTTTTTTTTATTTGCAACAACTAATTGTCCATGCAAAATATTATTATTATTATTAATTAAGATACGCTAATATTTTTGAAATATATCTTTTCAGTTTGCATAATTGCCCAACAGAAAGTTTAGCAGATAATTTCATGAGCTATTTGATGTAGCCAATAAGAGTGCATATATTTGTTTGTTAGTAGAAATGTAATTTTGTAAAAGGTTTCAACGGCTGCAGCCAAGCAATCGCAGCTTATACTACAAAACCCATTGAATTGCATGTGTTATTTGATGTGCATGGGGAATAAGCAATTCCGAGAGGCAATCAGAATCGGAATCGGAATCAGGAGTAGGTCATAAAGCAACTGCAAGATGAATCAATTTTATGGCAGCGGGCTCAAAAGGCACAGGGGTGTGTGGGGCTGGAGGTCATATGCACTTTGATGGCAAATAAAATCAGCTGGGAAAACAGCTCGAATGAGATAACAAGAGACTGAGCAAAGGAGTACTTATATAGAAATAGGTAAATAAATCCAAATACATACACACACACACACACACACATAAATATATATACATATGTATAAATATATAAATATATAAATATATATATAGTCACAAGTGAATTGCAATGTGTATTTGCTGATCAATTGAGCTGGTCGCCAACACATCAAAAACGATGCCGCTAATGCGACGCTTGACAATTGATGGGGGACTACCTCAAGGCATAGACACACACACACCCATACACACACTCCAACTACCCCGCAAATACGCAGATAGCCACCTCCGCCCTCTCGTTATCTTGTCAGCTTTGTTTTAAGTCATCTTGTTACACAATTTTGTTTATTTATTTTGATTTTGATTGTGATTTTGATTGAATAACTGCAAAGGCAAAGACGGTTGGATTTCAAACAGCTCTTACCTAAACCACCCCCCTCCCCCTCCCCTTCTCCTTCACCACTGTGTACCCCTAGCAAACCCCCTTTGCTTATCATGTTGTTGATTTAGCGCATTTACGCGCCCGATTTGCTCCATCAGAAATTTTTGTTGTTTTCCTTTTTTTACTTATTTTTTTTGTATAAGCTTATCGGCATTTGGCAAATTTCCAGAGGCGTTCGGATACTTGAATTTATTATTTTGTGTCGAGTCGGGTGGGGGGGGGAGGGATATAGCGGACTGGTGTGGATGCTGCTTATAAATATTTAAATGGCAGCTGCTTGACATGAAATATTATTGTCAAGAATGCCTGTCCACCTGCCGCAGTGCCAGTGTCAGTAGCAGTGCCGCATGTTGGCTGCACCCGTGCTGCAAGGCGGCGCCCTCACAGAGACCATCAATCATTATACCAGAGCCAAAACAGAAGCAGACAATATTCTGTCTCTCTCTCTCTCTCGCTCTCTCACTCTCACCAACAACTAGGAAAACGCTAAGAAATTAAAATATGTTTGATAGTGGAGTGAAATTGTTTTGGTTTACTAGGATCAGTTGGTCAAAACATGAGCCTAACAAGCATTGAGTACGTATTAACCCAATGACTTGCTTTAGCAACATCCCGTAAATAATACCTTTCAAATAAAACCGCAATAATTAAATAATCATCAGCTCAACAGTAGATACTCTAAAGACTTGACTTAACTTTCTGAAAAGCCAATAAACCTATTTTATGAAAGCAAAGTTTTTGGTACTTGTAATGCACTCCGGATTCCGTAGAAACAAACTAAGTGTGGCGTTGTAGCAAGTTTATCTCTTTGAAAAGCTAAAGCTTGCCCAATCTACCAGAATTAATAATTTAATTTGCTGTCAACATCGCAAAAACACTTCACAGCTAAGAAAATTTCTGAATGCTGAAAACACAACAAAGACAAGATACAGTGAAAGACAGCTTATTAGGCACAGAGTCAAAGAAAATAGGCTACTTTTTTACATAATCCTACCTAGCAGGTGGGGAAACCCCAGTGTATTGGGGTCATATATTAATTTAGGTGGTTAATACCTGTACCTACCATCGGTCTTTGGAATTTTTGAAAAATAATTAATGATTAGTTTATGGCAGGCAATTACTTGTTTTCTTTGACTCTGTGCCTAATAAGGTGTCTTTCACTGTATATAATAAAGTCAATTTAAATTAAGACATATGCTATGGAAACTACACTTAAATATTCACTTTTATTTTGAACCTATTTGTATTTAATTTTCCTTTGACTATCGCAATAATTTCAATTTAGGATAAACAAATAATCCATTAACCTGTTATTATTATTATTTTGTTTTAAGTGTTTATTTGATTAGTCACTTCAATTGTTAATTAATTCAAAGTTTTTGTTTTTCAAAAAAGTGTTGTCATTTTTTAGTTGACATTAAATAAATAAAATCACCAACCAACATTTAGGTCTCTGAATAAATAAAGTTATACAATCAGATTCATATATTCAACTCGGCTGCTGAGCTTGGAGCTCATCCCGCAAATCGATTTACAACAGTACATCAGTATTCCATAAATTGTAGGTTTGCAGGCATATATTATGTATTTATATATATCTTCTAAGGCATATGCTTTCTTTGTAAAGATTTGTCGATAATAATCGACTATCGAAGCAATCGAGTCTGGTCCGCTTAGCTCAGACTCGCAGCTATTGAAATTGAAATGTAAAGTTATTTCAACTTGCAATGGTAAAGTCAATTGAGTTGTTTCCTCACTGCTGCGGGCTGGTTGGCTCTGTGTGTGTGTGCCTATGTGTGCGTGTGTGTGGTGTGTGGAGGGTGTGAATGTTTGCTGCAAAACTCTTTAAGCTGCTACTCGAGACTTTTGCAATGGGAGCTTTAAACAAATTAAGTGCCACAAGGCGGGCATTTCACTTTATTGTCATGTGGCCTTTCCACTGACTCGACTCGACTCGCTTGCTTGTTGTTATTCATTTTACCTACCACACACACACACACACATATACACATATACGTACTATATATTTAATATATATATATATATATATATAATATGCATATATATAAATATACAGCAAGAGCACCTGCCAGTTGGCAGTGACTAACCAGTGGCTGACTGGCTGACTGGCTGACTGCTCGACTGCTTGACTCTGGGTCTCGGTCTACACTTGAAAAAATAGTAGAAAATTGCGATTGTTTTTCTAAAAGCCAGTCTAAAAGTATTCATGTAACTATATTTTCAAGCACTTTCTTTTACATATAAATAAAGTTTCGAATAACACACTTATTTTTGACAAATATGTTTCTCACGAATTACATTTTTATACGTGTGTTTTTTACACATGAAAAATTATTTCTTATTATGCACATAAATATATATTTATTGAGAGCACATTTTTTTGAGTGTGCCTAGCTGCTTCTTGCTGCCTGGCGACTTCGCTTGCTGTCTTGTATTTATTTTGGGGGGCGCCATTTACTTATACGCTCCACTTGCTGCACTTGCGACCCCACCTAGGAAGCATGCATATACAGACACACAACATGCACAGATTCACACACTAACAAACACACACACACACACAATAGACATCAACTTATGGTCCTAGTAAAAGACTTGGACAAAGCAGGCAGCAGTTGCGAAACGGAAATCAACGGCATGCGGATATTAACCAAAGGCAGCAGGAAGAGCAAAGAGGTCGATTTTCCATCAAACTGGTCGCCAGAAAGAGTATAACCACAAGGTAGTGGACAAAGAGAGAGGTAGAGATAGAGATAGAATATGAGATAGAGGCTTAGAAACGAATGTATGATGTTTTCGTAACATATACTAAGTGAATGGACCATAATTAAAGTCAATCAACACCGGCGATCACAATATCAATGCGAATGTCAAGCAAAGAGAAACAGAGAAAGAGAGGAGAGAGAGAGAGAGAGAGAGAGAGAGAGAGAGAGAGAGAGAGAGAGAGAGAAATGGCTGGCAGACTGAAATACATAAACATATCAATTGAGACAGAATCGAGAACACGAACAATATTAAAATTCTTTATTACATGTCAAATAAATATAAACCATTTATTTATTGCCCTTGTTGATTCCATCTCTATCGATTTTGAAATAAGTGGGCATATTCAAATCTGTGATGACCTGCAAAATAAATATGGTACACTTATTTATTGTTCATGTTCCTTATTCCACCTCTCTTGCTAAGATATTTTTGGCAGCCTTGCGATATACATTATAGAAATTTTATAATTATTATTATTCGCATATTTCTGGTGGTACTATTAGATCTATATAACATGATAACAGAGTTGCTTAAAAAATGAACATTGGGTAATTTTCCATTCGCAAGAAAAAACATATTTGGTTTCCCATTAATTGCACAATACTAAAAATGAGTTATGAAGAAATTGAACAAGAGACAAGAGTTGTAAGTAATTAGAAAAGGAGCAAAAGAAATAAGTCGAATGACCTAGTTGAGGACATTAAATGCTGCTGCTGGGGGCCAAATTCTACCTAGTTAAATAATCAGGTGCCATTGACAGAGTAGCTTCAAGTAAAACAATAACCCTCACCACACACCACTACATACACCCCAGCCCCACACCCGTATCGCTGTCGTTGTTAAAACAAAGGACCCCGTAGCACAAGTTGTAACCTTTGATGAAAAGTTTTTCGCAACTTTGGCAAACGACGAAAACGAAAACGAAAATGAGAATGAGAACGAGAACGAGAACGAAATGAACGAAGCGAGCCAACGACTCGATTTTCATTATCAGGCAAAGTTGGCAACGCTAATTAACAGACCCTGCGCCCCGCCTCCCTGCAACAGTGTGCAGTGTGTGTGAATTTGTGGAAGAGGGGGAGGGCGAGGGGGAGATTGTGGGGGGGTGAGATCTCTGTTAGCTATTGTGCTATTCCAGTTTTAGCAACAAAACTTTTGCCGCTGTTTCGCTTCTCTAATACACATATAAAATTAGAGCTGAAATTGAAACGAAACGAACCAAAACTTGAAAATATCATTAAGTATGTGTGTGTGTGTGTGTGTGTGGCATGATGTGCATGTGTGAGTGCTGTAACAATATACCAAAAAGCATATCATCGATACCCGTCAACCATCAGCTTTAACTTGAAGTGATTGTGCTCTTATTGAGCATGTATTCAATTATATGTTTATTTTGTGAACAAAATTGACATTAAGGAAATAAAATTATTTTATGCACAAATATCTCATTATTACTGGAACGTATTTTAGCCAATATCTTAATATGATATTCGAAATGAAGAGATATTCCACTAAATGCCTAAAATATTGAAAGAAGATTATCGTTATTTTCAAGACAAGACATAAGACGATACATTTATATTTCTTTTAACTTATTGATTTCTCAGTATAGAATGTCTTACTTTACTGGGACCTCTTCTGACTATGCCCAATTTACTAAGTTGACTTTTTAGTCTATAATGTCCTATCAAGAGACCGCTGAGTATTCCAAGTCTATACTTGCACATGGACATTGCTTGCCTATATTATTTCTGATTAAAGCGACACAAAAAAACATTTGGCTTGTCTGAGATCTGACCAGGTGGCTTTGCCCGGTTCGATTGCCACAGATTGTCATCCTTCGTTGGTTAGTTATCACAGTAAGATTCTGGTCCTATTAAGGACCACTCTGCACGCATTCCCTGCTATGTTCCTAAACCAAATTATGTTTATTAATGCGCAATATTAATAATACAAATAATATTACATATATAACGAAGTTCGAACTATTTGTTATTAGCTATCCATCACCGTACTTGAAAATTGTGAGCAAACTAAAGCATACCCTATTGATTTTTCTGTATGCCGAGATTAGTATTCATTAAGGAGTGCCTTGGGTTCTTTCAATAGCTGACGGTTAGGCATCCACACACACACACACACAAATGCACGCATACAGCAATCAGCAAGATGAGCTTCTAATATACATGCACACACACACACACATATAAATGTATATCTGTATATGCAAAAACGCACATTAATGTGTTGGGCCTAAAAGTCATTGAAGCAAATAGAAGCACTTTATGATTGCTCTCTCTCTCTCTCTCTCTCTCTTTCTCTTTCTGACAGTTTGCTGGCGTTTGTTTGTGAGAGTGAGTGTGTGCGTGTGGCAGCACTTTGTATCGACGCTTGTGTTTGTGTGTGTGTGCGTATGCGTGTGTGTGTGTTCTCTTGCTATGAAATTGCATTTCATGAATGGTAATGTGCTATGATGTGGAAGTACACCCCAAAAACCACCTAACAATAATACACACACATATCTCCCCTTTCCCCACCACAGCCCGATCCACTCCGAATTCCAATTTCAGTCGCTGTCCGTTTCCTTAAGAGCTACAAAATATGAAAATGGCAATAACAACAACAATAACAAAAAACGCCTATCGAACACATCCATGCACAAAAGTCAAAAGGTGCTCAATATTCATATCATTTGCTGATTGTGGTTGTTGTTGCTGTTGCTGCTCATTTAAGCAGTTGCAGAAATATGCTAGAGGTAAGAATCGAAAGCACTTTGAATTTGACCAACAAGTGAAACCAGCTAGCAAATATGGTAATGGAGCATTTGGTTTATGGACCAGTCGCATATATGCGGGCGATCAATAAGTTCAAAACTTTTTTATTCATAAGGCCAATAGATGTATGGAGATGGCAAGAGAGAGAGAAAGAGAGAGAGGGAGAGAGATAGAGATAGAGAAAGAGGGAGGGAGGGCGAGAGAAAGATATTTATTGAGACGATGAGTTTAATTTCAGAAGCAAATAATTGGCTGAGCTTATGAAAAGATAGAATTTAATCAAACATATTTTAAAATTGCTCAAAGGAGGGAAATTTTTGATAGAGAAAGCTAATTGATTTGTTCAGATCCCATTTGAGAAATTGAGGTAACTGTAAAAACAAATCTAAATGAATTTTTTTTCCCAATTATATGAATCAACATTAAATAAAATATAAAATGATCATTATACCCAACAGTTCGAGAAACAAAAATTGTTGCCTCTTATATTGTATCCGAAGTTATGTTGAGGCCAGCGCCCTATTATGATACATTAAGTCACTAAGCCGATTGGGCTTCAACTTGATATACAGATCTACTTCTACTAACTTATTGAAATGCATTTCTGTTGTTATAGAGGGCATTCAAAACAAAATGCAAACATTTTTTATTTATACTCTCTTTTCATTCATAAACTTCGATCTCCACTTTTCTTTCTTTTCCTGTTCAAAGATTACAAAATGATCTTGACAGTTTTCAAGCCTGGATTTATTACAAATGTAAATTAATGTCTTCTTATAGGCGAATGCTCTCTTTGATTAATTGATTTCATCATGGCAAGCCACTCAACTTGAATATTCTTTTAAATCAATTTTCCTCCTCTTTCTCATCAAACTTGTATTTCAAACTGTGCTTCATCTGTAACACATTTTGAATCTTATGCTTGTTTATCGTTTAATTTTTAGTGGTAGTATCACATAAAAAATGTGCAGAACCAAACTATCAATGAATGAATGAAACTATCAATTAAATATACTTGTTAAGCTGGTCTCTATCATAATTATTTGTGAAATCGTGTCTACTAAATTGAGGCCAATCAAAAATAGTAAGGAATAAATGGGTTAATTCAAATTGAATGAATTTCAAGCTGAATTTAAAGGAGCATTTGCTGAAATGCTGTGGAAATATGAAGCACATTCATTCGATTGTATAACTATTTTACATGGCAACACACGCGTAGTGAGAAATTCAAATCATGGAATGAATTACTAATTAAACTTGCAATTAAAGTGCATTGCCAATTAACTAACGTGACCAGAAACAGAACTCGCAAACAATCAAACCAAACAAAACAGACAACATATGAATATTGATGCATATTTCCAAATAAACGGTTGAAACCCAACCCAATACATCCCCACTGGTTTTTGGGATTTTCCATTTGACTTGGTGCTTGTATTTTCATAAATTTAATTAAAGGATAATGTTAAGGGATATTAACATAATAAATTCATTGTTTGATTTAAATTAAATCAACCAAATTTGCACTTAATAAAACGGGCATATGACATCTTGCCTTCGGCAAAGTCATTCCTCTAAAATTTCAAAATTGAGTATATCTAAATTCGGCTATCATTTATTACACTTTGAAGTGAGAAACTAATGGATTTTTGCTCATTTTTCTCGCAAAAGTGAACAATTCATCCTGAAAGCGACTTAAACTTGAACCTTAGCATGTTTTAAATAAGTATATATCAAGAACTGTCAGTTTGATGTGCACGTTATCCGCTCATAAGGCGATTAATGCTCAAATATTAATTAATATGCAGAGAATGATTGGCTAACATTAGCTATACAACAATTGAGAAGCAATTGCCATCGATGATGGTGATGATGATATGCATATCAATATGTTACAGATGAATGCAGTTCTTAAAGGATTTGCATTTTGACCCCAGGAATCTACATTCTACTGGCATCCTTCGGGGCATCAGTTAACAAACTTGGCCATGTGCGGTCTGTTCCAATAATATTGCTAATATTGATGGCCTTACGGGCAGGTGACAATACAAATAAGAACACACGACTTAAATTGTCTTTCCCCTCTCTCTAAATCCTGTAAGCCCCACCATACCCCACTCTCCGAACTCTGCGTGTGTTAAATGAGCCAATGCTAATAAGTACATAAATTAACCATGACTGCATCGATTAAATTTAATTCAAGTATATTGCAGCGATTACATCGAAGCTTTGCTTCACTTAAACATACACTACAAATGTGATATTCCTGCAATAATCTTCTATAATTCACAACTTATTGTGCTCTACGCTAAACTAAAACAATTCCTGAAATTGTAATCAAATGTGTATGTTCAACTACAAACTAAATAACGATAACAATGACAATGAAAGCAAAAATAAAGATAACAAAAATTGTTGGCGGAAAATTTGTCTATTGTTTTTTGCGACACAACTTCAAATGAATGTTTTCACATGATTTGCAATAGGTCATTTCATTTTTTTTACTTATGTCCTCAAATTGAAATTAAAAACAAATAAAATAGACAAGCAGAAATAAATAACGTGCCCAATATTAAATATCCTTGCCGACTGTGGACCATAATTGCTGGCAATTAAATTTCACTATAAATGTAAACAATCATTTGATTGTTCCTTTGAAAACGCAACATCGAAATAAGGACTAAACCTTACTATGAAGGAACCTCATTACTGGCTACTAGCCTAAAACGAAAGTTAATCTGGATACCCAACAATAGTTAGCTTGAAGACTTAGACTGTGAGTTAACTTTATAAAAAGCAAAAATAAAATTGTCATTCAATTTTATCTGATTTAGTTTTAAGCTTAAATAATGAACATACATACACACATACAAATGTAATAAAACAGAGATTTGAAAATAGCAATGATCAACTTTATATTATTGTATTCCCAGTATGTGAAATAACTCAAAAATTTTCATTCTCCTCGATAGTGTATCACAAAAATTATATCAAATGCCGCAAATGGTCTAGGAACACCAAAATTTGCAAATGTGCATATAAAACATAAAAATAAATTTGTGGCCATGCTTAAAATCATAAATAAATGCATAAAGCAGAAAATGCATCAGGCATTTCACATTTCATTTTCACAAGAACAACAATAATAGCAAATAATTGAAGAGGAAGCAGAAAGCTATAAAAACAAAACATTTGGACTGCTAATTGACTAAAGTGCCTCTGTTCGGTGTCCATTTTCGGAAATGTGTATGACCACATACGCATATTCGTATATGTGTGTGTGTGAGTGAGTTTTTGTGTATTTAGTAAATGAAAAATATCACTTTTGACCCATTTAAATGACTATCGACGCAAAAGAGTCAAATAAGAAATATCCTGCAATATACAAAAGATACTAGATAATAATAAAAAGTATTAGTAATTCTCAGATAGAATAAGACTAAAACAAAAGCCTCCCCTGTCTATAGTCTTAACACTAAAGTAAACCTATCACTAAAGATTAAAATCGAAATAGCATAGTTTATAAAACAAGTTTGAGTAGAAAGAGATAGAAAATTTATGATACTCTTCATCAGAGATGGCTGTCCATCTCGGAGGTATAAATTGCACCAATCAGCAGTTTGTGTAAGAGGAGTGGTTTCGCGATCAGAAAACCAAAAAAGGAAAGATTTATTAGTCATGGTATGCAGGCATTATTCTGGTAAGCTAATATTATTATTCCAGTTAAGACTCTGACGTGTAAAAAAATTAAGATGGTTTTTGTACAGATTCTATTCTATACAATTGGGAGTCCATATAAAAACTCGAATCATTCGCTCTTTTCTTCAATATATATATATATTTTTTTTAATAATAGAAGTTAAAAAATGTTTTTAGCTGGCCCGTAAGACATGTGATTCAGCTTGATTCTGTTAAAAAACTGCATTTCTGTCTAGATGATGCTGCATGTCCTTGAGCAATTCTTCGTCGAAGAGTGCATCCGCATCCGCATTCGTTTAGACTAAGCGCAAGAGATACGAAATTATTTAATAGATCGGATGGAACTGATACAGCAAAATGTCACCATAAAATGTTGTTGGATTTGAGCCCATACTGCGTATGTGTGTTATTACGGAGCGTTTGAATGGTTTGATGGCAAAGGAGGAAGAGTATGTTGGTTAGGCCACTGCTGTCGCTCGTTGCTCTATGAATAATAGGAATGGCATAAAAAATGCAACCGAAAAATTATGCAAATATGCAAATAAATATCTCTAAAACATTTGTTTCAATTTCCCCACACAAGCCCAACCCCCCACTACCCCAAAAGAGCACACAGCACTCTGCAGCAAACGGATGCGCCACATGATGTTGTACAAACGATTGCCAGCATGTGTGTGTGGCTGGGTGTGGTTGTTCGACAAAGCGAATGCACAAAAGATTTTTGTGTGTGGCCCATAAATTTACAGCAATGTCATGAAATTTAGCAGCAACAAAAACCATAGGTGCCCCCAACCCCCATCGTCATCACACCACACCATCCTTCAAGAGCACACCCCCACAGTAAATTGTGATTGAGGTTGGGTTGGCGGGTGGTGGAAATTGTGGCGTAAAAGCATGTTGCAAAAATGTGTTGCATACTTTTGTGCACAGCTCTCGATTGGCATCATTAAGTCGTAAATGTGCGGCATCAGCACAAGGAAGGTGGTGGGGGAGGGGGAGGGGAGGATGGGGGTGGTTTGTGTGATGCTGATAGATGGGGTTGGTGGTGTTGGTGGTGTTGGTGGTGAGGTGTTTGAGAAGTGGGTGATAGCAATGCATCGGCGGCCTGCCACATCATTTAGTGTTCATTAAAATAAATGCGTCACATATTCTTGCATTGCTTAATAAACCCTCCCTGCCCCCATTTGCTCACTATGAGAGAACACCAACCCCAATCCCAAGCCCAAGCTTGCAGCCCGCTCGCCACACACATAGCTGTGTCTCCAACAACGCTGCAAACAACACTTGACATTTTGCGGTGTTTTAATTTGGCACACGTTCAACTGCCTCCCAATTGCCGGCGTTGACGTCGACTTCAACGTCGGTTGCGCAGCGTTCATGCTGCCAATACTCAATTTTCTGTTATATTTGTTTCATTTTTTTGTACTTTGGCCAAAATGGTTATCATGAAGTTGTGCATTCAGCATCTGCGACACCCAAAACAAAAAAGTACCATCAACGGCAGAGTCAATCTATCTCCATATCAGTCTGTCAGTCTGTATATCTTTCTGTCCGCCTACATGTATACCTTGACATCAAATCGAAATTTTATAACGAACGGGGCAAGTCAAAGGGGATATTTAAATGAATGGAAAAATACAATTGCATGATGGCATATAATAAGGTTTAAGACTTGCTTACATGGTATCCGTAAGTCGAGCTCTCGTTCGCTCTCTTTACTGTAGTTCTTTTATTCGATTTGTATTATTTTGTATTGGGTTGTGGCAAATGAGTTGCCAGTTTGGATTGAGGGGGCCGTGGGGGTTGCTTGGGTAGCTGCAAAGTGCCATAGAACTGGGATTTCGAAAGTAAAACCTCTTACGGGATTACCAGAGATTTTGAGTTAAGACACTCGATAATTGGCATGTGCTGCGTTTGTATACCAACAAAAAGTATCTATAAAAATACAAATTTTGCCCTCATTAATAATGACTTGACTACTTCTTCTATCGATTGTGGTATTTTTCAACAAATATACACATACATATATATTAACTTTGCAATATTTATTATGGTTTTTTAAGTGTACCTGAAATATACGTTTATATCAATGCCACAAGGCATATCAGCTTATCTGAGTGTGAATAGGTGAACATATTCGAGGCCGCAGCACTGAACAGTGTCAAGATAATTAAGTTTACGACGATGCTCCTGCGGCACTCAGTGTCAGTCATAACGTGCTGGCCTGGCCGGGATACATTAGCGAGATAGGCGCCAGCTTTTGCTTTATTTATTTGAATGCTATCATCGCATGGACAAAGAGCGGGGCATTAGGTCGGGTGATGAGCGACGGGTCAGGGGAGGGCAACTGTGTCTTTTATCGCCTTTTCATCGGGGGCTATACTGCATATTGCATGAGATGCTGCCATATGAAAATTTATGTGTGTGAGCGACGACCATATGTATATGCACCCGCACACACAGATCTACATACTTATATAGAGACATCGTTTAAATTTGAACGTGTGTTTCACCACTCGACAGTGGAAGGAGAAGGAGCAGGAGCAGAATGAACCACAAACATATCCTTATCGATGTTGCCTGTTGTCACTGGCAATTTCAAGCAGCAGCAGCAGCAAATGTTGCAATGTGTGTATTTATATATGTGTGTGTGCTGATGTGGCCGCACTCAGTTATAGATTTCTTAGGGGACTCTGTTTATTATCCCTTTTTTTATATCCTTTCGCCTGGGTTTTTTATTTATTGATGTACATTTGAGTTAAGGGCGAACGGCGTCGCCGCATTCGTTTGCCATAACTGATGCCGTTATTCTTTCTTAACCTCCCCAGTCCAACTGTTCCCCTGCCACACACATGCACAGAACGAAAAAAATACGGCGATTATCCATTTAGTCCAAGTAATCCTTCGACTTTCAATTACAATCCGTTATTTGAATTTTTGAGCATACATCTGCAATTTGGTTAAAATGTTATTTATTCTTATTTTGCCTACAAATTCTTTTTTTTCAAATGCAAAACAATATGTCGAATGAGACATATGCACATAAGACAATGATTTCTTTACTAGTCTTTCAAGCACTTTTATCTCAAATCAACCACTTGACTCATTGACAGTTAATTTACACATATGTGTAATAAGTTGAGAATCGAGCCGTTGTCTGATTGACATCATGTTTGATTTCTTACATTTTAT
Source organism: Drosophila nr. perissopoda 5 BK-2023a (assembly GCA_035044105.1). Taxonomy (NCBI): domain Eukaryota; kingdom Metazoa; phylum Arthropoda; class Insecta; order Diptera; family Drosophilidae; genus Drosophila; species Drosophila nr. perissopoda 5 BK-2023a. The sequence goes on along the minus strand of JAWNMK010000620.1, from coordinate 402,582 downwards.
TTACACATTTAAAATATTCCGTAATGCAAATTTGGCTTAAAGAAGTTTGTGTTGATTCTTTTTTTTTCAGTGTATGCATGGCCATGGTCCGTAGCTAGGACACGTGGACCACAGCTCCTGCTGCAACTCCTTCTTCAACTTCAGCTCCAGCGGCCCGTAATACAAATATTGCGCACACGCCACGTTCGCCCCAGCGGCAACATAGTAGCCCCTGACCATATTGTATGAGTGGGTTTTTGTGTGTGTGTGTGTTTGTGTGTTTATATGTGTGTGTGGGTGAATATGTGTGCTGCTAAAGCGATCAAAAGTCAACGGCAACTGCCATATATATTGAACTTGCCGAGCAATGCCAGCAACCGTAACGGTTCCGGTTACGGTTCCAGTTACGGCATCAGTAAAGTTGTTTGCTTTAAAACTAGTTTGAGTCGTCGCCTCTCCAAATCTCCCCACTTATCCCCACACCATACTCTTCCTAGCATACCACTAACTTCAAACATCAGATACTCGCTTCACCGCCTGAATGCATTTTTTAAATGGGATTGGACACAAATTGTGCCACTCCGCTTCAAAGCTAGCTTATTACTTTACGCAGTTTCTAGTTTCTGTATTTACATGATCTCAGTTGTGAGCACAGCTAAAGAGCTACACATTCTGGCAATAGCGTAAAAAATTTGTGATCTAACAAGCATGCTCACATCTCAAATGTAATTGTAAGTTTTTGGAAACCAAACGATTGTTCCTATGAAAAATACAGATATGAAGTGAATTTATATGTTATTTACTCAACTCATAAAAAAATCGAGAAAAAATGAATAATACAGTTCTGCTTAAGTATGTAGCACGCTGACGGAAGCATCTACAACCTTGCAGAGTATATATATTCTTGATCAGCATCAATAGCACAGTCGATTAAGCCATAAGAGCGAGAGACATCAAATTGCCGTGAACAGTTAAAGTAAATTTCATTTTGTCGATAACAGCCACTGTTTGGCGATACAAATGCATATTCTACTGCATCAAAAGACACAATTAGTAAAGATATTAAATAATAATAATAATTAGTAAAGATATTAATAATAATAATTATTAAATACTAACTCAATCAACTATTAAAACTTATTGTTAAATAAAGATAATCGAGAGGAGTTGAAAAGCGCATTCCAACTTGTTTTTAAAGAAACTTAAATTTTGATATTTTATGATTAGTTGTTTATTGTACCAGTTACAACATTTATCGGATTTTCTATTGGCACAAGTTACCTCAATGAAAAAATGATGGCTTACATTTTATTGATATGAATGCGTTATTGAACAATCCTTGATTTCTGCCAATCATTAATAAATGGTTATTTAGTCGTTTTGCTATTGTTTCTGCCCGTTGATTTGTGCTCTGCAGTTGTTCATCATTGGCATTTGTGATCCATTTCACGAACCACTCGATGCTGCGTGTGGCGCCAAAGTCGCAATCATAATTGATTTAATTTTAATTGGAGAATTGGCGCAAAACTGCAATTGATGCTGCAACTGAATCTGGAACTGAAACAAAAATGCGAATGCCAAGTGAACCAAACATGACAGCCACGTTACGCCCGAAGGCAACGATCGATTTGCCATTTGCCATGGCAAATGGCATTGTACACAACCGTTCGTCTAAATATTTCAATTCAACATTGGCAGCTATCTAATGCGTTTGGTATTTGACTAAATTTACACCGAGCCTTACACTGTGTTGTTAAATCAAGGACATCTCTTGATTCGAGTACAAGACATATCGATATTGAATAGAACGCATAGAATCGAAAGCGAGGCATCCAATAATACAATGAACAACCTTGAATCAAATCACTTTAGGATATTCATTAGACTCTTATTAAACTCCAATTTAGATAGTATATTTTATTCAATTATGCTGTCATCTGCCAATAATAATCATATAATATTAATTTTGATTTAAAGATGATAAGTGTAAATTCCGAAATTTGTTATCTGTACTCACATAGGGAAAGATAATTACATATCTATAATTGTTTTGAATAACATTTCATGGAAGAGCGATAACTGACTTCAACATATAGAATAATTGACATTCGATTTACAGTATATTTAGGAGAATAATTCAAAATAATTTGAATATTCCATTCCCTGATAATTGTGTTTTATAGATCAAAATTATCAAGAACTAAATAAATAAATAAAACTAAAGCTATATATTTATTGATAGATCTCAGCTCATTTTTTGGAATTCCCCAAATTCCAATTTCTGTTTAACGAATATCGAACCTATTTAGTTGAGCTGCACTGTTTGCGTATTCCTCTCTCTTTTTTGTTGTCTATCGCTATCTGCTTTTCCCTCCCTTTCCCTCTCTCGCTGTCTCTTTTTGCATTTGAGCTGCAGCTGAATCATATTTAATATTGGCTTGTCACGTGAATTTAACTGTGCCACGTTCGAGTCCACTTGCAACTGCATTTTCATTTTGCCTGGCCAAATGCGAAAGTGAAATGCGAGCCTCGAAAAACAGGGAAGGAAAAAAAACGGAAAAAGGAAAAATTACACAAATCAAAAGGACAAACCAAAAAACCTATTAAAAAACAGGTAAGAATAGAATATTGTAGTCGTGTGAGCTCGACTACGAAATACCGTGCACCCAGCTGTAAAATTTACTCTCATTTTATATTTCTGCTTGCTACATAAAATACACAAGCCCATAAAATGGCCTCTTTTAGCCATTTATTTCTTATCCGATCTTGATGAAGTTTGGGCACTTGGTCGATAATATGCAGATGCAAATTATGAATTAATTAGAAGATTCTGCTTTTATAATTGTAGCATTTGTTGCTATCGGAAATCGAAATGTATCGATATTCAGTTGTCCATAAAAATTAAGCAAACCTGATCTGCGCCGGATACACGAGAACTTATGTTCCAAAATTGAAGTCTGCAGCTCTTATAGTCTCTGAGATCCACGTGTTCATACAGACGGACATGGCTATATCGGCTCGGCTGTCGACCCAGATCAAGAATATATATAATTTATGGGGTCGCAGATGCTTCCTTCTGCCTGTTACACACAGTTCTTCAAAACCATTATACCCCTCCTACTCTTTTTTTATGGGTTCAGGGTATAAACAAAGCAATCGGGAAAATGTTTAAAATTGCTATTTGAGTTCAACATTGAATAAAATCCGTCGAAAATGTTAGTAGTACTTAGTTTCATTGTTTTTGGTTTTTATTTTTTAAGGGGCAAGTGGGAGAGGAAAAGGTGTGCCAACTAAATTAGGAAAATCAGTTTTCACTTGCCACGTTTTCATACGGCCAACGCGTCGGCTACGTAAGCTAGCCAAGTTGAAAACAAATTTGGGAAATCTGAATTACATTTAATTATGGGACCAAATGTAGCAGGTAGAAGTTGCCACATGCCACATCGATTGATATGGCTTCATCTAGAAATTAAATTTACATAAGCTTTCATTTCAATCTAATTTTACTTTATTTAATAAATTGTTTGAAACTTTCTTTCTACACGTTGTACGAGAATGAAAAATATCAAATGATTGTAGCATGGCACACCAATCTAGACACATTGTTTGTCGCACTCAAAGACATTCCCATAGAGTATACATGTTGCAAGCTACACGCTTCAAGGGCAACGAAAGAGAACACTTTTCAATTAATTGCATCTGCGTTGAGTACAATAAATGTACACAATTTTAAAGAGCTCTCTGCGAACAAAGGCTATTAAAAAGAAGAAACGAAAGAGCTAAAAAAAAATATGGCATTTGAGTATTTTTATGTGGGTCCACACGGGTGTCCAGATTAGTGGGCGATATCGGTCGAAAGTAGCCCCAAACGAAGCAAACGGCAAAGTCAACCAGGCCACGCCTGAGTGACAGGGGCTATCAGGGAGTTTCGATCACAGTCAAAATGTGAATGAGCATGTGGGTGTATATGTGTGGATGTGGATGAGGTACAACCCATGTCACGACAGCTTGTTGCGATTGCGACAAGCAGCAGCAACAAAAGTGCAAAATAAATAAATTAAATTGTTAGAAAATGTAGCAAGTTTTGTTACACCTATTCAAAATAATCAAATGGGGTATCATGGAGCGATGCAAACAGAGAGAAATCACCTCCGATCCCAAAATGTATATTCACTCTTCCCTTTTTCCCCTAATTTAGTTTAAAATATAGTTTTGAAAATTCGTTTTTGCTCTACATTTGGCAGCGATATTAAACTCACGTTCAGTAAAAAACCAATTAGAATATTAATATTGCAAAAATGTTATTATGTACATTTAAACGCACTGCATTTAAAATAAATATATTTTAAGAAATCGGTCTAAATAGGCATGGCATATACATACATATGTGGAAAGATATAAATACTATAAGAGCTATTAACCTCCAATTTGGAATGGAATGGAGAACGCTGAACAAGTTGATTTTTTTTGTTACAAATTTATCGTATGATATATACACAAGTTATCCACGAATCAGTTTCAGGCTGCGTACAGGGTATCACCTAGTAGGACACACTCGCTCGTTTGCTGTTGTTGTTATCCACCCCCGAAAAACATCGCATGTTGCATACGAAATAAAGGAAAGGAAAACGAAATCGAAACTTGCCAAAGTTGATTTGCTGCACGTTTGAATTGTCATTGGCAACAAGAGCAAAGAAGTCTTTGAGGCGTGCACTCATTAGGAATCGCATATACATACAGTGGCTCAAAGCTTAATTGGAACAGTGTCAAGTAAAATATGTAATTGCCTGCCATAAACTAATTATTCATTATTTTTCAAAAATTCGAAAGACCCGTGGTAGGTACATATATTGACCACCAAAATGAATATATATATATAATACATATTTTACTGGACACTGTTCCAATTAAGCTTTGAGCCACTGTATATATATACTTATCACACTTTTGCAACTTTTGCAAGTTTTGAGCGTAAGCAAAACAAAACAATTCCATGAGATTTGCAATTGTCGAATGAAATGTATGGGCGAAATTGCTTTTGGGAAACACATGCGGTGCTCGGAACAATTCATAATAATTGTGTTTAGCTGCTTTGGCACTTCAACTAATTAAGTCAATTTATCATTAGCCTGCACAATTTTCTATGCAACCAACTTGGCTGCTAGGCCCCTCCTCACCAAAATCCCATCCCAGTTCAGTCCAGCCCATTGACATCTTGGCCTCGTCGTCGTCGTTGTCGTCATCTCTAATGGCAGCTCGTTAAATTTATTGCGCATACGCCCCCGTATACCTGGAAAGCGTTGTCGGCGATTTGTGAGCTTCACGAGCTGCTTTAAATGTTAAATGCGCAAATTACGGCGCACGTGCCGCACAGCCATTGACTGTGGCACTGTGGACGTTGACTTTGTTGACTTTGCCTCCTAGCTGCGCCTAACGGCCGCCCCCACACGGAGTGGGCGTGTCACGACAGCAGCGTTGCAACCAGTCTGCCTCTAGTGCTTTTGAAGGCGAAACAAATGCTTTGATATTTATTGCCAACTCAGTCAGTCAATCAGTCAGTCAAGCAGTTTGACTGACACTCACCGTCATCATCCTGAGACACGCGCCTCAAGACTCAAAACATCCGAGGCTACACTCAGATTAAAAATATGCCCAGTATTGAGAAAACTAAACCAAAATTGAATCCACATTTGACCATAGCTAGTTTTTTTTTTTGCAGAATAACTTTGATAGGGTCCTGCAATATTTAAATGTCGAAAACAGCAAGTGTTGAAGATAAAGTCCGAGTCTGGCCATGCTTTGCTCTATTGTCTGTTGTTAATGTGTGCCAGACTTAAGTGTGGCCAGCCCCCAAAAATATAGAAACGCAAACATTAGCCAATATATATGTATATGTATATATCTTTTAGTAAAAGCATTAGTTAGGGTGTCTGCGTGCAAACATAAATTATGCCTAAATACATATACTACTTAAGATAAAAAGTTGGCATTGTCAGTTTACCATTTTGGGGTAGATGGAAAACTAAACTAAATACCATGTACTTGTGATATCCACTTCACTGCTTAGAGTATAGCTTTATGTACAAGAAGAATGCTGCACTTGACATGATCATATTGTGATAAATAACATATTTTCTATATATTTCTATTCTTAATTCTATAGTATATTTTTCTAAAATCTAAAAAGAAAATGTCAAATTTTTTTTTTAATATGTATACACTAAACTGGAACAAAATTCTTGTTCATTTATGTTTAACCATTAGTATTTTATGATTATGACTTATAACATTCTTTATAGCTTATAGATTATTGTAATTAATTTGAAAAAAAAAACTTGTGCGGAGATTCGAACTTGAGGATTCTAAAAGAAAGGAAATGAATTTTTACTTTTAAATTTATTTCTTAACAATAGAAAACAGTTCTCAAACAAAATATAGTTTACAAGTCTTTGTAATTTAGCAAAATTATTTTTAAGTGTATTTAGAAGGATAATATATAAAGTGTACTAAATTGATTATATTACATATAAATGCTACTTTTTTGCTTGTAATTTTCAGAGCTACTTTAAGCTGAAGATTATACGTTTGTGTGTGTGTATTTAGCAAGCCTATTAAAAAGTAAGAGAGTTGCAAATTATTGCTCGCTTAGCATCTAGAATTTTGGGATGGATGTTGCATAGAACTGCGGCACGGCACTAATTAGATCGTTCCACATTTTCATGGGGCCTGGTGGCTGGTTGGTGAGGGGGTGTAAGGCTGTTAGGGTGTGTGCCTGTCGACAGACCTTAACCTTTAACCCTTATCATATAAATAGCCAGAGCCAACAGAGGCGTCCCCGACGGGTTAACACAGCTCACTAACGGGTCACGCTCGAATATTGCCCTTGGCCGAGCAGTGTTTCGGTAATTTGCTGTTTTTGGTATTTGTTGTTTTTTTTTTTTTGGCTATCGCTTTGGCTTTGGTCGGGTTTGGTTTGGTTTTGGTTTGGTTTCGGCTTGTTGTTTGTTGCTTTTGGCCACTTGGCCCGTTTGCCGTTTGCCCTGTTATTATGTGCATCCTGTGCGTTGGGCCCTGTAATTTATTTATGGCCACATAATAAATCTGTGCATAAGACATTGCCTGCCCAACCAGTCAGAAGAACTGGCGAAGCATCGCAGAAATGCTAACTGCTACACAGAAAACAAATATCGTACGCACTAATACTGTTTGTTACCCATCAGTGTCAACAGCAAGTTTAAATACAATATTCTTAAGTAAAAAAAAAAATAATTACATTTTGTCTTGGCTGAGCTCTTCCTACTTGATAGCTTCATACTAACACGAAGTACTATTCGATCGTTGCTTTATAATTGAGTTTGTTGAATCTTTACAAAAAAATATATTTCAAACAGTTTTTATCTCTGTTAAAACAGGCGAGGAAACAAGCTAACTTGACATTAAAAGCAAAAAAAATAATAAGAGAAAAAAAATAAAGAACTTTTCTGATGTGAAAAAGAATTCTTTTAATTCTTCTGAGAATAATCAAATTTACAAATTAGTATAAAAAGCTGTAGTTTTTTAGGGTTGATTTTTGTTTTTTTTCTTTTCAGTGTACGTCCTATTGCGATGCTTTCGTCTTGGGTTTTTGTGTGTTGTGCTATGTCTTTTAATGTTTTCCTTTTCTCTTCATGCTTTATTGCAGTGTCATTTTGCGCAAACTGTTGTTAATAGCCTCACGGTGACATCAACCAGCAGCTGATCAACTATTCAACTCCTCAACTGCTCAACTCGTCTGCCCGACGAACTGCTACAAACAGTTTCGCATTAAGGAAATTATCGACTGAAGAAATCAATGTCCCCACACATATCAATGGTCGAATCAGGAATATAAATTTCCCAAGTAACTCGAACAGCTACTTTTGTGATTTCAATAATGAAAAATTAATATTGGTTAATATTTATTTAACAGTAATCACAAACACATTGTATTTGAACCATAAGGAACACAATGTGTTAAAGAGGGCAGAGGCCATCTAATCTTCGGCTTTGTTTTTCACATGTGAGATGAGGCAGCGAATAGGCAAACAGATTAAATGCCAAAAATATCTGACCGTCTGGCGATTCATTAGAACCGCACTTAAATAAGTAATGAACTTGACTTCTACTTACACTGATAATGATAAGAATGAACGGCATAAACAACATGCAATCATCATTAGGAATGTCATTGAATTCAATGTCAGAATTAAATTATGATTCACTTCGCTGGGCGTTGTAATACATTATACCCCAGCTTATATACACATATTACAGGGTGCTCGCTTTTGCTTCGCTGGGCTGCAAAGACAGCGCTTACAATTTATAGACATTTGCCACGCCCACATAAAAGCAAATGTAGAAATGGAAAAAGCATGGCTAATGCTAGTATTTTGGCGAAAATTTCAAAAAGCCAAAAGAAAAAAAATGACAATTTGAATACTAATACTGAGACTGAAATTCTCGCTGATCAAGCATGTATATAATCTGTGTATTAGATTGCTGTAACCGAAAGACAGCGATTTGATTCACTTATATCTGTTGAAATGATTAAGTCAATATTAAAGTAATATTAAACGAAATTATTTTTTATTAAATATCCATTATTGGGCTTTGAATGCTGTTTACGCTAAACTTTATGCAGAAATTACTTTCCTATTGTCTGATTTGACAATTAACACATCTTGAATGTGAACAAAATGTACAGTTTTTGCCTGTACGTTTTCCCTTAAGGGTCAACATTCTGTACATTCAACATTCTTAAAGAATATTGTGAATATTAGAAAGTCGTTCCGAGTTCAGTTCGGTATTCTGAATGAACATATGTATGTATGTGCTGCCATTGTTTTCACAAACTGTGTGCAAATGGAAAATTGTCAATAAACTATTTAACATCTGTCTTTAGGATTTAGGCTCTCGTAGTCGAGCTCAATCGAGTACTGCATTTTTATTTGTTTTCGAAATGCATAAGGTTGTTCAATAATGAGTTGAAAACAGAAGTCAACTAGTCAAATAAAGATTAACTAAACATTTTTGAAATGAAACAATACTATCCTCTGATAGTTTTGTAGGACATCTATATAATATTTCGAGCCGATCTAGCCAAATCCGAGTTTTGTTGTGTGTGAAGCGGAAAAATTGTATTAAGATTTTGAAAATGTGTGAATTTTATTATGGAAATGCAGTAGCTATTCGTGAAGAATGATGTGTCTCCCACAAATTATTCAAATCGAGTATTGGTGGAATTCCCCCTTTTCAAATCTACAGCACGCGAGCGAATAAGTTGATAATAGAATTTTACGAATATGTGAGCAGCTGTACATTATACATGTTTCAACTGAATAATGCAAAGACAGCAATTTGAAAATCTTATCAGTGTTCATGTGCATAACTCGAATTGAATTTTGATTTACTGATCATTGAGTACCCTATATTGAGCTAAAAATGTTTTTAATATGCGCGCACGCCCCCCGCAGGCTCTGTGCCCCTACAAATTGAAAAAACTTATTTATTCAACACTTTTTGAATTAGAGTCACAAAGTTCAAATATCGTTAAAAAACGAAGAAATAATTTGTGCGGCTCACTGAAAATCGCGTAGGTTCTTAGAACTCTAGTTATCAAATTTACAATGTACTCTATAATAATTTTTCAATCAGTCAAATAGTTCAAATATAGATGAGCCTATCATGTGTGCAATAAGTGCTACTCTCTCAATATGTGATTAATATTGATGTGATGTCTGTGCTTGTGCTATATAAAACGAGATCAGCCTGAGGCAACGCTATACAGTCGACTTTTGAAACTCGCGATGTTCGCAATATTAAAAGTTTTAATTCTGGGACTAGCATTTGGCCCCATATTACAGGGCGTAAGTGCTGCTTGTAGTTTACAGCTTTCATCACCTTTTCCGAAAGTGTTAAACAATTTCGGATCAAAATATTTGGTGGCAGGACATACAAATATTTTACAACGAGAAACCGGTGAAAGTGTACATCTATTTTGTGCAAATGGTTTCCAGCTCACATACTAGTAAGTAGAATTTAATTCTGTAGAAGACTATATAGATCAATATATACGTTCACTAATTATCTCCAATTTAGCTACCATGAACCAAGAACCATCGACGACCATCAAATAAAAATCACCTGTAAATCCAGCGGTTCATGGACATTTTTGGACACTGATGAGAATCAGGACATATTATATTGCTTGGGAAACCATGAATCTGAAATGTATGAGAGTCGTTCGGCTATGCCAGATTGCGCCAAACACATGAGTCTCGTTGTTGGCCAGAGCTTTGGGCATCTTGGCTCATTGAAAAGAGTTGCCATTTGTTACGACATCATTCAGCAGAAGCTCAAGTATGCCAGCTACACGGCGTATCCTTCCAAACTCAAGGTCATCGAACAGGCAAGAGTCAAACTATCGGTATTAGTCCAATATTCTTTAAATTAAAGCATCCCAATTACAGACTCAGGTTGGCCAGTTAAATCGTTTGGGTCTGGACATCAACGTGGCCTATACCAAGAGTCTATTCCGGGAATTCACGTATGTGATAAGCGCAAAGTTTGCGTAGATTTCAAAAATTTCTAAATCAAATAAATATATTAATATTAAATATTCAAAACTCTTATAGTGCGTTGATGATAAGCGAGCAATTTAAAAGAGACAAGCTCTTGAAGGAGCTGTTTGGCGATGAAACCTACGAGTATACCGGATTGATACAGGACGAGACCTTCGCCTCCGGTCTTAAGGATTTCAAGGAGATGCTCAACATTGTGTGGCTGCGAGGACTTCGCACTGGCAACTGGCGTCATCTGCTAAATGCGCTGCAGATCGCCAGTCTGACTGACAAATACGATGTTAACGTCGGTGTCTCCGGGATTGTTACTCTGCCAACGCTACAGTCCTGCAACGAGACGCGATTCCTCACCGTTGAGCTGGACTCGGGTGATCCTCTGCCGGTTCCAGCTCACATCTGGGCACATATACGAGCGGTGGAGCCAACTTTAAATGGAACGGATGAGGTCGTTGTGATTGCCCACAATTCGCCTTTTGTAAGTATTTTATGGCCGTTTTGCCTGCTATCTCCACTAATCTGAAAATTTCTCCTGTTTCACATTGCAAAGTTCACCAGCAGTGAAAGGGATGGTTTTTGCAGGAGCATGTGCGAGGATGTAGCCTGGATGAAAAACAGTCTGTTTTTCAAATTGCGCCTCTATCCTGCTTATGGGCTCATCCAGTGCTGCCGCGTTTCGGATGTGGAAAACAAATTGGACAACTTCCCCAAGAATACCGATCAGATCAGCGAACCACAATTAACAAAAACCGAATCAGAAAACGATCAGATCAGCCAACCACTATGGACAATAACCGACTCAGAAAACGTACCAAATAAAAGCAGTTTGGAATATAACTAAAAATCATCGAGAACTTACTGATTACCATTTGATCTTAACAATTGATTATTATTAAATCGCTAAAGAAAACTAGGGCTTGCTTTTATAAAGTCACTAACATATTTGTTACCATTTATTTACACTTTGATAATTTTCTCAATTAATTGTTTCAACAAAATCTATAAAATTAAATTAAAATAATAAATTGGAGTCCCTTGATTTTTAATTTACGTGAGGTCTATTCCAGTACTCAAAGTCCAATTAACTCACAATCAAAAGTCACTTTGCCGGACAAAGAAGGTGGAGCACTTGTTTTTTTTTCTGCAATGCACATTAAAGTTTATAGCTTAATAAAATATTAACGGCAATGACAGCATTATGCTTGACTTCCTGGCAGAACTTATCTATCAACAAAACACTATAGAAGAAATTGTGTCAAAAATTGAGTTGTTGATTTATACAAGTTCATATAGAAAACAGAAAGTAGGGGACTTTAATCAATCAACTGATATGCGATAGCTAGCAATTTTGTTCAGCAATTGTTTGTTGATTGGATGCCTTGACTTTGAGTCATTCGGAATGGACAAGCTGAATGCGTTGCTTTGAGGTTGAGTGTGTTGGCGATAAGGTTGTGTGTGACTGACGGCGATTGAATTGCCATAAGCCACAAAGTTGAGCCGACCCAAATGCGCCGTTTGGTTTCCAAGCCCACCCAACCCAAACCAAGCCAACCAAAGCAACCCACTTGGTAAAATTTATGATATTAGTTTCATTTAACTGAAATCGAATGAATGCCTCTTTAAGGCAACAGTTTATTGTCATGGGCCTCAATTGATTTTGGGCAACTGACCAGCGCGACTGATGCGTCAAAGTTGACAATGTACTAACCAATAACCAACCAGCAAACATATCAGGCGGCGCCAAATAATTTATAAGGTTTTAATTCATTTTCAAGCAATACTGAAAAGAAAGCTAAATCCGAATTCTTCCGCTTTTCTTCTTTTTTTATGATGACGACTTACCTGTAACATTTTGTCTTTTTGATGTGATTTTGATACATATATTTGTATGCACTCAATTTACCAAGATATTCGGATTAAACTCACAGTTTTAAACACTTTTACATCGAACTATGTGAACTATGTTTTAAGGCTATCTCAGCGGAACTTGGCATATATCCGTCCCCGCAGTCGAAAGCGGTAGTATTGGGTTAAAATATCATATAGTTATCATTTTAGTAAACGGGAAATGGTAAATGCATTTTAAATCATCCAGAGCGGACTAGTATCTCATACAGCTCTCATGGGTAGAATCTGTCGGATTTATTTAATTTAATTGTATATGTCTGTAGGTCGACTCGGGTCTACAAGGTTATCGGCTTTTAGCTTATTAAATGTATAATAAAATGAGAGATTCTGTTCTTCAAGGATATATATAGCTGTTATACATTGTGTCAATCAATTATAGCATTAATATTAATTGAATAGCTGATAAGGTAATGTCCTTCGTGTGACTAGTGTATTAATGTATAATTGAGATACTACGGATATTCAATATCTTTCTCTTTCTCTCTTCTTAACGTTTTTTAGTTTTCTTTCTAAAAAGCAACTAGTGCTTAACAATTTTTGGTCTGATTGAGTTTTTTCTAGCTTTCGCCAATCCATTAAATAATATTTTCCCATTTAATATTAGAATACCGCTAGATTTATTTCTTAATTAAAACTGTGAACGGTTTTTGGTCTACACTAAATAAATATGTAATTCAAAATAAAATAAAAAGCCCGGAGTTGACAGACCGCAGACCCGTTTTCTTTTTATCAGGCTACGGGTATTAAGGAACGCCTAAACGTTTATTAAATTATTTCATTTATTATTGTCGTAGAGTGCTGTGGGTTTTGTTATTGTTGCTTTCCTTGTTTTATTTGAATTCTTTCTCAGTTCTTAGTTCTTGGTTCTCGGTTTGATTTGGTTTGTTTTGTTTGTTTATTTACTTTAATGCTTGATTTATGCGTCGCAGCTAAATGAGAAACCACTTAGGCGACGCGTCCTGTTTGTTCCATTCTGTTTCTGTGTTGCTGTTGTTGTCCTGACCCGGTTCCGGTTGTCGGCACTTGTGCATAATTTAAATGCCTCAAGTTTATGGTAGGCTCGCAGCGGTGGGGGTGTGAAGAGCTGTATGGCTTTGTAGGGATGCCCGCTTAATCAAACGTACTTGTAATTCCGACAATATAACTTTAACAATTTGTTTTTTCCCTCTCATTTTTTGTTTTCCATTGAATTCTCAAAAATAAACATACACACATTAAATGTATAGACAGAAAGAGGAGTGTGTGTGTGTGTGTGTGTATGTTTTCGGGGATTCGACGTTTTACGACTTCATTTGGCGTTACGTGATATTGCAAATAATGAAAACCCGTAGCGGCAACTAAAAAGCAACAGCGTAAAACTGTCGAAAAAGCGGGTGGTGAAGGACGGGGAATATTGCGTGAGGGGCGTGGCGTGGGGTGTGATGGGGGAGTGTGGGAATGTTGTAAGCTTCCGGGCAATGGTGTTCTTGTTGTTGTTGTTATTGTTGCGTGGGTGTCAAGAGGGTCGCGGTCGGATGTGTTGAGGCCGGTTAAAGGGAATTTAAGTAAAACATAAACGCAAACGGATATAACAAAAAAAAAATGTTGCGATTTTTGGCACGCGATTTTGCACGCAGGTAACAACAACACAGCTTGGAGTATATATATATATATATATATATATATATGTGTGTGTGTGTATGTGTGTCTAGCACACTGACACACAAACAGGCTGCACAACACTAGTGGCAACAACAACAAAATCCCAAACACAAACACAAAGCGCACAAGAAATACAATGGCGAGAAAAGAAAAGCAGTCTTCAAACTACACAGCAAGAAAACCAAGATGTTGAATATATGTAAAAGAATATCTTAGTTATTTTTGTATATTGTTTAAAACAAGAGATTGGCTCAATTTTGACGAAGATATGGAAGTGAGAATTTCAACTTTTATAAAATCGAGTGAAATGTTTTTTTTTCGAAAGTAGTACCAGAAGAAATCAGAATTAAAATAGCTACAGCAACAAACTTTTACAGAGCAATAGCAGGGATAATAGCAAAAAACGGAAATGAATGCTCTTTTGCACTACAAGAGCAAGTATGCGATTACTTACATGTGATTTGCTTTTTGCTCCGCGTGCCTGTTATGTGAGATATTACTTGAATGTTTGAAAGCTGTAGCCATAGCAGAGCAATATTTCCAATGCTCTTGCTGCTACGAAGTAGTCAATTCTTCCTTTTTGTTGCTATTTTCAAGAATATTATAAATACTTCTTTTTATTGAATCTTGATGAAGAAGCAGAGGTGGAACCAAAACGGGGGCTGCATAAGCGCAAGCGAATGAAAAATGACCAAACACAAAAAAGGGGAACAAAAAACAGTTAGAGCTCAATTGAGAATGGTCTTGTGATGCGTATAACTGAAACAGTCTATCGGTTATCGGTGCAATCGAAAAGTGCATGCAAATTTGCATAGCATATTCTAAGCCAGCTAGTACAACATTTGGTTACTTAATCTGCCTTATCGATAAATTGGCATTTTCCCTTTGCTTGAAAAATTTGCGACTTTAATTAAACAATAAATTGAACAAACTTATCTTAAATTGTTAATGTTTTTTTGTTTTTTTTATTAAAACGAGTCTATCGATTCATTATTGATTGACAATGTCTGTCCATGCATTAGAGATGAATAATGTATCCTTAATAAAATACGACACTGAAAGTCTACCCATACATTATCGATTAACAATGTCTACTATTAGTTGCACATATATCAAATTTAATCAGGCCAGTCTACAGATTAATTGTGATCAAATCGGCACATAGTATGAGTACATTTATATTGACAAACTTCTTGTTTTCGTTAGTTGCTACTGTTGTTGCATATGGAATGTGACTCCACTCGTCTCCAAAATGCGTCTAGGCTGCAAAAGTCACGGTTACCGTTAATCTATTCCTTTGGTTTGGAACCCCCTCACCTACCCCGCAAAAAAAAACAACAAAGTAAGAAAAGAAAAATACGAAAATCATTGGAAATTTGGCTTTGCAACACCTGGCACCGTGGAGCCTGCGAAACCTGGGGGCTAAGCGCCTCCCGCCCATCGCGCCCGCAACGAAAGGCGGCGCGTGCTCAACTGCAACAGCAACAACAATAAAAAAAATACAAATACACACACATACAATCACACACAGAGAGTCGGCAAACGCGATGCAGGATTCATGATGTTTTCAGTTTTCCTTCTTCTTTGTGGGGTTCTCCAAGGAAATTCTTGGGGTGGTGGGGGGAGAGGGGGTTTGCTGGTGGTGAGAGAGAAGCTCAGTATTCTTCTGCTGTTCTCTTATTTTTTTTAGGAGAGGGGGACACATGTACCGCTATTTTCATTCGTATTCAGCTGTGAAAGGTATTAAAGCGTAAAAACACGTTGCACATCGATGTATTCCCTGTTGGATCCCTTACACTTACCTTGCCATTGCCATGCCCATTCCGAGCTACACTCCACTCACTGCCACATCTGCATGACCAGCTTCAGCCTCAACTGCGGCACGTGAATTTACGTGATGTCGCCGATGTGAACGTTGCTGCTGCTGCTACTTGCCACCTGAGTGACCAACACGGCCGTTTGGCAACATAAGCGGGTTGTAAGGGGATTCTGCAGGGGTTGTAAGTCAGTTGAAGAAATGTCACCAGAAATCAAATGAGCTTAAAAGATACTAGCCTTAAGAAATTTTGAAAAAATCCACCCAAAGATCCCAGGCTCGAATTAAGTCCACCTGTTCTTATCTTAAGTTCAGTATTACTAATTGTGTGGATGCAGGAAAAAGTCGAATATGTTCCACGTAAGCACTCTTCACTATAAAATTATAATACCCTATATAACGAAGGAGCGCAGAGTAGAAATTAGTTAATTAATATTGAATTCAATTTGAAGGCAACTCAGCTCTGAACTTGGTACTGCAATTAGTTTATCAAATGAGCGCCTCGAGTACAAGTCCAAGTCCAAGTTGTCGTCAATCGTTTCGTACGTGACACCATTAAAATAACCACAGGACATTCAGGTCCATGGAGCATTTGCATATGTCATGAGAGAAAATGGCTTTAAGTGGATTTAAGATCTCCAGACTGAAAACTAAGATAAAAATGCAATTATTGACACATTCGGCGCACATATTAAAAAAAAAAATTTTGAAAAACTAATATATGAAGATTGCTTATGTTGATTATCATGTTCAATGATATGAGTGAAATTTCAAAAATTGTCTTGACGTTTTCGAAATCCCAGTGCAATTAGTGAAAGGAGGGGAACTAGATTAATTATTTTTTGAAAATAGAAAATTAACGAATAAAATAAATTAAGTTAAGTTCATATCGTTTTCATTCATTAACAGAATCTGTGTGAAATTTATTTTCAAATAAATAAAAATACAATGTCGGAATAAAGAACCTCAAATGTATGTATATGAGTACATGTACATATGTAAGGTGAATATTCAATTTAAGTACTTAATTCCGACTTTGAATATGTGT
The DNA here is from genome assembly GCA_035044105.1 of Drosophila nr. perissopoda 5 BK-2023a. Lineage (NCBI taxonomy): Eukaryota > Metazoa > Arthropoda > Insecta > Diptera > Drosophilidae > Drosophila > Drosophila nr. perissopoda 5 BK-2023a. Next base: position 385,595 of record JAWNMK010000620.1, on the reverse strand, counting down.
ATACATATTCTCGATCATCAGCACTATTTGAGTGGATGGATTCTGATAAAAAGTATAAAAAGTTCAGATTTGGAAATTTCATGTAATTTCATATGCTCAACTTAATGTTTTCAACTCTGTGTATGAATTTGATAATTTGTTAACTATATATTGCCTTCAGCTAACAAATTACATATGTACATACTGTATATGTATATGCACTTACATACATACATATGTTCACATACACATATATTTATAAACTTTTCAGCTAATACACCGCATTTGTAGTTGGTCATCCATCAACATCAGCAATCAATCAAAAGACAAATTGCAACTGCATTGTCTTCTAATACTTATACCCTTCCGCTGGCAGGTCGCCCCCTCTTCATTTACAAATATTTAAGCTGCCTGCTCTGCATGTGGCTTAAGCCATTTGTGTATTGCCTATCCCAATGGCAACACCTCTGGCTCCTTCTGCATCCTTGTTCTCTTTATTTCATTTGCAGCTCAGCTGCTGCGTACGTTTTGCAATTTTATATACAGTTTACGATAATATTCAAGCATGCACATTCCAGATTAAAATCCTTAACAACAGAATTAAACTGAGGGAGAGAGATAGAGAAAGGGTGCTTGACTACAAGATACCCTCGATTTTAGTTATTTAATATATTATAAATTCCAACAAGATAATAGTTGTTAAGTTTGAAATTGAAGTTTCATATAAATATTACTTTTATTATGATATTAATTTCTGTCGCTAAAACCCGTTAATCGAATTTAAACAATTTCCAACCATATAATTCGTATTGCCAACGTTTCATTAATAAATGTATTATGTTTGGCAAACGATTTAAAAACAAGCAACTGTGCCAAAATTGAGTACAGCTTCAACTTAGGCCAATGTGCAACTGTCAGTTCAGACATCATTCATCTATGTGAATGTAGTGAGTAGACGGCTTTTAAAATATAATACCCAACACCAGTAAAAACAAGGGTAAACGAGCTCAAATTGAATGAACCAACAAGAGAAACCGCAAATTCAAGTGGCGGCTACATCGAAAGCGATTTTCATAAAATAGCCAACAAACATGTATGTATTTTTCCGGAATTCGAAGTGAAATGTTAACTGCAATTTATACCTCTTATATGGGTGGGAGCATCAGCCAAGCAGTTAGCACAGCCAGTTGGCCACAGTTGTCCAGATGCCAAAGCCACATTTGAGAGGCAATACAACTTTCGTCATCGAAGTGGCAACACACAAAACTACGATTGCAATTCTTACGGCAGAGCAGAAAATATATATATAGAATTTGATTAAAGATTACAGAAAGAAAATAGCTTTAAGCTAGTTTCAGACGCAAATATTATTGGGGCTAATGAGTTAATAGTTTAAGATTAGGTTTTAAATAGAAAACAAAATTATAGCAATTTAGCAGTTCTCATCTAATTGAAATGAATCAAGCATAAGCTTGAAGAACGGTTTAAAAGTGGATTACAGTCAGAAAGATACTGAGATGTTTAAAAAAGTTGTAGAGATTTAATATCTATAATGGCCCATAAGCATTACGTCAAATGAGCCAAGTAGAAATAGTCGAAGTAGAGTTCGTACAAAAGTCTTAATCTGAAGACCGATTTGGTTTCGTTAATTTACATAAATTGACAAAAGCTTTTAGGGACTAAAGAGTATTTAACTGTCGATTAGGATTTGGCGTCTATTTGTTGTTTTATAATTTTCTTAGAGCATACAATGCACTTGCAGCAACAACTGTTGGGTGTATCTATTTGGGTTGTAGTTGTGTATGCAATATTTAGTTTTGGAGATATTTACAGAGAACAAAAATAAAAAAAAATAAACAAACAAAATTCTACTTTTGTTATTTTGTGTGTTGTTTATTGTTGCTGATGCTGACGTTCTTGTTGCTGTTGCAATGAATATTTGTTGCTCAATTTTATTGCAAAACTAAAGCAAGCAGACTTTGCTGCTACGTTTGAAAATGCTACGGGATAATCAAGGGGATTTGCGCTGCATGCACACGAAACTATGTCCTCCGAGTGTGTGACACACACACATACACACACACACACATCTGTATGCCGTTGTATTTACTTTGCACCACCAGCCAATAGTGGCCAAATATACATATTTTAGTTTCATTTTCAAACCTTGCATTACAAATGTTAAATGGAAACTGCCACACAAATACATACATTCACACACATATGCAAAACTCAATCTCCCAATACCATATCCAATTATAGCAATTGGCAGGCGTGACTATCGTATTGAAATCAGTGTTTGAAATTACAACTCCGTAGCAGCAAGAGCAATAGAAATATAATTCTCCTTTGGCTATTGCTGCGTTCTTTAACAGAGCAATAGCAGAGTCAATAGCAGAGAAGTGTTTTATATATACTCTGTTCTGACATTTGCAATAGCAGTAGCAGCAGTAGCAGAACAACGAAAATTCAATTGTGCTCTCTATAACTTGGGTAGCTGTTCTGGTAGCAGCTTCTGTAACAGCTAGGCGGAGTAAAAGACCAAATCCAATATGTGATAACAATAGCAGTAGTACAAGCTGGACTATTCGGCTGCAATGCTCTCGCTCTGCTATTGTTGTTTCTGCTATTGCTACTATTACGGAGAGCATAATGGAAATTTTGTTTGCCAAAGCAAACAGAGTGAAAAAATAGTACAACGGAAAAATGTGAATTAGAGTGGAATTGAAGTAATCATACATCATCAAATTTTGTATATGCCTAAAGTAGAAATGACAAATTCAAAATAGATTATAGTTCCGCTTCGACCATATTGCCAAAATTTGTTGATTTTTAATCGAAAAACGTGCTGTTAAAAATTTCGAACAGCAAAAATTTTTGTATTTAGTAAACTGCAACTAATGTATTATTTGGTATTCAGAGTTGTACCAAATGAAATAAGTAAGAATAAGAACAAAATTCATTCCTTATTTAATGACATATTTGTCAATGCCAATTTCAGATTTCGTTTACAAATTGTTGAGCTTATTGCCGTTTAGAGCCTGGAGGAGATTAAATATGAGTTCAGATTTTGTTTACCTGTTTGTGTGGTAAACTTTTGCATTGAGTGTGCGTTTGTGTGAGCGTGCATTGGTTCAATATTTATTTGGTATTTTTGGTTATTTTGAGCTATTTTTCGCACTGTTGCCTTGCAATATTTGTTTTACATTCGACCTTCTGCACTTGTGCTCTTTAATTACTCTCCAAGCTGCAATTATGTATATTTGCCAAATAAACGTATTTAAATTATTTTTTTTTTTTTTACAAATATTCACTGTTTATATTCAACCAAATATTTTATTTAAAATGCATATTGTTTAAAATTAAATTCCAATTACATATGCATTCCAATCAGCTTGAATTTTCCTCTCGCAGATATCAATCATAATTAAAGTTAGAGTGCGCTGGTTGAGCTCTCTCGACTTAGATACCAGCTCTTCAATATTCAATGCTGAGTACGCCTCCTGTTTTTAGTTTGTTAACCAAATCTGTCTTTCTCATCAATAATATGTCCAAACATATTAGATTTATATCTATAACTATGAAAACAAAAGAATATAAATAAATATAAATATATTCAGGGCTGATAAATAGCATAAATAGCTAGTCAAGTAGAATATTTCCGTTTAGATCAATATATTACTTCTTTTTTTTTTGCTATTTTCGTTGTTGAGTTTATTGTGGAAGCAGGCGCATTGTGCGTATGAGTAACGTGTACAATGCATTTGATTATTGTGCATGTTAAATGTGCACTTTAGTAGTTATGCATTTATGCATACAGTTGGCTTGTTGTTATTGGTGTTGCTGTTATTGCTGTTGCTGTTGCCGTTGCTGTTGCAACTTAAGTGCATCAATAAACACATTTTAATTAAATTAAAATAAAATGCATATCGCATGCATTTATTATCGATGTCCACATCCGACAGCTCCGACATCCGACGATGAGCTGAATGCTATTTTACAATGAATAATTTTATGTGTGTATCGTGTGAGTGTGTGTGTGTGTTTTTCCATTGCTTCCTACTCCACCCTCTCTGCCACAGACCTCTCCAATTGGTTTTGGCTTTAGTTCTCCAAATCGAATTAGACCCAGGGGTCGAATTGTGCAACATTTTCGAAAATGCTGCGCTTAGGGACAAGTTGAACTCATTTGTTCGTTTAGTCAAAATTACACTTTTTGTGCTTGTTGGGCTAATAAACAAACAGTCAATGCCAGTTGACCTCCATAGGCATAAACAATCAACATGCCAGCTCAATCAATCGTTTGGTCAGCCCTAATCTATGGTTATACATATGAGCAGACATGCACACGAATCGCATCCCCCGGCTGCTTTATATAGACAGATGTATTCACATTTCACTACAGCATAGTTCATCAAAGTAACATCAAAAAGAGATTTGTGTCGAATTATACCAGCCGCACCATGGACCACATCTTAGTTTTTGTTCTGTATTTCAATTGTGTTCATTTGAATAGCAGCTAAATTTTAATAAAATTAAGATTACAGATTCTTATTCCCAGATATCTTAGTTGAAAATTGTTATTTAAAGTCTCAAGTCTGCAAATCATTTAAAAAAAATTTAAAAATTCCGAAATCTATGTTAAAAGAAAGTATGAAAATGCTCTATTTTGGTAATGATGCGATAAATATGAGAATATATGTAACAATTGGGCATTTCTTAACCGATCTTGATACAATATATATAAGAAGCCTCTGTCTGTAAAGCTGTTGTTTTATTGCTATCGGAAATCGATATGTTTCGATATTTTCGAGATATATAAATATATTCGACAATTTATGTAAATATATTTGTCATAATGAATTGCAATGTTAATAATTTAAAGACTTAAACTATTTTTTATTTAAATATGTTAATAATTTGATGCGATTTTTAAATTCTATATATTTCAATAGTGACTTTCTTGTAATATACCTGATCGCTCCAAAAGGCAAACGCTCTTCAATCAAGTGTCTCTAATCTGTTGTTTCTTCACCCACTTTGCGAGCTGCTTCACGATCCGGATTCGATTTTGTTTGCAGATTAAGCACACACTTCAAGACACACACTCAACACAGTGCAGTGGCCAATGGAATTATGAAATACGATTTCCATCACTGATAATTTAATATAATATATATATATATGTATATATATTTGTTGCAATTTATGTGCCAGCTCTCGTGTGCGTTGGAAAACCAAAACAAAAATTAAAAAAAAAAACTAAATATGTGGAAAAAGCGCGAAATACGCCGAATGTGATATGGCTATGGAAATCACAACAAACAGATGCAGCACGCGGCAATTGAGCGCTCGTAAAGTTCGTAGCCCGGCGCCAGAACAAACAAACAACAAAAATGGGAAACACTCCGTAAATGAAATGGCGTAACGCAAATGACGACACGATATCGTCGCGGCCCGGCTCATTGGGTCACTGAAGCAGCCAGTTGCACGGCCAGCCAGCGAGACCTGCTGCCACTTTCAATCAAGCACGTTCGCCTTCGCATTCGGATTCGCATACACACACACACAAGCAAACTCGCGAGCGTGCGGGAGAGGCCAACGTTGCCCGCTGCAAATACCGACACAGACTGCATTCGACAATGTTTTCGTTAGCGAATTTCACACGACGCACATACACAGGGAACGCATTGGACGCACAGCGAGGACGAGCAGCGTACACGAAACGAATCGAAACGAAAGGAAAGGAACTTCGAACCACGACCAACGACAACCGACGACAACGAAACGAAGAAAACGAACGCCCGAGCAGCCGACCAGCTGTTTTTAGTTGCGCATGACCCATGAGCAGAGCGAAGACGAAGGACACGCAACAGCAACAGCAGCAGCAGCCAACAAGCCACAAAATTGGCGCGCAATTTCAATTAGTTAATGTCCTGTCGTCTTGCCACTCGTCTCTATGTCCGTCCGTGTCTCAGTTGCCTCTCGGCCATCAATTTCTTAACAGCAGTTGCCGGTTGTCGGTCCCTGCCCGCCTTGGCCAACGCTGAAGTTCACGGACCGGTGCTAAGTTTAATTTGGCATTCAAAGTGTCCATGTCCGGGCTCGATGATAAGGCCAACAAAAATTTGATCAGACGGCAACACTTGATGGACAACCAAAATGGAGAACAAACTTTGCGCCCAGCGGTTTGCATACTCAGCATATCCCTGATAAAACCAATAAAGTTATAAATATGAATAAGCTATTAAAAGTGCACAAGGCGACTTATTTCCCTTATTCGAGATTCCAAAATGAACAAGCTTCTATATCGCTCACTCTTTCTCTCTTTCTCTCTCTATCTCCATCCATGTCTGCCACCTTAGTTAACTTTATACTTATCATAATACTAAGCTTAATAATTTTGGATTTGCTGTGATTTTTCCCTGGGGTTTCGTCGATCCTTCAAAATTTTTGTTTTTCACTTAACTGAACTTTTTCACTCTCACAGAATTTAATTTAATACTTCATTTGGAATTTCATTCATCATTTAATGAGTAACCTAAAAATTTAATTTTAATTGCGAATTTTTATTATTTATTATAAAATACTTTTTTCTAAAATTTGTGGACTCTTTTTAGTTTCACATCAAATAAAATAAGACAAAGCAAAGAGAAAAAACTTGTAATTTCTATTTTTTAATTCGAATTAACATGCAATTTGAATACCCATTTAAAATTAGTAATTTAAGAAAAAGACCAAATGCCATTCGCAGTGAGACGTTGACACTTAACCATTTGTGGTCGACGTCAAAGTTTGTTTAAGAACACATTCAACCCTCTCTGCAATGCCTAGTTTCAATAATGAAAAATTGCTGCTAATAACCTTAGTTGTGTGTGTGATTGTGTGTGTGTGGGTGTTTGTGTGTGGGTGTGTATGTGTGCTCTAAAGAAGTCGCGAGTGTGTTAAAACAACAGACAATTTATCTGGCTGGCTGGATGGCTGGCAATCAGGCAACACGACCACAAACAATGCACGCCTGCTATTGCCTTTCAGCTGGAGTAGGTAGCTCTCGGCTGGGTCATTGACAAGAATGGGGAGGGCCTTGAATAGAGATGGAGGGTGTCTATCCGAACCGAAGGATAAAACAAAGGAGCCACTGTGACGACAACAATGACGAGAAGGCAACTGCTACAAAAACAGAAAACAAAAAAAGGCGAACAACGCGCACAATAGAAAGCTCCCTCTCTCCCCAGACCCCTCTTCTTCCGCCTTTTCCTGCTTCACGACACGCAGCATGCTGCAAGTGTGAAATGTGGCATTAAAATAAAGGAACACTCTAATAAGACTGCCTTTTGTTATCAATGCAAAAAAGGCAAACGAAAAAAAATCGAAAATAACTAAAAAAATTTCTCAAGCAACTGCATCAAAGGCACCTTTAAGGGGCCGTAGGTGGAGCCCCTAGCTTTCCTTATCCCCTCCTCCAGACCCAGCCCCTCACTTTATGCAGAGCCAAGTATGAAGAGAGGCAGGAAGCAATGAAAAAATTGTAATTTCCGGCGAAATTGCGAACGAAGCTGCGTTTTTAATATCATCTGGCAGCTGGGCTTCATCAGACAGGCAGCTACAGGAAACTAACCCTATGAAATAGGAGCAGCAGTACGAGCAGCAGCCATTTTGGTAATATTAAAGGCTGGAATCGAATTGATTAGCATGCCATTTGTGAGATTTATTGCAGCAAATTAAAAGTACTAGCACGCACGCACTTAAAGAGTATCTGACAGATACAATTCCTATGCTGACAGATTCATTTTCCTATGCAAATTAGACTACAATCTAAAAGTTCAACTTTAATATATTAAATTTACAAATGTTTGGAATCGAGCTATCTTGCGAGTCCATAAGTTTATCCAACTATTTTCATAGACATATTTATGGTGCGTTGGTCCGGCTTTGCGAACAATTCGCATATTACGAGGGTTTGATAATTAATAATATAAATATATGCACACAGACAAATAATAATTGCTTCTTTAACTTGTATTTTAGCTCATTTCAAACAAAAAGCAAATTGCTTCAATAATTAAGAATAAATTGTAGACCCTGAACCCATTAAAATGGTTGTGCGTATATATGTAATGTAGGTAAATGTATGCAGAAGGAAGCATCTTCGACCCCATAAGGTATATATTCTTAACACTAGGATCAACAAACGAGTATAGCTGGCTGTGTGTCTGTCCCAGATCTCAGAGAGTATGAGTATTTGAAGTATTAACTCTCGCGTACTCCGTGCAGATCAAATTTATTAAATTTTTTCGATAACTGCCCCCATTTTACGATTATCGATACATATCGATTTCCGATCAAAATACAGGTACAATTTAAACAGCAGTGGCTTCTTATGGATACATGATATATATTTAAAACTATGAGAGTCCAAAAATATAAAAAACGAATGTAGAAAATGAGGATAACCCAACAGACGGGATCGGAGTTTTCTTATTACACATTTAAAATTAAAAAAATTTTCATCTCAACTTTCATGAGAGCAGGATCCATTGACAATCGGTTGTATTGCTATGAGAACACAAAAGCAACTCTAAAATCTGAGTTGAGACAAAAACTATCCAATATATCCTGTGTGACTGTCCCGCACGTCTCAGCAAACGAATCTGGCTCTTCTTATTGAGCAAACGAGCAAGTTGACCAAAAAATAGCCCAGATCAGCGATCAACTAACCCTGCTTGAATTAGCCTTTCAATTGATTACCAATAACAATTATTGATGTATTCGTGCACACGATTCCCTGGTGGAATCGCCAGTATTACATAGTCAAACAATGCGCATAATGCGAAAGCAATTCAACTTTGGCTTCTACTCAATAGGTGCGAATTTGGTGACTAGCCGAATAACGGCCTCTAAGCAGCTTATGACCACGCCCAAGCACCGCATCCTGACTGACATTGCAAATAGCATGACACACACGTGCACACACACGTGCACACACACAAACAGAGAGAGGGGAGAGGGAGATAGAGAAGCTGCGACTGAGGTACGCCGATATTTCAATAATATTGCCAGCTGGTTGTTGAGTGGGAGTGGAGTCAATCATCAAATGTTAATGGCAACATGCAAGTGGCTTCTAAGACAAAGACGTTTGCCGTCTGGTGTTAATGCGCTTACGTGTCTGCACACACACACACATATTTAAACTCAAGTGCGACCTGAAAATGGAATGCGAGTCGCGTATTTGTCTGAATTGTCATAATACTCGCCCAAAACTAATAAGCATTTATGCGTCTGGGTCTGTGAAGCTAGTTCTGTGTGCAGGTATTTGGTATAACTGAGTGTGTGTGTGCGTGCGTGTGTGTGTGCTTGTATGTATGAGCGACTTTCAAACGTGACTGTACCAGCAAAAAATTACAGCAGAAATTTCATGCGCCTTACTGTTTAATTCAAAATTTAATTGAAGCCGAAAACATTAAATTTGCCTTAAAATGCATGCCGATTAAAGACAAGAAAGCGATAAGTTGCTAGAGAATAAAAGACCTATAACGCTATAAATGTTGAAACAATTAAAAATCGCATAAGGGGCGTAATAAAGTTGTGCAAAGAAAAAGAATACATGAGATACATATATATATATGTTCTTGATCCATCCGTCTCTCCGTCTGTATAAATGAGCTTATCTCAGAGACAATGAGACCCCAAAACTTCAAATTTGAACATAAGTTATACTACGGACACATCAAGTTTATATAATTTCTTAACTGGCGCCGCTTTGCGAATATCGATACAAATCGATTTCCGATAGCAGTTAAAGCCACAATTGTTAATATTCAATCTTCCAATTGATATATTATTAACTGTGATGCCTTCATTGCGATCGGATGAGAGCACAAATATTGTTAAGCCAATCAAATTTTCATATTTTCCAAATTAATATCAGCAAACCTGGGGTATCTGCCAGATGAGCCCTCCGCACTACTGTTTTCTAATTTGTTATTAACTGTCAGTTAATCAGCTTTAATAATTATGCACTGGACAACTATAAGATGCTTGATTTATATACTTAGTTTTGATGATGACGTGTGTAAATGAACTACAAAACTCATTCGAGGCAATCAAATTGTTGTATTAAGTATTGTTGAGAACGATACTCCAGTTATCCAGCAGCGTTTTACATTTGGGGGATATTTTTCTCGACCTTGAGCATGTCTGTACTTGATTTCAGTATTGTTCTTCTTACTGCGTATGTGTGTGTATTTGGACTTTATTCCCTATAGTTGCAGAGTCAAAATTACATTTTATGAACGTACGCACACAAACAGAGTGAAACAGACACAGACACGCACACAGAGAGAAAGACACGAACCCACTCTCGACACTTGTCGTGAAGTTGGCAACACTTTCACTAACCACCCATCCGCCCACACACATATGCACACACACACACTGACTGCACACATGCTATCTCTTTTCCGCTAAACATTTATTTGGCTTGTTATTTCGTTGCCGCCTGCTTCCCAACACTTTATTGCGATTTAAATTCTCATTATCTCGCTCGATGCGTGTGAATGTGTGTGTGTGTGTGTGTGTGTGTGTGTATGTAAGTGCTGCAAGTAGGAAAAGTGTTCGGGGAGGGGGTTTGGGGGGTATGGTGATAAGTGGAATATTGTCCAACTTTTGCTCAACTAATGATAAGTTATCTAATCCGCTTGCTTGTCGCCGAACAAAATAATTAAATTATTAAATAAAAATGTGCAAAGCGACATTAAATTTAATTTATTGGCAGCAGCTTTTGTTGCAAGTCCTGCCTGCCTCGGTTGCCACACAGAGCCATTAAAAATGTCGTATTTAACCGAGGTTGCAGTTGCAGTTGTGGGTTTCGCATTATATAATAGTTTCATGCGCTGTCTGCCTTGCACTAATTAATGACGTAAAATATTTGTACTCCACCATCATTATCATTATCATCATCATAGGCAGGAGACAGGATACAGGAGAGACAGTTAAATGACTTATCCCCACACGCATTTTTGCATGTTCTCAATTATGAAAACTTTTTTAGCACGCTTCCAACTTATGTGTATGTGTGTGAGTGTGTGTGATTGTATGTGAGTGTGTCTCTTAGGTGGCAGACAACTCGTTAGTTGCTGCCCAGGCGATGATGCTCAACAAGTAGTAGACAAACGGCAAGCAGCAAGAGCAGCGGCACACAGGGCGCATACTTGATCTTATCTATAGCAATGCAATACCCTAGCAATGGCAAACAAGAATTTTTTAACAATCATAATGAAATAATAGTTACACAAATTCCATTCTAAATGTGATTGTCTTATTTATGTAGGTTAATATCTTACACTATATATAGGGAGTAAAATTTTTTAATATTAATATCAATATAGTAACATATTTGCATTTTACAGTCATACAGTATAATATTTATTTAATTCCCATTTCGGTTCCGGTTCTCCCACCATTTATTAGTTCCTATTATTATTAGTTCCTGCTCTGCTGGCGGTTCCAGTTCCGATTCTTCATCACATAACCTTAAGGTCTGCAAATTTGTAAGGACATTTGGGATATATCTCACACACACTCAAGTCCCCCCATCCCTCCTTCTTCGCCCCTTCATCTCTAGAAATTCGTTAAAAAAATAAATTTTTACATCAAGGGTATTTCAATTTCGGAGCACCCAAAAAGTAGAGGATAAAAACGGATTTCACGTGTGAAAGTTGTAATTTTGGTCCTTTTTTTTTTTTTTGCTATTCAGCATTTTTATCTATATTTTGCTCCACTTTTTTTTACCAGCTAATCACCGAGTGCCGGCAGAGAAATTTACTTGCCTCATCGTTAATACTGCCTCTGATCCCTATAAGCTAGCTGGCAAAGTGATTGGCGAGCCGTGGCTCGCATGTGATTCTCGAGGATTACTGTCACTGAGCCAAATGATGTTGTCGTCTCAACTTGGATTGCGGCTGGCACAGCCAGTAAATGCCAAAGGAATCGCAATGATAGATTATGTATGGACAAAATGTGTAGCGATCATTGGCAGATATTTGTGCAGAAAATCTCATTTACAAAATGCAGAGAAACTTCGAGAAAACTATAAGATAAGTTTATGTTAAGACCGAAATAAATGGTTAAAAGTTGAACTACTACCCAAGCAATACTATGAAATACTTTTCATTGATTAAGTAATAAAATAAATGAGAAGTAAATCAAGTGGAAATGCTCCAATCGAGAGACCACCCAGAACTCAGCTTCTAAATAAATAAGTCAATCAAAAAATAAATAGTAAATTATATATAATAAACAGTAGACTTACTGAGAGTAGTTTATTTTTTGTAGTTTATTTTATTATTTTATATATTTGAATCAAAATCCAGATAATCAACCAACTTTTTTGATACACTATATTGGAACATATAACTTATACTGTAGTATAGTTTACTATACGTTTACTTCGTTACTTTCAAGGTTGTACTTAACTAGTTGAATTCGTACTATGTTATCTATAGGGGAGATTAAGTCCTTTGATTCTTCTTTTGGTTCTATATATGATTTATATTATGGTTGCTTTATAGTGTTTTTGTTAAGTTGGAGTTTATTTCGAAACTTCAGCCGATATTTTATGCCAAGTGACCACTGCATTTTCCTTACCATAAAATGTGGCTATTTCCGTTTAAATCTACTGTCAAAAGTGATCGCTGGGCATCCAAATACACTATTTCAATCTCTGATAGTTGGTTACCTTGCCAAAGCGCTCAACATAATCTCTAACTGAGTGATACTCAAACATTTTAAAATAGCTTTAAGCGTTGCAATGTAGAGCAAGGGGGCAGATTTGGGTGCGTCTTAGGCGGCATTTATGTGAGTATGTGCACACATTGGCACTGAGGCATAACCGCACGTATGTGGCAAGTAAACGTAATCATAAATGTAACTGTTTGCCATATTAACTTGTATAATTGTGTAGATGCCATACAAATACTTTATATAACTAAGTGCGTCAGTGTGTGTGCGAGAGCGTGTGTGCGAGAGTGTGTGTCTGTGTTTGTTGCTGAAGGCAACAGCTATGCCGATGCTCAAGCTGATGCTGAAGCCATCATAAGATGAAATCATTTCACACTTTTACTGTTTACTTAAGCGTATGTCAACTTTATGAATGCTCAACGCTATTAGCATCGAGAAACCGCTAAGACAAATACCAAATATAGTTACACGCACATACACACGCACACACACACACACACATGTCTATATATATATATATACATATATATATATATATATATTGGGTGTGTGTACAAGTGCACGTCGGCGAAGTCACAAAATCGCAATAATTTTTGGGGTAAAATTCGTTCTCAAAAGCCGCAACGAACGACAAGTTTGGCATTTTCACACTTTATGGCGGCTGGTGCAAAGGGGTTGTGTGTGTGTGTGTGTGTGTTTGAGGAGGGGAGGGAAAAGTTTAAGGCAGGCATAGCCAGTATATCGAGGCTTGGCATAACTACTGCTTGTGCAATATGTATTGCACAATATAGACTTAAATGCTATCTGAGATTTTCACATGGATGATTTAGTTTTCAAGTTTTTGAATGAAAAAAGATAGGGAGAAGGCGAGAGAGCGAGCGAGAGAGTGAAAATAAGGCAAAGTACGATGAAAAGCAACAGAGAGTATAAAATGCAAGAGCTTGATAACTTTGCAAATCAAAAACTTGTTAAAAGCAATAAAAACTAGCAATGCAATCAATATAAAAATCAGAAACCTAATAGAAATGTTAAGTGCTCAAAAAGAAACAGGATAACATAAAGAAAGAAAGTAAACTTTTGCCAAAACCCCTCCCTACCTACCCCCCTCCCAGGAACATTCAGTTTTTTTTGTGACAATGCGAATGAGCCTGCAAATGCAAACATGTGAAAAAGAAAGGCGAACTCATCATAACTAATTATCTGTATCTGTATCTTATCTGTATCTGTATCTGTATCTGAATCTGTATCTGTATCTGTATCTGTATCTGAATCTGTATCTGTATCTGCATCTGTATCTGTATCTGTATCTGTATCCATCTGTATTTCTTATTGTTATTTAAATTAAAAATGAGAACTATTCAGTTGAAGATAATTTAATGGGGTGGCTTAGATAACTTAAAGAAATTATTGCCATTGTATTAAATATTCGTGCCAAATATAAGCAAATTTACTTATGACCACAAAATAGGTCAATCGGTAGACAAATGCCACAAATACGCTCAGGCACACTCAGTGTGAATTGAAATTAAATGTGATTGAATGTAGAGACACACACACATACACAATCACACACACGCACAAAGCACTCGCACACACCTGACAGCAAACATCCCACAAGCAATGACAAGAAAAAATTGCCTTAAATACATTTTTTGAATGAAAAGTATGCAAACAAAATTGGCATAAGGATAGAGAAATAGAACGGGGGAGAGGGAGAGGGGTAAGTCGAAAATACCTAAGCGACTCCCAATAATATCTGGCCCCCAAACACTCAACACACAATACACACACCCACCACGTACATATTTCATCTTGTGTTAGCGTTATTCAAACACATGATCGATCTTTAGCCAGATGCAGATGCCAAGCAGAAGGATGTACAGAATGAAATGAAATGCGAATGGGAATGGAAGAAGTCTAGGCGCTATATTCATAAGGGGAAAGTATTGTGTATAGGAGAGGGGGGCTTGAACAAGTGGATAACACATACGCTCAGGTGTCTTTTGGCCCAAGTTTTGCGTGCCAAAGTTTGCACAGCACAAACATCAAATGCTGCGCCAAGCTCACGCCTGAAGTCACCGTGTCTCTCTCTCTCTCTCTCTCTTTGTCTCTCTCTCTCTCTTTCTCTCTCTTCCTTTCTGCACATGTGTATGTGTGACAAGGAATTGAATACGCTTTCATATCCTGTAATATAGTCCAAATTTGAATATGCGTCTAAGCTGCTTTGAAGCTAGCCTACAGAGATCTAGATCTATATATATATATATATATGTGTGCATATATATATACATATATGTAGAATATACTAAATTGAGAAAGATATGTATATAAGACATCTGCCATTTAGAAAATCGCTAGAAAAAGAGTATTACCCAAATTGATATATTTTCTGGTCTTCAGAGAAAACAAAATTTAAGAAATAAAAAAAATAATCGGTTTTCAAAGGCTGTTTTATTTTGTTTAATGTTTTCTATTATTAAAATATACATTTCTGTAAGGTTAAAAAGAAAACCATTATATTTTTTTAAAAATTATACCACTGTTTGAAAATAATTTAATTAACAAAAATAACTAATTTTGAAATATTGTCTGTGTACACATATAAAAAAAAGTCCTTGAAAATTAAACATATTTTTTCGAAATTCTAAAAATTTCAAGAAAAGAAGAGACAATCTTGTTTGTTAGAAATATACTTAAATGCTTGCCTCCAAAAGTATGGCGATTTTGTAAATATCATTACAATTTCTCCTTTTTTTTTTGTCTGTTGACTAACACCACTTATAACTCACGATTTAATCAATGGCACTAATAACCCTCCATAGTGCAGACAAACTAAGCCCCAAAAATCTTGAGCATTATCTTCTGAGCACAGCTAGTAATAAAACAAATACTTAGAATAATGGTCTAAGACATTCCAGGGTATCTTGAATTTGAACAACTCTCTCTTCTGGCTGTTGTTGTTTTTGTACAGGCATGTATGCACATATATATACACACACATACATACATACATAGATATGTATGTGTGCAGCACTTGGGCCGCTTTTTGTGTTGGCTGTTTGGCTGTTTTGTTTGTTTGGCTGTTTGTTTGTTTGAGTTGCTGTTAGAATTATTTTTTCCACTAACATAAAGCTGCGCTGCACACACACACTCGCACTCGCATACACAGTGACAGCTGTTGGTTACACATGTGACGCTCATCCTGGTGTGTCCTTGTTTGCAAATACATATGAAAAACAAACAAGCATAGATTTAATGCAGCTCAGTTTTTTCTTTATTTCTTATTATTATTTTTTGTTTTTTATTCTCTGTTTGTCTATCTGTCGGTCTGTCTGTCTGCGTCTCTCTTAGACGTTCGTTGTCTCCGTCCTTCGTCGTCTATCCGAACATCCTTTGAATAATTTTGACAATCGCAGTGCTTCCTTCCTTAAGCCCATGTCTCTGAATCTGTCTGTCTTTTTCTTTGTATGTATTTGTGTGTGTATGTGTGTGTGTGTATGTGTGTGTGTGTGTATGTTTGTATGTATGTGTATTGCGAATGGGGTCTGTGACCTGACTGCATGCAAGCGCTTTAAGATTTCAAATATTAGCCCACTTACGTCTCGCCAAATACTAATTTCTTAATGGAATGCTGTATTATCAGCGACTTTTTATAAGTCGCAATTGTAATTAATTGAAGTATTGTTTACTGTTTGCTGGCCTCTTTTTATAATTTGACTGAAATGACGCTGTGAATGACTCCCTGAATGAATCCCGACGGGATTCATGATATACAAAAGAAAATATATACATATATATATATGTATGTATACATGTATATTTGTATACATGTATAAAAACAACACCCAAAACACTTGACACTTTTTATTATATTATATTAATTAATATTATTATTAATATCAGTATCATTATTATTATTATTGATTTATTGTACCACTTCTGAGCCTATGGTTTCTTCCATCAACCAGAAGTAGTTCTTACTCTAATGAAAAAAACATTGTCTAATTATTTCACGGCTTTTGAGTTGATCAATTACTTAATCTTTTTTGCTATGGCGACATATTCTGACATGACGTGGTTTATGCTTTAAGGATGACTCCTCGTTGTCACAAAATCGGCAGAGTGCTCTTCAGACTTTACCTACTTTACTCAGGTGACTTCTTTGTCTACTTTGTTTTGTCAAGAGAACGATGAGTTTTCCAAGTTAGCTCTTAATTATAGCTGCCCAAAAGATATTTGACATGACTGCTAACTGTTGGCTGTGTCCAGATCGATTGTGTGCTTGGCTATGCCACATTGGAGAGGATTATCCTCTATACCATAATTTTTAAAAGAAAAATCGCAAAGTAGTATATATTTCCTTAAGCATTTATTACAGGGCAACGGCACCAGAACGATCGTTTCCCATAACATCTAACTATCCAACAGTCAAAAATCAATCGAAAAATTTTGAAATCTATCCAAATCTATCAAAAAACCATCCTCTACGAGAATATTTGTAAATATTCTGCTTATGATTTGTGTGTGTTTTTAACCTAATCGAACTTCAATAATAATAACATAACAAAACTTCTATTGTTCTTCTTCTTCTTCTCACATTTTCCAATACACGTATAAAGATAATGTCTTACATTTTGTTAATTGAAATCAATTATGGTGCTGATGAAAATTTGACCTCAAACTTCAAATAAGATAAAAGCTTCAAATTTTCCTTTTAACACACAGCTCAAACAAAATAAAACTGGATTTGCAAAACTGTTTAGCTGTAATTCAATTAAATTTGATATTGTTTGTTGAAACACCTCTGTGCGTATGTGTGTGCATAGTCTGCTAGTGTGCTGGCAGCTTGTCTTATGCATGCATATGCATACAGTGCCTGTCAAATGTCAGTTCACACACACACATACATCGAATAATAGGCGTCAGCCAGCCACATCGAACTCTGTGCAACGCTCTACTGCAGGTCGTTTAAAGTTTACATGTCGTTGTCGACGCCCCGGACATGGACACGTATCTCAACACACGCACACACACACACACACACACACACACACATACACACAGGGTTACACATACCAGCATACAGACAGTCACATACGCCACATTTGGACTGACTGATATATAAAGTTGCGAGAGCCATGCTGATGTGCTTGCTGAATGATATAAACTTAATTGCGGAAATTGGGTTAAAAAACTTTGACACATGTGCGGGTTATACAAATTTATACCTCTATATGTGTACACTCAGAAATATAAAAAAAAAATTGTATACCATATATGTACAAATTACACTCCCAAAAATGCAATTAAAGCTAGAAAAATGTTTGGGTTTTTCGTAATAATTTCGAAATAAATTAAAGAAAGGCAATTTTCTATTTTTTCTTCAAATGTTTTCAGTTATGAAAAAATAAATTTCCAGAAGTAAAAATTAATTATATCGAAGAGTCCTGAGTTGGAAGAAAATTTTGTTTTAAGCGGGTTCAGCACGTAGCGTAGAAACCTAGCTCCCAATCTGATTTAGTAAGGAATCGGCCGACTTTTATAGGTATTGATTTAAATAATTAATTAATTAAATTAACTAAAGGTCCTTCTTCAGTAATGAAGTTGTTTGAATTGGTAAGCATTTGCAACTGTTTCGGAAACAGTTGAAAATTTCAAAAAACTTCTATAACAAAAAGAAAAGGTTTTTGGAAGACTAATTTTGTATTCTGGATGTTTGACCTTGACGGCGTATGCACTAAAAATTTTTTTAAGTGTATATACATGCATATTTAAATATATATAATATATATACATATATATATATATATATATATTGCGGACTATGCCTCCCGTTGACTTTACTTAAGCCACCATTTCGCACAGAGCACTGTGAAAACTAGTGGCATGCCCAAAGTTTTTATCCCACACGTCGCACTGTCAAACCACCCCCTTCCCCCTTCACCAATACATGCCATCACACCCTCAATGACTACCGCTTTCACCTAAGCTAAGGGCAACAAGCGCCCTTGAAGCATTCACACTCCCCGTTTTGTGCCCCTTGTAATGCAATTTTATTTCATTTCATTGAAGGCAAAGTTTTCCCTTCGAATTCTTTTACTTTACTTTGGTTTTCACTCTGTGCGTTCGTGTGTGTGTGTGTGGTATAATATTATATATATATATGCACACATTTTTTCATTTCTTATTCCCTTTTTGTTTTCCATGCACCTCTCTCTGCTCCCACTCGATTTCGGAAATAGTTCTCTTTCGCACTTGGGGCCCTGTCTTACGCGCTTGGTTTGCTGTAGTTGGAGCAATGACAAATTTGTCTTAAATCGCACGCCTAACCAGAAAACTCCAATCCCCGCCTCCTCCCCTTCCTGCCATCCCCTCCTCAACCTGCACACACACAGACAATATATGCAAATCTGTAATGTAAGTAACAACTTCCTTCCCCTATGCAGGAAAACTTTCCTATTGTAAATTATGAGCGTGCGAATATTGCTTTCAGCATTGAAAACCAAAAAAAAAAAAAGATTACATATGTATCTGGAAACTGAAAAGTCTCGCTACTCGACTCTGATTTAATTATGTATGTGAGTTAGCATGTGGGAAAATGTATATAATTCTGAAACAAAATATGATATCGAAAGTATCAAATTATTCAATATTGGGTTTGTGCCATGTGCGTCATGCTGTCTGTCCGTCTCTGGGACACGGTCCCTACTTTTGTTGAAGAGACCTATTAAATCAGAGCTTGGATTATATTTGCATCTACGTGCTTCTATTGGGCTGCTACAAAGCAGAAAATCGATAACGTGGGTAATTTCAAGTCAATAAGACCACAAATCTGTTACACTTTGAAAGCTGAATCATCAAAAATGGAGGTTAATTTGCTAAAGAGCTTAAATGTGTTATTAAACCATCATTATGAAGTCCTGGCCGGATATCAAAGTAATGGCTTCGCTAAGATTTGGACTATCTCCTTAAGCACTTTTTGAGAGCACAATTTGGACAGAATCGGGTTTTCAACTTTGAATGTGGTATTATTCTAGAAGTCAAGCCATTACTAAAAAGACCTAATTTTTTAATATTGAATCATTTTTGACAAAGTTACGATTTCGGAATATTTTGAGCACGAGCACTTCGTAAAGAGTAATTTGAACACGTTTTGGGGCATTTGCCAGCAGCTAAGATTATCAGTAAGTTTCTGACCTATATTATTATTATTCTTAGTCGTAATCTTGAGGTTGATCAATTTTTTATTTTTTTAATTACAAATTATTGCCAAGATTGCCAAGTTAAATTTTATTTTTAATTTTTTTTTATTTGGCAAATTTTATCAACTCTGAAGAATACATTGAATGCGTCTTCTATATTGGGCACACCATACTTTGAGATACCCTACCTATGCCTGCATTTTGAATTGCTTTAAACGATGGCGCAACAGAAATAAAAACAAAAAAAAAGGGGGAAAAACTAATTGCAATTTGAAACAAGTAGCGAGGGCACTCGAATGTTTGCTGCACTCAGAAAAAAATCATACTGAATTTTAGAAATTTGCCATATTTTCGGCGGTTAGGGTTCCACACCTAATTATTCATAAAGTCCGTTTCCAAAATTTTCAGATTGTGTCTTCTTAAAAAACATGGTAGGCATTTTTTAATATTAAGAAAAAATCGGACATTAGCTTATTGTTACTTAAACATTAGTATATCTTAAGATCTTACATAACATAGAAATACAATTTACTTAGTTTATAAAGTCAAATAACTCTTAATCTGAAAAAACACGATTTTGGCCCGGTAGCTACTTGGCCTCCAAGGCAGACAACAGCTAAACCTTATTCTAGTCGACAGAGTTCATTTCATTACAATTCTTTCTGAATTTCAGAAAGTAGATTTCCGAAGAATCAGGGCTGGCATTTCTAGAAATAAACACTATTTGATTGTTAATATAGAATAAGCTTTTCTAATTTTAAAAACATTCTAATTCTTTGGACGATATTTATTTTTTCTGAGTGTGGGCTACAGAGCTGTGGTAGCTAGGACTCTCAGAACTCGGGACGCAGGCGACTCTCTGCTGTCAAGTGGCAGCTAGGCTCCTCTCAGACTGCCAGGCTCCTGCTAGAGCCCTGCCTGCCATGCATGGCATGTGCCCGTGGACATTTTCGCACTCGCACAACTTTCGACAGGATTTTTGCAGCATTACAATTAACTGCCTAGTTGCAAGGAGTTGGGGTAGGGGGGCTGCATAGCAAGCAATCGAGTCGCGATGACGTCTCCTGCTGTTGCTGCTGCGGGGTACTGGCCCAAAAGTGGGCGTGGCACAGTGTGTAAGTGTGTGTGTGTGCAAAATTTGTTCCATTTTACGCTCTCTACACAAAAACAATAAATCGCTCACAGCGTCACGTCAACTTTCCTAATGCATGAAGGGGGTGCAACCTAGGGTGCATGTGGCAGGTGGCAAGGGTAGGGGAGGGAGGGGGCAGGAGGGGTGTTGTGGTTGGGGCAGCTCTTGGGATTGCCGGATGCAGCAATTGAGGCTGAAGCCATTTTAACTGCCACTTGAATGCTAAAAACAATGAGCACACAGCAACTAAATACACACACACACACACACACACACACTCACATACACATCGGCACACACACATACACACAGCAAACAAAGCAACTGTAAATTGTAATTTAAAAACTTTTAGTGGCTGCCCTTGCAATAAATGCGCCACGTAAATCAGCCCATGATGGAGTTGATGATAAAAGGTAAGAGCCATTTTGTGTGTATTTATCTCACTCTCTCACTCTGTCTCTATCTCTATTTCTCTCTCTCTCTCTCTCACTGGCTCTCCTTACGTGTCTGCCTGCTGCTTTCCACACACACCTTTTGCTTGATTTTCTGCATTCCACAAAATTAATTGGTGTTAACTACCTGCGTCACAAATATTTTGTTCTCTAATTGCTTAAGCCACTTGCCACTTGCCACTTGCCACATGTTCATCATAGTTCGTTCACTAGTTTGTATTCTACATTCAAAATTGATGCGCTTAATATCAGATTGCAATTTAACAAGGAGAAATTAATCTCGTATGAATGAAAGGAGCATTATTTTAAGATAATATAAGTCACAGAGAAGCCTTAAGACAGTTCATATACATATTTGAATTAGGTACAATTTAATATATATTAACAAAAGTTTTTTTTTTTTTTTTTTATTTAGCAATTTAATTTAATATTGATCAACCTACTGAAAGGCTATAAAATATTGTTTTGAAGATTGAATACATAATAACGGGGAATTTAAATTAATAACATAAACAAATAATTGGTTTTAACATATTACAATATTACGTAACATCAAAATATATCGGTGTATGGGCATAGGTCGAAACTTCAAAATGCCATAACTTCGTCAAAACTCAACTTATCTTCAAAAGCGAAGGCTTTTTGATCATAGTTTTGCCCCTAAATCAATCGTACATTTAAAGTTGAAAACGAAATTTGAGGTCGGAAGACAAGTAAAAATTATAGCCCGAAAATCGATATATCGGTGTATGGGCATAGGTCGAAACTTTAAAATGCCATAACTTCGTCAAAATTCAACTTATTTTAAAAAGCGAAGGCTTTTTGATCATAGATTTGCCTCTAAATCAATCGTACATTTAAAGTTGAAAACGAAATTTGAAGTCGGAAGACAAGTAAAAATTATAGCTCGAAAATCGATATATCGGTGTATGGGCATAGGTCGAAACTTCAAAATGCCATAACTTCGTCAAAACTCAACTTATCTTCAAAAGCGAAGGCTTTTTGATCATAGATTTGCCTCTAAATCAATCGTACATTTAAAGTTGAAAACGAAATTTGAGGTCGGAAGACAAGTAAAAATTATAGCCCGAAAATCGATATATCGGTGTATGGGCATAGGTCGAAACTTCAAAATGCCATAACTTCGTCAAAACTCAACTTATCTTCAAAAGCGAAGGCTTTTTGATCATAGATTTGCCTCTAAATCAATCGTACATTTAAAGTTGAAAACGAAATTTGAGGTCGGAAGACAAGTAAAAATTATAGCCCGAAAATCGATATATCGGTGTATGGGCATAGGTCGAAACTTCAAAATGCCATAACTTCGTCAAAACTCAACTTATCTTCAAAAGCGAAGGCTTTTTGATCATAGATTTGCCTCTAAATCAATCGTACATTTAAAGTTGAAAACGAAATTTGAGGTCGGAAGACAAGTAAAAATTATAGCCCGAAAATCGAAATATCGGTGTATGGGCATAGGTCGAAACTTTAAAATGCCATAACTTCGTCAAAACTCAACTTATCTTCAAAAGCGAAGGCTTTTTGATCATAGATTTGCCTCTAAATCAATCGTACATTTAAAGTTGAAAACGAATTTTGAGGTCGGAAGACAAGTAAAAATTATAGCCCGAAAATCGATATATCGGTGTATGGGCATAGGTCGAAACTTCAAAATGCCATAACTTCGTCAAAACTCAACTTATCTTCAAAAGCGATGGCTTTTTGATCATAGATTTGCCTCTAAATCAATCGTACATTTAAAGTTGAAAACGAAATTTGAGGTTGGAAGACAAGTAAAAATTATAGCTCGAAAATCGATATATCGGTGTATGGGCATAGGTCGAAACTTCAAAATGCCATAACTTCGTCAAAACTCAACTTATCTTCAAAAGCGAAGGCTTTTTGATCATAGATTTGCCCCTAAGTCAATCGTACATTTAAAGTTGAAAACGAAATTTGAGGTCGGAAGACAAGTAAAAATTATAGCCCGAAAATCGATACATCGGTGTATGGGCATAGGTCGAAACTTCAAAATGCCATAACTTCGTCAAAACTCAACTTATCTTCAAAAGCGAAGGCTTTTTAATCATATTTTTGCCCCTAAATCAATCGTACATTTAAAGTTGAAAACGAAATTTGAGGTCGGAAGACAAGTAAAAATTAACAAAAGTTGAGCTCAGAATAAAATAAAAAAAATTAAAAAAAATATGTAAGTGTAAGATGTAATATGCATTTAAGTTGCAGGCAAATTGGACAATAATAAAATAAATATATAACATATAAACATAACATATAAATAAAATAATAAAATTGATCAAAAATACTTTGCGTGTATCAAAATTGCTTCAAAAATATCTCTATTATGAATATTCTGTAATTGATGTAATACTTTCGTACAGATATTTGCTCCCAATTGCAGGTGCGCTTATTCACATAGTGATGGTTCTAAACGTCTGCTTTGTTTTTCTAGTTTGGATTTGCCATTAGACACAATAAAATATTCTATGAGCTTATGGATTTGATTGGAATATTTTTTTTTTATAAAACTGTGCGGGTTTTAGCACGTGTTTTAAGCCGTAGTACAATTTTTATAGAATTCCGTATTATAGTAGAAGAAAAATAATTTTTGTTAAATAAAAGAGCAAGCTCAAAGTCCCATTAGAGAAAATATATATTAGAGCAAAAATTAATTTAAATAAATATATAAATGTATATATAAGTTTACCATAAGCTATCCGCTTCCGCCTTGGCTGGATCAGCGGCATATTCGTCCATATTCCCAAATATGCTGATGCAACATTTGCCAAGTGCAACAAACCCAGCGATCAACGGCACTTTATTGCACAATATCCATTTGGTAGTTAGAGCGCCTGCCACTTATGTTGCATGAGCAGTTCCCCTAGGTTACGAGGTTCGTGATATTCATTTTGAGATGCCCATCGAATAATACTGTATTTGTAACTCATTTTGAGTTCGATTCATTTGAAGCGATCTGAAATATATAAAGTCATCATAAAGCTGAATGTGGCAAAGCATTAATTTATTCTTTGGCATCTCTGTCCGTCTCTTATGCGCATTTAGATATCATAGATAAATATTGAAATTTCTTCGGTTAGGTTAATGTCGTTTTTACACTCAAAATCACAACACAAATCATCATTTTGGTTTTTTATCTTCTCTTCTATTTCTTCCCGTGACACTTGCGAACACACGATTTTTGTCTATGTTGCGTCACAAATGTTGTTGTTGTTGCTGCTACAGCCACTACACCTTTTGCATTACACACAGCTATTTACACACACACACACACACACACACACACACATTTGCATGAATAAATACGTATGTTAAGCAAAAGTGAGGAAACGTGATTGAAATTTTATCTTTGGCAAAAAATCGAAGAAATATGTGAATTGGGCTTTAGCCGCCGCACAGCTGCCCAAGTTTTCAATATGCATGTGTGTGTGTGCGAGTGTGTGAGAGTGTGTAAATAGCTGTGTGTGTGCGTTTGACTTTTAAATTCCTGAACGTTGGCGTTAACCGTCGCTGTGGTTCTGTGTGTTATTTGCATTGAAATGTTGAGTAATTGGAAAACCAATCTGGAGCATCTGCACTTCATGTTTTGCATACCTGACTGACTGAATGACTGACTGAATGACTGACTGACTGACTGACCGACGGACTGACTGCCTGACTGACTGACTAACTGAATGACAGACGCCAAACAACGCGACGCTTCCCATTTTTTTACATTCTTTCTCTGTTCTCGCTTTTATTTTTTGTTGCATATTTTTTAGCCGTGAACCAAGAACAAACACCACTACACACACAAATATATACACACACACACACACACACACACACACACACACACACAACACACATGCAGCGCGACAGGTTGATTTTGCTTCTGGCAAGGCAGTTGTTAAAAATAAATTGTTTTTAAATAGCTCTCACAACGCTCGAAACGCTCCCGCGGCACAATGTTGCTCGTCCGTGTGTTTATGTGTGTGTGTGTGTGAGTGTGAGAGAGTACTTGAGTAGAAGTTACCCTGTTCCCTAGTCGTAAAGGGAATACTATTTATCTATTGATTTAAATTTAAAGAGTGAAGCATTTCCCATAAAGTGAACAGAGATAATTGTATCCCAATGTTATTTATCAAGTTTAGTCAAGGGAGTTACCAATATCGAAGCTTAAATTAATCTCAGAAACCCCTTCATTATTACACTCCCCCAACATATTCTCCTATTTGCAGTTTATAACAATATCTTCACTTTATATGTATATCTTTCAACTACCGAGCTTAACTATGCAACATGCATTATTGAAGTTAAAACAGAGTCAAAATCATCCTGAAATTGATATTCTTTTAATTACAGGGTATAACAACAACAACCAGAGTCAAACGACAGGAGACGAACAATCAACGCTGGCGCTTCCGTTGGCGCTTCCTGGCTCCTGAACTGATTTGTTTTCAATTTTATTATGTTTTTGTTCCCATTGCTTCTCGCTCACTTTAGTTTTAGCCATGCTGTTGTTGTTCTTCTTCATCTTTTTTGTTAGCCATTTTGTAGCAGTTGGCTCAAATAATTTTGCATTTATTCAATTGTCTTATGACACACAATAAGAAAGGAGGCGCCTCCGTCCTCGTCCCCTGCCATCACCCTTGGGACAGGGTATATTGTCTCAATATAGCGAAGTTATTGACAATTTAGAACTAAAATCCAGGGAAAGGAATCAAGGAGGAAACAACAAATGCAAAGCGGATGGAAGCAGTTTCGAATGGTTGCTGTTGTGTGTAGAGTGGGCGGAAGTGCGCATAACACAATTAACGTAATCTTCCTTTCCAAATGAGTATCCTTAGGCGAGAGAGGTCGAAGTAGGATATGCAAAGAAGTCAACACAAAATGTAAGGATGCAACTGCAAATGATGACATTAAAAACAGTTGGGAATATCCCCATAACAATTAAGTTAACATTTATTGTTTGTCGCATTTTTATCCATCTAATCTACTTTCACAATTTTCCTTTTCGTAATTTCTGCTATCTGCTGCACTCAGAAAAAAATCGCCAAAGGCAACTCTATTTGTAAATTCTAAATTCTTTCTAATTCGAGGCTCGGTTTTTTTTATTAAATTAAATTTACAGTGCTTATTTTTATTATGTGTGTTACACCTATCCCGCCGTAATATATATTAAAACATCTTCTGAATTTTGAAAAGTATTTATTTAACAAATAGTCGGTGTAATTTCTACTTTTTAATTTTTTTTGTTTCTTTGAATCGTAAATCTCGAAAAACCAAAAAATGCTTATAGTATTCAGAGCGATTTTCTATATATCAGGCCAGTTGTGTTTTTAATTTACTGTGAATTTGAAAGAATAAATGCAGGTCAATGTGAATAAAACGCTTTCTAGCGGTAATTGATTGCAATCACGATGATTTGGTCGATCGTTCGTTGCTATTTTTTTTGCAATAGCATTGCGTTTGCTGATCTGATCTTTGGACTGCATTGGATGTATTATCGTCTGCGGCATTGTTGCAGCGCTCTGCTTCTGATGTTGCATCAGAATGAATCGCTTCTTGATTTGAAATTTGCGTTTGCGGCGTCCAATTGTGTAGCTCATCGAATGGCGCATAATTATCCATGGAGTCAAAGCCGTGAAAGGTCTCATTGGGTCCGTTGGGTCCACTGGGAGCAACATTAGATTCATTTTGATCCGGCTGCTGTATGGACTGATAGAAGGCACCATAGTTAGGCTCACTACTGTCCGTGAGGAGCCCTGTTGATTGCCCCGTCGCACTGATGCCCGTAATCTCGTAGGCCGGCATTGAAATATTCTCAATATTCGGCTGTGTGGCATTCTGATCTCGATTCCGGCAACTATTTGCGGTTTCTTCCGAACAGGAGCATTTCACTGTCAGCGGTGTACTAACTGTCACATGCTTGACCTTAACCTCGACGGGTACTTGGCCCTGGCAATTATTTTGTGGAGAGCGATCACTTTCATTGCTCAGTGGATCGGATTGTTTATTGATTTGGCGACAACTTGCCTCTGATTGCTCTACGTCTGGAGCCATCGTTGTGGACATTTTATCATTATTTCCCAAAGTGAATCCATTAAAGAGAAACGACTGTTTTTTTATATTATCGATGTTCTCATCTATCGCACTGAAATTCTTGAGTATCGGATCTTCCAGCCCGGACTGGTTTATGGTGGACAGATTTGTGGTGCCGCAATAAGAAGGAGCGCTTTGATTTCCTAGCATCTCACTTGGATAGGACACATCGGCTGGGCAGCGCTGACCTATTACGGAGGCGAGGCTGGGGCTGGGGGTGGGGGCACACGAATACATTGATGGCGCGCTTATGTCACCAATGTGTTCTTGACTGGGTATGGCCGGCAAACTCTGGACGCGTCTAGGCGATATACCTGACTGCATTGGTTGCATGGGTATATCTGTTAAATACTCGCTGGTCAAATTCGGCAACTGACTTCGACTTCCAGGGAGGCAACTGGTCTTGCCACAGCTCGGAGGAGCCACATCATCAAGAAACTCGCTGCGTTTGGTCGACTTGAAGAGTGGTCGTCGTTGATTGCTACGTATGTTCCGTCGACGTGAAGCACCAGCAAGCGAAGGCATTGTTACATTTTCTAAGCATTCATTTGACAATTGACCTCTGCCAGAGTTTGACAAATATGCAGAGTAACATTGTTGACGTCGGGGTTTTGCTTGTTGCGACAAGCTTCGCACAGGATGTTTCTTTGATGCACCAGTTCTTTCCTTTGAGTTGGTCATTTGACCAAGTCCGGTACTTCCGAATGATGGAGCAGTTATGTCACAGATATTCTGGGATGGCATCGTTTGCTGTTGACGTGTGGGAGTTCTTCCTCTGGAGGCTCCCGATACTCTCCAGAAGGAAGGCATGCTGAAATCCTCTAAGTACTCAATAGTATAGAGTCCTCGACCTGAGTTGGTCATTTCACCAAGTCCGGTACTTCCAGATGATGGAGTGGAAATATCACGGATATTCTGAGATGGCATCGTTTGCCGTTGACGTGTCCTAGTTCTTCCTCTTGAAACTCTAGATACTCCCCCGAACGAAGGCATGCTGACGTCCTCTATGAACTCATTATTAGAGGGTCCTAGACCTGAGTTGGTCATTTGACCAAGTCCGGTACTTCCGAATGATGGAGCAGTTATGTCACAGATATTCTGGGATGGCATCGTTTGCTGTTGACGTGTCCTTGTTCTTCCTCTTGAAACTCTTGATACTCCCCCGAAGGAAGGCATGCTGACGTCCTCTATGAACTCATTATTAGAGGGTCCTTGACCTGAGTTGGTCATTTGACCAAGTACGGTACTTCCGAATGATGGAGCAGTTATGTCACAGATATTCTGGGATGGCATCGTTTGCTGTTGACATGTGGGAGTTCTTCCTCTGGAGTCTCCCGATACTCCCCCGAAGGAAGGTATGCTGACGTCCTCTATGAACTCATAACTAGAGGGTCCTCGACCTGAGTTGGTCATTTGACCAAATCCGGTACTTCCGAATAATGGAGCAGTTATGTCACAGATATTCTGAGATGGCATCGTTTGCTGTTGACGTGTCGGAGTTCTGCCTCTTGAAACTCCCGTTATTCCCCCAAAGGAAGGCATGCTGACGTCCTCTATGAACTCATTATTAGAGGGTCCACGACTTGAATTGGTCATTTGACCAAGTCTGGTACTTCCGAATGATGGAGAAGTTATGTCACAGATATTCTGGGATGGCATCGATTGCTGTTGACGTGTGGGAGTTCTTCCTCTGGAGGCTCTCGATTCTCCCCAGAAGGAAGGCATGCTGACGTCTTCTATGAACTCATAATTAGAGGGTCTTCGTCCTGAGTTGGTCATTTGACCAAGTACGATACTTCTAAATGATGGAGCTGAAATATCACGGATATTCTGATATGGCATCGCTTGCCGTTGACGTGTCCTAGTTCTTCCTCTTGAAACTCCAGATACTCCCCCGAAGGAAGGCATGCTGACGTCCTCTATGAACTCATTATTACAGGGTCCTCGACCTGAGTTGGTCATTTGACCAAGACCGGTACTTCCGAATGATGGAGCAGTTATGTCACAGATATTCTGGGATGGCATCGTTTGCTGTTGACGTGTCGGAGTTCTTCCTCTGGAGGCTCCCGATACTCCCCAGGAGGAAGGCATGCTGACGTCCTCTATGAACTCATTATTAGAGGGTCCTTGACCTGAGTTGGTCATTTGACAAATTCCGGTACTCCCGAATGATGGAGCAGTTATGTCACAGATATTCTGAGATGGCATCGTTTGCTGTTGACGTGTGGGAGTTCTTCCTCTTGAAACTCTTGATACTCCCCCGAAGGAAAGCATGCTGACGTCCTCTATGAACTCATTATTACAGGGTCCTCGACCTGAGTTGGTCATTTGACCAAGTCCGGTACTTCTAAATGATGGAGCTGAAATATCACGGATATTCTGAGATGGCATCGTTTGCTGTTGACGTGTGGGAGTTCTTCCTCGTGAAACTCTTGATACTTCCCCGAAGGAAGGCATGCTGACGTCCTCTATGAACTCATAATTAGAGGGTCCTTGTCCTGAGTTGGTCATTTGACCAAGTCCGGTACTTCCAAATGATGGAGCTGAAATATCACGGATATTCTGAGATGGCATCGTTTGCTGTTGCCGTGTCGGAGTTCTTCTTCTTGAAACTCTCGATACACCCCCGAGGGAAGGCATGCTGACGTCCTCTATGAACTCATTATTAGAAGGTCCTTGACCTGAGTTGGTCATTTGACCATGTCTAGTACTTCCGAATGTTGGAGAAGTTATGTCACAGATATTCTGGGATGGCATCGTTTGCTGTTGACGTATCGGAGTTCTTCCTCTTGAGTCTCCCGAAACTCCCCCGAAGGAAGGCATGCTGAGGTCCTCTATGAACTCATTATAAGAGGGTCCTCGACCTGAGTTGGTCATTTGACCAAGTCTGGTACTTCCGAATGATGGAGCTGAAATATCACAGATATTCTGAGATGGCATCGTTTGCTGTTGACGTGTGGGAGCTCTTCCTCTGGAGGCTCCCGATACTCCCCCGAAGGAAGGCATGCTGACGTCCTCTATGAATTCATTATTAGAGGGTCCTCGACCTGAGTTGGTCATTTGACCAAGTCCGGCACTTCCAAATGATGGAGCTGAAATATCACGGATATTCTGAGATGGCATCGTTTGCTGTTGCCGTGTCGGAGTTCTTCTTCTTGAAACTCTCGAAACACCCCCGAGGGAAGGCATGCTGACGTCCTCTATGAACTCATTATTAGAAGGTCTTTGACCTGAGTTGGTCATTTGACCAAGTCTAGTACTTCCGAATGATGGAGAAGTTATGTCACAGATATTCTGGGATGGCATCGTTTGCTGTTGACGTGTGGGAGTTCTTCCTCTTGATACTCCCCCGAAGGAAGGCATGCTGACGTCCTCTATGAACTCATTATTACAGGGTCCTCGACCTGAGTTGGTCATTTGACCAAGCCCGGTACTTCCAAATGATGGAGTGGAAATATCACGGATATTCTGAGATGGCATCGTTTGCCGTTGACGTGTCCTAGTTCTTCCTCTTGAAACTCCAGATACTCCCCCGAAGGAAGGCATGCTGACGTCCTCTATGAACTCATTATTAGAAGGTCCTTGACCTGAGTTGGTCATTTGACCAAGTCTAATACTTCCGAATGATGGAGAAGTTATGTCACAGATATTCTGGGATGGCATCGTTTGCTGTTGACGTGTCGGAGTTCTTCCTCTTGAGTCTCCCGAAACTCCCCCGAAGGAAGGCATGCTGAGGTCCTCTATGAACTCATTATAAGAGGGTCCTCGACCTGAGTTGGTCATTTGACTAAGTCCGGTACTTCCGAATGATGGCGCGGAAATATCACAGATATTCTGAGATGGCATCGTTTGCTGTTGACGTGTGGGAGTTCTTCCTCTGGAGGCTCCTGATATTCTCCAGAAGGAAGGCATGCTGACGTCCTCTATGAATTCATTATTAGAGGGTCCGCGACCTGAGTTGGTCATTTGACCAAGTCCGGCACTTCCAGATGATGGAGTGGAAATATCACGGATATTCTGAGATGGCATCGTTTGCCGTTGACGTGTCCTAGTTCTTCCTCTTGAAACTCCAGATACTCCCCCGAAGGAAGGCATGCTGACGTCCTCTATGAACTCATTATTAGAAGGTCCTTGACCTGAGTTGGTCATTTGACCAAGTCTAATACTTCCGAATGATGGAGAAGTTATGTCACAGATATTCTGGGATGGCATCGTTTGCTGTTGACGTGTCGGAGTTCTTCCTCTTGAGTCTCCCGAAACTCCCCCGAAGGAAGGCATGCTGAGGTCCTCTATGAACTCATTATAAGAGGGTCCTCGACCTGAGTTGGTCATTTGACCAAGTCCGGTACTTCCGAATGATGGCGCGGAAATATCACAGATATTCTGAGATGGCATCGTTTGCTGTTGACGTGTGGGAGTTCTTCCTCTGGAGGCTCCCGATACTCCCCCGAAGGAAGGCATGCTGACGTCCTCTATGAATTCATTATTAGAGGGTCCTCGACCTGAGTTGGTCATTTGACCAAGTCCGGCACTTCCGAATGATGGCGCGGAAATATCACAGATATTCTGAGATGGCATCGTTTGCTGTTGACGTGTGGGAGTTCTTCCTCTGGAGGCTCCCGATACTCCCCCGAAGGAAGGCATGCTGACGTCCTCTATGAACTCATTATTACAGGGTCCTCGACCTGAGTTGGTCATTTGACCAAGTCCGGTACTTCTAAATGATGGAGCTGAAATATCACGGATATTCTGAGATGGCATCGTTTGCTGTTGACGTGTCCTAGTTCTTCCTCGTGAAACTCTAGATACTTCTCCGAAGGAAGGCATGCTGACGTCCTCTATGAACTCATAATTAGAGGGTCCACGTCCTGAGTTGGTCATTTGACCAAGTCCGGTACTTCCAAATGATGGAGCTGAAATATCACGGATATTCTGAGATGGCATCGTTTGCTGTTGCCGTGTCGGAGTTCTTCTTCTTGAAACTCTCGATACACCGCCGAGGGAAGGCATGCTGACGTCCTCTATGAACTCATTATTAGAGGGTCCTCGACCTGAGTTGGTCATTTGACCAAGACCGGTACTTCCGAATGATGGAGCAGTTATGTCACAGATATTCTGGGATGGCATCGTTTGCTGTTGACGTGTCGGAGTTATTCCTCTGGAGTCTCCCGAAACTCCCCCAAAGGAAGGCATGCTGAGGTCCTCTATGAACTCATTATTAGAGGGTCCTCGACCTGAGTTGGTCATTTGAGCAAGTCTGGTACTTCCGAATGATGGCGCGGAAATATCACATATATTCTGGGATGGCATCGTTTGCTGTTGACGTGTGGGAGTTATTCCTCTGGAGGCTCCCGATACTCCCCAGAAGGAAGGCATGCTGACGTCCTCTATGAACTCATTATTAGAGGGTCCTCGACCTGAGTTGGTCATTTGACCAAGTCCGGTACTTCCAAATGATGGAGCGGAAATATCACAGATATTCTGGGATGGCATCATTTGCTGTTGACGTGTCGGAGTTCTTCCTCTTGAAGCTCTCGAGTCGGATAAAAAAGAGGGAGCTCTTTGGTCCTCCAGGCGTTCAGTTGTCATGTTCTGAGCCGTAGCAATACGCGTACTCATCGCAGGCATCGATGTGTCTTGGAATGATGGCATCGATATATCGTCCAACTGTTCCTCCTCCAGACTGGAAATATTTCCGCTCTGATCACAATGGGTGGTCATATTGCGATGCGTTGTATGCGCACTGTTGTTCTGCGGATGGAATAAGTTGTCAATAATACGACAAGTAAAAGAAGGCTGTAGTGGAGAGAGCTCGACCACAAAAATTCAGATCTTTAATGTTTTGCATTTTGTTCAATATGAAAATACGATTTCGTGAACATAATATTCAGGGTTTACTTATCTAAAATTTTGAAAAAAAAAAATATGTCATTACACATATCTGTCGTTTTCTATTTGTATATATGAAAGAATTCGTATATTAGCATTGTTAATAGTATCTGAAGATTTCTCATATACCGGTTAAGAGAGGATATTTCTATACTATTTTCTGAATTTCAGAAAAAGGTTTTTCTCAGAATCATGGTTTGCATTTCTACTCTTAGAATACATTTATACATTTCTCAAGGATAGAAAATATATCTATAAAAATAGAAAACAAATAAACATATTTTTGGGATAACCGATTTAGGACAAGGTTTTTTTATATGTAAGAAAAAGGTTTTCCTACATTTCTAAAAAGAAGACATTCTTTCTAATTGTTGATCAACACGGCTGTTAATAATATAATCAAACATGTAGATGTATGTAGATACTTTCATCTGCTGCTTGGAATGAGATCAGGGTATAAAAAGGTGTACCTTTTAAATGGGGTATGCTTTGCTTACTTGTTGAGAAGGCATTGGATCGTTACTGACCAATGGATCTAGTAGAGTATCTCCACAGCAAGAGCAGACACTATGCTGATGTGTTTCCGATTCCTCTTCTTTGTCGTCCATATCTGGTGGCGATATATTGGCCAGATACTCCACATTCGGTCTGGACTGATGTAAGGGCATGGTTATATTGAAAGCTGGTACCGACATGTCCGCCAGTCGGTCCTCCGGCAGATTGCTCAGACTGAGGGACTGCTGCGGAATATATCTGGTTTGTCGCTGCTGCTGCTGCTGCTGCTGGGGCTCAGCGTCAGTCTCATCTGCAATTGGGTTAGGGTTGGTCAGAATGCTACACAGCTGCACGGCTACTACAAACCTGTTAGGTTGCGAAAGAAGCCCGGATAACGCCACTCCTCGTTGCCCGTCAGTCCAAAATCACGGGGATCGTATTGTGGCACTGACTGCTGTCCACTGAAACCGGGTCGCAGATGTACCGGCGTATTGTTCAAATCATTCTGTGGCGTTGGACCACCGCTCGCCGTTTGACCCTGCTCCTTATGCATGTTTTCCATGGCAAATCTCGTAAATTCCACCCAATTTTATACTTATTTGTGTTGGAACGAAAAAATAAAATAAAAACAAACACTTTCTTCCTGTATTGAAAGTTGCCAAATGAAAATCTTTGAATGTATTCAGAGAGTTGAGAGCGAGGCCTGCTTCATCATTCAATCTGCTTTGAAATCATTCCTCAATCCACTCAATCAGATTTATCTTGTGTGCCCCATGATTATGATTATGTTATTAGATCAGCGAGGAGACAACTGTCATCTGACAGCATAGAGCGCTTCCAGCTGCTTTTACACCTGGAACAAAAATCACACTGATATGAAAATCGCTCTGAAATCAAGAACAATTTTCTAATTTATTAAAATAATTTCTGAAAATATAAAAGAGAAAAAATTAGAAAAGCTTTTTTTTAATTTGAAATGTTTTAAAAAATAAATCTTGAATTTTGATAAATGTAAAGAATTAAATGGAAAAAAATGAACCTAAATATATTATATGAAAAAATTAAAGAGTCGCAATTTGAAATCGCCAAACATACAAAAAGTAAACTATAAGTTTTTCAAATTAAATGAGACATGTTCATATTAATCTTAAAATACACATGTTGGTTAATAAAAGCAGACATACATAAATCAACACGGGAAATTAAAATAAAAAAATTTATGGTTTAAAAAAAAAGCCAAAAACTGTTAAAAGATAGCTGCTGAATAAGAAGCTGACCTTGGCGATTACCCAAAATTTGGAACGAATGTTTTCTCTGAGTGTGGCATGCTGCATGCACTTCCGCTTCGAGGCACCAAATACAATTAACACAAGCGCATAGTTTTTAATTTACAGTTTTCCTTCTGCTTCATTGGCTTTCGAGATGGCTGCCTGGCAACGCGCAATTCTTAAGAGCTGCTGTCTGCCGCAGGTGTGCGAGTCTGTCTGTGCCTGTCTGTGTATGTGTGTGTGTGTGTGTCGTTGTGGTCGACTTAGGGCTGGCAAGTCGTCACACGAAACCGCTTTCATTTCCGCCAAACACAATTGCATCATTAGCGATGCAATCTCCGTTACTTAACGTAACCGCAACATGCCGGAAATGAAATCCGAGGCAAGCTGGCGCGACCAGTTCCAAGCTCCTGGTGAACGACTCGACAAGTGACTCGCCGAGCTAAATTCAAAAAAAAAAAAAATAGAAAAAAAAGACCCAACACAAAAACCAAAACCCACACAAGAAAGAAGAAAAGGTAGCCAAGTCTAAGCAATGCCGAAGATTGCATACCCTTTGATGAGCCAAATGATATAGTTATCCGATCAAGGAGCACCAAGAGTGATCCTTTAATTGACTACGCCCTTGTTGGTAACAAGAAATGAAAGACCCATCGGCTTAAGCATATGGACTTTATTAACTGAAAAGTCTGATATGACCAACTCGAAAAGAGAGATGGAAAATTATGGGAGCTACAGTCAGATAACCTTAGAAAAAATCATATAGCCTGGAAAACTGGAAAGCTGTTTAAGCGCTTAGAAATAACTTCTAGATATACAAATAAATTTCCAAAAATTAGACATTTCTTCCATTTAAAAAAATATATATATATATAATATATTCATTTAAAATGCTGAAAGAAAGAAATAATATAATAAAGAAGGATAACGAGTTTGAATCCCCAATAAGTAGTGAGGGTCTAACCAATTTTAGACACTCAGAGAAACAAGTGCAATAACAAGTCTAACAAGTCCCAGACAACCATTTCCAAAAAATACGCACAAATTGTTTTAGGTTCGCTATATATATTTTTTTTTTTATCTAGAAAAGTTTTGTGCTATTGAGGAAAAAAATTTCTAAAAAGTAAAAAAAAAAGTTAAGTAACTAAAAACTTATTGTAAGTATTCTGTGTAAACATATAAAAATTAGGCAACTATTTTTACCACCTTAGAAAGAATGTTTGCGGAATCGTACGATATTCAAAAAGCACACCGGAAATTGGACATATCAGTTTTCGAAGGATATGTGCAAAGTTTCCAGAGTGAGACCGTTATCAAAGGTGCGGCATTTAATCAAATAGATGCGTGTCTCCACAACCAGCACAACCAAACGCGAATGCTTCTGGGCTAGGGTAGAAAAGCAGGAAAGTCGCGTTGCAAAGGAAATATGACGTCGCCGTGTGGCACACAGTCAAAGAGGAGTCGCGTCCAGGAGGCTTTCGCCCAGTCACCCAGTCGCCAAGGATAAAGGAAAACAACCGGAAAGCAAACGAAATGATGCTGCTGCGCACAAATAATCGAATAAAGCCGCAGCTGAACCGTAGCCCCATGACTCTCTGTGTGTGTGTGCGTGTGTGTGTGCGGACCAGCGAACAGCAGCAGGTGAAGCCACCGCCCCGGATAGCCAAAGTTAGAATCCCGCTGACAGTGTGGCGGACATTGAAGCTCTTCCTTCCTCTCGTCCTCTGCTCCCCCTACTCCTCATAGTCCTGCTTCTCCTCTTCGTTGCCCTCCTCCTTCTCCTGCCCCTCATTTATTGCATTAGTGCGTCCCAAGGATGCAAGGACAAATGATTACGCGGTGTCGCTTCATTTAGCTAGCTGCCACTCTGCTGGGCAACTCTGCCACTCTGCCACAAATATTTAACTTAAGCTTTAGCAAACACACATGCGAGGGTCAACTGAACAGACTCAGCTGACATCGGTAGGCTGATCAGACGAGTCACGACTAGAAAAGGTATAATGATGGTGTGCTTAAGCATGCAACAGGCAGTTGGAGGCAACTCCCAACCCATCAAGTGTTTGCATACATATATATATGCTCGATCAGCGTAGATGTAGCTATTTGTCTGTCTGAGTTCGCAGAGGCTATAAGAACTGGAGACTTGAAATTGGGAATATAAATTTATTTTTATTATTAAGTTTTAAAAAAATATACAAAAAAATTAAACAAAAATGAAAAAAATAGTATTTAAGCCAAAGTTTATAGTGGATTGGTTGGAAACTTTCGATTTTTGATACGATTTTCAAAAACCAGGGCTAATTCATGAGAGCTCGACTTCTAGAACAATACTAAATGCAATCTGATTCGATTTTCATGTGCAAATTATGACAAAAACAAGTTGTCGTTACTCGCTGGACAACTTGATGAAACTTAACAAACTGCCCTCGCACACGTGTGTGCCCAGCTTCAAATGGAATGTTTGAGATATGTGCAGGCAATCAAGGAGCTATTTGCATATGTCTCTCTCCCTCTCGCTCCCCACCCTCTCTCTGTCTCTCTCCCTCTCTCTCTCTCTGTCTCTCTCTCAACTCTGCACCTTTTGGCACGAACGAGCGTCTTCAGAGACTCTAAGGCGTCTCACCTTTCCCCTCGGAGTACAACCCCCTCGTGGCAGCGCACACAGTGCCAAGTTGTCATTTTTCACGACGCTTTGTGCCGCATTAATGTGCATATTAAAATGGACGGCGAGGCAGCCAGACGAACTAGTGTTGCCTACATCAGACTGACTGAATGACTAACTGACAACATCATATTCATTTAGGGGTAGCTCGGTGGGGGACGGGCGGTGGGGGAGGGTTGTGCTTGGCTTTACAAAAGAGTTTTGCCAGTCAGCCTCAAGGCTACGCAGACTTTTGGGGAGCATAAGAAGAAAAGCAAGTAGGTTGATACAAAGTTGGTAAGCGTTTAGCTTGCTTACTTTTCAATTTGGCTGGGGTGCGTTTTTCACATTTTTTTTTTGTGGGGACAGGGTGCTTTCGAGTGTGCAGAGCTAACGGTTGCGGGGGCGGCATAATGCAATGCATCAGCACAAATAGCTGGGGTTCCTCCCCCCCCAAAAAACAGAAAATACAAAAATGAAGAGTTTGTTGCGGGTAATTGTGCCAAAGTTGATGGAATTTCACATCAATGGGGCATTTCTTGGTGTATGTGTGTTTACTGTACTTGATGCCTGCTGTTGTTGTTCTTCGCAGCACACTAATTAATCCTTCATTAATTTATAATCACGGCTAAAGCTTTGCATTATTTGCGCCATTTGCACTGAGCTGCAGTTCCCAAATGTAGAAATATCTTGTGCAATGGGATAATGAAATGAAATGAGTGCTCTCACTGGTGCAGCTCGAGTTGAAGACACCCTGTATTTGAAGTAATATTCTGGAGGGGATATGTTGCTGAAAATATCGACTGATTCCCACCGAAACTTTTTAAGGGTAGTAATTTCAACAAGAATATTGATTCCGATTCCCGATTTTAATGTATTTGAATGTAGTGTTTTTCTAGAAGTAGAATCATTATGAAATAACGCTGATTTTTGAATCATTTGATGATTTTGGATAAAAAGTTGCAAATTTTGGCATAGGTACCAAATTTTCTTGATCAGTATTTATAAATTGTTTTTTCTTAAATCTTAATACTCAAGAGAGAATAAAAA
Organism: Drosophila nr. perissopoda 5 BK-2023a; assembly: GCA_035044105.1. NCBI lineage: Eukaryota > Metazoa > Arthropoda > Insecta > Diptera > Drosophilidae > Drosophila > Drosophila nr. perissopoda 5 BK-2023a. Next base: position 346,629 of record JAWNMK010000620.1, on the reverse strand, counting down.
TCATAATTATTTGTGCAGACTTTCAGTAGTGTTTTCCATGTTAACAATTCTTCACATATAAACATTTTCCAGATCTGAATCGGCTGACTTTGATAGTGGGTTTTTTTCAAATTACCGCTTATCACTTTTAAGAAATTCCCAACGTTTTACATTTTGAAGGCTTTTTTATAAAGTGTTAAATGGTAATTTAAGAAAACCCAACTTTCGAATATGTTGGGACAACAACCAGCGCCATCTAGCGGCAACGTCTGTGAACACACATTGCGAACGCAGCTTTATCGAAATCAAGGCTGCTGCTAACTAACAGCAACTGTTGCGTAACAGCTCTTTGTTGTGCTTTTTTGAACTAAATCGTATCCACTTCGAATTGCGGTGAAAATAAAATGCTTTTAACAAACTGTATACAAATTTGTATTAACTGTTTTTAGCAGCGACAAAGTTGCTTGGTGACAGCATGAATTGACCAAAACACAAAAAGCACGCTTGTTGCCCGTGGCAACCAATAAGTCAGCTGTGGCAAATTGGTTGCTTGTAAACAAACAAAAGAAGTAAAAGAAACATGAGCAAAGAATTGAAATTAATTAAACATATTTGAACGAGATGTGCCTCTGAATGGGTCTGCGATGCGCTAAGCTGTGCCGCTGCTCCTGGTGTGCCAGCTCCTGCTCCTGTTTCTGGTGCTGCTGCTGCTGCTGCTCTGGGCCTGCTGCCACGGAGCGTTTCAAGGTGCTGCTGTTGGGTACCGCCGGCAGCGGCAAGACCCAATTGGGACATCTGCTCAGCGGAGAGGAGCGCGACGCGGCGGATTTGGGACCCACAAATGGGGTGCGCTGCTATCGCTGCCATCCGGACGCCGCCTGCCTGCTGCTCCTCACCGAGGTGACATCATCTAAAAAATTATAAATATATGTAAATAAATGTGTTCGGTTTAAAGGTGGGCGGCAGCGAGGATATGCAGAGGATCTGGCCACACTACTATGCCAGCTGCCATGCGCTCATCTTTTGCTACGAAATGAGCGACAGCTACGAGGAGCTCCTGGTTAGCTTTCGGCTGTTGCAGCGCTGCCTGGAGCATCGCGAGCTGCGTGGCAAGCCGGTGCTGCTGGTCTCGTGGCGCCACTACGATGGCGTCCAGCTCTACGACGTGGCGCATGCCTTCCGGCTCGAGCAGCTGGCCAACGATTGCGGCTGTCCGCTGCACATGTGCCATCTGGGGCACGAACGAGATGTGTGGCACGGCTTGGCCTGGCTGCAACGTCAGCTGCACGCTCGAGCGCCGGCCTTGGAGCAGCGCATCAAATATGATCTCAATCTGCAGGTAAACGAAGAAAGAAACACATTATATATGTATATATATATATATATACAGAGGCGATCAAGATAATATAAGTGAAGACAGACATCGGCTGTAAAATTATTAACAACATTTAAATCAAAATGAAATCAAAATCCTTAAATTTAGCAAAAATAAGCCGGTCAAAATAATAGTTGTAGATTAGTTGTGAGGATTTCTTTGCTTTTCCTGTGACTAAATCATATTTCTAAAAACTACATATGATCTGTGGGTGTATTTTATGACGTGCTTTTCTCAAAAGGGAAGTTTCACTACTATTATATTGACTGCAACTGTATATACAAAAAGAGTATTGCGGTGATTTTTAGAAATAATTTTTAAATATGCGCAACATTTTTTTTGTTTTTTTATTAGAAAGTATTTTCTCGTTTCAGTGCGCTTTTTTCTCTGAGTGTACGCATACCTTTCTCTCACTCTATCCACATATGCATGAATATGCCCTGCCTCATTCTGTCTTTTGCTTACGCAAACTGTTAAACATGCATACTTACATACATACGCATACAAACAAAGAAATTCACTTCGCACTTGCCTCTGTCTCATTCCCTCCCTTGCAGTCTTGGCAGCGGCGCAAACGCACTTTCATCTCCAACGGTAAATTGGCGCAGGTGCATCGTCAGCGCTTTCGACGCGCACACAGAAAGGTGAGCCAGCCATCTTCTCTCATCTCGCTCACACTCATGCTCTCATCGCTCTCATTTCGTGTATTTGCAGCTCTGGCCACTGTCACTGGCCTCTGACGTCACGCAACGGTCGCCCCCGCGTCCACGCACTGCGCCGGCCACCATCTTTACTGCGCGTCCGCAACAACCATAAAACTGCCTCCGCAATTAACATAAATGTGCAAGTGTGCCAAAAACAGTGTTTTTTTTTGTTGTTTGCAATAATAAATCAAATGCATAATATACATATTTCAATTATAAATACAAATAGTTTTATAAATTCGGCCAGTTCAATGACTTCAGCTGATCGATTAATCGCCATTCACTGGGATAGCGAATGGCGACGTAACCTGGGCTGGCAGCTGTCTTCATTGCTTGTCACTCACATAGGCTGCTGCTTTAATGAGTTATTTCGCATTTATACAAATACTAAACTAAACTAAGCTAAAATTGATTAATGATCGCTGCCATAAATCATTTATCAAAAATGTGCGCTGTGCGACATGAATTTAGACTTAGTATGTGTCATTATTGTGTGCAATAATTGACACCGATAACATTGACAAATCGATAACAAGCAAAGCACTCGAATTAAGTGAGTAATTTGCAAATTTTCATTATATCCAGTTGAAAACTGCATTTTAAAGTTGACAACTAAACGGCGATTTTTAGTTCAATTTTGTTGTGGAAATAAACGGGAAGGAGGGGTATCAGGAGGGAGGGCGTCGCTATAGTTAAGCTCTACTACAGAATCTACCGTTTGCCATCCCTCTCCCTCTGCAGCACCAGCCTGGCGATAACTGCCAGCCGATGATGTATTGCAGAATAGCAATAAGTAAACCACAACAACACCTCACAAACACACACACGCACGGGCATACACATGCACATGCATGCATGGATATACAAACAATTACCAACACTAAGAGAGTTTGCCATTCCACTCTCTCTCACTCACCACTCACACACACACACTCGCTGGCTGCTGACATTGATGATTGCGACTGTTGTTGTTGTTGTTGTTGTCATCGTCTGGAGACGCTTGAACGTGTGCCTCGTAATAATCCCAATATATAAGCCAGCCAAAAATCCCAACACACACACACACACATGCATAAATAAACATGTGTCGCCGTGTGTTGTAACGTAAAGTGTAAAATAAGCATCAATCATCGCTTATTCGAGTTGTCATCAATCACACACACGCTGCACACACAGCAAAAAGTACAACTACAACAGCAACGTGGAAGCAACAAGCACCGTTATCCTTGGTGGTTAGTTTTGTACCCTACCCCTGCCACATCTTGTCACTCACCACTCACCCTGCCGCAAAGCATTAACAAACTTGCCGACTTTAAATTTTGCAGCCTCTGCTGCCGGTTCGGAACTGGACGCGAAATACAACCCTGCTCTTGTAATCAGGATTTGCCAGTTATTAAATCATCAGGTTGCACGATCAGGCAGCACGCCCCAAACCGCTGTCACATGTCTGTCAACACTCAAAACTTAGGAGGAGGAGGAGGAGACAAACCAATACTTTAAGAAAATTATCAACCGACTGGGCAATACTCTGTTCTGTTCTTATTCACCCAAACAATTAATTATTATAGATAAAGTATGTAAAAAGGATGGCAACGCTGCGCGGAAGTGCACAGCAAGCAGCTAGAGAGCATTAGCACTAATTTCTTAACAGTTGCCAGAGTGCAGAAGAAAGAGCTTTAATCAGTCTACATATAAATATACAAATATTATAATTCATGTATATTACTTAAATCAGAAATAATATATTCCAAGACAGACACACACAGACACAATGAAAAACGAACTGAAGTGTAACCGAATATTCTGAACCCCTCCACTGGCCCTTTTGCTGCCCACTGGCTATGTTGCGTGCGTCGGGGCAGAAAATAAAGATTTAATCGGCATTTATGTATGTATTTTTAGGTTTTTATGATAATGCCCGTCGTAATCGCATTTTTTTATTTTTTTTAAATGGAACCCAACGAGTTGTTAAGCGAGTCCTTTCGCTTATCAAGTTGGAATGGGAATATGTCGTAATTTAAAGAGCTCTCTGCTCGAGCCAAAAGAAATACATAATAGTATTAAATGCATTTGATTAAAAAGTCGAAGGGTGCGCAAGCATGAATTGAACTATATTTTTTTTATATCATTAAAAACTTCCACTATTCCAGCGGGAAGAAAATACACAAAACAAATACGTAAAACAAACAAAGAGAACAGTTACGTGTAACTGTAATTTGTCCATTTATTTTCTGGTTGTGAATGGACAAAGTGGAGGATATGACGACTGCTGAGAGCAGGTGAAGGCTTAATGGGAAATAAAGAGATGCAAGAAACCAGCTCTGATCCGACGAGTTGCATTTAAATTGTTGTTTTTGCCAAAGGCGTTTTCCAAAGCGCATTTTCAAATTGCGTACAAATAGAATAAATTGCTAAGGCTATGTACAGGGTGTGTGCCATAGGCCCCCATTTACTGCAGTTGGAAATATGTTCTGGCAGCCACTTTAAGTCTGCCTACCCATCTCCACAAAGAGTATTGCACGTTCATGTTAAGCTTATGTAAGTTATCGACCTCTAGCGCGCTGCATGTAATCGAGCTCAATGCAACCGTGTTAATGTTAATTGCATTGTATTATTTGCTTAATGCTATGAATACTTGACCACCACAGAACTCAACTCTGAACTCCGGATTCTAAATGATTAAGATAACTAATTAACGTATGCAGGAAAAGTGAAATTGTAGTAAAATTGGCAACAGTGGACAGTGGCTAAATCATAACAACAACAGCAACGACAAAAGCGATTCTAATTTCAATTTTCGACAAATTGCTTGTTATGCTGAAATGGAACTAGTGTTTTTGTACAATTCCGGAGCGATTCTAAAAACGAAAACAGAAACCACACTCAAACAATCAGACAGACAATTAAATGAAAGTCACGCCGCTTTAACATTTTGCGGTCAGACGAGCGAAAGAAGGCGAGAGCTCCGCTGAAGGGGGTGTGAAGGGAATACAACATGCCTTGCCCCAAAACCTGACACACAGCCCGGCAAGCAGACAGACAGACTATAGAGTGGAGTGGACTACACTCAGAAAAAGTTGTAGTCCTGATTTTAAAATTCTTTTTTTGCCAACTATTTATAAACTTTAATAAAGGATTCATTCGTTTTTTATTTCTTTCTAAATTTTAGTGAACATAAATTTGTTTTAAATATTTAAATTTGTAAAATAGATAACGTATGATTTTCATTTTTCTTTTCTTTACAAATTATTTCTAACAACCAGAACATATGTATAGTATTTAGGATTCTTATGTTTCAAATATTTAATATTTTTGTGAATAATCTTTTTTGCCCATCAACTTATCTAAATCAATGATTTTTTTGTGCTACTCAGATTTGGACTAACAAAAAACATCGGACTACTACATCCTATAGCTAATATTTAGAAACTGAATATGATATAAGATAATAAATGATATAAATAATGCGTTCCGGGTGCACAATCATTTCTGTCAGTGTCAGCTGGTTGGCAGCAGACTTGCAGCGAAATTAATTTGCAACACTGTGCGCTTTTAATCCACACATGATACAACACTCTGTAGACCCCTCCCGCCCCTACCTTCTGCCTATCCCCCCCTCTACTCCCCTCGACCATCGGTGTGTGCGATTGCAACGAAAATCAGAAAGCGGATTAAACGTATTCGTGAGAACTCGTCAACGATTTCGCACCTGTTTGACGGCCATACCCCCACGGCCCCTTCCCCTGCTCATTCCCCCTCATGCCTCCTCGCTGCTGTTGTGTGTGGCAGAGTGGGCGTGGTCGGTGGGCATATAATGCCAATTAGAATTTCAAGTTCGCAGTCCGTTGAAGCCGCCGAGAGTGTAAATAGAGACAGAGGTACACAGAGAGAGAGAGAGAGAGAGATAAAGCACACCTCGGGGCAACACACACACGCACACACACAACACGACATCAATGGAGAATCACCCTTAACCCCATTGCGATTTTTTTGCGCCAACGCAAATTGTTTATCGCCTTCAGGGCGCTTTATTAACTTTACGGCTGACCGAATCAAGAATGGGCGATATTCTGGAGGGTATACTGGAGGGTGTGTGTGTGTGTGTGTGTAAGTCTTTCAACACTTAAACCGACCTGAACGGAACGTCGAACTGAAATTGAGCCCACGGCTCTTTTTTGGCCAGGCACCTTTTAACGGACGCTCGATTTTCATCTGTTTCTCTTTTGTTGTTATCGAATACCCATTGAAAGTGGCTTAAGAGGGTAGCGTGAAGTTGGACTTGTATATATAGTTGATCGGGCATGTGAACTCCCGATCTCAGAGCATATGAAATGTGGAACATAAGTTCGAGTTCGATAGAGTTTCTTTCATTTTATCGATAACAGCCACTATTGATAAACATCGATTTCGGATTGCAATGAAATTCACAACTTTCTCACTTTTCACATCTTTCTATCTCTCTCTCTCATTCGTACTTGTTTTCAATTCGAATTGATATGGTTTGTCCGGTTAAACACGCACTCACACACACACACACACACATAAACGCACATATGCACACACACACACACACTACTTTAGCACATTGCTTTACGGCTTTTGACGGCTTCGAGGTGTATTTTTTTTTTTGTTTGTGGAACGCGGAAATGCACTCAAAATATTAAATGCTTCAGTTATTTGCAATTATTGTGCGCTGGCCTTGTGCTTAATTTATAATACGGCCGTGGGATTTCAGTTAACAGCCTGTCCAGCTGCTCTCTCTCTCTTGACCACGAGATCTGGGGGGAGGGGGCGAGGGGAGTCAGTTGGTAGCCCATTTTCAGCTGAAAATGCAGTCGTAATTAATATTTCAGCATTTCTGATTTTGGTGTCTTTAAAAGTTTTTGGCCTTTGGAAAAAGAGTTCACCAATAAAACGAAGTCAAACAAAGCAAGCAAATATATATATATGTATATAATTTGTGCAACTCGTTGTGCGTGTGTGTGTGTGAGTGGGGGGGAGGCAACTAGTTAATTCAAATTCCATGATTTTCTATGCAGAAACCATGAGAGATGACGTCACAGCTCAATGCAAAAAATAAAAATAGGACAACTGGGGTCATGTGTCTAAGTCCATGTCATTACTCCTCACTCTCTCTCTCTCTCTCTCTATCTCTCTTGCTCTGTTGACCCCCACTTGCATCCTCCTCTGTCTCTTAGTGTTGGTCTTGGTCTCTTTGTGTCCTTTCAATGCCCGCTGCTTGACTTCATAAATATGCCAAACGGACTCTATCAAAATACTTACTCGCTCTATCTCTCCCTCTCTCTTTCTCACTCGCTCTCTCTCTCTCTCACTCTCTCTCTCTCGGTCTATGTCGCCCTCTTTCTCTCTGTGAGGGGAGACAGATTGAGTGAAGAAAAGCGCCGCCAGTTGAACATAAACCAAGCGAGTAAATTGAGACACGACGGACACGTGAGTTTGATAGATTGAAGCATATGTATATAGAGAAAGCACACACGCACAAATGTCGACATGTGTGTGTGTGTGTGTTTTGTGTTGTTGTGTGCGTATTTCATTAACGTCGCCTTTGAAAATCCATTCATTTATCAAAAGCAAACTTCAAACACGCAACACATATCTCTGTGTGTGTGCAAATGTGTGTGCCTGTATGTGCGTTTGCGTGTGTGTCTGTTTGCATGTCTTAGTGTGCGTCAGATACTGCAACAATTTGGCAAGGATGTGCTGCGAATCTGGTTGGGGGTAGTGGATGAATCGTAAAAGTCGTTGCGGCCAAAATGGGATCAATGAAGTATGCCTAGGAATCTGTCATTTATGACACATGACATACTTTACGAGGCAAACACCACACTGAATCCCCCACACCCCACCACCCACACAACACAACCTCACCACACATACACACCAGCGTTAAGAAATTTAAGATATCGCACAGCAAACTTGACCAAAATTGCAATCGAAAGTTTTGCACTCGACGACGACGATAATAAATACGAAAGAGGCATGGATTTGACTCTGACACCGAAGCTATAGCTTCTTAATCTTTCCATCTGTCCACCCGTCCGTCATTGTAACGTTAAACAGAGCTCAATAAGGTTGAGTACAGGATATATAGAAGATATATACATACATATATCATATATATAAAGTATACCCCTATGTATATTTATTCCTTACACGCCTACTAACTATTTCCCAGCTTCTCTTTTACTTTTTCCTTTTCTTCTTTCTGCTTCCATCTACCATCTTGCTTCTCATTTTTCTCTTAAGGATCAAATATTTTTTTCGGTCACGCCCACTTCCGCCCCCCAAAATGCTGAAACGCAACAACTGCAATGTTCTCACTGGTTCATTGGTAATATAGTGTACTTAATTTCGAGCAAAATACAAGCAGCAATCACTAAATGATTGTTAGATGTCAACCATATCGATTACCGATTATCGATTAATATTCGTCCTAAAGTGCTGGCTATCAGCTGTAAACAAAAGATGGCCTAGCAAAATGCACTTGACATTTGGCCTTAACCAGCTAAAATCGCTACTCTGTCTCTCTTTGGCTGTCTCTCGTTTGTTCTCTAAGGCAATCGAAAAATACTTAGCATCGCACGTCAAATGTCACTAAATAATGCAAAGAACCAATTACCAAAGGACCAAAACCGAGACCAAGTGATCCACTTGCAACTGTTGTTGTTGTTCTGCCTGACGCTGAAAAGTATGCCACATAAAATCGAAGTGCAAAGCAAAAGCAGCGAGCAAAAGCAGCAAGCAAAATCAGCAAGCAGCAAGCAAACGCATTAAAAGCAACTTAATAATTCAGATCGAAATCACCAATCAGCGCCGCTGACATGTTGACAAACGACGCCGCCAGCAGCATAAGAAAGGGCGCGTGGGGAAGGGGTGTGGGGTAGGGAGGGGTGAGGGAGGGGTGGTGAAGGCATTGAATGGGTGGTTGGGTGGCGCCGGGGCACGTGAATGGTGAACAAGAGATTTACATTTTGAAAATCGAATGGCGACATAAGCCACCGCAAAGCAAAAGACACGCAACCACAAAGCCATAATAAAATCCATGATAAACAAGATAAGCGAACACAACAAAATCTATATTAATATGTATATAAATGTGTGTGAGTGTGTGCGAGTGTGCACATAAAGATATGCAGGAACAGTGAATACCCTTTGCTATCGTCCATCGATTTGTATCGATATTCGCGAGACGAGTACAGTTATCGGCAAACATTATCTGTGTTATACGAGAAATTATATTCCAATATCATATTATATATGAGGTCACTATAAACTCGACTCTTGATCATGAATATATATAATCAAAGTTTTATTGCATTATTGTTAAATATATTTAATTTAAAAAATCTATTTGAATTGCATTGTATTTAAAAATCGATATATTACTTTAATTGCATTTGAAATATTATTATTATAATAAATGAAATAATTGTTGAAGTTATAGCTGAGAGAGCTCAATTGGGGAATACCCCTAATACAGTTGTTAAATGCAGAGTTGGCTGATTAAGAATATTTGGCTGACGTCTGTGAGTTAACAAAATCCCTGTCTATTAGCTGATCTCTAATAGTTGTGCAGTTTATCATTAATATCTCTGCATCTCTGCATATTGTATATCAATATATATTCCAGCTAAATTTGGTAAATGATGTCAAGCACAAATAAACATATTGAAGATCGACAATTTAAAATCGCTTACAATCATTTTGATTTTACATATTATATAGATATATATATATTTATATATTTTTATTTGTTTTGCTGTTGTTGTGCTGTGGCAAGTTGTGCGGCTGCCTCTTCAAGTGGCAATGCCCGCTGCCATTAAGGGTATTCCCGCAAGTGAATCTCTTCTGGCAAGGAGTATATCTATTTCAGTTCCAACAACAGTTGCTGTTTTGGCACATCGGCTGGCAACCACTTCCAACATGCTGATACGAATACCAACAGCGCCCCCCTCCCTCCCCACACACACACTCACGCACACTCACACACACACACACACAGACAACCACCCCCTCATCCACCCGCCCTTTAGCTGATTCGACGGCTCATCTTCGTTCGTTTGTTGAACGTTGTCAACGTTGTCTTCGATGTCTTCGTTTGCAATCAATGAAAGATTTATGACAACACGCTCCATACACGTATGTATGTATGTGTACACACACACACACACACACACACACAGTAATTTTTTTTTTATGTCACATCATTATTTTTATTACGACGCTGCCGGCGGCAACAACAAAAACATCGGCCCGTTATTTGAGAGTGATTAGTGACTAAAAATGACAACAATAATAATTGCATTGTGTGCGTGTGTGTGTGTATGTGTGCGCTAGTGTGCGGGTGTGCGTGTGTGTGTGTGTGTGTCCGTCTGTGTGTGTGAGTGATGGTCATGGTTTCCAGCGATGGCTGATATTCAATATGATTCACAAATAAGTACAAATATTTATTATTTTACTCGTACTGCGTACCTCGTAGTCGTCGTACACCCTGTTAGTGGGAAAGCACCCTCGAGCTCATTCGACCGGAGATCGATCAAATACCAACAAAAACAAAGAAAATAAAAGCGACCTATGCTTGTATTCGTAATATTGGTATCTGCAGATTTTTATAAAATATATACATTACTCAATAATAGAGTTGCTTGGGTTTGGTGCCCTTAATCGGCTCTGCATATTTTTGCGCAACTGGTTCATGGTTCGGATTGCAATGGAAAATTTGGAGCTGTGCAATTGAACCGGCTCAGGCTCAAACCGGTTGACACTCATAACTAAGATTGAGATGGGCTTGGGTACGGTTCATTCAATTTTGCTAACGGTTCAAAATCAGTTAATTGTCATAGTCTCAACTGAAATAGACGCATTTCACACATTCTGTTGCTGTTGTTATTGCTGTTGTTGTTGCTGATGTTGTTGCTGATGTTGTTGCTGATGTTGTTGCTGATGTTGTTGCTGTTGTTGTTGCTGATGTTGTTGCTGTTGTTGTTGCTGATGTTGTTGCTGTTACTTTTTTAAAACAATTTGTAACTCAACTTGGGAATTTTCCAAAATATTCATTCTCCCTCTCACTCTCTCTATCTCTCTCTCTCTCTAGCGCTCTCTCTCTCTCTGTGTGTGTTCTCTGCTGCTGCTTCTAACTCACATTTGACGCTAACTGCATTTTGTAGACGACTTTTTAGCCATTCCCATGCCCCTTTAAATTTGCGTTGCATCCCCTTGGCCCCCTGCCCGTTTGTCACTGTAAGTGAAATCTTTCAGTGCGTGTAAAATGCCGTTGCTCGGTTTTTGGGTGCCACGCCCACACACTTGCTCGTGCAACGCGCCCACCCGTCCAGCAGCATCAGCAGCAGCAGCAGCAGCAGCTAGTTGGACAACAATGAAATGCTTTTAGCATCGCAGCTCTCGCAGCGCCAAGCGAAAATTAAGTTAACAACACAGCAAGCAGCAGCAGCAGCAGCAGCAAAGACAAAAACAAAACCAAAAACAAAAATACAAAAAAACGTAAAAAAAAAATAAAGAAAGTTTAGTGCACTGTTTTTATTGAAAATTGAGTTAAAAAACAGAAAGTGTCAGACAAGAGAGTCGTTTTCGGCTTGTTGTATTTTTATTTGCCAACATGCTTTTCTCCTACTTCCTCCTCCTCCTCCTCTCCCTCTTCCTCTCCCTCTTCCAATCCCCTCTCCCTCTTCCTCTTCCTCTTCTTCTGCAACTTCCTTGTTTTGCTATTGTTGTTGCGACCCCCCACCCACTCACCACTCCCCGCCCCCCAAGCTACGGAAGTGCAATCACATAAAATCTGTAGTTCATTGTTAGCTTTGACTACAAATACACATTTTCAACTATTTCAAAAAATAAAAATGTATTCAGATATATATAAAAGAGAAAGTAATAATTTTAGTTTATTTTTGGTTAACTTTTTCATATGTTTAGCCAAAGCAAATTTCTTTTTTTTTCGGAATCCTTACAGCAATTTGTATATTTTACTTATCAGAATCGGAATCGGAATCGGATACCAAATTCGTATCGGTTTGACAACCTGCTTATTGTGTAACAGTGTAACAGTATTTTGGAGTATATAGTAGATATTGGAGGAGGGACTCTCCGTTACCCACATATTAATTTAAGGAGCGTCTCTATTTTCGAGTTTCAGTTGCTGAGTTTTCAGCCGCAGTTTCAAAAGCCAGAACAAATTTTTGTTTGATTTTCATTTGAGCTACTTTCATTTTGTATGCGGCTCAAGTGCGCTATTCAAGATCGGCTTTCGAATATAGGGGAGGACATTTTGTAGGTTAACAATATACAACAATATCTGATCAGAATTGTGCTCCATTTGCGTAACCATTTCTGAACCATAGTAAGCTGATTCTGTGGCTGTTGGAATTCTGGCCAAATGGCTGCAATTACAATTCCTAAATAAAAAAATAAAATTGTGTTGTGATTATTGCCTGTAAGTTATAAATTATGACACAAAGTAAAAAATAAAAATAAAAAAAATCAAGCTTACTTTGGTTTTAAATATTTAGCAAAAATGCGACAAGTGCAAAAAGAATAAGTAAATAAAAACAAGTAATTCATAATCCATTTGAATTTGGCAACACGATTTTGGTCCACAATTCATCTGGAAATATTCTTTTAGCCGCCTCACTCATTTTTTGAGATGGAAATAAATTAGTTTTGTTAGCGATTCGCTCGAATCTCAGTCTAAGTTTGATCTATGCGTTCTAATTAAAAGAAATGTTGCCAGATTTGTTAAATGGCCAAAAGTCATTGGCCAAACAGGCAGCAAACTTGGCACAGCTGCCAAAATCAGCTGCTGGCAACGCAGGATGGATGCTGCGCCGGGTGGGTGGTGGGCGGCGCGAAAGAGAGGACCCACTGCTAGCATAAAGGGGAAAAGGGAAAGGGGAAGTGCGAGGCTAAGTTCAAGCTCGAAGGTGCTCAAGAAATTCAATAAAAGTTGTCGACACACGCACAGACCGAGAGAGAATGAGAGAGAGAGAGAGTTAGAGAGAGACGCTGGCAAATCAACGCAGAGATCACACAGACAGCTAACACACACATGAGTGTGTGTGTGTGTGAACATACAATTTATAAATTATTGAATCTATGAGAAAATGAGCATCACGTACGCGACAACGAAGCGGGCCAGGACAAACTATTTAGTAGATACATTTACACAGATACGGATACAGATATAGCCATAGCTATAGCTATATTTATAGATTTAGATATAAATATAGATATAGATATAGATAAAGATATAGATGCATATACAGATTTAAAGACAAACGCAAAAAACGAACAGTTATCAACAAAAAAGCAAAATTTGTCTGCGAATGAATGTGTGTGTGTGGGTGTGTGTGAGTATGTGCGAGTGTGTGGGTGTGCGTGTGTGCGTACGTCAGAATATGCACAGAATTTCATTATGCTGCCTGGCGTTCGTCGTTGCGTTTTGAATACCCTGTTCCTATTAAAAATATGTAAAAGGGATATACGCAAATTGTCTACAATCATATATAAATACATATAGAAATATATTACGATCAATTACGATTACGATAAATTACACATATTTTTCATTCTTCAAGAACTTGACTTAAAAACTGGATTGTGAAGCACTAAAATAAACCTTTCTCTAAGTAACAGAAGTAGAAGAAGAAGCGCTGCTTTTGCAGGGTATTTTACTTTTGACTCTGCATCACTCTGACTTGTAATAAATAAGTAAATTGGTATTCTCAGTCTGTCTGTGTATATGTTTTTTTTTTTTGTTTGTTGGTTTGTTTGTTTGTTAAAGTTTGTTCATCTATTTCGTCGCGTTCGACGTGCTCAACATTATTGGCGGCTTCGCTGTTTGCTGCTTGCTGGCTGCTGGTTGGGGGTACTCCTAAGCATACCCTATTCACGATGCGGATGCCATTGGCTGAGTGGATGGGTGGAGGGGGGGCTGAACGCTTCAGGCGCCCCACTCACTATCTTAAGCATAGTTTGAACGGAGTCTCTTGCCAAGCAGCAGTAACGGTGCCAACTAGAAAACTTTTCTAATAATTCCTTTGATGAATTTCTTTTCCACAACACAGCACAAAAAAAAAAGGCTAAACAAAAATGGAGCTTAAGAAAATCAAATAAGTGCTTTTAGCAGCTTCTGCAATTAATACACAGCGAGAATAAATGTTGCACTTGAACAAATTATTAATTGAGCCATTTTTATGTAAGGGCATAAAATAAATAATTCCTTCCAAATCGCGCGGAAAGAGCAAACATCCACAGACAATGCAAATAATTTAGGTAAAGGATGCTCAGAAAACTCAGAAAACCGGAACATGCAGTTCCATCAGTTGGACCTTTGAATATGATAAGGATAAGGTACATTAGATATAAAGTTAGTAGTGGAATTGGTAGATGGAAGAAACTAACTTTATGCTCTATTAGCTGCAAAAGAGAAAAAAAGGAGTGTGGCAACAAAGTCGACTTGCATCTATATTGAGAACTGCCAAGGATCTTGTGCAAATTGCAGCCTACATCGAAGAAGGCAGTCAGTCTAGCACCGCGTGCGACGAGCAATAAAAAAGTTGATCCAGCAACCAAATAGCGATGGTAATCAGAAGGATCACTTGAACTATATTTCAGATTTCAGAACCTGGCCAATTACCGTGAGAGCCAGGAAGGAAGCTTAAGAAAGTGAGTTAATAATATGACAATCTCAATGATGGCACCGGAGTATAATTGTCAGCAATCAGCACCAACGAATAATTGATTAGGTTAAAAAAAAGGGGTGGGAACGGAAGTTGGCAGTTCTACAATCAAGTCAAGTACATGTTTTATACATATTGGGGAGTATGGAAATAAAATATTAAATCACAAACATAATCAGCATTTGAGAGTTTAAGATTAGCTGTTAACATAATAATAAACATAAGAATATGCAATAAATAAAGTCATAATCAGTCTTTACATATATATATTTATATTTGCTCAACCATGTTGTTTAAGCTTTTGACTCGCCGCCTTGGGGACTTATGTTTTGGGAGAGAAGACGAGCATGCAAAGATTAAGTTGCGTGTCCAACAGCGGCACTTTTGGCGCGTATGCAATGAAAATGAAAATGAAAATGGAAATTGACAAGTGGACACAACAAAAAGCAGAAGCGGGAAGCAGCAGCAGCAGCAGCGAAGATAAGCGACGACGACGTGCAGCAGCCAGCAACCAAGGAAAACGCATTCATATGTGAAATGGAAAAAATTATAATCCAAATAAGAGAATGCAAACCGAACGGGACAGCAAGCTCACTGTCTGGGGGGGAATGTGGGAGTGGGTGGGAGGTGGATTGGTGTTGCGGCTAAGTGGAATCGATGACGGATATGTGTTGATGGCTCAGCAGTCGCCAGCCAGTCAGTCAGCCAAACGAACCAACGAACGAACGAACGAACCAAGCCAGAGATTGTTCGCTGGCTACTTCTGTAACCAATTTTTTGAAAATTTCTTAAAATTCAATAAATATTTATGAGTTGATAATGCTTAAGCGAACCATACACACACATACACACACACACATACACACACACACATACACACAGACATCTGACACGCTTGCGTGGCTGAATTAAATAGATTACGTATACGAGCTGTGGTACAAGTAAAGGGGGACGAGCCCTAAGGACGACGGCTTAAAGACGCACGCAGACAGCACATAGCTCGGACCAATGTGTGTGTGTGTGTGTGTGCGTGTGTGTGCGTTGTATTTAAGTAATGCGCATAATTCATATTTATTTATTGCGCTTGCTCACAATAAACAGGTGAAGGACACATTGAAATATCTAGCATCGAATTTTCAAAATCCAATTCAAATTCAAAACATATTTGTGAGTCGCGCAAAATAAACGAAAGCCAATATTAAAAAACTCATTTTTCTTTTTTTAATTTTATTTTGGGAAAATCTCTTTTATTGGTATTTTAATTTTTCGACTGATTTTGCATTCGTTGCTTGCAACACTTATTTTATTTAATTAAATTCCAGTGCGACCATAAAATTCGTTTGACTTTCGATTTCACCAATTCTATATTTCCAGATCCCAGCAGGATATTTCTTTATGTGTGGTATCTGATAAATGATGAATCGCATGGCGTGCGCACAAAAGTACCATTTGAAAATGGACAAAAGCTCAAATGAAGCGTGGAAGAGAGCTAAACATAAGCTAAGCAACAAAAAGCCATTTTGCTAAGTAACTGTAACTGGAGTTATACACATCTGATAATATGATAAATACATAATAATATGAAAATAAATGTTTGAATAAATATACTGGTTTTATTCAAATTGCATTTAACATGCGTGAAAATGTGTACAAAGAGAGAGACGTCAATTTTAGAATATATGCATAGAGTTCTTGAACGATAACTTGCTCTGTTTCACTAATATCGATAAGCATCGATTACCAATAGCAAGCAGAAGCATACAACTTTAACAATAGATCATTCTTATAATAAGTATATATATAAGAATTTCTTAAGTATAGTTAAAGGGTATTTACCGAGTCGAGCACTTTCGGCTCCTTTTTCACTGCGGCAATTATAAAACTACCTTTGACCCTGTGCGCGATACGAGTACGACTAAACTGCTCTTTGGCATTTTAATCGCATTAAATGCTACTCACATTACTGCTGCTCCTACAATTGCACCTCAAATTATGTATACAGATATACAGATATATATATATGTGTATATATATATTTACATAGAACGCCCAATTGCAAAATTAACTTGTTGATGTGATGATGCGGTACAAATAGCTATGGAGGGAGCTGGTATCGGAGAGGGTGGGACAGAGTTGTGGGAGTTGAGGGAGTTGAGTGTTTACCCATTTGGATGGCAGCTCGAAAGTCGTTACGTGTTCGAATCTTATTAGCGGTTTATAATTACAATTGTATACAGGCCAATTATGTTACGAGACAAAGCGATTGGCGACCTCACACACACGACACACACACACACACACACGCACACACACATAGATGAGACTGCTGCTAATTAACCAACGCCACAACTGGCCATTAAGTGCTGCTGCATATGTGTGTCTGTGTGTGTGTGTGTGTGTGGGTGTTGTAAGTGGCTTGATAATGATGTTCATTTCGTAAGCAAATCACATAAAACAAACAGACAAGCAGAGACTGAGAGGAGGTCCATGGGAGTTGGAGGGAGGAAGGGTGGTAAAGTGGGGCAGCGAGATGTATTTATGCAAATGTAGATTGCGACTTATGCATATGCATTTGTTGCATAAGGGAATGCACAGCTAACTAAGCAGCAAGATCTTAAGAAACCACCCACCAATCACACTCACCCTCAGACCCACTCACCACTCCGAAAACCAACCACTCTGCTCAGGGCTGCGGCATGCCGCCAATCTCTGTTCCTGACGCACAGAGTGTTGTACACTCGACAAACGAAATGCGTTTCAAATAAAAATTAGGTGCGATCATTTTGGACTAAACACATATTTAATTAGAAAAACCATTTTGGAATAATGTACCATAAAGTGTCACACCTGTAAAAGTTGGGATTATCTTGGATCTTTTGCAGCTTTGTAGCCCAAGTCAATTGTTGCATGGAAAACAAGAGGCAGACCGAGTGTCTGCCTGGGTGTCAAATCGAAATCGTAAATCGATTAAAATTCAAAAAACAAATCGGTGCCGAAATTCAATATTTTGTTTTTACATCCAGCAACCGAATCTGAAAGTAGTATTTTCTAGAGCAGAGTCAGCAGCATCGGAAAGAACTGAATACCGTACAGTAATTTTCATTCAAAATCCTTGCCGGAGCCCTAACAGCTTACAGATTATCGGAACCGAAACCGGAACCGTTTCGATTTGACACTCTGATAAAAATTTATTTGATAAAGTGTCCATTTCTAGCACACCGAATTCGCTAAGTGTGCTGACATAGTTATTTCTGAGAGTGTAGAAGCATTTGGGGGCGATCGGGGGTGGGAGGTGTTAGCAGGAGAAGGCAGCAAGAAGGGGTCAACACTTGGCTACCGATAGACCAAAGTGTGTGACTTGTAATTGAATCCACGTCTGTGCTGCGTCTGTAGTTGATAATTTCATTTTAGGCCCCCGCACTTTGAATACAAATTACAGCAGTGAATGCAGTGCAATGAGGAGGCACGTGCCACGAGGCAGCAGCAACCGCAGCAACAACAGCAGCAGCAACGGCAGCAACAAGCGGATAGCCCCAACCCCAAATTCTAAGTCCCAAACCTAAGCCTAACCAACTAACCCCAATGCACCAGACCCAATTTCAAAAGGCCTGCCCAATTATATATATGTATATATTTATATCTATTGTATGTTTTCGTGATAAGGTTCTGAATTAGTGTACAACATTCATGTTTGACAAAGTTTAAGAGAAAGACATTTTTCAAAGTTCTGGAATCTAACGCTTTCTTTCTTGTACAATAGTTTATAATGGATATCTCTATTTCTTAAAATCGAAAATTATTTAATCATGATTTCGCGATTGATCTTGAAGATTACCTTTACTTACTTACTTTTTGAGTACCTGAAGTAAGAAACTGAATATTCAAACTAAGCTCAACATATTTTGGATATGTCTTCAAATGAGAACGAAGAAACAAATTGAAATTCACATAGCAGATATTCATGCCATGAATAACAAGCTCTGGTTAGTTGAATATCGGAAATATGTGTATATAATTTATTTAATTATATAATTTATATAATTTAATTCTCGAATCTCAGCTATATGCCTCAGATATTTTACTATTGCGTCGCATTTGGATTAACAGCGTTTGGCAGATGTGAGCAGTCAAAATACTTTCCGAATTGAGAAAATGTGAACTCGATGAGCATAACTGTTATACAGACAGCTATAAAGCACGCTGTCCTATTCTCTTAAGCGTTCCGATTTGCGCCTGCGTCGAATGCGAAGAGTGAATAACTGTTAACTGGCAAATAGGCAAAGGATATTGGTTGTGAGTTAACAGGACAATGATGCTAATCAAATGCAACGCTCTCTCTCTCTCTCTGCCTCTCTGCTGTGATGCAGCTCTTATACGGGGTTTGTGTCTCGACTAAGCAAGTGAAATATATTTACAAGGATTAAACAGCTGTTTAAGTAGCGGGAAACCACAAAGAACTCCAATTGAGGAAAATGCTGAAATGTGCAGTAACACATTTTAAATAATTATGATTAAATCACATTTATAGCAGATTCCGATTGGTTATACGTACAACAACTGTTATACATATCCTTTACAGTTAGTGAGCGCCAAGAGCGAGTCTATCACTCTCTCCTCTCTCTCTCTCTCTCTGTTAACTTTTACCCCTAACAGCAGACTGTTACATAATTGCCAACTGTTAACTGTCATACTGAAGCATTTACAGAACATGTGTGTTTTTTGTGGTGAACTGCGCCAAAGGACCAAAGATGGGCAATAATAAGCCAAGAAGCAAAGTCATTGATGGAATCCAATTAACTTTTAAAATGTGGCAGCAACCAAATTTCCAATAAACACTTTTTGTAAAACGAGCTACAAAAATTAGAAAGAATTAAAAGGAAAATGCAATCAAATGTTTACATTTATTTGTGTAATAATTTATATATTTAAATATTTGATATCGAACAAAAAAATAGCCAAAAATGTTGGCATAAGTACAAAAACTATAAATAAAATAGAAAAAGTAATTAAAATAAATGGTATTTCAAATCGAACAAAAACATTTACAATAATTATGGCACAATCACAAAAACTATATTATATAAAGCATGAAAAAATAATTCAATTAAATAGCATTCAAAATATCGGGCTATAATGAATGCATGAGGCATATTTCTAAATGGTTATAATGACTTGTAATCCCTGATGACTGATGAAAAAGCAAAAAGAAAACAGCCAAAACTTGTTGAATAACTGCGAGAATACTTCAGACCCATAAACACACCCTCAGCCTCACCCTCACCCTCACCATCAGCCTCAACTCACCTTACCCAAAAATGTCGCTTAGAAATTCAATATCTATCTCTATGTGCCAGTTTGTGGAGAGTGTGTGTGTGTGTGTGTGTGCGTGTGTGTGTGTATGGCAATTACCTCGACTACCTGCAAAAGCAGGCATAATTAGTTTACACCGAGATTTGAACTTTTCGTCGCCTCTCTGCCTATATGCAAAGGACTCTTGTTGCAGTGTCACTAAAATGCATGCATCTACAAGTCTGTGGGCCTATTAGTCTAGGCAGAGTAATCACATTGCTTCGATTTGATACACACTTAAGCTGCAACTTGAATTCTAAATGCAAATTCTCCTTAAAAATTTAATACCTTACTAATTCAGGCAAATTGTGCGCCCAGAAATTTAAATCGAAATTTAAGGACTCGACTGGTTCGAAAATAATAACGTTAATTTTGATAGTTATTGCTTATTGTAGTTTTTACCATTGAATATATCCATGGGGAGGGTATTATAATTTGGATGTCTCCGATCCACATAGTATATACACTCCAAATCTATATAAGCCTTAGTTGAAGAAACTTGCAATATATCGCTTAGTTATGGAATCGTGATTCTGTCTTCTGGTTGTGGAGAGTATCTGCATAAATCTGATTCAAAGTTCTACAAATATCAAATTTCACTTGTAGCTATTGATGGACTAGATATGCATAGGCAACATAATACCAGTAGTGCAGTTGGAAAATATGAAACTGGTCAATAAGAATCTATGAATTCTGTCTCGTGTTCTTGGACATTAGACAAGTTTAGCAGCAAATGAATTAAGAATTTAGGAATTAGAAATGATTGCTCAAAATAATAGTTTCAATAAAATCAAGAATGCTTTGCATATATCAAAATTGATTGGAAAATGTCTTTATTGCGAAAATTGTGGACTTTTTATAGTAGTTTTTGACAGATATGTCATTCCAATAATATATGCGATTAGTCAAATAGTTTTGGTTCCAAGCTTATCCTTAGTGCTTCTGGGCTTGCTTTGCCATTCAAATCTTAATTTACTTGATATCAATATATTATAAATAGTAATATTCAGTTTTTGGGAGCATTTCTTTGGAATAGATGGCATTGTTTCTGCACGAATTATGTTTATTTTGATATGTATTTCTTTGAGCCAGCCGTAGGGTACCTGCAGTCGATCACGAATGTGCTCAAATTGAATCGGCAAAGAAATTATTTGTAGTTTTCAGAATTTTAAAGGGTTTTTCGTTGCCTCTTATGCTGCTTTGCTTTGCTTTCGTTTCAGTTCGTTTTGTGGTTTGCTTCGAGCCTGCTTTCCTTGCTTTCCTTCTAGGCTGGCATTTCATCTGAGATTTATTAGGCTCAATAATAATTGTAAAGAATGTGCACAGACACAAGACAGACTGCTCACGTATTTGGCTTATTCGAGCAGTTGATGTTATAAATCATTCATCTGCATTTACTCACAGTCCACACCGTTCTCATCCCCCCACCCACTATCTCTCTCTCTCTATCTCACTCTCGCTCTCTCTCTCTCTCTCTCTCTCTCTCTGTCTCTCTATCCGCTATATTCGTTATTGATGTACACATTAAGAAAAGTGCTAAAATATTAAAGCTAATTGTATGTAAGATATGATTTTTATTCACAACGCCAGCGTTTGTGTGTGAATGTGTGTGTGTGTGTGTGTAGATGTGTGTGTGTGTGTGCATATGTCTGTGTGTATCAGAATATGGGTGCTTGGGAAAAATCAAAATTTTACACTTCGCTACACATTCCCAAAGGCTGCACAAAGTTACGCGCACAAAGTTGACTACACGCAGAGAAAAATTTGGCTACAAAATCAAGTGATTTAATTCCTAAGAAAGAATATATGTTTAAATTCTTCTTCTTTTAGAAGATATTGCTCAATTACCTGAGTTACTTCAAATAAAAAGCACAATATTTTCATACTTGATTCAAGCTGATTTGGATGCACTTTAAAATGAGCTTAGAATCGATTTCAGAACTTGAGCACTTCAAATAAGCAGCCAATATTTGTCTTCAAGTTCTTGAATTAAGAAACTTAAGATTTAAATTGCTTAGAAGTGGAAACAAGCGCCCTTGACTTAAGCCGATAAAGTCTAACATCAAGCAGCTTGTGGCCTTACACGAAACATTCTCAAAATAAGAATTTCAATCGATGGAATTGAGTATACAAAGTTTTCAATATTTTTGTTGAGTGTGCTTATGCGAGACGCAGTGTGTGTGTGTGTGTGTGTGTGGGTGTGTGTATCTATGTGTGCTTAAGTGCGTGTTTATGGCGCAATAAAACAGACCCTAACAGGCGCTGCACACACACACACACACACATGTATACACTGACTGCAGCCAAATGAAGCAACCAAAAAATGAGAAACCGAAGCAAAAAGAGAACCCGGATTCACACACCCACACACTCACCCACACACACTCACCCACACACACACTCGAAAAGAGCCAAAAAGAGCAGCATGTCTGTCTGGCAATCTGGCAGCGTCTGGTAGTCTGGCAGAGCCTGGCAACCAGCATCTTTGACTGAGTCTTTCCGCTTGTCTGCGGCGCATTTATGACTTCCACACACACACACACACACAGGCTTTGGCTGCATTGCCTTTATATAGGCGCTTAGACATATGTCTTATCACACACTTACACACACCCCAACACACACACACCCAACACACCCACCCAACACACACACTCACTCACACTCAGTCGCCTTAAACCGGTCTGCTGTCAAATGCCGTACTAAACCGATAATCCAATCATAAGTTATAGTCAAATGAGTTTGCTCTTCAATAAATTTTCGCCTATATCGTATTTTTTGATGCCCTTTCCAGCGAAATGCGTATTTTTAATTGTGCACACAATTTGTGACAAATGCACAAAGCATTTAGTATTGTTTAATAATAATAATAATCGTTTTTTTTCAACTGTTTTAATAATGGCAATTTGTTTTTTAATTTTTAGTAACTGAAGTGCGAATAAAAGTAACAAACAAAAACCAGCTAAATGTTTGCATCAAGAGCATGGAAGTGAAATGATGGCCTGCATTGAGTTTGGTCAATCCCAGATTAAATTCCAATAGAAAACTTTTGGGCAATCATGAAAATCTAGCTGCGAAAATAGCCACAGAGTACTTTGTGTGGCTTACCAAGAAAAAGTTGGAAATTTTGGGAGTCGCCCAACTTCAGTGTCAGAAAACTACGTAATGTTATATATATTATTATAATATCTTATAAATAATAATCTGAATGATATTAAGGAGTGCGTTAATCAGCTCTAACTAAGCAACACTTATCATTATTCTTTTGGATTTTGTTTGCATGCAACTGTACATATTTTAATTAATATGAAAGTTAATAAAATTACAAATTAATTACTAATTAATAATTAATGAATTACTCCTTCAAATTGGCTAATAGACTTTCGCTTTAATAAAGCATTAAATTCGGGAAGCTTATATCTTTCATTATTTTAAAGCCAGACTTACGAGTTTACTAGAAACCGTCTGGCAAGATTGGTAGCAACATTTCTTGACCACACCCACTGCGCCCCCCTTTAAGGCTGCACTATGAATATGAATATCGAGTCGCTGTCATTATCAACTTTGAGTGTCAGGTTTGTTGCTAGAAGCCAAACTATGATTACGAAGAAGCGCTAAAACGAATCCAATTAGCCAGTTAGTGGCTAAAGTTGGCAGCTACTGAAATTTAACGCACTTGCAACCTGCAGCGTGCAACACCTTGAATTCAAAACGAGCCAACGCAAATGACTGCAATTTGCACTTGGAATACGGCACATGGCTGAAAACTGAAAGCAGATAGCAAAAACCATTTGCCCGATAAACGGAGCTCAACTTGTGCGAGTGCAAATGCAACAATCATCTCTGCATATGCAACACCATTTTACTATAACCCCCCGCCATACCGCCTCCATCTCCCCCTACAATGGCCATATTGGGAACCGAGGCAATTCTGCTGAAATACGTCAAACGTGAACTGAACTGATCTCTGTTGCAGACCTGCATTATATGAGATGCTTTCAGAACAAAGGTACACTGCAAATATAAAATAATATACAAAATCAAGACTATATATTTTTGAGCTGCAAAAATCTGGGACAAAGCATATATTATTCATATATATATATTATTATTCAATTATATATATATATATATATTATTCTATTGATTCCGTTTTTTTATCTAGGTTGATCCTTGATTTGTTGAGATTGTAGATTTCAATTTGTGGTTAAAATTCGACTATTTCAAAAAGTATTTAAACTGCTCAAATCACTTAGACAAATTGAGCATTTGTTGGGCATAGTTGAAATAATTCAATCTTCCAGAATCAGTTCTGGACTCTATTCACTCCACTCAGCCAGAATCTAATTAATCCGTCTTGTTGCAACTAAATATGAATCCGTCGTCCTGCTGCAGGTTGTACATGTGTCGATGCTAACCGGATTGGGTTCCTATATCATATATCTGAAATTGTCAAACATTTCAGGTCGTATAATAGAGCCGCACAACATTGGTATCTGCTGTACAGAAGCATTCAAAAATTCTATAAATAAGAAGAAATTATCATAATTTAATGAGCACTTCTGAGCACTTGTTGTGCCTATAGATACATGTGTGTGTGTGTGTGTGTATATATATGTGTCCATAGATGGACTGCAGTACTAATTAGCTCGGGGTTATGCTTCCAACTAATGCCACAACATTTTTGTTGTTGTTGTGTTCTTGAGATTGCCTGCTCCAGAGGCCAATTTAACCAACTGGCCAACATTTTGCGCAGCAAAATTTCATAAACGTGGAAAATAAGCAAACGCATAAATATATGTGCATGTGTGTGATAATATCTATAAGGGTGTATCCTGTGGGGGTGCGTGCCTGTGTGTGTGTCTGCGTGTGTGTGTGTGGGGGTAGCGGGGGTGGCTGGCTTTTATTGAAAAACGTAATAAGCCCATGCCGCAGTCAACGTACATATGTCGCGGGTTTCCTTTTGTATTGTCATTGGCGTCGATGTCCTTGTTGTAGTCCTTGTTCTCCTTGTTGTTGTTGCTGTTCTCGTTCTCGTTCTCGTTGTTTTCGTTGTTGTTCAGCTCGGTGTCATTTTATGTGTATGTTGCCCTTATGCGTGTGTGTATGTAACAACTATTAGAAAAGAGCAGCAGCAGTAGCACACTCAGAAAAACAATCGTCCTAAAAGCTCTGCCGCTCCCTGATATTTAGAAAGTATATGTCTGAAACGCATGACTTTCGCCTTTCCAAAAATCAGCATAATTTTTCGTAATTCCAGTTTCGAGATTTCTACAAATTTAACAAAAATATGTCTAGTTTCCAGGATGGTTTTTAATTTTTACATTGACTATTTGGTGCACAAACATTTTGAGCTTATTAATTTTTTTTGAAATTTTATTTTCTTTTATATATTTATAAATTATTATTATTATTTATTGTCTTCAGGGCAGTTTCATATTTAAGTCGTTTTTATACATTTTTATTTTCGCTGAGTGCAGGAGCAACAAGCAGCAACAGGATTGCTGCCTACCCAGCGCGGTCCGCCCTCTCCAAATTCTGCTTCTTCTTCCGCTTTTTCTGCTTTTGGTCTGACTTTTGAAGTTTGGCCCCCACACACACACACACGCACACACACACATACACACGCACACACGAATCGGTGGCTGGCTTCTTATTTTTTTATATTTTTGGACTCTTGCCTTGCAAACGTTTATGATGTCCTGCAATTGTTCCTTTTAGCAACGTGCGTGTGTTTGTATGTGCTGGGTGTGTCTGTGTGTGTGTGTGTGTGTGTGTGTGCATGTGTGCACTGTTCTTTTGTTACAACGATTTTTGCGCAATTTCTTTTGTGCCTGGTGCTTTGTGCGGTGCTGCGGCTCTGCCGTCATAACTATCGCTCTTTTGCTGTTGTTCAGGACGACAAGGACAACGACGATGTGGACGTGGCTGCTGCTGCTGCTGAGCACATGCAATTAGTGCCAAATGTTTCCATATTTTTGCACACACACTCACACGCACACACATGGACACAGCAATGTCCAGTGCACAGTTGACCACAGCATTTCGAGCAGAGCGTGCATGAGCATTCACTGACAAAACATCGCACGCCCTGACATCACATCCCCTGCCCCTGCCCCTGCCGCTGACCATCCCCATCGAAAGCGCCTCCCACACCAATCACCCGCCTGTTGCAACCCTGTTGCACCCGCAACCGCAGCAATCGTCCAATGGCTCGACAGTGGCAGCAGCAAAAAAAAAATAATAAAAATGAGCAACATTTTCCGTTTCATTGTTGCCACACGCTGCAGCAACATCAGCAGAAGCAGCAGCAACAACCACAACAACAACATCAACGAACAGTTCCACATACTCACAAAGCTTAAATTCCCTCCAAGAAAAAGTATACACGAAATTTACCTAAGATCCCAAATCGCCCCAAGATTATTTCAAATCGCGTCTTCAGTTTTCAAATCTTTATTCACTCAAATTAAATTAAGATACAAATAGTACAAATAGTGAAAATATAAATTAATTTACCGTAGCATATGGTTCTATGCCCAAATCTTATTAATGTAGGATGCATTCTTCACCGTATTAAGTAGTTTATTTAATTTTAGGCATATTTCAATGCCGTGTCTTTAAGAAATTTACTTAGTTATAATTTGAAAAATGGATCTGCAATATTTTAGCTACGTATACAAATAGAATTATGCACATTGCAAATCAGTCGCGATAAGAATCGATATCTCGATAAGTTTTAGAGTTGCTTAACTTAAAATCGTTGACGTTATTATTATCAAACATCTCAAGGCCTTAATTCTCTCAAGTCTCTCCAGAATGTAAGCAGAAAGTCTTGCACATATGGCATAAAGTTATCGATAATTTCGCCCATTTCATTTGTCACAAACTGTCTGCGATAGCTGAGATGCTCCTTTTTGACCCCTTTTATTTGGCCACTGGTGTCCGGATGGAAAGTGGCCAAAGTGCCCGGCTGGCTGCTTGCTGCGTAAGCGGCCATAACATTCTGCACATATTCTTGGTGTGTGTTCGTGTATGGTTAATTATACATTTTGCATACTCACACGCACACATGCATGCATATATGTATATATATATTGTGTGAGTGTGTGTGCACATATCCGATTTCGTATGGCCAACCGTCGATAACAATATGCGTTCAAAATATTTTTCTTCGTGATTTTTTTTTTTTGTTTTTTTTTTGTTGCGCATTTAGTGGGTGCGGGGAACGAGGGGGCTGTGTGGATGTACACAGGGGGTTCCTTTTGTTATATCCATCGTTCACATCATAATTTCGCAGCTATTTTTAGGCTTTTTACCGCAGGAAGTGTGCGTGACGCTTGCCCTTACAATGGATCCCCGGAACCTGTGCGCTGGCCCAGTTATCTATTGTTAAGCATTCCCATACACACTCACACACACTCACACACACGCACACACACACACAGAGATGTGCGCGTGTGTGGATAGAGTGTTTACTTGTGCCAGAAACTTGAAGCTATAACGAGCACTTGTTCGCCTTCTGTCACACTCCATGGTCTCATTAGTTGGCCTCGACATCAAAAGCAAATCAACAACAAAGTCGGATTGTGCCAAGTAAACATATATAAAGAGATTAGCAACAGGTTGTCTTGTTTAAGCAATGACTTTCAGATTAATTCAAGGGTATTCTTTCATCTTGCTTTCTTGCTCTGAAAACATATCGTATATATTATTGTCAAGGCAATCACAAAACGTTGTCAAGGCAGAAAATAATTAAATGTCATCTGTCTTACTGTCTATCTGTATGAACAAGTCGATCTCATAGTTTACAAGAGCTAGGCAGAAATTTTTAATATACATAAGTGCTCGTTTACGATGCGCAGATCAAGTCTCGTTTCGCATATATCGATACAAATCGATTTCCGATAGCAATGTATATATGATATACCCTGACCTGTTACTGTTTAACTCTATGTTTTCATTTCAGATTGTATAAGAAAATTCGTTACCCAAGGCAAGGCTGCTATGCATTTAGCCGAGAGAAGCAGTTAGACGAACTCTTAACTTATTTTCAACTTTAACTTATCTCTTTCTGCCTATCGGCATTCGCCTTCTTCTTCTGTTTTCCTTTGCAATCTATTTTGCATAATTTTCTAACACATAACACTTTCCTTACTTTTTCTCCGTACCTTTCACACTTATCTGTGAACATGCTTTTCTTCCCCTTCTTGTTCTTCTTCCCGTTCATCTTCTTTATCTTCTCGCTGCTATTGTTATTTGTTGCTGGCTTACGCTCATTATTTATGGATGCTGAGGCGATTCTTCAATTTGTTTGTTTGCAGTGATGCCTTAGCAGTAGGCCTTATTAGTCGAAGATTGCGTGTAACCCAGCCACCTCTCCCCCTCCGCACTCTTTCTATGCGCAACTGCAGTCATCCGTCCCTCCCTCCCCCCAGTACGTCCTTTCCCTCCACCCATTCAGCCCAACCCAACCCCCGCGCTTGAGCGTTTAGTCTGCTGCATCATTTATCATGTGAAATACGCCAGACACAACAGCCAATGAGACCAGCCCCAAGGACTGGCCGTGGCAGCAACACCCGTAGAAGCGAGTCCTTGCCCTCGATCTGTGTCTAACTCATCTACACTTAAAAAAAATAATAATAAAAGTGATTCACTTAACTCTTTTTGTGCTTTTATATATTTCTGCTTAAAAACTAATGCTTTAAGTAACTTTGTCGCTCAGAAAAATGTATAAATAGTTTTTGCTTGAAAGATGCGAGATTTTTAAGAAATGAAGAAATGGATTTTCTGAATGAAATTCACTTTCTGAATTTAAAATCAAGCTGCAAATTGGGTAAATTTTAAAATTGAATTAGTGAGTCATTCTTTACTATAAGAACGATTAGCTTAAAATAAGCAAAATGATTGTGTTTTCTCAGTGTAGGCATATGCAGACCGACAGCTGCATTCGATGTTTAGCCTGGCCGTGGCAATGGCCCTGCTACCAATGCTGCTACTGCTGCTGCTGCTGCTGCTGCTGGTCTTGCACCCTGCCACTTGTGTCCTGCGTCCTGCCTTGTGTGTTGCTGGCTTTGGCTTTGGCCCCATAAAAACAAGTGCAAATGCAATTTGAAAACAACATTGCAGCAGCAGGACGGGGCAGCAGCAGAAGCCTGCGGGGTGAGCAGGAGAGCAGATGCGGGGCAACTTGTTAGCTGGCCATGGGCTTAACGGTATTTGGTAATTAATAGGCCATATAATGTACGATATGACTGTGTCTGCATGTGTGTGTCTGCTTGTGTGTGTGTGTGTCTGTCCGCCTCTCCATCTCTCTCTCTCACTCCTTCTCTCTCTCTCTCTCTCTGTGTGTGCGAGGGGTTTTTATGATTTAAATTGTGCGACTGGAAATACAATAATAACTCCGGGCACTTGGCAAACAAATAAATTAATTGAGCTGCGTGAATGGAGCGCTTCCCCTCTCTCGCTCTATCTCTCTCTCTCTCTCTCTCTCTCTCTCTTTCGCTCTATTCATGGCAAACAAATGTGAAAGAAATATGAAGTGATAGAAATTCAAACCATAGCTACACACACACACACACACACACACACACACACACGCACACACACAACGCTCAGTCATCCAATCGACCCGCATGCATTGAGCAAATTTAATTGAACGACCGCAGCAGGCAGTGAGTAGTCGGCATCTGAGGCGGGGGAAGGGTCAACTGCCAAAGGATCAGACAACTATTAGCAGCAAGTGTGTGTTAGTGTGTGTGTGGGTGTGTGTGTGGATAGGGTCACTATTAGCCAGTGTGGATAAGTGTGTTATATGCTGTGCAAAATTATTGCAAAAATCCTACAAATATGTTTGTCGTATTTTCAAATGCAGCTGTTGCAAATTTATTTGTTGCCGATGCTGTTTTTAGTGCTTACGTCGTGCCACATCCATAAGTCAGCTAAATAAATTATTATACTAACCATAAATATATTTATATTTTATTTATATACATACACAAGCCAGTCAAGCCACAAATGCCAAAGCTTGCTGACAATAAGGAATGTGTCCTTCACCACGATAAGGTATTTCCCCATATTGAGGTTGGGGCAACTAAAAATTGGCTTCAAAGGCACGATTTGAATAGACTGCATTGATTTTTGTCGTAGCCAAAACTTGTGGCTAATCATGGAACGAAGTCTGCGAAATGAGTCACAAACTTATCTATGCAGTAATATTATTAGCCCCTGAGAATACAAATAAATAGTAGATTTATATATCTATATATATATTTGTATCTTCTCAATCCAACTGAGATTGTCTAAGATATGTTTATTTGAGTAGTTGTTGTTGTTGCTGAGACAAATGTTTTTCTACTCATTTTTATCAATTTATTTGATGCATGCAGTTTTTCAGAATATGTGGAATTGTGCAGATATATTTTGAAATCATTGTGATTTAAATTTAAATTTAATTGTCAGCTTATGCGAAAGCATATTGATATGCTTCACTTAATGATTTAATTATCATAAATATTCATATGTATTATTTATTCAACCAGAGCAATTATTTTATTTCTTGCAAATAAGTCTTTGCACGAATTCAATTTCACAGTCAATAACGAAATAGTTATTAAGAATTTAATTTTGGCAACGCAGGTGTGTCTCATATTCAACTAATTGCATGAATATGAGTGTTTTTGTAACACACATTCACACACGCACACACACACACACATATACACACACACATGCATATATTTATCCTTGCTTGATTACACGCTAACATTCAGAGCTATATCAAAATTTATGTAAGGCATTTATTAAACCCATTGCACAAAATCCCCAATTGCATGACAGTAGTCCCTCTTCTACGATAATTCTAACATACATTTCCTTATAAGCTATACTCCCTTAAGACTAATAAGCTGTCATATCGCGAATATCGATACTTATCGATTTCCGATACAAGACACGAGTGTAAAGCAATAACCTTGCAAGTAATACATTATGACTTCTTAGTGATCAACATTTAACATCATTTTTTGGTATTGAACAAACAACTTTAACACTGGGCTACAGGGTAACTGCTCGTCGAGCATTCTAATTTGTTTAATCATGCTTACTTTGTTGGCCTTTATTCAGCATAAATATTTAATTCTCTGCCATATAAACAAATTTTGATATCAACTGCATTTGATGAACATTCAATATACATACATAAATTTTAATGCCTTTTGCCACACTTGGTTGAGTTATTAAGTTGAGTGTGTTTGGCAACACTGGCAACCCTCTTGTAGGCGCTCTTAAGATTTGCGTGCTTTGCGTTTTCATTTCAATGAATTATAATTAAAGTGGAAAAACCCAAAATAATGCCAACTTTCAAGTTGTTTTAATAGTTTTCGCCCCGGCTTGAGTAATCAAATCTTGGGACGGGAAAGTTGTTAAGGGTGCTGGCTGGCATTAAGGGGCGGGGGTGAGGAAGGGGTGTAGTTTTGATGAGCCTGTGATTTGACTAGGCACAAAATGTCGTTACGCCTGCTCTTGGGTAGTTTAAGCAAGGATTTCAAGGGCTTTATGATCAGCTTATATACATATATATTTATATATTTATGCGTATATATTTTAGCCGCACATAAAACGCTATTGAAAGCCGGGGCTGGCTCTTAATTAATAAGTGCGCTCGTCATTTATTGTTGCATTTTCACACCCTCGAGGCAAACACCCCCCCCCCCACACATCTCCCCATCCTCCTTTCCCTTGCCCAGCTCCACTCACCCTCATCCTAACACTCACAGCCCCCTTTGACGTATTTTAGCGATTTTCATTTATTGGGCAAACATTTGCAGCCATGTGGTGCACAGAGCAAGTGTGCGTGTGTGTGTGTGTGCGTGTGTGTTCCAATAAACCCATCAAATGTTTGTAAATTAATTTTGTGCTCATCACTGCTGTTGTTATTGGCTTTTAATGCGCATTTGGCTTTGCCTTTTGCCTTTGGCCATGCTTTCGGTTCGGTTTTGCCTTTGGCTTTGGCTTTGACTTTGATGACTTTAATCATTTGCGCCATATGCGCCCCAACAATGACGTCATCATGTTGAGTCAAGTGTATTTTGCCCTCGTTTGTTTTCTTTTTTCTTTTTTTTCCAGCCAATTCAGATATGTGGAAAAGGATTGTTTCAGATATGCAAAAAATCATAGGATTTCTACTTCGCATAAGTCAATTGTTTGATATCTCTTATTGAAATCTCTTTAAGTATATTAATAAACCTTTAATTATGCTTAGCCTGTCTGGAACCTGATATAGCTACATACTCCAGGCTCATCTAGACTCATTATCAAAACAGTATATTTGCTTGAATGACTCTAAATGATTTAAGTTTGTGTCCAACCTCTCTTCCATTATCTTATCAATGTTGGATTAAGCAGAACTCTCTGCACGATGATTACAGATTGATAAATACATATGAATATCAAACCAGAGCTTGTTACTTGTTGTACTCGATTAGGTCACCTGATCGTCTTGTGAGACTTCAGTACAGGGTATCATATGATACAGCAATTGTATACTCACCTATTATTTTAAGCACTCCTTTTGCTTTTACATTTGCCTCTGGTCTTATCTACTTTCCTACTTCTCTTTATTGGATTTCTGTTAATCTGATTTTCCTCTGCATATTTCTATCCTCTCTTAGCTTTATTGGTTTCTATGTTTTTTGCTTCTTCTTTCTGTAATCATCTAATTTTTGGATTACTTCTTTTTACTAATTTTCTTTTAATCTTAATTTCCTCTATCCATCTTCTCTTAGCGTTATTTTCTTATTGCTTACTTCTCATTAGTGATTTCCTTTTAATGTTGTTCCTTTGTTTTAGTTGCAAGTTGAAGCAAATTAAACTTCATTTATTTGTTTGTTTTCCTTTTTGTGTTATCTTTATTTTACCACACGTTCTATTCTTTTTCTGTCTCTCTCTCTTTCCTCTATTCACATGACTATTCTATAAATTTTTCACTTTCTCCACATCGGGCTCTCTCTCTCTCTCAATCTCTCTCTCTTTCTCTCTGTTTCGTTGCTGAGTTACTGGCTGCTGTTGCTGCTGGTGATAACGACGTTTAAGATGCATCATTAGCTTGGCTAATTTTAATTACGCCCGCGCCTAAATTGCTGCTATAGTTTTTAATAATTTGCCGTGTCTCGCCATGCCTCCTCTTCCATCTCGCTCTCTCTCTTTCTCACTCTTTCTCCGTTTATGCCTGGGTTTAACTTTTGCATTGGCGGCAGCTGTCGCAATCTCCTCATGCTCGTCCTCGTTTGAAAGCTGTCTGCCGGCACGGCCCAGCACAAAGCCAACA
This sequence comes from Drosophila nr. perissopoda 5 BK-2023a, assembly GCA_035044105.1. NCBI lineage: Eukaryota > Metazoa > Arthropoda > Insecta > Diptera > Drosophilidae > Drosophila > Drosophila nr. perissopoda 5 BK-2023a. The sequence goes on along the minus strand of JAWNMK010000620.1, from coordinate 313,182 downwards.
AATTATGCACTTATACACACACACACACGCGCACACACACACACTCGCATAACTGTGCTGCTGTTTGAGTTATGTAGCATGTGCAGTGTGCTGGGGCACTTGACTTTTTTCTTCATTGCTCCTTTGAGGCACACAAGTGAGCTGCCTCTCTGCCTGCCTGTCTGTCCCTGCCTCCCTCTGTCCCTCTGTCTCCTTGGGAGTGTCTGCCTGCCTGGCTGGCATCTTCTTCCTCTTCATCTTCTTTTTGCTCCATTTGGACGCGCTGTCGTGTTAATTTAGCGCGAAATATTTGACAAGATGACGCTTGCCTCTTCCTCATACACACACACTCACACACACACACATGCATAGACTTGCTACATATTGCATTCAGGCTTCTTCAGGCTCGCTCCACCACCCAAATCAAGGCGAGACATGCAACGTCTGCTTTCGGTGTGTGTGTATGTGTGTGTCTGTAATGATCGAAAATCGTCTGTCTAGCTATTTATACATATCTACATATACATATGTATATACATATTTATACATACATATACACATTTATCTAGCAGGTCTGTTCCAAATTGCGAACGGAAGGATTTCGTTTTTATCCGTTCGAATTCATGACCAAAACTATTCATTAACCTTTCATTTGGTACCGTTACTTGGCTGGTACCGTTACGTAACATTAAGTATCCGTTATACGCAACCGAATAAAAGCACATACACTTTACCGAAACTCTTCAACTTAACCGAACTTAACAATCGCAAGCGAAACTGGCTTGTTTCAGTTTGATACCATGCAGTAAAAAGCATAACAATGATGTGTCCTCATGGATAAAAAAAAGTTAATTCTTAATAGAAATCGATTTTCTTTATAAATAAATTCAACATTATTAATTTTTTATTAGCTTTTTAAAATAGAAAACGTGGTCGTTTTCATTACATTTCGAACGAATTCCGAATTGGGAACAGGACTGTGCCTGTATACATGTATATAGCCAGGCACCCATATCGATTTATAAGTTATGACACACACACACACACACACACACAGTAGACACTGCTGACATTCGATACTTGCATTGGCATCCTTTATGCCGTCCCTGCTCGGCTTGCCCCAAACCGCACACCCAGCAGCCTGGCACAGTCTGCGTTTGAGTTGGGCGCTGTGCAAGTGATTTGATCTCCTAGCTAATTCACAAACAACATTTTCACAGTAAAAGCCGCAAGCAACTTATGACAAATTGATGCTCAGTGTGAACTGTAAGCTGAGCATTGCATTTTTAGCTCATTCGGAAATTTGTGGAGTCCTGATTACTGGCCATTTGAGATGGAGAAGTGTGATAAGCAAACATATATTGCATACACATATTTACTATTTACACATTCCTTTCAATCTTGGTTCATTTGCATTTGAGTAACATTTCACTTTTCATTTCCTTATCAGTGAATTACTTTTTATTCACTTACGAACTGGTTCACTTAATCTTTTGCACACATTCAATATTTGAGTCAATACCCTGAACTACACTTGACCCGGTTGCAAGAAAAATAAGTTTCATTAAAACGAAAGAATTTGTAATGTGGATCCAAGCAAAATGTCAGCATGATGCACTTCCAAACTTGTAAAACCATTTTCGAAGCAGTTGACAAAGTTTGAATAATCGACAAGTGGCTCACTTATTGAGTGTGATCCGATTTTAAATGCATTCCAAATGCATTCAATTACTTAATTGTTTTTTGAGCACGAGCCACCAAAGCCACAAAATAATCGGCGACGATGGCAGCGAATCACAAAGTGTGGAACCAGCAAACACATACACCATACCACACACATACACCACACACATACACCACACACACACACACACACGCACACTCGTGAGATTGACGGACAGAAAGAGTCATTTATAAAATTTCTAACAGAACGTGTTAAATGGCGTCAATATTAAAAGTTCAAATATGACGCCGACGAGTCAAAAGGAGTTGGAGCAGGATTGGGGCAAGGTTGGGGCAAGCATTGGTGCAAGTATGGGGAACGGATGATGTCGATGATGATGATGATGATGGCGACGACGACGACGACGAAAGCGCAGACAAAGTAGACACCGAGAGTTGAAGCTATTATCGTTGTCGCAACATGACACACACACACACACACAGACATATATATATATATATATATATATATAATGTGTTTATACACATGGTGTGTGCTGCTGTTGTTGTTGTTGCTGCTGCTGCTGCTGCTGCTCATCATCTTTTGGCGTTAGCAAGTGCTTCGACGGGCAACTTCTAATGGCGGCATTATGCAGCCAGGTCCTTTAGCCACCCCTTCAACACTCCCATCCCCACACACACAACCCCCCACACACACCTACATACGCTTGGAGTATGCTGTTGGCATCGCTCTTTTGGCCAAAATGAAAATGAAACTGTTGCAAAATCCCATAAAACGGCCAAAAAGCTTTTGTAAATGATGCCAACAGATGTCGATGGCAAAAACGGCAGACAACGTCGCATACACTGCGAAAAACTTCTATTAAGAATAATAGACATATATTTTTAATTAGCATAAAGACACGACATATGCTCAAACACTATTTGTTATTTATGTTCCTCAGCAATGCTTTCGATAAAAATAAATACAATTTTACTGGTAAATAGAAATGTGTCTAAAAAGCATTAAGCTTTATGATTTATGTGTACAGGGTATCTGACAGTCGGACCGTCGCAAATGGAGCACTTTTCGCTGTAGCTTTTTTCGCGAGACAATCTCCAAAAATGGGAACGAATTTTTTTTGCCAAGTGCACAATTTAGCTGAACCCAGAACTCCCCCCTCGCACATAACACCATTTGCCAACACATCTATTAACCATATCTATCTATATGTATATATATATATATATATATATATAGATGTGTGTGTGTGTGTGTCTGCGTATCTGTGTGTGTGTGTGTTTGAGTTGCTTGTCCTGCGTTTTGGCGTGTTTTAATAAAGCGACAATGACATTTTATGAATTTTCCACTTTGTTCTTGCCTCTTGCCACATTCACGTGCCACGTTCCACGTTTGCCGTTCATCGTTTACCGTTCACGTCCACGCCTACGCGAGCCCCAGCCCTCACCCCCGCCCTAACCATGTTCTGCGTAGCCGTGGCAACCCTCTGGCAGGACAACTTCGTCGTCATCGTCGACGGCGTCCATTGTTTGTTTGTTTGCTTAGAACCGCAGCGGGGAGTTCACTTTTTTGCTCCCAGCAACCGCCCCCGCCCAGCCTCCCTTCTCCACCGACTGATGTCGACTGTTTCGCCAGCGGCGGCTTCAAATGAATTGTCATTATTTGTGTCTATTCGTGTGTGTTGGTGTGTGTGTGTGTGTGTGTGTGTGTGTGTGTTGCTGCTCGGGTGTTGCACAAAGGCGTGTTCCAGTCGTCTTTGATATCCGATTTCATTTATAATTAGCTGCAAGGTTTTCGGTTGCCATACCTTTGCTTGTGGTTGGTGCGGTCGGGTCAAGTAATTTAGTGTCAATCGCGAACGAAGGGAGCCGAGAGAGATCGAGAGAGGGCGACAGAGAGAGACAGAAAGGATGCTACCTAATCTAGCTAACTGCCCGACCAAGTGGCATTAAAGTTATCTCAACACGCACTTAAAATCTTGGACAAAATACAAATTACAAAAATACACAGCTTTAGCTATGAGACAAATCTAAATAGTTGCATTAGTTAGTTGAGACAAACAGGTTAGAATGCTCTAGTCGGCACAGCTCGACTAGCAGATACTCTGTACCCAGCAGGTAAATACAGAGTAGTTTGTTCAATGTCAAAATATGTTGCGGTTAACAAAATCTGAGTTTTTTATCTAATGTTATTGCAATTTATACAGTTGATTAATAATATGTCTGATGTTATATATATAAATAAAAAGTCTGTATTTTAATAATTGGGTTTTTAATACTATCGGAAATCGATGTGTACCGATATTGATGGAACGGGCTTAGTTATAGATAAGATTAAAAATAATAATAAAAATAATAAGTAAAACAAATAAATGAAATAAATCGACTCGGCTGTTTATTCAGATAAAGAATATACATATATTGGTATATTCACTATCTGAGGCGATTCACTTCGCGTCACATCTTGAAAATACTCTACTTGAAGCATCAATTTATAAATTCTTTTAGCCACTATCAGTGGCCACTTTTAGCTAAAGTGTCGTGCGGCAAGTTCAAGTTGAAGTGCAAAGTGGAAAGTTGAAAGTGGAAAACATTTGCGTCCCAATTGCCAACCGGCGGCCAAAATTAACAGCTAATTACGTGCGAATGCCAAATACTAAAGAATTTTAAATGGCACGTGCGCTTCTTGGGGCAGACTTGGAGTTGGGGTGCGTTTGACAAGCTCCAAGTTGGCGCACAAAATGAAAATAATAATAGCAAAAAAGAGGCCACGTAGCCAGCAAATGCAAGGGACGAAAGCGTAACAGCAACAAAAACGTCAAACATTATTTGAATACAAAATGTCCTTGAAAAGGGTTGCCACCATATGCCAAACACCTGAAAACACCACCCTCTCCCCCCCCCACTACCCAATCCTCTCTCTCCATTTTGTGGCGTCTCTAAGTCCAGCGCCAAAGTGACAAAAGTGAGAAATTAGTCGATGTTGCCGACACGACTGAGTTGGGAACACTGCCGACAACCGCAACTCTTTTCCCAGGCTGCTTGTTTTTGTTACCTTGGGCTGAGTTCAGCGTTCTATCGCAATAATTTTATGTTTAGCCAAAGAAAATAAGTAAAAATTCGATAGGTGAGAGAGCTCGACTGGGAGATATCCTGAACCCAGCTATTCAAAACATAGTAGGTTGGCTAACAGTAGTTTCTGCAATATAAAAATATGTTTTGGCTAATAATAATAGATAAAATTAAATAATATTCCAAATTTGAATTGGAGCTGCTGAGTTGGAACAGACAAATATGGCAGATGCCAGATGAAAAATATATATACCTTATGGGGTCAGAAACGGTTTCTTTTGCCTGTTCGTTATTTTTATTCATTTTTATTGGGGTTAAGGTCTGCGTCTCTCTCTCTCTTTTTCTCTGTTTCTGTGTCTCTATCTCTCTGTCTGTCCTATCTGTGCCTATAATTTTCTATCTGCATTTCCCACTCTCTCTCTTTTTTTATATATCTCTCTCTATTTCCGATCGTACAGATATATATGTATATGTCAAGTTTCAAGTCGAGCGTTCCCCATTTGTCACCTTGGGCTTAGAGTGTAAGAATGCCAAGTATTGGGATTGAAGCGGGATCAGCGTGGTCATTGTTGTTGTTGTTGTTTTTGTCGCCGTCGCCTTCGACGCTATTAACATTCAAAGAGCAAAATGCATTTGGCCACACATAAAACAGAGATAAAGACTGAAAGCGGGAGAGGAAAAGGTGAGACGGAGAGAGAGCGAGTTTTTGTCGACTCACAGGATTTAAAGATATCCAAGTTTGGTATTGTAATTCAAATTCATGGTTAACACTATTTATAGCTGTATAGATCTGTATACATATATAGATATATTTACATATATACTAACTTTACATGTAGTGGCTTGTGCTTAATTACATGTTAAATTGTGCGACACAAATAACGTGGCATTAAAAGTGGCTAAGAAAGGGAAAAACACCGTATCATACTCACCTGGAAGTTAAGTGTTAAGGATTCGCTCCCTTTCTTGCCGCTTGCCACACTTGTTTATTTCTTGCCGGGAGTCAGCAAGGAGTCGACATCAGCAGCAGCATTCCATATTGCTTCTATTTGTGTGCTTGGCAACTGGCGACTGCTCTTCTTATCTCTGTTGGCAAATTAACGCAACAGATGTCTGGCATTTGCAGTTGCAATTTGCATTTCAAGTTTCCCTTTTTCTGTTTTCTTTTTTCTGTTTGCACGTTTGGGGCACATGTTCTGGTGGTGGGCAGGCAGCAGTTGGAATATGTAAATAAGTGCTAAATATAAATTGTTTCATTTTCTTGTAAGCACATTTAAATACCTGATTTATCGGCACGTTTTGTTGGCCTCACAATAAGTAAGCTAAACGTAGTCTGCCCATCCTTCATGGTAATCCTAAATGCAAAACTACTTCTCTTTCAACTATCAGCTCATTAGCTCCATTGAGGTTTTGCGGCAATTTAAGTGAGTATTTTACAATATCAAAAATTTTACAAGTATGCCATAAGCAAGTGTTCTCTGTTTTCTATCGATCGATGCTAAAAGCAATATGCAATATGCTTAAAAGTTAGCTTCTGCTTCAATTGAGACCTTCATTTGCTTATTAATAAGCCACTTTAGTTTCATCTGAAGTGCTGCTTTGGCTCTCTGTTTGCATAACTGTAAACAGTAAATGTAATGGCATTCCACGCCCACATGCACACCCACATCCACACACACACACACACACGCACACACACACACAGAATCAAACAATGAGTTAGATGGCAAAAGATACTTACTCGAATTCCAAAACACTCAAAACGAACAAGGCCAAAAGGGCGCAAATGCAGCGAGCCAAAAATAATGAACTCCAAATGAAGTAAAACAAAACAAAACACACAGGAAAAAAAAGAAGCGCACACAATATTAATTATTCATATTTCATTAGTGAGCAGCTCCGAACCCCTCATTACCCTCTGCAGCACCGCCTTCAAGGGATCCAAAGAAAGGCGTGTGCCGTTATATAAAATTTATAAAAATCAAAGTAATGCTGCCTGGCTGCGAGAGCGAGTGCAAACAGAAATGGCCAACAAAAGGGGGTGCTGTGGAGGGGGTGGGGAGTTAACAGTAAATGCTTTCCAAGACTAAGACCAAGCAACAGAATACCAGCTACCTGTTCAATCTGCCACACTCAAAAAAAAAAAAGCACATATGAATGCGCGAGTCGAGAGAGCTCTACTAAAAGACCCTCAACTCAGCTGTTAACTAATCTGTAGTATATCAGGGTATATTAAGTGTTAATTGGAAGCCCATATTTTTATAATTGTGGATTGATTTGCTATCGAAAATCGATTTGTATCGATATTCGCGAAACGAGTGCAGCTATCGATGAAGCCTTTAGTCTCTCCTTGAGATTGACTTGTTCATACACCAACCATCGGAGGTGTTTTTATTAGAATCTGCTCATCTTCTACTTGGAAGATATGGCGACTTTTGATATTTTGGATCTTTGAAATTGTGCGAGATATGTAATAAAGACGATTTGTTCTTATCGATGTTATCAATTTTACAGTTTTTAACAGCTTAACGAACAGACGAAATCTACTTTCGGTACTAGAGAAAAGAAAGAATAAAAAACAAATTGATTTCAAGACATATCATTTTTTTTCAGAGTGTAGTAATTGGTCTAACTTCTGGCTGGTTGACTGGCTGGCTGGCATCTTTGGAACCTACGTCATTCCATTTGGTAGACATAATCATTTGTCTTGGCGTTGCCATCCAGTATTTTTTCGGGGGCTTCTGCGGCGCCATTGATGAATGAAGTGCGTACATTTTGCCAGCTTTTGAAAAGGCCAAAAGGCCAGGCGACATTAAAAATGCACACGCAATCAGAAAGTGTTTCATGTTGGCCCAGACAGGGAAAGCCAGTTACCAGTTAACAGTTAGCCAGCAGGCAGCTGAAGCACCAGCAGCAGCAGCAGCAATCCAGGTGATGGATCAACAGCGACCAGATAAGACAGCCGGGTTGAGTTCGGCCCGGGGGAGGTGGTCGTGACGTGGGCGGTGATGGAGGAGGCGTGTGCAAGAATGGGGCGACGGAGTCGTGTTGAAGTGGGCGGGGTAATGAGCGAGTTGAAGTGGGCCAACACATAACACAAAACACACAACCGTCAACTTTTCTTTTCCTTTTATACCCTGAATCCGTTCAAAGTGGGAAAGTGGCTGTAATGAAGTTGTGCTTGTTCATGTAACAGTACAATGGACCAATAGAATAGAGACCCAGCCAATCATGAGTATGCATCCGAACAGGTAAAAGAATTATTCTAAGTGTGCGAAAATAGCAGCAATATTGCAAGTGACTCGCATCTATCTATCCTTGTCTTTTCGTGCGAGAGCTGGCACTCGATTTTCAATTTTTTAGTTTCTGGGGTGGATTAACCGTTCACCAGTTTTGTAATCACAGGCCGCAAATTGTACAGCGAAAATCTAAAACAGGGTATCATTGTCTCGACAACCGAAATTCTTTGTTTCTCGACGGGCACACGTACACGCATACATACACAGATAGGTTTCAACGGGATAATGTCACAGTGCGCGAACGGCTGTTCGAACAAACTATTTCGCATATCGAGACAATGATACCCCTTTAAAGATTTCAACTCGATATATATAAATATATATACATATCGTTTTCTTTTTCACGAAATTTAAAAAAAAAAATTCGATAACCCTCTGCAATAGTATACAAAATTTTTGTAGTAAATAAATAAAATATGTAAGTGCTAACAGCATTTAACGGCTGCGTAAAGGGTATTTTTTGGTCAGGCGTATATACTATAGCACTCTTATATTTGAATTTTTCTTTCTTTAGTTGCAGTACCTGCTTTCCTTCTTAAGCCTTTGAACTGGGCATTGCCATTCAGCATTCGCTGTCGTCGTCGTCGTTGACGGCAATTTATAATTTGTTTGGGCTTTCAGCGGGCTGTCCAAGGCAATTACCGTGCTCAAGGTGCATTTTTGCCCAGCTTGCCACATCCACTAGCTCATTGCCATCCCCATCCCCCTTCCCTTTCCTAACGCCATCTTGATTCACATTCAGTTCGTACACCTACGCAACGAGGCATTTCGGCTCGAGTTAAGGCGAACTTTTGCTCCTCCTCGACCCCGCCAGCTCTTTCGTCTTATCGGGTTCACTTACTGGGTCAACGTTGTTCCCCCTCCCCCCCCCCCCCCCCACGGTATTACCCTCAAGTGATTTATTATGCCACCTCTTCTCTTCACGGAGAATACTTTCTTTGGCACGTTTGCGCTGAGAAAACAGACGCCTCGCATGGTCAAACAATGTGCATGTAAATATGTTTTATATATTTGTATAATTTAAATAAAATTTATATATACAAAGAATATTTAGCTGATGTACTCTGATAATGAACGCTTTTCTTATTGTATTTTCTTTTAACATTCAATCTCCTTGCCCAACTTATCAATCTGTATTTCGGCCATATTCTTGGCCAATTTGATTTCCTCAGCCTCGGAAATTGGTTGCAGGTTACTTGCCAGTTTACGGTAAGACTCTTGATTCTTCATTCGCAAAATGCTAGTTTTGGTGGTCTTTGCGTTGGCCATTACAGCATCCATTTTGGCCAGCTTTGCGAGCTGCATTTCGCCCAACTTCACAATATACGTTTTGGACACCTTATTAATATTGTTGCCAATCTTCTTGCCCAACTTATCAATCTGTTTTTCGGCCATATTTTTGGCCAATTTGATTTCCTCAGCCTCGGAAATTGGTTGAAGGTTACTTGCCAGTTTACGGTAATACTCTTGATACTTCATTCGCAACATGCCAGTTTTATGAAGTCCGTTGAATATTTTCTCAATGGCATCAAACTTTCCATTTATAGCGGCAGCCAGTTGCTGTTCGTTAGCTTTGTTCGACATGTTCGTATCTCTGATTAAACTAATTTGTGCAGTTTGCAGGAAGAGAATGCGAAAATGTATTAGTTTGTGATGATAAAATCGAATGACAATAATATCGAAAATACAACACCTATGCGATGAATCGTCCGTTATCGACTCTTATCAATAGTATATTTTTGGGAATGTTTTGACATTTATGTTTTTGAAGCGTTGCCACTTACAATAATGAAAAACTTTTGTCCAAACAGTATGGTAAAATTCCATACAATAGAAATGTGTTTCGTTTCCAGCGTGTCAATATTATTGTAGGTTTACATATTGCTTGATGGTACTTTAAATATTACAAAATGAATGTATTTTCCAGCTATCAATATTCCATTGCGTATTCGCCCGGAGAATATGTATTCCATTTTTAATAATACAAAACTTTATCAAAATTTTATAAATAAAGAGCAAGAGTAACGCCAGCAACAACTACAAAAGTTCCCATTGCCAAACGCAGAGCTCAAAAGTCAAAGCAAACAAAGCAGAAAGGCGGAGGGCAGATGCCAGTAGCCGAATGAGGGCTGGTCGAGGTTAAAGACTACCAACTGGGATACACAATGATTCAAGTAGTAGCTGAGAGAGAGAAAGAGAGAAAGACAGAGAGAGAAAGAGAGAGAGAGAGAGAGAGAGAGAGAGAGCAATGTAATGAAAATAGTGGGGAGGAGCAGGGAGGCCAGAAATTGTTGGGCCAAAAAACAATTGAAATGTGAATATTAAATATACAAGCATATGATTTGTATTTTCTGTTGTTTTGTTGTTGTTGTTCGCTGCTGCCGTGAGTAGCGGTATTTGCAGGTGTTATGCAGCCAACTCCACCATCCAAGTCCCCCTCAGTTCCCCCACCAGACGCCTCTGCGAAGTGTTGTGACAACTCCCTGCGGCGTCATTGTGTGCATTGCAAGTGGCAACAAAATAAACCGTTTGATGGCATAAACTGATTGATGTCGAGATTTGCCAGGGGTTGAGTCTTTTGACGCTTCAAGTTCTTATCAGAGATTGGCAATCAGTTTGCCAGATGATTTCAATACAAAAAATACCTACACTCACACATATGCACATACATATATTTGGATGAATCGTGCAACGCGTAGCATATTGTTGCATGATCCAGTCTGTCATATCTAATACATTGGCGGCTGTGGACAAGCCTTAAGCGCTATACCTTATTGGGGAATCGGCTTGTGTAATATTTGAAATTCTGTATCTAATGTCCGGTATAATAATCCTCGTCTTGGCATATATTTCACACATCAGATTACAATTTTATTTTCTTTACCTCCTTGAAATATGTTTTATATTTAACAGCAGTCCTCATGAACTCAAAGTACTTTGTTATTATCAATAAGCTTCTATGAAACAATATGATTTATTAAAGCTACAGTCAAATTGTATGTATCACTTTTCGTACACCATGTGTGTGTGTGTGTGTGTGTGCATGTGTTTGTGGGGCATGCAACGAGGCACATTAATTAAATAAAAATTGATTTTTCAAGCGCCTGAAATCCAATCAACGACCAGCTCCAAGTAGGGCTAGCAACTATGAGTGGCTCGCACATGAAGAGGAGCTATGGCCTGGAACAGCGCATCAGTGCCCTGTTGTCGCCCCTCCTCCCTCCCACCCCCCTGCACCCTGCACCCACCACTTGCTGCTGCTGTTGTCAAATGAAGTTAACAAAGTTTTACGACTTTTTTTCTTTTTTATTTATTTATTTATGTCTCTTTTTTTTCCATTTTTTTTTTCTTTTTGCGTACGCTTGACTTTCCATTTTTGTAGCTGATTTTTTATTGTATGCATAAGTATAGAATATGGACATGGGTCAGAGCCATCGTGCAGCTGGTTGTTGTAGCTGCAGTTGAAGAACACTATAGCCAGCAATCGGTTGCATGGTTACATGATGCCACATGCCTTTTGTATCGCCTTTAACCGTTGGCCACAGTTTAATGGCCGTTGTCGTCCTTTTTGTGGAACGACGGCATTTAAACCGCAGCAAGTCATCAGGCAAATTGAATTTTCAACGTATGGTAGTAGCACACATACACACACACACACACACACAGATATACACACACAGATACACACACACACACACTGGCATATACACACGCAGTGTAGGAAACACCCACAATTACAAGGAGCCGGCTTAAAGCTATACTTGCTCCATTATATAGCATTTATAGTAACAGCACTACACACAAACCACCCACCACCCACAACACCCTCCAACAACACCCAACTGGCCTGCCACTACCGCAGTTTCCTATCCCCTACCCATACCGCTGGCCAACACCATTTGCCATTCGCTTCTTTCGTTTCTTGTTACAAAATTACCCACGATAAAAATTGAATTACTTCGTCGACGTTCATCGCTGGCGTTCGCATCGCATTTTAGTTTTGCCTTTGTCTCCTGGTCATGCCCCAGATTCTTGGTACGGGTCGGGGTCCTGGTCCTGGTCCTGGTCCTGCTCCTCGTTCTGGTTCTGAATCTGGTTGTGTTCCTCATCCTGTTATGCTTACTCTTGACGCGCCCACAGTGACGCCCACATCTCAGCGACACTACTTAGACGACGTTGAAACTGTCGCCGAGCCTGCTCCTGCACCCTGCTCTCTGTCTATGTATGCACTACCACTCCTATGTGTGTGTGTGACTTCATCTAATGATAAATGAGCTGCAATGGATGACAGCGAATCAACTTAAGTGTATTGCTCTGCTTCGGTGACACTACCCTACCACTCCCTCTCCCCCTCTCTCTCTCTCTCACTAGCAGCTCTGTGACTATGTCCTGCTGGAGCGAGTCCTGTGCCTTTGCCAGTGCCAGTGCCCTGTCATCCAATGCACTTTCCCTTAACGCTTTTTGCTTGTGTTTACGTTTCACTTCAAATTTCTATGCTACACTAAATATTTACATAGCAAAAACTTTGCAAGTGTAAGTGAAACGCTTTAAAGATGGTCGACGAACAAAAAACTTGAGCAGTTTGTCGCTGCTCATGAACTTATCGGAGCTTATTCCAAAGTGCGTTGACAATTAGAGAGATTGATATTTAATGATTGCAGCTGTGGCCAGTTCTAAGCCAAAAAAGAGAATACAAAATTAAAAATAAAAACAATGTTGGCAATTAGCTAAAGTGCATTTCGGCTCAATCAACGGAGTTTTTAAATTGTATGCAAGAATGCCAACGACTCTTCATCAGTTGTCAAGCCAAAAATCAATCTAGTCAAATAGTCAACGAGGCGTTGAAATTCCTGTTTGTACTTTGCTCAAGACCCGAATGCTCTACTCTATCTTTGGTACATTCTTGTGAAACGAGTAGAAGTTTCAGTATTTAATTTTATTATTTATTTATTTGATTCATTTTGTTTTTGTTTTGCCTATGTCGAGCCACATCTTAAGTCGTCGATAGATTTTTCCTATTTCAGCTGTATGTTATCAGTCCAAGTTTCATCAAGAATAAACTGAGCAAGTCCATGGCCGGATAGAGGGTGAGATATTTGTTATATCGACTCGGCTAGTAATGCTGATCCAGTATACATACATATATATTGTGAAGTCGGAGAAGTCTTCTTCAATGCCTGCCAACACAATAAGGACAGGAAAGTATTTCCAAAAAGCCAATTAACACCGGACTTTATTGATTAGTGCGTATATATAAATTATATTTTATTTGGAAAACTAATTTTAATTGTTTTAATAAATAAGAAAAAAAAATGGTAAGTACAAATATATGTACTATATATCATTGCTAATATCATTGAATTTATTGTGAGATTATTTTATGCGTATGCTACAGTTATCGGTTCCGTTTAGTTCGTTCGGCATTTGGTTTGGTTGCATGTTCGGGATGTTGCAGCATGTGGCTTCCTTCTACTTTCGCAGACACTTGGCGTCATTCCGGGAGACGCACTTCAGGCTGCGATAGTCGAAGTGCTCCTTGTTGTCGCAGCTCAGGTGGACGAACCTATGCTTACCAGATTTCTTGGCCTCACAGCGATAATACTTTCTGCAGTCGCGCACATCTGGATAGATATCGTCCTCATCGCATTTCTCGTCATCCTTCAGCTTTTTGATGACGTTCTTTACGTATTCCCTTTTCTCCTTCCAGCTTCGCTTTTCGTTGCCCTCATCTTCGTTGGACTTTTCCTGTTTGCTGTCCTTCTCCTCTTTGGAATCCTTTGATTTTTTGCTATCTTTCTTGTGCCTATCGTCTTTCTTCTCAGCAGAGCTATTCTTCTTCTTATCGCTTTCCTCCTTAGAGTCTTTCGACTTATTGTTGTCCTTTATCTTCTTCTTCTCGTCCTGCTCCTTCGACTGATCCTCAGCAGATGTTGGCTTGTCCTTGCCCTTGTTGATCTCTTCAACCGAGGCGCTCTCATTGGATACGGCTCCCCCAGAAGGTTGCTCTAGAGATTCACTTGTTTCCGACTTGTTGTTGGACTCAGTTGGGCCAGCTGTGGGAACTTTTGTGGTGGATAATGTTGGGACTGCAGTGGGTGCTTCAGTGGGTGCTGCAGTCGGATGATCGGGCCTTCCAGTAGGACGCCAACTATTGAGCCAATCATGCCAATTGGGCCAGAAGGGTTTTCCTGTCGGTCTTTGATGACCATTGTGGTGGCCATTGCTGTTACCTGGTCGCTGAGGACGATGCGGCCAGCCGGGATGCTCGGTAATAGGGCGATTAGTTGGACGTGGATGCCATGGCCATGAACCGGGAGCATTGGGATCGACTGGTGCATTGGGGTCAACTGGGGCATTGGGAACAACTGGAGTATTGGGGTCGACTGGTGCATTAGGGGCGACTGGTGCATTAGGGGCGACTGGTGCATTAGGATCAACTGGTGTGTTGGGGACGACTGGTGCAATAGGATCAACTGGTGCGTTGGGATCAACTGGTGCATTAGGGTCGACTGGCGCATTGGGATCAACTGGTGCGCTGGGATCTATAGGAGCATTAGGATGAACCGGTGCAATGGGATCGACTGGTGCGTTAGGATCAACTGGAGCATTAGGATCAACTGGAGCATTGGGGTCGACAGGTGCGTTGGGATCAACTGGTGCGTTGGGATCAACTGGTGCGTTGGGATCGACTGGTGCGCTGGGATCAACTGGTGCATTGGGGTCGACTGGTGCATTCGGATCGACTGGTGCATTAGGATCAACTGGAGCATTAGGATCAACTGGAGCATTGGGGTCGACTGGTGCATTGGGATCAACTGGAGCATTAGGATCAACTGGAGTATTGGGGTCGACAGGTACGTTGGGATCAACTGGTGCGTTGGGATCGACTGGTGCGTTGGGATCAACTGGAGCATTAGGATCAACTGGAGCATTGGGGTCGACAGGTGCGTTGGGATCAACTGGTGCGTTGGGATCGACTGGTGCGTTGGGATCGACTGGTGCGTTGGGATCAACTGGTGCATTGGGGTCGACTGGTGCATTCGGATCGACTGGAGCATTGGGGTCGACTGGTGCATTGGGATCGACTGGTGCGTTGGGATCGACTGGTGCATTAGGATCAACTGGAGCATTAGGATCAACTGGAGCATTGGGGTCGACAGGTGCGTTGGGATCAACTGGTGCGTTGGGATCGACTGGTGCATTAGGATCGACTGGTGCATTAGGATCAACTGGTGTGTTGGGATCGACTGGTGCGTTGGGATCGACTGGTGCATTAGGATCAACTGGAGCATTGGGATCGACTGGTGCGTTGGGATCGACTGGTGCATTAGGATCAACTGGAGCATTGGGATCGACTGGAGCATTGGGGTCGACTGGTGTATTGGGATCGACTGGTGCGTTGGGGTCGACTGGTGCATTGGGGTCGACTGGTGCATTTGGATCGACTGGTGCATTAGGATCAACTGGGGCATTAGGCTCAACTGGAGCATTGGGATCGACTGGTGCGTTGGGATCAACTGGTGCGTTGGGATCGACTGGTGTGTTGGGATCGACTGGTGCGTTGGGATCAACTGGTGCATTAGGATCAACTGGAGCATTGGGATCGACTGGATTATTGGGGTCGACTGGTGCATTGGGATCGACTGGTGCATTAGGATCAACTGGGGCATTAGGCTCAACTGGAGCATTGGGGTCGACTGGTGCATTGGGATCGACTGGTGCGTTGGGATCGACTGGCGCATTAGGATCAACTGGAGCATTAGGATCAACTGGTGCATTTGGATCGACTGGTGCGTTGGGATCGACTGGTGCATTGGGATCGACTGGAGCGTTGGGGTCGACTGGTGCGTTGGGATCAACTGGTGCGTTGGGATCGACTGGTGCGTTGGGATCGACTGGCGCATTAGGATCAACTGGAGCACTAGGATCGACTGGTGCATTTGGATCGACTGGTGCGTTGGGATCGACTGGTGCGTTAGGATCAACTGGAGTATTGGGATCGACTGGAGCATTGGGGTCGACTGGTGCGTTGGGATCAACTGGTGCGTTGGGATCGACTGGTGCGTTGGGATCGACTGGCGCATTAGGATCAACTGGAGCATTTGGATCGACTGGTGCATTTGGATCGACTGGTGCGTTGGGATCGACTGGTGCATTGGGATCGACTGGAGCGTTGGGGTCGATTGGTGCGTTGGGATCGACTGGCGCATTAGGATCAACTGGAGCATTAGGATCGACTGGTGCATTTGGATCGACTGGTGCGTTGGGATCGACTGGTGCATTGGGATCGACTGGAGCGTTGGGGTCGACTGGTGCGTTGGGATCAACTGGTGCGTTGGGATCGACTGGTGCGTTGGGATCGACTGGCGCATTAGGATCAACTGGAGCACTAGGATCGACTGGTGCATTTGGATCGACTGGTGCGTTGGGATCGACTGGTGCGTTAGGATCAACTGGAGTATTGGGATCGACTGGAGCATTGGGGTCGACTGGTGCGTTGGGATCAACTGGTGCGTTGGGATCGACTGGTGCGTTGGGATCGACTGGCGCATTAGGATCAACTGGAGCATTAGGATCGACTGGTGCATTTGGATCGACTGGTGCGTTGGGATCGACTGGTGCATTGGGATCGACCGGTGCATTAGGATCAACTGGGGCATTAGGCTCAACTGGAGCATTGGGATCGACTGGTGCACTGGGATCGACTGGTGCGTTGGGATCGACTGGCGCATTAGGATCAACTGGAGCATTAGGATCGACTGGTGCATTTGGATCGACTGGTGCGTTGGGATCGACTGGTGCATTGGGATCGACTGGAGCGTTGGGGTCGACTGGTGCGTTGGGATCAACTGGTGCGTTGGGATCGACTGGTGCGTTGGGATCGACTGGCGCATTAGGATCAACTGGAGCACTAGGATCAACTGGTGCATTTGGATCGACTGGTGCGTTGGGATCGACTGGTGCGTTAGGATCAACTGGAGTATTGGGATCGACTGGAGCATTGGGGTCGACTGGTGCGTTGGGATCAACTGGTGCGTTGGGATCGACTGGTGCGTTGGGATCGACTGGCGCATTAGGATCAACTGGAGCATTTGGATCGACTGGTGCATTTGGATCGACTGGTGCGTTGGGATCGACTGGTGCATTAGGATCAACTGGAGTATTGGGATCGACTGGAGCATTGGGGTCGACTGGTGCGTTGGGATCAACTGGTGCGTTGGGATCGACCGGTGCGTTGGGATCGACCGGTGCATTAGGATCAACTGGAGCATTGGGATCGACTGGAGCATTGGGGTCGACTGGTGCGTTGGGATCAACTGGAGCATTGGGATCAACTGGTGCGTTGGGATCAACTGGTGCATTGGGGTCGACTGGTGCGTTGGGATCGACTGGTGAGCTGGGATCAACTGGTGCGTTCGGATCAACTGGAGCATTAGGATCAACTGGTGCGTTGGGATCGACTGGTGCGTTGGGATCTACAGGAGCATTAGGATCAACCGGAGCATTGGGATCGACTGGTGTGTTGGGATCAATTGGTGCATTTGGATCGACTGGTGCATTGGGGTCGACTGGTGCGTTGGGATCAACTGGTGCGTTGGGATCGACTGGTGCGTTGGGATCGACTGGTGCATTAGGATCAACTGGTGCATTAGGATCGACTGGTGCATTAGGATCAACTGGTGTGTTGGGATCGACTGGTGCGTTGGGATCGACTGGTGCATTAGGATCAACTGGTGCATTAGGATCGACTGGTGTATTAGGATCAACTGGTGCGTTGGGATCGACTGGAGCATTAGGATCAACTGGTGCGTTGGGGTCGACTGGTGCGTTGGGATCGACTGGTGCGCTGGGATCAACTGGTGCGTTCGGATCAACTGGTGCGTTGGGATCGACTGGTGCGTTGGGATCGACTGGTGCATTGGGGTCGACTGGTGCATTGGGATCGACTGGTGCGCTGGGATCAACTGGTGTGTTGGGGTCAACTGGTGAGTTAGGATCAACTGGAGCGTTGGGATCAACTGGTGCGTTGGGATCGACTGGAGCATTAGGATCAACTGGTGCGTTGGGATCAACTGGTGCGTTGGGATCGACTGGTGCGTTAGGATCTATTGGTGCATTAGGATCTATTGGTGCGTTTGGATCAATTGGAGCATTAGGATCAACTGGTGTGTTGGGATCGACTGGTGCGTTCGGATCAACTGGTGCGTTGGGATCGACTGGTGCATTGGGGTCGACCGGTGCGTTGGGGTCGACTGGAGCGTTGGGGTCAACTGGTGAATTAGGATCAACTGGAGCGTTGGGATCAACTGGTGCGTTGGGGTCGACTGGAGCATTAGGATCAACTGGTGCGTTGGGATCAACTGGTGCATTGGGATCGACTGGTGCATTAGGATCTATTGGTGCGTTTGGATTAATTGGAGCATTAGGATCAACTGGTGCGTTGGGATCGACTGGTGCATTAGGATCTATTGGTGCGTTTGGATCAATTGGAGCAATTGGGTCGACAGGAGACTCCGTTGTTTCTTCAGGATTCACAGGAGCGGTAGTATCAACTGGGGCAGTGGGGTCGACAGGAGATATGGTTGTTCCTTCAGGATTCACAGGAGCGGTAGTATCAACTGGAGCAGTGGGGTCGACAGGAGACACGGTTGTTTCTGCAGGATTCACAGGAGCATTAGGATCAACTGGAGCAGTGGGGTCGACAGGAGACAGGGTTGTTCCTTCAGGATTTACAGGAGCTATAGGATCAACAGGAGCATTGGGGTCGACAGGAGACACTGTTGTTCCTTCAGGATTCACAGGTACATTAGGATCATCTGTAGGGTTAGGGTCAACTGGACCGTTGGGGCTATCTGTCGTTATTGGAATGCTTGGTGCTGATGTTGTTTCCGTTGGTACGTCAGGCAGCGTTGATTCTGGCTCAATGGGTGCATTGATATTGATTGTTGTGGTTTCAATGATCGGTGGGACAGTTGTCTCTACAATGCCCTCAGTGCTAATGGGTAGCCCGAAGACCGCGCGGAAGGTGGGCTCAATTAGAGCCGCCGACCCGCTGCCACTGATCGGATGATCGGTGATTGTCGTCATTTTAGCGACTGCCGCTGAATTCCCCTCAAGATACGGTTTGACGGGCACACATAGCTCGATGCCATCGTTGATGCAGCGAGTGTTGTCCGGGCAGTATTGGACAATGCCTGTGGCCACATTGGACTGGCATGCCTGGTAGCTGGCTGGCCCCACGCAGATGGCTGATCGGCCGCTGCAATTGTAGTTTATGATCGCCGCACTGGTCTGAAGGGGCTGCTCACGGCTGCCGATCAGTGTCGATAACTGTAAGAGACGACACAATCGTGGAAGAGAAAGGAAGAGGATTTTAGTATAATTGCTCGATGGGTCGCAGTGGTGCACTGTCTGTCACAAGTCGGAGCCTCGGGACCGTAACAATTACACTTTGAGTTTAGTAACACTTGCATAGGATTCTTTCGCGCTGCCGCCGAGTGCTCTGAACGATATCCAAAGTAGCAAGAGTCCCGGCAGCTTTTGTTAGTTTGTTTGGTTTGGTTTGGTTTTAGTCACGCGTATCCAAAATAACCCGTAAGGTTGCCACACAGTTTTGGTTAATAAAATACAACTCATCAGTAACAGGAAGCAAAAAAAAAAATAGGTTGAGTGCAAATTTTGATTTTTGGGGTTCTGGCATGACAATGTGGGGAACGGGAAATCGGGTTTTGGGTTTCTATGACGCGTTAGTAAGTTGTATGCAATTACCACAAGTATTATCAATATTCTGGTTAATTTTTTCGTCATCGTTGATGTGTGTTTGGTTCGAATGAAAAATCGTTACTATCCCCTGTATAGTTAGGAGAGTCGCTTTTATCTAGAACGCTTACCATTCAACACTTATCTGCTAGCAAATCTGCTTGACGCTATGCAAATAGCCAATGATTATCTCTGTTTGCCCCAGATAACTTTGCGACCAATTTATGATATTGCAGCTAAAATCTGAGGCAACCTAAAGCTGTTTGCGCCTCTTACAATTTTTCGACTGCTTAGTAAATCTATTTATTTATTATTATTATTTTTTCTTTAAATACATTTTTAGTTCATTTTTATCTTAGCTGACGTAATGGAATAGAAAACAAATCGTAGAATTGATAAGCCCTTGCATTTGTTGTTTTAATTCATAAGTTTTAAGCAAACATTGCAATTATCAAAACAAAGCTCTGACATTCCATTAAAGATTTGCTTAGAGTTTTTTGTTTGACAATATATACATACATAGTTAAGAAAAATCACTAAATAAAATATTTCATATAAAGAATTTGGGCGCAGACAGCTAACAAACAAAAATCGATCAATTATATCCAATAAATTATAGGGGTTCCTTCAGCTATATGCAGCTCAAAGGTGTTTTGAGATAGTTATATACGTATTCATATTTAAATAATTCAAGGTAAGCCCATCTGAATTAAGTTAGCTTAGCTTAATTTGGTGTAAAGACGACATTGTTGTTACTTGGATAGCGTGAAGAATTTCGCCGTAATTTATATGTATTATTTTTAACGCCTTATTCTTAGTATGCTACTTGATAGGAATTATGGCTCATGCTAAACAATAACAAAAATAATAACTAATAAAAGGCACTATCTCGAAGCTTCCGATGGTCATTAAGCTAAGCCAATTATGATATTTCACACATCTGTTTCTGTCGTACGCAATCTTAATCTGAGCAAGTCAACACAGTAGAAAAGCATTTGATAAATAAAAAAACGAGTCGGCTGCGCATTTCCTGTGACAAATTTACGCTATTTGTCTAATTTCACGAAAATAACAAGAAAGTGGCATCATTTATCGGGCTATGGAAGTTTAATTACCCTTCTCCAGAATCGGAAAAGTACTTAAAATTAATATAATTGTAGTATTCACAAGTAACTGAAATGGAGTAACTTCTTAACTTCTTTGCTCACATAAGTTTTACATCGATTTCTTGAACCAAGAATGACATTTTGTAATTAATAAACTAATAGTTAAAAAAAGGACCCATTTCCTTTATCAGTTTATTTATTTTAGTTTTCACAATTAAATTAAATTAAAGACTATACGAGTTTGACCTATATGAACCTTGGTTCAGATATATATTTTGAATGTTACACACTTGATGATGACACTGGCATACCCAATCAGAGTGTGAGTAAAATTGTTGATTGTTGTCTACGGTTGGCCGGAAATGTGGTTCAAAGTGGATTCCTGCACAGATCATGACTAAGACCAAAATTGTGTTATCTGGCGATACAAATACAAATACATATCTATATATATATATGTATATGCCAGAGGGTCTGCTAACCCCATTCCATGACGCAGGCAAAAGCAAAAAAGAATCTGTACCGATTCTGGAATTTGTATCTTTTGCGTATGTTCTTATAAGACTGATAAGGCTATACCAATTAGCAGCAGAGGTAATACAGCTAAGAGCAGCAATGATCATGATCATGAATTCGAATGCGATAAGAGCCACAGCAAACCAGTTGACAGATTACAACTGAATGCTGTCCAAGTAATGCTTATCGGCCCGAAACATTCAAGATACACCATCCTATCAAGATAAGTAACGCGCTAGCGTTAGCGTAAGTTATGTGAATCTCGAGTCCGAAGAGAAACAGACTCATCCGTTAACTGGCATTCGGGTTGTATAACAGATAATCGTCTGGCATTGGGCATTAATTTTAAGCCACTCACTTGTAATATATATATATATATACATACATATATATATTAAATTAGGGGAAAGTAGTAGTAATGTTTAGGACGGGGATGATCGCCTCAAGGCAAAAAGCGAGACTCGTAAATAATCATAAGTGATGATAATTGTACACACGTAACCAAAGAAATTAATCGAGAAAGGAAACTGCATAAATATAAATAGATAACCAATTGAACTAAGTCCAGAACTAACAACTGCATGCGCTAAAAGTCATGGGGTGGATTATCTTCATCTTCTGCTCTTTCTTTAGATGGGGAGGGTTGGGGATATTCTACTTCTTGTCCATAATCGAGTCTATGAGCGAACCACGCAGCTTCGTGCGCAGTGCGATCTTGTGGAACTTGTTCGACTAATACTTGTTGAAAGTGGCCCTCAGTTTGACAGTGGGAGCATCGCGTGCCCCAAAAAGAAAGCAGCGGTATATCTGAAGAAGTGCACCAGCTCGTCGGAGTACGAGCATTGCCATTGAGCAAGTGCAGCGACAGAAAAAGCAAAGCAGCCGCAATCTCTGAGGGCTTTTAGCTGACCAGATTGTAGTCGAGGCTGGCCAGTTCCAAGAAGTACTTGGACATGGCGTGATGATGCTCATGGATGCACTCGATTTTCTGGATCTCGTGAGCCGTATACCTGTCACCCGTAATGTTGGCGACTAGTCAAGAGATTCTGAATTGTCGGTTATTAGCTGAACATGTGGCCATACGCACACTTTGCACGCCTTGCACCCTTTGTACCCTTCGGCAGTACAGGTACGGCTACATCAAACACATTTTGAACAGCATTTTATAGACTCTCTTCCATTAAAAAATGCACATTTCGCATTTAACATTGCGTATGCTCTTTGAAGTCATCAATTGCATCCAATTGTACAATTAAGTGTCCTTTTAAATGCACCGTTTGCGGTGCACATTGAAAATGCGTAAAAGGTATGCGCAACATGTGGCATAGAAAAAATACAATTAAAGTATGCAAAAATAAGTAATAGTATCACGACAAAATAGGTCAAATTTATAATGTGGCTTATCTGCATAATGTAACACTCTGGTTCCATAATCCACATTTCTGACAATCTTGAATATGTCCAGTTTTTAAAGTAATGTTGCCTGCACATTTTCCCAAACCGAACACCATTCTGTAAATTGAATTTGAATGTTAGAAATTCGCCCCAAGTATTTAATTAATTTTTGAAAAATACGGCAAACGCTATTTTGAAATACAATTATAATTGTATTTAAATATAAAAAACATACTTTTTTATTTTTAAATTAGTTTCTTTCATTATTTTTGGGGTATATAGGCTGTCTTATATTACATGTTTTAGGCTCACGCAATATTAAGAAAGTGAATGGAAGCATTTTTGTTCATTGTGGAATCAGGCTGTAAGCTTGTTAGTCTTAAGATTGTCTGACGAAGCAATCTCATTCCAATTGCTTGCAGGGTATCATTTAGTCAAGCACAATCGCCTTCAACTATTCTTTTGATTCTTTCGCCTTTTTTTTGTCAGTTGCTTCATTCAATGCGGTTAAACCATAAAATAAAATAAAAATGCGAATTGCAATGCAGCCACTGCGGTTTTTCATGTCTAGACAACACAATAAATACAGTTAGTCATATATTTGTATTATCATATGTTGCACACGCATACACAAATGCAAGTGTATGTGTGTATGTATATCCGATACATATATTTTATAATTGGCGTCAATTTGTTGGCTTATCACCTGCCAGCCACCCATTCTCCTCGCTGTTTGTGCCACAAAGTGTGCAACATTACGCACAAATGAGATAAACAATTTTTTTTAATCTTATTTTATTTGTACAAGTATTTCACGTAATTTTCACAAAACTAATTAAACATTAATTCTCTATGACTAAGCTAATCTTTGTAAACATTCCAATAATAAGTTTGAGATGGCACTCAGTGAAAAAATCGCAATAAATTTTAGAAAGTGTAACTTAACTTATTATTCCAGAAGTTTATTTATAAAAATAAAGTGTTTTCTTTTCTTGATTCTAGTTTCTATATATTCGTTGCTTATATTATGAATAAACTGTATATTAAGATTACACAAATACTAATATTTCAGATAGTTTTATAATTTCAGGTTATTCTTTCTAGTTTTCAGGACGATTTTTATTTTATTGTGCATTTTTGCGCGCAGCTGTCCAATCAAGCAAACAATTTTAGATTTGCAATTTTATATATTGAAACTAGTACTGCATACATATGCTGAGTCCATTAAAATTTTGCACCACTGTATCATTTAGTATCGACAGTCTCGTCTCGATCCTTTACAGTTGATTAGCTGCATGTGGGTCAGCGCAGGCTTGCTGCATTAAATCACATTTGTGGGTGTTTAACTAGGTAGTAAGTGCACCACTGCAGCTTCTTTTACAGCGATTTCCCGCGCTGCTGAGTGGCAAAGAGGCAAACAGAATCGACGCGCTAATTCGTTGTGCACCCAGTTGAGCCCTGAGGCGACTCCTGCCGCAATTCTGCCGACAGTTGTCCCCAGTTGCGCCCCGTTGTGCTCGACATTGACAAAAATGTAACCAGGGCGCAGTTTGCAGATAGCAGCCAGCAGATAGGAGCAGCGGGTGCAGCGGGAGCTGCGGTGGTAGCGGGAATAGTGGGACGGCAGAAATGGCAGCGGTTCCATGCAAATCAAGCAAAGGCGCCATCCCCGCCGCACCCCCTGTGCCAAATTATGCAAGTCGTGTCGGTGGTTATGGTGGTGCAACAGCAGCGTTAATGTTGTTGGCGTTGCGGCCGTGGCTGTGGCAACTGCTGTGGCCTGAACAGAGTCCTGGCTGCTCTTTCTCTGCCTCATTGGCGTTGCATAAAGCGGATGGTGGCGGTGGCTAAATTTGCATAAATTAACAATGCACAGCCACTGATGCAGCGAATTCTTGCACACAACCCTCCTACCACTTTGCGTGTGCGTGTGTGTGTGCATGTATGTGTATGTGTGTGTTTGTGTGTGTGTGTGTTGTCCACCATGTGCAATGTGCGCGTTTTATTGATTTGATGCCCCAATGCACTTATTATCCCTCAAGCAGCCAGTGCCAGTTAATCCCGTGGCGATGCGGCGCCATTTTACACACAAAACACACGCACACACACATACACACACACACGCATATAGGCATTAGGGTGTGCCCAAAAAGTTGGTCAAGTGTGTGCATAGAGAGAGAGAGAGAGAGAGGGAGAGTGAGAGGGAGCGAGAGAGTTGCCTCATTAGCCCAGCCAAGTGGAATTTATAATGCGTGTGCTTCATTTGAGCGCGGTGTGCGCACACAATTGGCACGCACTGTAAGCACTTTTAATAATCATGCATAAATTATTTCTCTAAATATTTATTTGTTGATTTTTCACTTTTTAATTATTATGCTATTTTATGTATTTATTTATTTTTTTTTGATATTATTGAAATTCCTATTGGACATTTATTATCATTTTTGTCTAAAGCTACAAGCTAAATATTATATTACTATAATATATATTTTGTATGTATGTATTAAATACGTAAATCCCAATTTATTAACTCTAATATAATATATTATATATTTAACCCAATCTAAAATTGATAAGATGTTAATCTTCTTTACTTTTTTTTATAACATATGGAAATTCGAAAATAAAATTTAATTATTATCCAAATACATGTAAAAATAACAATTAATACTTTTACTTAAAAGATCAAGAATATATATAATACATATAAATAATATATATAGATTTGGCAGCACAACTACAAAATTGAATGTGCCTTATTCTCCAACGCAACAATTTAGCAATCTGTAACTTTAAGTACATGCATGTGTGTGTGTGTGTATGTATGTGTGTGTGTGTGTGTGTATGCGTGTGTGGTTGTGTTCATGAATGCGTATAAATTTGAATGGATCATGCAGTCAATTAATCAAACGCTTCTGTGCCCTAATTGGACTCTAGCGAACGCCAGGTGGCGCTTCATACTTGCCTTGCGCGCATTGCCTTAAATTTGTCCTTGACAACAACGCACACAAATTGCAAAAGCGCATTCATCATTTTTATTTTTATTTGTATTTTTTTCATTATATATGCACACTTAAGGTTTTTAAATAGACAAATTCTTGATATTGTGATTGATGCCAGAGTGACAGAGTGACTAAAGAAATTTGGAAAATACCCTTTATTTATTTGGTGGATGATGAATGAAAAGGTTGGACAAGTGAGTATGCTCTAGTTGAGACAGCTTGTCTAGGGGATACACTGTTAAATACACTGTTAGTATTCTTTCTGATAGTAGTTTTGCGTAGTATCTCTAGCTATTCTTACCTCTCAGAGGCTTGCTTGCTCGAACAATACAATTACGGGAGATATCTCTAAAGCTATATCGATTTTCGGCATCGGGAATGCTTATATGTAAAATACTCATTTCGAAGTTGAATTAGGCTCTTCTATAAGCTTTTCTTTTTTTAGTGAATATTTTTATTGGACTCATTTACAGCTTGAATGATTTGAATTGAGTGCAATGAGTGCATGCTTTGCCACGCTCTGGGGCAAATGTGCTGTGCAGCAATTCAATTTGCATTTTAGTTAACTAAAAATGCATTTCGTGTAATGCTTCAGTAGACTAGCTGGACTAGAGTTCGTCCTCTGCTTTCAGCATTATCATCATCATCATTATCAACATCGTCATTGTCATCATCATCGTCATTGTTGTCCTTATTTGTTTATGTTGCGCAAAGTAAACAACTAATTTTAATTTGCCGCAGGAGCCGCAGACGACGACTACGATGTCGACAAGAAGATGATGACGACCAGAACGGCCAGGAGGACCAGGACGACAAAGGCGATGAGGATGTCAACTGGTCGGGATTGCCAGTGGGGGGACAATGCTGGGAGAGAGCAGCAGGGAACACACCGTAAACTTTTCAGTGAAGCAGCCACAAAGGATTGGATCAGTCGAATTAAATACAAGAAGAAGAATTCAACACATACACACAACCAAGAGAAGCGAACCATATTTATCTATCTCTCTCTCTCTCTCTGTATATATGTATATACCTCTCACTGACTCTGTCTCTGTCTCATTCTAGTAAGGCAAGTTTTTATTATATCTTTTTGTTTGTTTGTTTTTGATTTTGTTTTTGGTTTTTTATTTTTCTTGTGCATTTTGTTAGTTTTCATTTTTGTTTTGACGTTTCATTTATGTAAATACCATCAACAATAACAATAACAGCAACGACAACTACAAACCAGTCAAATTATCTTTAAATAATCTAGATTTGTGTGGGAGGCGGTTGGACGAGTGTGGGCGTGACTCAACCATAACATAAAGGCAAAGTCAGCTCGGCGAACTTTTGCGATGATTTCAAACTTTTTTTTTTTTTTTGGTTACTGGCCAAAGGACAAGGCTAGCTGTAGCTATATGTGTGTGTGTATTTGTGTATGTGTGTGTTGAACATCATGAAAGCGGAAACGGAAGTGCTTACCTTTGGCACACACTTACACAGGCACACACGCACACACATAAGCAAACATACAGACATACTTTTTATACATGGCATGTAAAAAATGTTTTTGAGCCTTCTAGTGCTCCCAAAACTCGTTACTAAAAGGGCATGGGCGTGGCAAGAGGACCTGCTGCTAGTAGACTGCTACATACACACACACACACACACTCACACACACACACACACACATGCACAGAGAAGACATTGAGGCAAGTGAGCTTTAAAATATGTCCACAGGTGCACAGGCTGGAACCGGGGGCTGGAATTGACTTTCAGCTTTTGACTTGTGTGCTAAACGAAACGAAACACACACACACAAGCACACACAATCACACACAAACTCATACAAGCACACACAAAATTGCCATTTGTGCGCAGGACGTTCAAGCTATTTGCGATAATTATAAGCTGATTATATATATATATATACTTACAAATTGTACACGTTTCTGTCAATTGCCAAATAACGTGAACTCTAATTTTACTATTTCATCAAATATTCAATTTCATAATTAAGATTTCCATTTTTAAAGAATTTGTTTAAAAAAATATTTAAGAATCAAGTTTCGTTTACGATTTGAAATATAAATGATCATATATCCCAAGCAGGTCAAGTAAATTTCATTTTATCGATACAAATAAACGACACAATTTTAAAGATTTATAATTCCAAATGATACAGACTATATACCTTGACATAACCCTTCTCAACTCATGACTTTGATGACTTTCTGTACAAGAATATGAAAAAAGTTGTTTGGCAAATCAAGATGCGATTTGAAAATATTCCACTAAAATGTAAAGCAAATTTTAAATGACCTAATTAACAATTCAAGCGTTTTCGGCTTTAAAGGTCAATTGTTTATTTAAGGTATTCAACCTTCAACCATTCGATAAACGTGCTACGTAATAAGAACATCTGGAGCCGAACTTGCTGTTCTCCAAAGTGCTCGTTTAGCCCTCGTTTTATAATTTGGATTCTTGGTCTGTTGCGTTTACTGCAAAAGGCTAATTGAAATTTGCCATTAATAATGCAAAAAGGTCTCGGTGAGAAACTTTTAGGTCCACCCCATGTGCCACACTACACATTGGAGTGGCTCTGTTCGTGTGTGTGTGTGTTGTATCTGTGTTTGCACATGTGTGTATGTGTGCTATTTTAAATATTTCAAATATTTGTAACATTTGCCGGTGCCGCCACTCAAGTAACCATAAGTACACAGCAACCCAACACACACACATACACACACGCACACACACACACGTACACTCTACCCCTCCCCTTTCCCCACACCCGACTTTCACCTGTTCAGTTCAACTACCCGCTTTCACAATTTCGGCCGTCGCCATTTACCGCACGCCAAAAACATCAACAGCGAATGTGAATGCTTATTTTCTGGTCCGTCAGCCGCCGGCTGATGTCGACGTCACAGTCACCACATGTAAAAATGCTGCTACCGTGTACCGTGTACCTCATACCGTGCGCCTTGTACCTGAAGTTGCCGTACCGTGGGGTGGAGGATGCTCTTTCCACACTCGCCGAAAAACCTACTACGAAATTCAAGTGCTAAATGGATTAGAAAACATTTTCTTATGAAAATTGCAAGTTAAATCATTTTTTATATTCCTAAGTGCTAACTAAATATGAAGAAAAATTCTTGATTCAAGTATAAATTGAAGAGTTTGTGGTCTGATTTGTATTTTTTTCTCTGGATTTGCTTGCAATGATTTTTTTATTTTAATAACCGCAAAATTATATTTTCTCATCTACCATTTTTATTTATTAATATGTAACTTAAATTTTTAAAATTTCGTTTTTAAAAATTCTTCTCTATTTTTAGTCCACTCAAATACATAAGAAATTAAGTTAAAAACGTTATACAATTTTCATACTTGGTTAAAGCAAATTGAGTTGAATGTTAATATTTAGGTACTCATAAGCTTAAAAACGTTCTAGTTCCTTATTTATGTACTTGATTATGTACTGCCTGCGGACAGGTTCTTAAGCAGACCCATCTAGCTGAACATAATGCATATATTCATGAATTTATTGATAAGTTTTCGTTCTTTGATTTAAGCACAAAGTTTACATTTATACTCCCAGTGTGAATGGGGGGCGGGTATTGTTTTGGGAGCTGCTGCGCGAGTTATGCCGTGATTTCACGATCTGGTTGTGTGGCAGAGGAACCGTTGCCCCAAAAGGACGCACAACACATTCACATATGTAAACAAAGGGGGGGAAAACAAAGTAAAACGAACTCATGATAAAGATGAAATGGTATCAAATACGAGTATGTGCCCAGCTGGAGTCTGGGGTGCAAAGATAGCGTCCCATCAAAAGGGCGTCGGCCTATGCCACCCCATACATACACATGCATACCTGTACACACACACACACACACACATGAGTGACAGCAGATATGTCGCGGCGCGTTGAGTGTAAAGATTCGTCTATTTTGGGCTTATGTAGAGAGCAGAAGCCAACTGAAATGGGTCTGGAAATGGGAACTGTCTTCAAATGCCAGAACAATGCGCTACAAAACGCGGCTTTTAAGTAATTCCCTAAACAGCCAGGATAAGAAAAGAAGGGCAGATCCACACTATATTCCTAGACAGTTAAATATTTGACATTCGATTTTCATAAAAAAAAAAATGTGGCCATATCTACAAATTAATATATTTTGCATGACGTTTAAGTTTTGTCACAAGATCACATGTTATTGACTTCACAGCTATTTTACTGTCCAGGTGTATACGTAGGAGCTAAGAGACTCAAATTAAAAGTAGTTGAATGCAAGTTGAAACATGTTTTAATTTTTTGAAATACTTTTGAGTGTGTGAATTGGAATAACAATGATTAGTTTTGTGCATGCTGCATGGGAAAAATTAAATACCGGAACTCAGATATTTTTAGTAGTATATTGCTTAACCGATGCATATCGAAATAACCGATAACTCAAATTGTAGCGCATTTAGATTTTAACTGCGATTTTTTTTGTGACTGATTCCCCCGCAGTTTTTTTTTTTGTTGGTTGATGTCGCTTTGCTTTTTGTATTATTTATTTCACTTTTTATTTTGTTGATTGTTTTACAAAAAAGCAGCAACAACACCCGAAACGAAACGAATGCCAGGCAAGCCTTGGGGTGGCTGGTTTTCCAAGCGTGGGGGGTGAGGAGCTTGGGTGTGGGGGGTTGATGCAAAACAAATGGAAAAAATCTCTTGAGGCTACTGAAAACTTCATTTTTCCTTTGCTCCGCTCTAAGATGCTCATCGGAGTTTTTATACCCTTGTATAAATGGTATAATAATTTTATCATGAAGTGTGTAACGCTTTGAAAGAGACGTCTACAATGAAGTATATATCACACAGCGAGTCCATTTATAAACACCTAATATAAATGGTTAAAATTACTAAGGCTCAAACTAAGATTGTGTTCTACTTAAAACAAACACATTATAATACTTTTCCAGTCTCCAAGAGTATTTAAAGTTCAGCGTGCCAAAGATAAGAGTTCTTTCTTGTTTTTTGTTTACTTTGTATTTTTTGTGGCATTCGCATTCAGTTTTCAGCATTCTGTTCGGTTTGGTTTGGTTTCGCTTCTGTATATTTTTCTTGGCCAGTTATTTCTTATGCTGCTTGGTTTTTAGCTTTGCGCCTTGGCGGCCTTCCCTCCACCCCACTTCGCTCTCCCTCCACCGTCAAGATTCACGGCCTTGTTGACTCGGGGGCACGGTTCGTACACGTTGCTCGTCGTAGTTGGTGGTTTAAACACATGAAACAATTATAAAGTTGGCAAGAAATGTAAGCCCAAAGAGAAAACAATTTAATTGAATTTAAGCAGGGGTTGTCATATCCTAATGGATTTAAAACAACACCAACAACAACATCAAATACAAATAAAGCATAATACATAAAAAATGAATGGAGGCCAGTTCCAATGGGGGAAAGTATACAGAATTGAGTTTTCTCTGGCTATGCGGTAGTCTGGATTGTCTGTGTGTGTGTGTGTGTATGTGTGCTTGTGGGTGGGTGGCTGTGTGTATGTTTGTTGCCAACTAAATGGATGCTGAGCCTTTTGTTCGTGCCCGTTGTGCACTCGAAACTGAAAGCCAAAAAACCGTCTGAAGAGTAGTGTCCTTTTAGATTGGGTGTCTGCTTGGGTGTCTGATTGTTTGTATGTGTGTGTGTGTAATTACTTATGTAGATATTGTTAAGCTGATTATGGCAACTGGCCGACAGGTGTTTTATTGTTAATAAAGACAGATATGATATCGGAAAGACAAAATGAGACATATTTTAAAAGCAATAAACCTAAATCGCATATCCCTTGAACTCAAACGTCCCCAAAAGCCACGCCTATGCGAACAGCCGCGTGTTTGCATTGTTGTCACCACCTACGCACGCACCACCAAGCACCACAAGCCATCCACCCATCTGAGTATGGCGGTGCCACTTTGATTTGGCATTGAAATTGAAATCCGCTTATTTTGGCGGGCACAAAAAATAAATAAATTCCAATATGCGTAGAGCGAGGAGTGGGGGCGACGGTGGTGGAGTGGGAAATGGGGAAACAAGGCGACATTTCCCAACAACGGCATAAGTAAAGCAAAACAATATTTTCCTAATTTTCGCGCAGGCACGCGACCAAAAGAAAAGCCAAACAAAATAAAACCAAAAAGCAAAGAAAACTGTCAGCAACAGGCGGACGCAGTTGCCACAGCGGGCGGTGGGTGGTTGGGTGAGTGAGTGGGTGGGGCATCTCCAAACCCACCCACAATCCCACGGATGAAGTTGCGAATGCAGCCAAGCGACTTTTTTGCGTTTGTATTTGTATTTGCTGCCTGTTTGCCACTGATTTCCGCTGCTTCCGATTGCTTTGTTATTATTGCTCCAAACAGACACAAACATATATATATATATATATATATTTATATATCCAAATACAGTTGTCAGTTAGATAGGCAGCAGAGCACTTCCAGTGGAATAACCTTGATCGAAATAAAACAGACGAATACGCTAAATTTAGTTTTCAATTACATTTCGCTTTTTTTCAGGCGATTCATTGCAAATTTAGTTATTTGTGAAAGCAACTCAATTGAAGAAGCAATTTTCAAGAGCTCTACTTGAATGAACAAAAAAAAAAATATAAACGATTTCATTACTTTTTATATGCATTACAATAATTCGCATTTAATAATGTTATTCTTCCATATACAAATTGAAGTTTATTGGGCTTCCCTGCATGTCCCAATCCTTGCAGTAAATATTGAACAAATTTTAAATTCATTGCCCCCAGAGTATATATATATAATATAAATAAATTGTGCTCCTAAAAATCATCCACATCGAATTTCTGTAACTACTACTAAATATAGCTGTCCCACGAATATTTATTTGAAAGTTGCCGAAAATCAAATTAACAGTGTTGAAAAGTAGTTCGGATAGCGAAGTAAGTTTTCAAACAAGGTTGCTTTAGTTGTGTCTAACTTACAGATAAACTTAACAACCGTCAGTTAATCTTTTAAATAAACCGCATCTGGCAAAACAGTGCCGAGCATTAAAAATGGCAATTGCAGCATCTAATTCCTCGTTAAATACATTTCTCATTTATTTCTCTATCAACTAACAGCTGCAACTGTTGCTGATGCCAAAATTGGCCATGTGAAAAATTGCAAGTAATTAAATATTTATGCAATTATTAGTGTCAGTTGTGAGTGAAACTTGAGAAATGGAATGCAATTAGATTGGATAAGGATGTCCCTTGACTCCTTTGAAGTTAGTTGTGTTTTAAGGAATCCTGTTTTATCATCTCTCACCAAATTGACTACCTCAATTGTAATTCGAGTGCAGCTGCAAATTAATCACACTGATGTGTGCATCTCATGTGTGTGTGTGTGTGTGTGTGTGTATATATTTATATGTAATTTATAACTGATCAACTATCAAATACCGCAAATCCAATATGTGGCCAAAGTTTCTATTTACACAGGAATTGTTGGCTGGCCAAATATGAAAATGCTCCGCATATATTTGAATTTGTTGCTTGTTGTTTTTCTTGTTGTTGGTTGACTAGCATTTTGTAAAATTGATTCAATTATTCATTTTCATTTTCATTGATTTGTTTGCTTTTATTTAATTTATTAAATTATTTCAACTAAATTAACGCACGACACACCCAGAAACCAAAACAAAACCAATCTCTGCAACTGATTCACTCACTGAGCCTTCAAAGTGTTGTTTTGTTTAATGTAATTGATGTAATCAAATTTGTTCAAAATAGTGAAGGTGCAATTATTATCATTAATGATTGTTCTTCTCATGATTTGCGACATCTTTATTATCTCTAATATGTCAAATAGTTTTATAGCTCCACTGAAGTGTATCAAAATAAAGGGGAAAGATTGGCTACATCAAAATGATGCTGTTTTCCAATGAAAGTTGTAGGATAGCAGCTGAACACATGCTTAAGCCAAATTTCGCAGTTCAATTGTAGAGCAAGAGGGAAAATACACACCATGGAATGGTATACCTATACCGTGAACATCTGGAGACATACACCAGCATATTGCAGACCAAGCTAGACCAACTCGGATCATTGAATAGGCTTGACCCAGTTTGGTTTCCGGGTCATGGGAATAAAGCGGGAAATGAAGCTGCGAGGCAGATTGCCCAGAGACACAATACGGCAACAACTAAGCAGATATAGGTCGAAATCGGGTTGGGTTGAGGCATCAGACTAGTTCTGAGACAAAAAATGTCTTCTAAGTAGCTACAATCTTAAGTTAAAATGCTTACCTGCCTCTTGACAGGACATTGTTGACTAAAAAGCCACCTAGCTAAACTAGATGTAGTCAATAGCGAACTCTGCCGATTTTGTGCTAATGAGAAAGAATTCCCAAGCACAAATCACATAGCAGCAGATTGTGTCACCTTAGCCAGGAAAAGATGTAATACTCCTGGAGTACAGAATACAGAGACATATCTATACAGAGACATATCTATACAGAGACATATGTATACATATGTATATACAAAATGAGGGAATTGTAGGCAAGAAATAGTCCGGCAAACATGCTGCCAGCCATTGGGCCGACATAGACTTAACAACGACTGACATAAGGAGTCAGATAGAGAGAGACAGAGACAGATTTGTTGTCCCATATTTACTTTCTTTTGTTTTATTTTTCTATATACAGATATGATTTGTGGATATTGCATTCTGAATGCCTGCATAATCCGACATGTTGTGGTCGTAGGCAAATTCAAGCTGCAGTTCTTTTGAGGCTATTGCAATGGCCAAATGATGACTACAAAATCAACAAATAGCTAATTGTTGACATTTTTTTGAAAACAACATTCCAGGACGATTGAGGGGGGGGGGAGGGGTGGTGTGGGTCAAACCAACAAAATATATCCAAAAGATTTGTATTTAATCTCCTGACATGACATGAACAGAACTTCCAAACTGGCAAACACAATGTCAATGTGTAAATATATTATTTTGTTTAAATATGTGAAACAGGTGTGTGTGTGTGTGTGTGTGTGTGTGTGTGTGTGTGTGTGTGTGTGTATGCATAAACAACTGGCATGTTTTTAGCTTTTTGCAGCTTGGCGTCATGCATGTTGTTAATTTGTTGCAGCTGTGTATTGTGGCTGATGTTGTTATTGTTTCTGTTGTTGTTATTATTTAAATCCAGTGCTTTAGGGATTAAATATATACTCAAACAAACACATGCACACACACACACACACACACACAGACACACACACAGACACACACAAATGCATACACACATAAAAAGCATTTATGTATTTATGCAAATTTTATTTTATTTGTTTTCAATATTTTGGTAACTTTGTCGCTGATATTTCCGCCATACAAATAAACAAAAAAGGCCAGCAGCCGTCAACTAGGCGCAAATATGTGTGTTAAATTTCACACACACACACACACACACACACACATCAGCATCATATGCCTGTACATGACGGCGCATTATTTTCCATTTTAATAATTCAAATATCAATTTGTTGTTACATTAAATATTGAATTTGTACTCAAATGTGTTAAGTTCTTTTGGGTATTATAAACATATAACACTCACCCCCGCACACCTCCGTATACCCATGTGTCAGGCAATTTCTGTTTTGTTTAATTACAGCTTAAAATCTTTGATTAAAATAACAATTGAACCAACAAAATAAATGCCAAACCTAAAATTTTTCCCTTTGCTAATTTTCTAGTTGGAATTTTAGTCGCATTCCAACTGAACTATTTAAATCCATTGATTTCATAGCACCACGAATAGAACTCACAATGTACAATATGCAATATACTTATATATATAAGATATTTACACAGTATTTTACAGTATTTGAGCTTCTGCAACTTATTGTAGGGCTTAAATACATATAATTAACACGTTGTCCGACAGTTTTGTAGGGATTAATGCCAATAAGCTACAGCCGTTGACCATTTGAACAAAAGGTGTCCAACTGTAGCTACAAATGATAAATCCGATTAAGCCCATTGGTCTGACACTTTTATGTAGGACTACATAACAAGCATTTCAGTGCTCATTAACCAGCATTGTTTGCATTTCAATCGACTGCCAAACGCAACTGTACTTAATATCACAAATGTGCCATAAAAGCTAAAAAATCAACACAATTATTCCACAGAGAGTAAGCCGAGAGTAAAAAAAACCCGTGGTAGATAATTTGACTCAGAAAAATGAAGAAAGTTGAGCTCGACTAGGAGATACTCTGCACACAGCTAGGCTTGCTGATGGTAGTTTGTCCAATTTGACAATACGTTTTGATTTCTGTGTTTCTCAACCGATCTTGAAATTTGTAAATAAAATATCAGGTTATATTATATTTCAATTTAAAGGCTATATCTTGAGAAACTATTCATGAAAGGCCCCTTGATGAAGGAGCTCTTTAAATGTTTCGTATTTTCCGTAAAAAAGACGGAATGTTATCTTGTTATCTTGCTTCCTATTTTGGAAGCTAGTTTTTTATTCACTTTATTAAATTCATTTATAAACCTATTTAAAACTCCATCATATTCATGGAAGTGCTGACTTTCTTAAAGTCCCCTGAGAATTGCTTCTTAATTCGAATATGTCAAGTTATGTAACTGGCGCTGACCACAATTCTTGGCCAAGATATGCAGGTTGCAGGCAAAGTTAAAGCTGACGTTTATCCGCTTTTAAATGCTCAGCTGAACACTGAACACTGACCAGCCTAACGTTGATACTGAGCAGAAGAGGCGATGTCGAGTATGAGGGGGATGTGGAGTGTGAGTGGATGTGAAGTGGGTAGCGGCACCAGCTGCAAATCCCATTCGGTATCATGCAGCCAGCTGTCGTAGACGTTACCTTGGCGATCCAAAAACGTAAGCAATCAAGTGCAAAATCATAGCATTTTTTAATTGATTCCAGCGACGCAGCACAGCAAAAGTTTACATTAGTTTTTTTTCCCCCTTTTTATACCCTTGCCGAGTATTGTGTAATAGTGTCGTGGACACAACACCATAATTATGTCTTTCTGTCTGCTTATAGGCAAATTAAGCCCACAGTTATTCCAGCTATCTTGAAGAAACTTGAAATATCGTATGAACTAATTTAATTTTTCCTTTATTTACCAATTTACCTCCAAACCAAACGTTCTCCATGGGACAAACAATTATCAACATCGGTCTACTATAGAATATAGCTGCTCGATTGGGCTTTCAGTGAAATTTAGATGTCGGTAAGTTAATTCCGGTCTGTGGAGGCGATACTAACTTTGTTTATTTGGTTATTTCTTGATTTGCCTGCCATAAAAATGGATTTCTTTCCACTATGCCGGTTCGCAAGTACCTAAGCCTAAGAAGGCACCGCTGCTGCAGCCATGAAGAGTATGGTTTTTTATATCCACAGCATGTTTGATTAATATGCTTATAGAGTCACGAAAAACCAGAATAATTAGCAACAAAATCCTAATATTTAATTATGATAATGTTAGAATTAGAATTGACAAATGGCATCCTTTTGTTATTTATTTAAAAACTAAAATTTTTTAAACCTGTGCAATTATTTATGTATAAAGGGTATTCGGACTTTAGCAGCCCCAAGTCTATTTATCTTGAACAATTTTCTTTTCTATTTTTTTTTGTTGTATTTCACTTCTTTTTTTTGTTTTCCTGCGTCTCTGTTCGATGGGTCTGGGGGCTCTTGTAATGCCTCGATGGGCACCGTAGCCATCGCAGCGAGCTGTTTTTTCAAGTTAATTGGCAGTTTGTGTAACTATTGTTGTTGTTGTTATTGGCTGGCTGGATAGCTGTCTGGGTGGCTGCCTAGCTGAATGCGTCAACGTGCAGCGTCATTCGGGCTGTTGGCTGAATTGTGGAGCCTCGGACCATGAATCCATCTGTATGCCTAATGCCTGCCTTCCTGCCTGTTTGACGTGTCGCAGAATGCGCCCGACATTTGCCACAGTTCACTGTGCGTGCATATGTCTATGTGTGTTTGCGTGTGTGTGTATGCCTTGGGTTTCAATTGCCAGTTACAGGTGCGGATCTCACCGGACCGTACCAGACCGGACCAGACCACTCGGCCAATTGAATTGTCCCCTGGCTGACGCACAGTGTTCAATTTGTTGTGCGACTTTAGTTGGGTTTTATGTGCTTCCACCTTAGAATCGAAACCAGCTCCCCTAACACCACTAGCCCTCTCTCTCTCTCTACCCGTCTCCCCCTCTCTTTCTCTTTCTATCCGACTCTCTCTTTCCGGCTGATTCGTTGATGTTGAACAAATGCAATTGAGCTGTGAGATGCAGGTTACTGCGGGGGGGGTCAGTGGAAGGGTCAGAACACTGTAATCAATTATGCGCATATGATTGCATGCATAGATGATTTTTGGGTAACAGCAGAACCAGAAACAAGCGAACAACCACAAGCAGAAGAATCATGAGCAGAAGGCCAAAAACCAGTAGCTGGAGAAAATCCAAGAATTCCCATTCAAATAAAAATCCGAATCCAATAAAAACAAGTGGGAATTCTATAGTCGAGTGAATTGGCGAATTTCCCCTTAAAGCGTTTTGCACACTCAAATAGAAGCATGCTTCGAAGTGCACTTATTTCTTATTTCCGGCACAGGTATTGTAGGGTAAAAAAACTAAGGTTGCGCAAATATTAATTCAGAAGCCCGAACTGGAATCATCGGCTTGTATTTCAGCTAGAAGCCGTGCCTTTAAAATTTTGACTTTTATAGATTGTAAGCAACAG
The DNA here is from genome assembly GCA_035044105.1 of Drosophila nr. perissopoda 5 BK-2023a. Taxonomy (NCBI): domain Eukaryota; kingdom Metazoa; phylum Arthropoda; class Insecta; order Diptera; family Drosophilidae; genus Drosophila; species Drosophila nr. perissopoda 5 BK-2023a. The sequence goes on along the minus strand of JAWNMK010000620.1, from coordinate 274,618 downwards.
AAAAGAAAGTCCTTGTAGACCAGAGTTTTATTCCGGAGTTATTATGTTTGTTTTTTTTATATTTTTCTACTGACTGTGGGTAAAATGAGTTATCCACAAATGTGTAGGAATATATCGTATCAGAAAGGTTGACACTTGTATCTACATGAATCTTTATGTATATGATATAAATTTGCCGAATACCATATTCAATATACATATATCGTAAACTGAACAAATTAAGCAAAATACAACCTCGCCCAAGCCGCAAACTCTTCCTGTTCACAGCTGTGTGTCGAAATTTTAATAGCTGTCGACTCAAAGTCAGTTTAAGTCCAACAACCAAAAAAAAGAATGGTACAAATCTTGAACTCTGTGGCCATTGTCATTGTCTTAATGCATGTCTCGCCAATTTGTGGCGCTGTCGGCACCAAAATCCACTCAAAAGCCATAAAAAAAAGAGCAGAAAAAAAAACCAGCGTGCCAAATTTGACTTAAGCCAGAGCTTTAACAGCGGGTCACGAGTGGGCTGAAAGGGTGGCAGGGGCGGGTGCGGCGCTGGTGGTGTGGGTTTCGAGTTTGGCCATTAAAAAAATGCCAACAAGGCAATTGACAAATGTAAATGGGCAAGCGTAATAGATGTCCACGTTTCCACGTTCTGCCCGGAGAAACTCTCACCACACGCAACGCAATAATTTGCAAATTTGCTCAAATAAATTCCCATGCAGAGAAGGTCGAAAGCAGAAAGCGGAAAGCGGCCAACTGAGATAGGCAGAGAGAGGGAGCCTAAAATACTTGCCCAGCCCAAGCCATTGGCAAATGTATGCAAAGTCCCCAAGTAGGGCTTTTCTAAGGCACTTTCTCTGCCTCAATCCCTCTCTCTCTCCTTCTTCCTCTTTCTCGCACACACACACACACATACTCCCTTGGCAATGATATGCAAAACATTTGTAACGCCACGGGTCCAGGCCCAGGTCCGCGACGCCCACAAAAGCCCAAAGCCGAAAGCCCAACGCCGAACGTCAGCTTCACCGCCAGCATCAGCTTCAGCATCAGCGCCAGCGCCAGCGTCAGCGTCAGAGATAAGCGGCAATTGTAGCCAATTGAAGGCGGCACAGCGTGGCATAAATAAATAAATAATCGATTGTGGCAGACGGCAGCCGATGGCAGCAGCAATACCAGCCGTACCAAACTGGGCACCAGTCTGACTACACTGGACAAAAAAAAGGTGATTTCATTGTAAATCGTCCTAGATACATTACATTTTACTAGTTTTATAACTCTGTATAAGCATAGTGAGAAATCCAGCCAACGTGATATTTATAGCACGTCTTTCGTATTGAACATTCAATTATTTATTGGCTGTCGAAACACAGATTAAATGAAATTCAAAATAAAATTGATTAAATAAGAAAATAAGAAAACAAATAAATAATTATAATACATTATGGTATAAAAACAATCATTTAATATCCACAATACAATCAGATATTGTTGAAATTCAAATAAAATCAAAGTCATTCTTTAATCAAACAAGATTTGTGCACACAATACCAATGGAAGGGCACTCAATCTGGATGCATGCTAAACTATCTGTCAGATAGTAAATTTGAGAATAAAAGAATACTTGGAACACACTCTACAAGAGTGCTTAGCACCAGCTATATGTGCAAATAAAACGCTTTTTTCTTTCTTTTGAAAATTGACATGTTGCAAAATAATTTAATCTGACGAATTTGTTTGATATTTGATATTTGATATTAGAGATTGGGCTAATTTTGTTCAGTGTGTGGCTGGAGTCGATAGCTTCTGGTTCCACTGGCAATTAATTGGCCATTTGTTTTTGGGGCGTCTACCCGGGGTCCAGCCTCATATACACGTCTGTTGTGTCTCTCCCTCTCTCTCCTCACTCCTCACTCCTCACTCTCTCTCTCTCTCTCTCTCTCTCTATCTTTCACTCTCCCTCTGGCAGTCACGCACGATGCTGCAAGCGCTGTTTCACGCACGCAGGTTGTCAGACGACTACAAAGGCGACAAATCCCCAATACGCTGATGAGAATGAATGAGCTGCCACCCGTTACACATAGTATATCTATCTATCTGTGTATCTATGTAACTGTCTATCCATCTATCTATATGCGCATAAAAGTATTGAGCTGTAGATGCTGTTTCTCTGTCTGCCGGTCTGTCTGTCTGCCGCTCCGATACACATTTTATTGGCTTCCATTGACCCTTAAGGACAATGTATAGGTGAGCTTCTGCAAGCTCTGAACTGCAACAGCGGATTATATTGTGCGTGTGAAAACCTCTGGCACAAATTCGAGCATAAATCGTGCAATATTGTTGCAGATGGAGATATTGATTGTAAATATTTTTCATTGCAATTTCCATCTTTGTTTTCCACTCACAACAAAACAAACGAAGAAGAAATAGTGAAATGAAGCTTAACTAATTTATATATTGTTTTTCATTTTCAGTTTATTTTTGACCAGAGTTAAGGTATATCTTTGGAAATCAGTTATAAAGAGTTGAGTTGATCAAATTTCTGCTGAGAATATATTGAAAAAAATACAAGGTTTTTATTAAAATATGAAATTGTAGATATGTACATAGTTAGAAATATTTTGAGATACATGTTCTCAAATTGGGTAAACAATTTGGAGAGATTTTCGTGGGTTTTCGTTGGTCTGTTGAACAATTTGATGCGTGGTTTTCACCAGGCCAGAAGGGAAACCGAAACGGAAAACTTTGAGCAACTTTTGGGCTTGTGGCCAGAAGCTGTGCGACTGTTTAAGTTTTGCCAGCAGCGATGCTGTCTCCGGCTGTGACGGCTGCTCTTGGCGGTTGTGAAATGGGGCCGAATTGGGGGTGCGGGGGTGTGTGGGTGTGTGTGGGCCGAAAATGGAGGCGTGAATGAGGTTGGACTGTGTCTTGGGGGCACTAACGTTGCTGGCACAGTGCGGAAGGCAGACGACGTTTTCATTGCCACAGTGACTTGGAGCCAAACACTGAGACAGAGACGGAGAAAAAGAGATAGAGATAGAGAGAGAGAGAGAGAAAGAGATAGAGAGAGAGAGAATGAGCAACAGAGGGAGGAAGTAATTAAAACACAACTCAAAGGACATTTTAATTTAATCCCTTTGAGCTTGTCTCGCTGCTGTCTCGTCGCCATCAGAAACATGCGCCGACCGCCAAGCCCGAAATTTTATTTGCAAGCCGGAAGACGATGTCAATGGTAGCCAGGGTTGGGGATTGACGTAGGTGGGTGGGTGGTGGGGTGTGGTGAGTGATGAGTGGCGGGGATAAGGAGGCTGTTATGCTAGTCTCCCCCTGCTAACTGCCAGTGTCGCTTTTAGAGAGGAGCAGCCACAGCAGCGGCGCATAAATCATAACGCCTTCTATTTTTATTTGCCAGTGTCCTTCGCCTGATGCTGCCAATGTTGCTGCTGCCACTGTTACTGCTGCTGGCACTGCTGCTGCTGCTGCTGCTGCCGCTGCTGCAGCATTTTATTTATGCCGACAGTTTATTAATGTCAGGCTGCAAGTTGCAACAGCGCCAAGCGTAAAAGGATACCCAACTCCAAGTTCAGATTCTGTTTTCAGTCTCCAGTTCGGGCTTCAGGCTTCAGGCTCCGGCTTGGGTCACACTCAAACAAAAATATTAATTTTTAATAATTTCTGTATAGTTTTTTTCATGCAAATCTCAAGTCTAAACAAAGAGAAAAATGTTGAATGATGGTGGAAAAATTGCTGTGTCACCAAAAACAATACATTTTCAAAAAGTTTCCTGCTACTATTTAAAGAAATCTTCGAATTGTACAACTCAATTATTTGTTATATTTATAGAATAAATTAAATAATAAAAATGATATAAATAAATTATTATAATAATAATAAAATAATGTATTTGTTTGCACTAACATTCAAAAATTATGAAAAAAAAAAGTGGCTATGCCAAAATGAATGCTTTTTCAGTTTAAGTTTAGTGGCCTCTGATTTCTCTGAGTGCAAGACGGGGTGGTAGTGTCCCGCTTGAGTTGTAATTGTATTTGTTTATGGCCATGTGGCTGTAAGTATGTGTGTGTGGTGGGTTGTAGTAGGTGGGTCAGTAGTTTGAGCGGCTCATTTCAATGCCGCAACTTTTGATGAGACAGCGAGAGGGAGATTGTGGGAACTCTTGGAATAGCATCGAGACCAGACGCTGCTTGCTGCATGCACACAAGCGAAAGCGTCAAACACACACTCACTCACACACACACACGCATGCAGTTAGCGAACCAGTCAAAGTAACTAGGTTGGCAGCGCCACTTGGCTTTGTTCCACACCCACTAAGCACCACCAAGAGCAGCAGCAGCAGCAGCAGCAGCTCCACTTTGGTTCGCTTTGTTGCTTGTTATGCTAATTAGTTTTCAACGTTGACGTTTGCCAACAACGCCGGACGACGACGACGGCGACGCTGCCAACGATGTCTTTAATTGGTTCTCATGTTGCCCATCGCCCATCGCCCATTTATAGCCGCTTCCCTGCCACCCCCTCGCACACTGGTCGCTAACATGGGCAAAAATGGAAAATAAGATTAAAAAAAAAATCGAAGAAGTTGGAAGCAAAAGCAAAGTCAACCATTTTGATAGTTTTTTTGATTCCCTACTTATTAAATATAAACTTGTCTTAAATTTGTGAGAGCGAGAGAGAGAGAGAGAGAGAGAAACAAAGTAAGTGAGATAGATGTAAACTGAAAACTACATACACTAACAGACAAGAGTTAAGGTGTATTTATATATATATATATTTCTTTATAATCTACAAATTTAATATTTATGTTAATCCGGCGTTTAGCAAGTATCTTATTTGTTAATTTATTTATTTAATATTATTTATTGTAAGTGTTTTAACACCCATAATGTTAAGTCGCTTTATATATTGATTTAATCTGCTTAGATTTCAAATAAATATAAAGCAAAAATTGGCTTTTAAATGTAAGTTGCACTGAAATATTTTTTGCATTTTAAAAATAATTTCTCAATAAAAGAAAAAAGAAAATCAATTTTTGAGAATTAGAAAGACTTTCTTCTATTATTATTATATTATGTTTTTAAAAAATGTCCTATTAATATTATTATTTTTTTTATTTATTGATTTTCTTTTAACAATGTTAAGTTTGCTAAATATGGTAATATGGTTATAACAATATGATCAAGATGATGACACGAGTATAGCTTGGCGAAAAAAAATAAAAATTAATCCATGACAATGGAAAATGTGAAGAGTGTGCGAATAATTATTGAGCTGACTGTAGTTTTTATATTCCAACATAGAGCCAACAAATATTTTTGACCACTGTGCATCGCAGCAGCAGCAGCAGCATCAGCAGGAGCAGCTGCCATTTGCCACTTGCCAGTTGGCAGTTGCAACTGCCGCTGACTTTGACTGCGGCGTTGCCGTTTTTTTCTTGCCACTTTGGCACTGACAATTAAGTGCAAACTGCATGCAACTTATTTGATTTGCCATTGTTAGCAAAGCAGTCGCAATTTGAGTCTCACCTAACCCCTCTCATCCCCAAAAGTATTGCAACTGTTTTCTCCTCTCAGAAATCGGTCATTTAATTGTAATTGTGTGTGAACCACAACCACAGAAATTCGAAACTTCATTTCTAAATGCTTTAAACAACTGAAAGAAGTTTTTTTTTCCTTTATCCTATTCTTAACCATTGCCCACAAGAAATGTGTAAAAAGGATACCAACAAGTTGTGTAACAGGCTAGGCGTGCAGTCACCCCAGACTAGATTTTCATCAACCGTAATTCGTGCACAAATGCGAGAATCTTTGATGCTTCATATTTTCCTGGCTAAGAGGACTCAATCTGCCATGATGCGATTTGTGCCTTGATGTTTAGATAGGTGACTTCTTAGTCTACAGTATCCTGTCAAGAGACTGATAAGAATTCTAAGTTCGTTTTCGATTGTATTATCTTCAGCAAAGCCTAATTGAAAAATGTAAGGATGTGAAATATATATAATATTCAAGTCTGACGCACACATTTATCATATCAGCAAAATTAAAGAAATTTTAGATTTTATTTAATAATTGTATTTCTTTCTGGCAATTGTCGCACCAAAGATTTTCGTATGCAATTCCATTTTGTGAATGTGGTTTTGTCTCTAGCTGAATACTAAAATTGGATCAATTGTGCAACTTAATCTTTTTCCAGCTACTAAGCCTAGGCTAGTTTATAATTTAAGCTGAGAACTATCACTTCTCAAACATTGGCCCACTGTTGTGGCACACACCCACACACAAATTTGCTGTTCGTTCTGTTTTGTGGTTTGTGGTAACTAGAATGCATTTCTAAAATGAATGCTTTGGCTGTGCATTGCAATTCTCGAATTCAAACTCAGCACTTGATTCGCTGAATGTATTCCGTAAATAACCCCATCAGATGCAAGCCCCCGTAACCCCTCCCTAATCCCGGTTGAGCCCCCCCCCCTGCACCCAATCTTCACAATTGTGTTTTGTTGCGCCACCCGAATCTGTCAACATTTGCAGCTGGTTGGCAGGCCCAACTGTCCAGTGCAAACGTTATGATAATCACCGACAACGATGCGGCAGCAGGACCACAATGAGGAGCAGGAGCAGGAGCATCCTGCTGAATGGAACCGACGCCAGGTAATAAACAATTCCATTTACCGACAGCTGTCAGCAAATAATGAAAAATTTAATAAAAATTTACGCACACATGAACGCATCGGCGTCTACACAGCGAGAAAATACGTCTTACCACAATCAATCACTCACAATTCTAGTAAACAATACTTGACAGGTGAGTAAAATGAGCGCAGACGCCATTTATACCCTCAACACACTAATAATATGGACAAGTCTATAATAAAGATGTGCTTGAGTAAGTAACAGGCGGCAGAAAGCATATCCGATTACATTAGATATATATATATATATATATATTCTCGTAAACTATAGATATAAAGTTCATTTCATTTTATCGATAACTGCTAGCGTTTCATGAATATCGATACAAATCGATTTCCGATAGCAATTAAACATACAATTGTACAGATACAGCCTTCCAATTAATATATAATACATCCAGACATATTACATATATATAAAAAATTTGATTTGGAATTGGTTAACCAAACATATTTTCAATGCATGCATTTATTTACCAACAGAGATTGGGGTAGCTCCTAGTCGATCTGTCTCGACTAAAGCATTCTAACTGGTTTTGTGATAAACTTGTATTCTTGGTAAATCTTCGTTTAGATTTCACATTAGGTAAATTCTGTATTCACTCGTAAATAGTAAACGATCGTACTTCAAATGAGGTGAAACAATTTCAATACACAAATCAAGACTTACTTCATTTTTTCTGCTCATGTATTGGAGCATAAGCGGCAATCAGTTAACCGGACGCAAAGCATCACTCAGCTTTTCCAGCTGAAGTATGCTGATGACTATCCTGCAGCGTCCACAGTACGCAGCTGGACCCATCCGACCTGTCCACGAACTGTCCAAATATGTTTGGTTTGGTTTGGTTTCGTTTTGTTGCCGTTGGTCTTCTGAGTGAATCGTAACGGAACGGAATGAATTGGAATGGGACGGGATGGGATGGCGAATTGGATAGGAAATGGGATGGAAATGGGATCAAAATGGGATGAAAATTGCGATGGAGAAGCAATGTTGGGCGAAAAATTGACATGCATGTAATTAGTGACATAAGGACATCGACCATTTGCTGTCTGGATCTGGATCGCTATATGCAAACTGCCTCACTGTCTGACCTGCACACACACACACTCACGCACCCACATACACTCGCACACATATCAATTATGCCGTTTATGTCCGCGCGAATTCTGAACTCTGACTTTTCCTCGCTTGTGTATAAAATTAATTTTCGTTTACGCAATAAAAAAAATGCACAAAATATAAAAGCGAACTAATAGTAGGGTAACACTGGCTACACAACGCACTTGAAATGACCTACAAACTTGACATAGAAAGAGACAGACAGAGAGAGATAGAGAATTAAGGATATTGAATGTCTCAGTTTGCCTTATTGAGCTTTTTAGACTATGTTTCATTACACCGTTCCTTAAAGAAACAAATAAAAATGGTGGCCATCTATTGTCCTTGAGGTCTGCTATTTCACTGCAGTCAATGCTGATCAGGAATATATATATATATATATGTTACAATTATTCATGGTATAAGAACAAAATAGTAATTAAAAATGACTAATGCCAGGCAATAATTGAAAGAAATGCTAAACATTTTCCATTTCCAGGTTAAGCGATAACTGAATGATTTCTTCAATGTGCAAACGATTTGATAAGGGCCAGGGCACTTGGCCAAAGGCCATGGAACCGCATTGTGGCATAGGGCATATCAATATTTAAGCGAAAATGATGACAGCTACAGCAAAACAGGCAAACCAAAAGTCCGCGTGTCCTGCAGTCCAGCCGACCAATGGAGCCCAGTGTCCTGTCTCGTCAGCATCCGCGCTGGCGGCGACGTCGCCATCGCCGTCACTTGTCACATTCACGTTGAGTCTTCTGACACGTCGACAAATTGTCAACAACGTTGCCACAGCGTTCACCATGAAAGAAGCCAAAAACGGCAACAAGAAACAAAAAAAAAAAAAAAAGAACAAATTTTTATATAAATTGGCAAAAAATGCAAAGGAAAATTGTAGTAAAATTGAGAGGAAAGGATACGTTGGGGTGTGGATGGTTTTGACCAAAACTGGTCATTCACTCAACGCCCTGGTGGTCGTCCTCTATTAGCTGCAGCTAGCAGCATTTCATGCTGGATGACGCAACATTTTATGCCGCTCACTGGATTTGCAACACTTAACAGCAGCAGCAACAGAAGAGGACCCTGGTCCTGACCCTGCAGCTGAGTCCTTGCTGCAACTGGCGTTAGCGTCTGCCACATTTATCAACGCCTCGTTCAACAGCAGCAGCAGCAGCAGCAAAAGGGGGGCGGTGGGGGGACGTTTAGCTGGCGCCAGTGGAACTATTCAAGCTCTACTCGTACTGCTGCCTATAAAAATTTGTGCAGTTTTGCCCAAAAATTTTGCTCGCTGATGCTACACCGAAAAATGCAATTCAGCACGATTTGCATTTTTGCGAACGGGGGCGCGAGTACGGTTTTGCCCCGGGGTTGGCGGGGGTTTGCAGTCCGGACAGTCATCCATGGCCACTACTTACATGGGTCAACCCTGGGCAAATGGATGAGCGCGTGCCGAGTGCAACAAAGAGTCCAGCTCCTCTTCTCTGCCCAGCTAAGTTGTCCAGCTAAGCCACCCCAAAAAGGGTGACAATGTTGAAGAGATTTGGATTTGGTGACCAAAATAAATGTGCATCCGCATTCGCTTCAAATGCGTGATTAAACAACGCAGCCCAAAGAGCAACAAATGTCAATTTAATAACAAGATAAAGAACCGACTGCGGCATACACTGTCAACAGCTGGAAAACAAACTGATAGTCGTAGTGGCGAGTGTGAAGTGATTTGCTTGCGCTTATTTGTTTTTCTGAAAAGTAGAAATGCAGATCATAATTTTTATAAAAAAAAACCTTTGTTAAATTGAGAAAGAAATCATAAAATTGACTGGCTCGGCTTTTATATTAGAGTATAGCTCTCGTCTGCCTTAGGAGTCGAGTAGCTCTGTGGGAAGTCGCCCAGCTCGCGAAACAAGTGTGTCTTTCCGCAGATGGCCGTAGCTTTTGAGGGACTTCGCAAGTAATCTATTTTCCAAAGCTGGTGACTATAGATTTAAAAAGATTTTCTTGCAAGCCTTAGCTTAGAGTTCCTAAAGCTCTTTTATGAATAGCAGTAAATAGTAAGTCCCTAAAACTGTAATATGTATAATAATTAACAAATTAAGAATTAACAAAAAATCTTAGTAATATACACCAAGGGAAATCTTCTATATAATTGTCGACGCAGAAGTAGGAAGGAAGGCAGCCATCACATTTCCTTATAGCAACATGTGGCATAATCGAGTTGCAATTATCGATTCTTATCGATTTCGTAGCCCCCAGTTGATGCTTGATAGCTAAAATAAGTGTTGCATATTTTTGAATGTATGCCAATTGAAATCTGACATGAGAGTGGAAATATGAAATGGAAACATTTGTTGGACTGATTGTTAGCGGGCTTTTGTGGCAAGTTGAGCTGGCCGCAAACAATTGCAATTTTTTGGGGTACATTTATTAAGTGGGCGCCGTTAAGTTGTTGTCTCGAGTCTATCCTTTGGATGACTTGCCAGACAGGATGCTTCACATACCTATATATTTTATCACAAGCGATTTTTCTGCCCTTTCCCACATGTCCCCACTTCACCCCCAACACCGCAAGCAAACATTAATCAAAGCAAAAATGCAGGCAAAATTTCCGTGCGAATGTGTTTCGAGTGCCTTTTACAGTTATAAATTTGGGCACACATCCGCACACACAGCTCAAGTCGAGGCATGCCACACACACACACACACACTTACGGGTGGCACGATGGCGAAAGTGTCAAGTTAATGCCAACAGCAACAAGAACAACAACTGATGTGCCGCCTCCTAACAGGTGGAGTGGGCGTGGCTGTAAGTCCACCTGCCCAACAAGCATTTAATGACTGCGTTGACGGCGCCATTTCCTCGACAAAAAACGCAACACACTCCCATGCAAATACACACACTCACACACACATACATATATACACACCCACACACAAATAGTACTTTTGCACTTGGAAACAACTTTTGAGTTTCAGAAAATATTATAAAATTATAGAAAATAAATGGGTAATCAAGTTTAATTGTTTCGAAAGACTACATTGCAATTATTCAACAATAAAATAATTCAATCTGTAGAGTTTTGGGTTGCACTTGTTTTTCAAGTGCCTCGCAAAAATCCATTCTATGAATATGTTTGGTTTTCGGATTTCTGTTTTCGTCTTAGCGAATCCGTTATTCCCTTAAAATATTATACAAATTCCAAAATTGTTCTTCATAGTTGTAACATTTTCTCTCAGTTCTATTTAAATGGAACAACTCTAACTTAAGTGTGGGTCAAGTTTGCAATCTTTAAATCAAGTCTATTATTAAAGATCGTGAGTGGGTAAAACACTAGTTTAAGACAATGATTTAAGACAAGTAAGCCTCAGCGTGGACCATTAGAACAAAATACATAATTAGAAATGAATGGGCTCACAAAGAGATCATTTTAGATAATAAGTGAACACTGTTAGCTATATAAGGCTGGGATTTTAAATAATAACATAAAAAAAAAACAGTGTTGTACACCAACACCAAGTCTCCAATCGAGGAGCTGAATGAGATGCTTTGCTTGCAAACAGCTTGCCATCGATTTGGATAGGAATGTGCCACAATAGTTAAGCATGGCACACACATTTTTCTTACAGTGTGTGTCTAGTTTATAATGATGTTGATGCTGTTGCTGTTATTGCTGTTGTTGTTGTTGTTGTTGTTGTTGTTGTAGGCATCGCTTAGTTGCTAAGATGATGCCGACAGTTGGACCCGGGTCTTTAGACAAGTCAAGCGAACTGAAGTGGAGGCACGGGTGTGCTCCACTGACAATGATATGTATGTGCTGCCGAGTTGAGAGTACTCCACACACACCAACGCACACACACATATTCTGTCAAGGCCACACACACACACACACAAAGAGACAAACGGACAGACAGACACAGAGTTGTTGTGCCGCCGCCTGACAAGTGGAAATAGAGCAAAGGTGCAGGGGTTGCGGTGGTGCTGCGGGGAGTAGGGCATGCTGCTCATAGTAGAAAGACGCTTTTGCAACGGAAATATTGTTGACAGTTGTGGCATATTATCATACGAGAAGGGCTATCCCAGGCGCGCTTCTCGTAATTGCTCAACATTTGTCGCACGGCATTTAAAAGCAACTGGAGACAAGTACACTTTCATATCTATGCGTGTGTGTGTGCGTATGTGTGTGTGTGTGAAGCACACTTGCCTGCCGCCTAACCACCATTGAAAATAAGATGCGTCGTTATGGATGCCCTCAAATTATTTTGCCAATTATTGGTTGCAAATTCAAGTTCAAAACATTTAGGAACACTGGAGGTGTGCGGAGGTGTGCGGAGGTGTGCGGGGGTGTGCGGGGGTGTGTGCGACTAGGTGTGCGCAAAGGTTAGCAATAAACCAATGTTTAAAGCTGTGAAAGATACAAATATGTGCAGCTACGGGTAAAATTATAACAGAGCTCTTGAAAAAATTGATAATGATCAAAAATTCTTTCTCGCATAAAAAAATTGTTATCGTTTCTTGAATTATAGTATCTTAAGAATTAATTTTTTTTTTTTTATAACTCGATGAACATTACGTACGTGTTTTTAAAGAAAAGCCCATACAATTTTCAGATTGTAAAATTCACTGAATAGGTATAATTTATCTAAAGATCATGACACAATTTATTCTACTCCAGTGAGTGAACCAATATACTTAAAATTTAAATGTTACTTAATTTGTTACAATTATTATTTATTATTATTATCGATAATATTATTTAAACAGGAATGAAACAGGAAAATGAAGACCTTTCCGGCGTCTAACATTTTATTAATATTATTATTATTATGCAATAGTTTTCATTTGATTAATTTGACTCTTCAGCTTAAAACCGCAAACTTTAGTCAAGGACAATCAATTATAACAATATAATTGTAATTCAAAACTGTTTAAAAAGTTTTCAATTTACTTTTTGAGCTTGCCATGACGACGCCAAGCTTTGGTATAGCTTTCAAGAGGCTTTTATTAATGAAAGTTCGCATAGTGGCGCCATCTAGCTGTAAGCTCGCAAACGGTTCAAGTACGCACTGTGTCAAAAAAAGCTCTGAGGCAAAGCTCAAATTCAAATAGCAGGGATTTTTGATGAGAGTAATTTGCAGATGGATTTCAAATAAATGCAATTTAGGATGCTCCAGTGGGAGAGCTGAACATTCGCATTGTTGTGGAACAATCGCAAACAGCCTTCAATCTTTCCCTGGATGCAATCCAAATCAAGCAATTGAATAAATCTCAAATTCAAACGGTGATTCAATCAATCTTCAAAATTTGTTGATAACATTTGAGCAAAACCTTATAACAAACTGGAACTTAGCAGTTCGACTGAGCGAAACTTAAATATAAATATTCCCTAGAGAGTAAACGAGAGTTAAGCGAGCGAGTGTTAGATAAATAGAATAGTGATAAGTACTTGCGGCAGACAAATCAAACTTCGATTGCAGAATGTTGAAAGTTGAGTGAAAGACAAACGGATTCTCCCCTGAGTATTGAATGTAAATAAGAAAAAGTGCGCAAGTCGAGAGAGCTCAACTAGGAAATACCCTGAACACAAGTATGAATGCTGATTGATTGTTAACAAGGTCTGCGTTTCGTACGTGATCTTTGCAGATGAGTAAAAAATAATGTCCGGTTTTATTATATATCAATTGGAAGGCTATGTCTTTATAATTGTCTTTTATTGTTATTGACAATCGATATGTATCGATATTCTCTAAACTTGATCTGCGTGAAGTTCACGAGAATTTGTATATATTTAAGATTTGTCTCTAGCTAATATAGTCACTGAGATTGGAGATGGAAACTTGACTCTCGATGCTTATTAAGAATATTATGTTTATGCACATATTAACCATTTTTAATGGGTACAGAGGCATGCCAAAGAATACATACCGTTGCAGATCACATCAGTAAATACCATGTCAAAACTATAAAATTGTTGTGTTAAGTCTTTAATTTCAAATTCATTTGGTAGTTACGACAAATTAAGAACTATTAAATAAAAAAAAAATATATATAACATATATTCACAATGGGTTAACTAAGTGCAAGATTATAAATATATATAATTAAATTAGGAGCTCTGATGCGGCTGTATTTGAAAGAGTATATCGTCGGCGTTGCGAAACTTGAGCGAGATGCCCTCGACGAATTGAAGCTGCTCCAATTGAAAATCGCTTTTGAAATCGAAGGTGGCCAACAGCTTGACCAGGAACACCTTCATGATGAAGAAGCTATAACGACGACCTGTCGATTGATCAGAGGATCAATTTATATATATATATATATATATATATGTAGGAGCGGAATGTGACAAACTCACCGATGCAGGTGCGCAACCCTTTCGAAAAGGGCAGAAAACTGTAAGCGTGCCGGCGATCTCCATTCTGCTCATTTGCCTTTTCCTTTTCTTTTGCCCTTTGCTGCTCCGACTGCTCCTGCTCCTGTTCCTGTTCCGGTTCCTGCATGAAACGTTGCGGATCAAACTGTGTGGCCCTCTCGCCCCACCATCTATCGTCGCGTTGCATGTTGAACGTATCGAGCACTATGACCGTATTCTGTGGCACAATCGCCACCTTGCCGGTCAACTGAAAATCGCGGCTCACATGCCGCAAATTCATCGGCACCGTTGCCAGCAGCCGCAGCGACTCATTGACAAAGGCATCCAGATAGCGCAGCTGCTGCAGCTGCTCCACTCCCACATAGCTGGCATCGTTGCCGTGCGGCAAGACGCTCTCAATTTCCGCTCGCAGCCTCCGCTGGCAGTCGCCCTTGTTAGTCGCCAGACAGAGCAGTGCTATCATTATGCTGTTCGAAACGGTCTCAAAGGACTGCAGAAAAATGGAAATAGAGAATAGAATTCAATTCAGGATACTACACCTGCATCTTTGACCTAATATATATAGAAAAATGTCAATTGCAGCGCACCTTATTGTGAAAAGAGTATATTTATACATATTATATATAAATATATATATATTTAAAGCAGTCTCTTTTTATCTCAAGGCTTCGTTCAACATAACTTATTCAAGGTTAGGCAAATTTCATTCAATGTTTCTAAATTTTAGCAGGAACTAAAGAAAATATATATATTAGCCTTGCATTTGTGCTTCCAACACGCTTGTTAGAAATATATTTATTAAAAATAGAAAATATTTCTAAAATTCGTAAAAGAAGTTGTCTAATTTTAGACTTTTTTATTAAATTGAAAAATTAATTCTAAAAATATGAAAAAGTTGCAGGATGATTTACAAAATTATTTTCCCGTAATCTCTCTCTCCCTCTCTCTGTCTCTCTCTCTCTCTCTCTCTCTCTCTCTCTCTCTGTCTCTGTCTCTCTTTTGTGGGAGACATATAGTCTTGTACTCACCACTAAAACCATGGACTGTGCCTCATCCTCGATGTCCTGCAGTGTTAGCTCTCCGTTGGCGGCCAGTCGGAACATCTGTTCGATGAATATGCGACGCTGCCACGGCATATTCTCGTCATCATCGATGGCACGGCGTAGTTGCCAATTGCTATGCTTGCGCTGCACAATCTGTGCCACAAAATCCACAAGCAGCTGGTTGCATGCCTCCGCCTCCTCATAGAGCTGTGGCTCCAATAGCCGATGCAACAAATCGATTTGCAGCCAAGGCTTCACAGTTTTAATAGCCGAGATTTCGAGCAGCCTATGCAGAAAGTACATTAATATACACTGAAAAAAAGACTAGCTCAAGTTGAAAGAGCTCGACTAAAGAATACTCTTAACACGGATTTTAAATTCTTAATAAATAAATTTCGAAATGTTGCCTAAGGAAGCCAACATAATTTATGATTGCCTAAAAAGTTGAACACCATTTCAGCTTGTCACAACGATCTTCCAAATAATATATTTTTTTCAAGTGTATACACAGTTACAATGTGAAGAGCACTCACCGCTTGTAGGTTGTGGCGATGTGGGCGTCATCTGCTTCCGTGAAATTCGTCGGTGTTCCCATGATGGTGACTGCAATAAAAGGTAACGAGGTGTTAAACCAAAAACAGAGGCAGCAACACACAAACAGAAGAGAGAGAGAGAGAGAGAGAGAGAGAGAGAGTGTGTGTGTGTGTGTGTGAGTGATAGAGATAGTTAGAAGTGGAGGCACATGTGTGGCATTCAAATAAAGCCAGCTGACAGCAGACGCAGAAGGAAGCCATAACATCAACTCCTGTCGACATAATTCAACTGACGACCCGCTAAACCTCGACATTTCAGCAACCACCCGACTCAACCACCCAACTACCTTGTGGGTTTGCACTGCCTGCCCCGAGCCAACTGGTAATGGCCATCGCTAACCGTTTTATCCAGCAAATTGTCAAATCTCAAGTAATTAAATTTGGCCTCAAATTGAAGTCAACCTCTGGCAGCGAATACTTCAAGCATATTTATAGCTACATTCATGCATATATGCTATTTATATACATATATAATTTATGCATATGAATACTAACTTGAAAGTTCAATCAAAATTTGCTTGTGATGGAAATGAAATAGGTTGAGGAAAACAAGAGATAAAATACCCTTTTAAATCGAAGTTAATCTACTGGCAGTTACATTTTAATCCTCATTCATTTTCATTCTCTTACCAGAAAAGTTTGATCTATATGTCTACTTCTATCTCGATCCCATAACCTATGTCTAAGTCCCATCTTATGATATGTATAGTTTCGATCAAGTCGAAGCTCGAGTCCTGAATCACCTAAATTTCATCAAAAGGCTTTGAAATTTGGAGAGTTAAACTTATTAAAAATATGGATTCAAAAAATCTCGACTCGGAAACATGGTGACAAAATTATAATACCCTCTACAAAGGTATAATAATATTGTTTTAAAGTCTTAAAAATACAATTAGCAAGAAAGAATAGTTATCTTGGGCAGGTTAAAAAAAATATTCCCATACCAGATCGAGGTCCATCTGCTCGCACATAAATAACTTTACAATTTTCAATTATTCAATAATAAAATTAGCGGCATTAGAAATCTAGAAATGCAGAAAAAATAGCTTTTCGATAGAAATACTGATATTTCAATCTGAAGTTTCTACGTCAGGTAAATAATATTGTGTTCCGATCTGACCAAAAAGTTGCCAATTGAAGCCTTATGTTGGATCTGTTGCAAGTTTAAACAAGATAATTTTTAAGCTGACTGAGTTCACATAATTAGATGGATTGATGGTCTAACCTATTGATGCTGATCAAGAATATATATAACCTCAGGCTTAACTACCACAAAATGAAAATACCTCACTCAATGTGTCACATATTAAGTGATAATAGAAAATACCCTATATAGATATAAGTTTTTTGGCAGCCAGAACATTTTCCACATGGCTCTCTAATCATAATTTACATTATCCATTACCCACTCCCGCACACTACTCCCTTCCCCAGCGCCCAGCTCCAACTATTGGCTGTGGGTGGTGGCCATCGCCTCTGTCCCAATGACTATGGTTTCCTCTGTTTGGGATTCCGCGTACGTGAGCCGCATGGAAACTGGACAAACGTGTCGCGACCCGAAGGGCATCAGAGCCGCCAAACTACAACCAAAAGCATACAGCACCGTTCAACATAGTAGTAGCACTATGACTGCAAAAATGAACAGTGATCAAACAAATATATACATATAGAGATAAAAAAAAACAATGAATCAAAAAATGAATGCCTAAAATAAAGTTGCTTAAAGTTTGGAATATTCGAATATTATAACTGTCTAAATAGTTCTCCGCACTTAACTAATTTTCCAATAAAATAGGAAATTGATGAATTATCTGCGATATTTTTATACTTTAATTGTTTGTCAAGTTTGGTGTTTGAAAACAATGTTGTTATTATTTGAGAACAAGCCACTCAGATCTGCCACGTCATATTAAAAAAAAGATGATCAAAAAATTATTTAAATTGTTAGAAGGATATGAAAGGACAATAGTTGTGGGAAATAGCACTGCTCTTATTTTGGGCGCAACTGTACATCCAGAAGTAGACATTTGCACAAACAGAAGATGCTATGTTGCTGGATGGAGATATATACATATGTGGTTTAGATTTGGGGCACTACTCACGGCAGGATACCTCCAGGACGGCGCGACTGAGCATATCCTCGGCATCCTTGAACTTAACCGCCTCGCCATGCAGATGGGATTGGGTGGCAAATTGTTCAACCAGCTGATTGCCAACCGCATTGAATACATCAAAGAAACTGACAACGATATTGTGGTTGAATGCCGGATTCAGTTGTTTGCGACGCAGCTTCCACTTTTGACCTGCAACAAGCAATTCATTTACATTCACATTCCCAAAATCCATCAATCCCCAATCCTTACCTCGTGCATGGAGCACGCCGCGTCGGGCAAAGAAACCCTCCTGCATGAAGGTCTTGTCGAGACACTCGGGCGCATTCAAGATGCACTCCATACCGGATGGATCGTCCACATAGAGCAGCGCCCGAGTCCCGATCAATATCGCCAATGGTCGCTGGAAGATTAACCGCAGACGTGTCGCCTCCATCAAAATACCTGAATACAATTATGTCATTAAGATGCCACCACATTAAATCAAGACCTTAAATAGCAAAGTCTGTTCTTAAATGGAAACATTTTGAACTTGAACCTTCGCTTTTCAGTAGTAGTCGAGTACTGCTAGGAACTAGGAATGAATTACAATTGTTGGGGCACTCAACTGTTCGGATGCAAATTGATGCAGAGCAGGAACCAGAGCAGGGGCTGCTGTGCCACTCCCCTCCAGCCGTTCAGTTGCCAGATGAGGCGCCAACATTTGCGCTGTTGAAATCCCAACAGCAGCGCCAGCAGCGTGCCACAAACCCACATTGCCACATACAAGTGCATCGTTGTTGTTGTTGTTGTTGTTGCGGTTGCCGCTTAATGCGGTGCTTTGTAGGCAGCTCAGCTCTTTAAATGTCGTTGTAGCTGTCGACTTTCGATTTGTGATTTGTGTTTCGATCCGTCCGTTCGCTTGGCCAACAAAAACGCAACTGAGCCCACAAAAACAAACAAACAAAATAACTCTAAAAAAAATAGACAATAACGAAATCAATTTTGTTATTAATTAAGCCTGCAATGCACATTTGGCTACCCTGTACCAATTAAAATATGGCTATAATAACCAAACATCAAAAAGACTGAAGTTGAATATTGAATGCTATATATCGATATCATATATAGATATATATATACATATATTTTCATTTATTTATTTATTTAATGTTAACTGAAACAAAAAATACACAAAGTAAAAAGTTGAATTAAATTTCAAATAAAATTTAAAATCATAAAAAATCAGAAATATTTATAAAATTTGATTCAAGTGAAGTGCACTTTTGAGCAATCTAAATGCATTATTCATTATTCATTATTCCAAAAGTCTTTTATCGTTTCAGTTTTGAGCAATTTCTTGCATTTGCATTAATAGTTCACCCATAATATATTGCTCCCATACGATCCGATTCAAACAGCTGAAGCTCTCGATATATGTATAAACTATAATGAATAAATAATAAATGAGTAATTTATTTTATTTTTTGTATTCATTTGCATGCCTATTGTAGCGTATCTCCAAGTCAAGCATTCTCCATTTCCACATGCTTATTTGTTTTCATTACAGATATCTATTTTTATATATGTGCGCACACATATTTAGTTTTGGGCAACGTTACGTGGACTTTGTGTCATCGATTCGAGGCTCAAGTTGAGCTCAAGTATGAAGCATAAATATGAATATGAAACCTCAGCCCAATAAAATTGGCCGAAAAGTCGATGGTGAAGTTGTGCAAAAGTATGCAAGAGCCAGAAGATGCATCGCCAAGCCCCATAAGCTAATCATATTTATAAATATATATATATATATATATTATATTGTGTACATATACACACATAAGCAAAGGGATTGATTGTAATGATATTCCGATACACTCTTTTCGGAACAAGTAATGTCAATTCCGACATAATTTAAAGTTAAATTTCGATTTTTATTCTGAATTTCCATTGGTAAACAGGTGGTTCCGATTTCGGTTTGAAACCCAAATTAAAATGCTAATCTTAACAATTGTGTCTTTTATGGCAATCGTAAATCGATTTCTATCGAAATTGGCACAAAGGGAGCACTGTTATCGATAGAATGAAATACCCTCGATATGCTGCTCAAGAATATACATACATACATATATATGTATTTATCTCTAGTGCTTCCGTCTGCCTCTCACATGCTGAAGCTCAAATTATATTTTTGCCATTTCGAATGGGTTCCGGGTATAAAACTACGTAGGTTATGACAGCTCGTGCAATTTATAGAAAACTATATGAAAATTCTTTTGCTTGGGGGCCACAGCAATAAGGAAATGTAAATCGCATAAATGGTGGGACGCAGAGAGGCAGCGGAATGTGAATGTCGCATTCATTAAAAGGCAAAAGGCACGAAACCACAATAGAAACGAAATGTGGACCTTAACGTCATTGATGACTTGACGGGAAAGAGACAGCACAATTATAAGCTAAACAAAAAGACAGGCAGACTTAGAGAGAGAGAGGGATAGAGAGAGAGAGACAGAGAGTGGAGGTAGCATAAAGAATTTCTTGATTAAGTTATGGGGAATGTCAAAAGCTTCGAGCACAACGCAAATCGTGCTGAGTGTCTGTGTCGTCCTCTGTCTTGCCCTCTCCCTCACTCACACACGCTGCATCTCTTTCGCACTAGGGTCAAGTCAATAAAGCATACTGATTAATGTCAATTTGTTGTGGTTGTTTTTATTGTTGTCTTCTCTTTTTGCATAAATTATGCATAAATCGCAAGCATTTTGCCAGCTGTTGTTCCCGTTGTCCCTTAAAGAACAAATGCCGAATGCGTCGCAATTTGCCCCTCTTCCCGTCTCCCCCTTATTTTGCCCTTGTCTCCTCTTCTTGCTGTCGTCGCGCACATTTTCAGCCTCAGCCTGAGACCCACCGACCGCCCCCACCCCAAAATACCACGTCCCACAGACGTGTTGGTACCAGCAGGAGCATTTAAGCTGTTTTAAGTCGCTTAACACACACTGCAAATGAAGCAATCAATATCAATGCAGTCCTCAACTTCTAAATACCCTGTAAATTAAAGCTGTTGTTATTTGTTGATGTTATTTTTTTATAATTTATATATTTTTTCGATTAATGTGTTTCTGTAAACGTTTACACAGGACAATCTCTTGGAAGTAAAGTACAACGCCTACATTATATATCAAATCGATAACATTTCGATAACTCGATTAGTATTCTTGTCGCGAATCCGAGTTACGAGTAACGGTTAAGTTAACTTAACTAAAGTCAAAGTGACTCAATTTTGACTGGCTGACTGAATGTGTCAGTCGCATGTTGCTTAAGTCTTTACCCGTTTCTTTCGGCTACCCTGTACTGCATAATGCGGGTATGCACAAGTTCATGTGCAACTCTCACAGATTATATATATCCAGATTGACATAAATAGCATATACATATGTGATCAGAACTAATCTAAACATTTGCTTAAATATTCGAATTTAATATTTTATTGAGTTTGGCTATATTTGTATCATTATAGGGTATCTGCTGTGCAAGCATGCTCGACTTGAGCATACTTTCTCATTTTCTCATTTCCTTTTTTTTTCTTTTCTTTTCACTGTTTTTACGCTTCATGCCGAAAATGCGGAAAAGCCATCATAAAAAGTAAAAATACGAGACAACGAAAAAAGAAAAAAATAAACAACAACAAAAACAACAACCAAAACAACAACAACAGCAACAACAAGAACAATCAGCGGCAAAGAAATTGTGATTCTGTGTATAAATTTAATTTCCCCGCATGAGAATTTGACATAATCAAATTTTTTAAATGCAAGCAATTTAAGGGCACGCTCGTGAATAAAAAAAAACGACAACGACAAGAGGATGGGAAAAGGGAAGTAAGTGAAAGGAAGGGGGACGGAGAATGGCATGGTTGCCCAGGAAAGGCTGTGAATGCATGACAAGGGATGGGCGAGAGGGGGAAGGCTTTGGCAGGGTTTGGGGTTGCTTGTTAACGTTTGGAGTTTGGGGGTTTGTTGTGTTGACTTTTGTGTATGATGGGTCGTTGCCTGCGTTGACATATGAAATATTAACGGGTCCAACGCACATCATACAAAAGTCAAGTGCATGGGCGTGCCAAGAAGGGGCTGGCCTAGGGGTGCAGCGAGGTGGGAGGGGCTGTTGCCGTGGTGGGGGGGGGGGGGGCAGCTTGGGCGGATGGGTGTTGATGTGGTTTGCGCGCAATTTGCCATTAAGCATGAAAACAAATCTACTTTAACGAGACAAAGCCGCGTCATCTGCAGACATGTGCACCACAAGGGGTGAAGGGGGGCGTCTCACAAGGTGAGACAGAGTTGCCAGACTGCAAAGCCTTCACAGACTACCAGACTTTCAAACAAAAAAACTTGCCTAAACTCTGCTGGCATACCAACTAGAGCCCAAGCAATTTTGAACATCTGATGAAATATGCCCCGAAATGTGTAACGCATTAAGGGAATCATTGTCCACAAACATCTTAAACATATTGCGCAAATGTGGACTTCAATTAAATTAAAACTTTTCTTATTTTCAGGGTATCTTTTCTGCTTATACCATATCAAACAAAAATTTCAATTTATACATTGAAGCAAAACAAATTAGAATTCGCTAGCCGTGAGAGCTCGACTAGTAAAGAGAATTCGACTAACGGGGAGAGATCGTTAACTGAATCTGCGTTTCTTATTCTTCTTGAGATATACGAGAGCTTAGGCAGCTTTAAGCCTCTAGCTCTCTGAGATCGGAGTATATTTTCTTAAAATAGAGTATATGCTTGATGATTGGAATAAACACAGAAATGTTGAAATCGATAATAAAATATGAATTTACCCTTACAACATAAATTGTAAATTTGTTCGTTTTCCATAAATATTTACCGAGTTCGCTAATCACTTGTTGTGTGTGTGTGAGTGGGTGTGTGTGTGTGTGTGTGGGTGTTTGTGTGCGTGGGTGAAAGGTGCGTAGCTAAATGTTTTAGCAAAATGAAGATGAAAATGAAAATGAAGATGACATTGGCGCTTGCCGTTTGGCTTTCGTGGCTTGGAGGGGGGCTTTAATGATGCCACACGTTGCTCACACAGGGGCGTGGTTGCTTTCATGTTGGGAGGGGGGCTCGAGAGCAAATGCGGCGCCTGATTAAATGTGCTTTGCATGCGTGTGTGCGCAAATGCAATGGCAAACAGCCAAAGCAGATGATTACATTGCTACACTCAAAAAAAAAACAAAATGTTTTTATTTTCAACAAATATATAATTTTTGGGAAAGTAGAAATAAAGCCTAAATAATTTTAAATCAATAACACAGTTAGTTAAATAAAGCCCGTGCTTTACTTTTATTTGATATTGTCTGATTGGAGTTTTGTCTACGTTTCCCCATATCTTGCAACAAAAGTTGGCCAATTTTACATTCAAATTATATTTTATTTTATTTTTCCATTTTAGATTTTCATGAAATTATGCATTTTAAGTTTCCATTTAATTAAATTCATAAGTATAATTCTAATAAATAATTAGAATGATTCGCAATCATTTAAAGTTTCACTCAATGCCAAGCTTAAGCCTTGAGAAAAATGTTCGATTCTCTAAGTTCTGGTTTATTGTTTTCTTTTCCTCGAGTGCAAACACACACACACACACATACAGCTGGAGACTCGCTCAACTAGCCGCATGACTGGGTTGCAACGCCTCCTCACGTATTTATTTTACGTTACGCGTTACGCATTACTCGTTACGTGTTGCTTGTTGCGTGTTACGCTGCGTTACGCGTGTTGCCTGCCACTTGACTCTCTCGCTTCACTCTGCTCTCTGCACAAATTTCGATTCACAATCACTTGCTAAACACACACACACACACACAGACACACATATATGGATATATATATACATGTATACATTAATGTATATATAATCCTAAGGCAGCTTTGTCCTGGTCACGCTTCGCTAGACTTCCTGCTTGGGGAACCATCACTTATCGTTCATCCCAAAATGACGCTAATGGAATCACGACGCTTGTAGCCAAATATTCACTGGGCTCAGACCTAAGGCCACAATACATAAAACAGATTGACTTACTGACTGAGTGATGAACATATTCATATTTGATCAGCCTAAGCAGCTTAGCGGTATCAGCCTTGACTAGGTCCCCAGATTAAAACTTCAACAACGCACTTTTGGGTCAAAATGTACAGATTACAAAATATACATAAACCAACGTCATGCAGATAAACACACATATATATATATATATATATATATATATATATTTATATATATATTTGCGCATATTTTTCCCCATAAGGCCTGCTTACACGCGCTGGCAGTGCTGCCATATTTATTATATATATTTTAGCGCAAAGCGAGAAAATGTGCATTTAATTTCTAGTGGCAAAAATAAATCAAATTTCTAGTGATAACAAAAAAAAAAACAAAAAAAAAATATGAGTCAACAAATTATTGGCATTTTTAATGCCAAGAACAAATTTGAAATTAAAAAACGCAAATGGATTGCTCGTGGAGAGTATATTTGTTTTTCTGCAACTTTGCAACGGGAATTGCCATTTCTTTGGTGGCAATCTAAATTGCTTTATAAAATATAATTAATAAGTAAAACAAGCATTTGCATAAATATATATACATATGTACATATTGCATAATTAACATATGTATATTTATACTTATACTTATACGTATATAACTATATTTAATACACATCAACAAAATGTATATTTTCTGTTTGTTTAGGTATTTAAACATGCGCGAATCATCTTTGGCATAGCAATTGGCATGTCCTTACATTTTTGACAATTATTCTTTCTTAATTTAAAATAAATTTATTTTTTAGAAAATAATATATATGCAAATTATTATATTAAGTATAAACTTAAACTAATTTACATAAATATTTATTTATACATGTGGACAATGATTTGCAGTAATTAAATTAAGTCTGTATTAAACTGTTTTTTCTTCTTCTGAATTTTGACTTGAGTCGAATCTCTGACTCGAAGTATATTTTTGCTGATTAGCTCAAAGAATACACAAACAAATAAAACAGGCGTAACTTGAGCGACCGCGCGAGTTGCTTATGTTGAACTTTTCGGGATCAGCCGGCTTCTCCAGCTTACGAGGCTTTTTAATATTGATTTTGTACTCAGTTCGAATCGTATTGACGAAGAGGCTAGATGTGTTTCGTCAAACGGAAAAATATTAAATAAATTAAATTATATTAAAGCTAGAGATAAGAAAGTGTTCACTTATATACATATATATTTGCTGTCAATTTGAGATCAGCTCAACTCCGCTTCGATCAGTGCAAATCGAGCGTTAAAATGATGCGAACGCTGCCCCCAATCGTTTTGATCTTTGTGGCGGCGGCTGTTGCGGTGGTCGCTGCTGGTGGCTGCGAAATAGAACTGCGGGAGCCAAAGCCTATTGTCATCAAGCGATTCGGCAGCAAGACGGCGATCGTGACACAAGAGCTCCATCTTATCAACATGTCGCTGAACGAGACGACAACCTTTCAGTGCCCGACGGACATCAGCATCCCCTCTCAGGGGATAAATCTAAACGTGGCCACTGCGGAGCTGCTTTGCACCGAGGAGGGCATCTATCTGGACTCCAACCACATCATTCGCGATTATGTAACTATCAAGTGCACCAGCGGCTTCAGCAGCACACTCTATGAGAGCAACAGCAGTTTGATTGGCTGCAATGACGGTGCGATGACGCTGCTCGTCGGCTATCGGCCGCAGAGCATGCCAGACGTAAAGCTCCTTGGCATTTGCTACGATTTGAGTGCAATGCGTCTGCGATTCATTAGCTACCTAGCATCTGCGGCGACCAATGTAATCGTAGGGCTTCACACTGAGAATGAGTTGAGTGACTTGCACCTGGACGTCTTTGTCGGCAGCTTGGCTAAATATTTTCGATTTGTCACTCAGTCGGAATTTAATGAGATCCAAGGGCAACCGCAAGAATTGGGTGATCTCTTCGATGCGAAACTCTTCGAGTATGCCAGTTTGTATAAGAATGCAGAGCGGGGTCGCAGGCTGAGTGAATATGGCGATATGCTCAGCATTGTTTGGCTGCGCTCTCTTCGATCGGGCAACTGGCAGCACTTTTTGCGCGCTCTGCGTGCTGTGCACAACGTTGACTTCGATGTGCGCTTGGGTGTTTCGGGCGTGGCAACGCTGCCGCAGTCACATCGATGTAATGGCACTCGGCCCCTGCAATTTATTGACAGCCACCAAGGCAGTTTGGTGCCGGTGCCGAAGTACATATGGGCGCATGTCCGATCGCTGCGTCCGACGGGAAATGTGCACGACGAGTTTGTTGTTGTCGCCCACAATTCCCCATACGTAAGATTCTCTCTCACTCTCTCTCTCTCTCTCTCTCTCTCTCTGTTTTAACTTGTGCTCACTCTCTATTTGCTTGCAGGCGAATGTGTTGGAGATGAGCTCTTTCTGTGCGGACATCTGCTCTGAGATACCCTGGCTAAGCGACTCTCTCTTTGGCCAGCTGCATTTGGTGCCCAAATATGGCGTTATGCAATGCTGTCGCCTCGATCAGCTCGAAAAGCTATTGGACTTTCCGCTCAGCATTTGGCCGCCGCCGCCACCACCATCGCCGAGGCCATTAACAACAACAACGCCATCAACAGATTTGCTTTAAGAGAGCAGCGACGAGAGCAGCTGACTCTTCTTTGCCTTCATATTAGATGCTGAAGAGTGAGCTTTAAGCTCTCTGTGATGATCCCACACTTATCAAAATTAAGCTCACCTGCATACGAAATGCCAGCCAAGCTTTAATATCCGCATATACATATAAAGAGTAATAGGGAAAATGAGGTATGCGTAAATTGCATTTAATATTTAAGCAAATTTGTGGTTAATCAAGACAAACGATAATATGCGCAGAGCAATTGCTTAATATACAACATGCAATAACTAACGAGTGTAGTTGCCATTAAAAAC
Source organism: Drosophila nr. perissopoda 5 BK-2023a (assembly GCA_035044105.1). NCBI lineage: Eukaryota > Metazoa > Arthropoda > Insecta > Diptera > Drosophilidae > Drosophila > Drosophila nr. perissopoda 5 BK-2023a. The sequence continues at coordinate 247,754 of JAWNMK010000620.1, read as the reverse complement.
CGGCCATAAAAATAATAACGATACGATGTTTTTTTATGTTTTTGTAAAGTAAAAGCGCCACTTAAAATGCATGAGAGACAGAGAAAGAGAGCAACGGAGAGAGAGATAGATAGAAAACAGTCTCACATATTCTGCACTTTGTGTATGTGTGTGTGTGTGTGTGTATGCATCATGGCTATGAATATTAAAATTTTTGCGTGTGGAATTTGTTATTGGATGATTTCGTTAAAAGTTTTAATTGGATTGCAAGCGTTATAAAAGCATTAATTTCATAACGGCAACGCACGTCTTTTTTTCCTCACTAAAAACTGAAACTGAAACCGAAAGCGAAAATCAATTAAAATTGCGCTCAGTTGACGAGTTTGAAGGCTTAAATATGCCGTTCGTTTTGTTGGCCAGGCCAATAGACCATCAGCCATCTGGCTTACCAAAATCGATTGGCAAACAAAACAGCAACAAACCAACTACTGTTTTTATATATATAAATATATATATATACCATTTTGTCGAGTATTTCTTGAGAGCTGTTCTCCTGTTCGCATCTCCTCCATTTTCCATTCCCAGCGAATTAGTGCCAGTGATTAAGAAAATCACAACAAGTCCATAATTTTTCCAGCGACAATTTTCAATTTCTAAGCCTGAAAAGAAATCGGGTGGCCCAGAAGAAAAAATGAAAAACAAATTTTGGCTTCGTACTGGTATGGTGGTCATTTTTATTATTAAATTTTTCATTTTTTTTTCAGATTTTTGTTTAGCGTGAAGGCTCTTGTATGTATATATTTTATTTAATACATATATGTATATATATATAAGTATATATATAACATTTATTTTGCTAGTTTTCTTATATATTTTTAGGGTGATTTTGTTTTTGTGTGTTTTTCTAGCGTTCATACATATATGTGTATATATAAATTTGCATCGACATACATAGTTTTTGTTGGTTTTGTTGTTTAGTCGTAGAACAATTATCACATCTCACACATATTTGTTTGTTTTGTAGCTACACTTAAAACCGTATCCATTAGATGTTTTGTGCATATGTATTTTGTTCTTTGGTTTTTGTATTTATATTTTTTTTTTGTGTTTTCTTTTTTTGGTTTTGTATTCATTTTGTTTTTATATATAAATCCTTGTAAAACTATGCAAAATCGCGTTCCTCATCAATGTCTCCCATCAGCATAAACATCAATAGCAACAACAACTACAACAAACAACAACTACAAACAAAATACAGATCGATTATCATAAAAATCATATTTAAGTAACTTTACTTTCATAATACTATTTTGCATTACTGAGTTAAACATTTAATATACTCAAACAAATTCAAGCTGTTTTAATTGTGAATCTGTATGCAAGAAAACTATCGATAGTTTTCACGTTTCACGACTTCCAATTATCAATTCAAGATGCATCCTAAAAATTATAAGAGACGTGCAACGCGTATTTGATTAGGTCGATTAGAAGTCAGAAGGGATTCTGATGAGTTGCCCATATAGAAAGCGATAAGTCTTCTTTTTCTTCTATATTATATGTAGTACACATGTTGTTTTTCACATGAGTAGTTGCTTTTATTCATCTACACTCACTCTCGCTATTCGCTCATACCCATGTCTACTCATACTGAAATCTACCCATATTCATCTATTCTCATGACCACCTATACTCGAAACCATATTTGCTCATACATTCGCTCTTATAGTCATTCATACTCATGTTCATTCATCAACGTCAACATTCAAATTTATTTTTAATTGTATTCATCCTCATTTCCACTCACACTCATCTCTATTTATATCCACTCATCCCAGTTAAAAGTAAAATTCCTTCTCAACCACAGCAGCATTCATAAATTCCCAATCATTTAAACTCGTCATCTGTGCTCAAGTTCAGACTTGGTTGTACTCATTTCTAATCAGACTTGTGTTGATTTTAACTCATGTATACTCACTTACACATTGATCTCTACTCAATCTCACCTCTACTCATATACATATTCAATCAAAGTCATCTTTACAGATACCCATTGTTAGTTTATCCCATCTTAACTCAAAGCATATTCTCATATAATGAATATATTCACATATTCACACATATCTAGTCAGACTCATAGTCAGCTCTATTCCTACTCGTACTCATACTCATACTCGCACTCATGTCTACTCATAATCATCTCGACCACTGGTAACTTATTACTGTAATTATGCAGAAACTTAACGCTTCAATCCCCCCACGGTTGCACTTAGATTCCTATAAAGCCAATCTGCCTATCGATTGACTTTAACTATCGATAGTTTTCGTTTGCTGCCATCAAATTGGACATTTGCCTGGCTGCTGGCTGTCCAAGAAGGAAACACTCTTGTTTTTTGTTTGTTGTTGTTGTTTGGCACTCTTTGCCGGACACTTGGCAATTGGGGCCGCCTTTAGGTAATTAGAGTTGGCCACCTCACAGTTATCTCTTGTTCTTCTTTCATTTTAGTTGGCTGGGCGGTTTCTTTTTATTCTACACTCGCATTCCAACAGACACTCAAAAGTTGGCTCATTTATATTGTATAAACAGTGCCGCTAGCACTCATTGAAAACATTTTCAGCTGCTGCCGGTTCTGCTGCTGCTTCTGCTGCGGCTGCATCTGATGTATCTGCCCCAACCCTGAAGGCATTGGCTGGCCGTCTTCTTTAATACCCTGTACCCATTGAAAATTTTACAAAAATGGTATCATCATTAATTCGATTCTTATGCTGATTATTATTTTTATTCTTATTATCATTAATAATTATATTATTATTATTATTATCATTGATTTCCAAGCAACTCTTTTATATTGCTTTGCTCATTTTAAAAAATCAGTTTCTCAATTTTGTTTAAGTTTTGGAAAGCATTCCGAAGAATAAGAATCGACTTTTAAAAAATAAAATCTTGTCTATACTTTTATGTGAACCACGCCTCAAAGCATTCATTGTTTTTGGAGCGACGCGAACAAATTAAATATTTTAATTATTTTGGAAAAATTTAAATATTTGATTGTAAGACAAAATAACTCGAAAGTTGTTTTTATTTATGGGTACAGGGTATTCGTCGTCAACTGGAGAACTCAAAACTTGTGTTTTTGTTTTTTTTTTGGTTTTTTGTAGCAGCTTCTCATTTATTTTGCTTACGTTTTCTGTCCTTTCTTCACTCACTTTTATTTTGTGTCATTTGGCGCTTTAAGCTGGGCAGCAGCAAAAAAAAGTGTATGTATGTGTGTGTGTGTGTGTGTGTGTGTGTGTGTATGTATGTGTGTGCGTGTTAGCCAAGTTGTTCTTCTTCTGTCAAATTGTCGGCAATTTTCAAAGGCCAACAATTCATTAGTTATTTAAAGAAAGTTTTACGCTCCCTAGCCTCAACCCCACGCCCCCTCCCCCGTTTGTCCCCTGGTGACCTTTTATCTTTCACATTTCACAAATGCTGATGTTGATGCTGATGCTGATGCTGTTGACAATCAAATACTTTATAAAAACGCAACGAACGCACAACGACAACACACACACAAAAAAAAAGGGTCTTATAAACCCGATGCCAAAAAGCCGCTTCCTTCCTACTTAGTGTGTTCTGTGTCCAGTATTTTGAGTTTTTCAGTTTTTGAGTTTTTCAGTTTGTGTTTGTATTTGTGTTTGTTGTTCGTGTTAAACAATTTTCCCATTTCCCCTCCCCCAGTCCTTTGGCAACGCTTTGCAACTTAGTAGATGCACTCGCCGAGTAAATCGCATTCACCCTTCTCTAGTGGCTTGAGCCACAGCGGATTGTAGTTGGGGCACAGTTTGCGATGGATGGGCATTTTGATTTGCACCGCAGTGGGGTAGACACCCTCCCAGTTGTGCCCCTCGAAGCGGTGGCCATCGGATCGGTTGCATTGCATGCTAAGCGGCTCCTGGATGTACATTGTGTACAGCTGGTCGATGTGGGGCTGTGTCCATTGGATAGTCCGATAATTCGCCGAACGTGCCCCATTCAAGTGTATGCCATGCTGATGCTCCTTGCTGCAGTGTTGCAGTGTGTTGCAGTGCCAAGCAGAACCAAAACCAAAAAAAAAAAAACAATCAACGAATGTCGATTTGGGATTAAGTCGTGTAATTGCCTTTTCTGGGTTAGCAACAAATGTCGTCACTTTCACCCAAAGCAAAGCGATTGCCATCAGCAAATTTCTGCTTCCTCTTTCACTTTCACTTTCCCTTCCCTCTGCTTGGCCATCCTTAAATCTGTGCCTTAAATTGGGTCAACTGCATTTCTACTGCACATACTCTTCTTAGCTCATGAATACGATATTTTCTATTTTCTACTCGCTTTAGTTCAAAATTAGTTTCTGTGCCGTGAATCTATTGAAAAAAATTAGTGAAAGGTTTTATTGAAATTGTGACAGGTAGAAGAAAGTCTCAGAGACTGTAAGAGCTAGAGACCTCATGGCTCATGTTATCGATAAATGCCTCCGTTTCGCGAATATCGATACAAATCAATTACTGATCAACTGTGCTACTTTCTGTAAAATCGATTAAGATTCTCACATTTTGGGAACTAACACGAATGTATTTTCATATATTATTCAGGGTATTTGCTAGTCGAGCAGTCTCGACTAGCGCACTCTTACTTAACAAATATATACACATATATCATGGGAATATATTTTGGAATTGTGTTTCTTGGCTGCAACGTTGAGCAAAGCCGTCTTTAACAAGTCCACAAGCGTTCGTAACAAAAGTCTTATGTTGTTCAATTGTTGGCCCATGCCCATTTATGTGGCATTGGCAGAGTTGGGAGTTTGCAACAATGTGGACATCACCTTTGGGCTTGGCTTTCACTTGTTTGTATGGCAAACAGCCCGTAAATCTTCATAAGTTTCTCAACACTGGCACAATGAGATGCGGCTGTGTTTTGTCTAGCCGGGTGAGGAGATTTGAATCCCTTTTAAGCCAGCCTTTTGGTCCTTTTGTAATTTAACCGCAATTCGCACCCAGAATACCGCAGCCGAAAAACTCGCTAGGTCTCTAATCTAATGTACATTTTTCTTCTTGCCTCACTTTGTTGCAACCATCCACAAACACCTTCGGCTGTTCCACTTGAAAAAATACACATATGTGTTTCAGCATTTAGAGCACGATTTTTCTTTGAAAATGAGAATTTCGGAAAAGTGGATTCTTAATAAATTAAATTAAACTTTAACCAATAAAGCAAATTAAAATTGAAAGAAAAAAATATATAAAAAATAATAATAATATTTTTGGGATAGGCGATTTTAAGAAAATGACAAAATATTTTTATTGTGCAACTAAAAATGGAAATCTTCAATAAATTTCCATTTAAACTTTTCAGAAAATAAAAATTATTCTAATTGTTAATTTAACGAAATTATGCCAATTTTAGCTGGGCGTTAATTCCAAATGACAAACGCATATAAGTTTTTGTCAAGTGTACTTTTGGGTGCCGTTTGGCTTTTCAGCTGCTGGTTCTGGCTGTGGTTCTGGCCAGGCCCATTAACGCTGGCAATTAGCGTGCACCTTGGCGTCGCTTTGCGTAGCGTTTTGGGACAGGCAGGAAGCTGAAGACATTTCCGTTATGAATACGCTTCGAGCCACACAAACCGGGAGCCACAACAAACGCCGGAATGCCAAAGTTTTTGGCTTTGATGGCAAATGCCAAGACGGGCAATAAGAGCGAGAGAGAGAGAGAGAGAGAGGGAAAGATAGAAGCAAGGCGTAGATTGAAAAATAATGGAAGACATTAGCGACTCGAACCAGAAACCACAGAAAACCACCCACAAGCGACCATCCGCTTACCGCTTCATGTAGATAAAGTAATCCTCGAGTGTCTCCTCGGAAACGGAACTTTTGCACACCTCCAACTTGGTGGCCGGATAGTAGTGAATATAGTTGACGCACATCTCGTCACTAATTGAGAAGCCACCCAGCGTTGCATTCACATCGGCTAGGGTATTATAATAGCACGTGGTCACCAGAGCATCACCCTGCAAACGAGAGAGAGGAAGAGAGAAACAGAGAGGAGAGAGAGAGAGAGAGAGAGAGACAGAGAGTTAAAACAAGGAGACAAATATTTTTGAGTGAGAATTCATGACAAAAATACGCTCTACAATGAATATCAATCTAAGAACTAGAAAGATATTCTGATTTTAAGAAATAATGCTTAAATGTATAAAATATCTTAAATTTAGAAAGGCTTTCTTCTACTTTTCAGAAATATGTTTTATTATTATTAAATTTGAAAATTAACAAACGAGAGGTTAACAAATTATTATCTAATTAACAAGAGGATGTTTGCAGAAGTTGACAAAAATAATTCAAATAAAATCTTTCGATGGGAAATGTATCTATAATTTTGCTAGAATTCTACATTTTGAATCAGATTATTGTGAAAGTTCGAAAAAAAATATGAGAAGATGGCAGGCGAGTTGTGCGTAATTTGTTTGCGTAAGTACAGAAAGAAGACAATTTTTGTTAGTGCTTCCACTTACCGGTAGCACACGTGGCTTGTAGTGCAGGGTGCGCATCTCCTGGAAGTGATTGGAGTAGTAATCATCGCGATTCACCTCGCGCAACTCCTGCTCGCCGCGAAAGTGGCGAGTGAGGACGCGAACGCCGCGCAGATGCGTGTGCAGCTGGGAGCCAAAGATGATGATGCCGGTGCGGGGCAGGGCAGCCCGGGTGCAGTCAGCGATACAATATCCGCTGAGTGGGAACGCCTGCTGTCTGGGCGGTATGGCCATTTTATCGGTATACTCGAGACCCAGTTCCATCACGCCGGCATCGTATTGTCGAAGTGTCTTTGATAATTTGATGCGGAAACCGGAGCTGTCCACGAGTCCTGCCGGGCGTATGATTAATATTAATGCAATTGCTGCACAAATTCAGACAGCAAGCAGACCAGAGACAGCGGAGGGAAGGATGTGTGTTGTACACCTCCTTCACACACGCACACACACACACACACATACACAAACAAACACTTGTTTATATAGACAACGTTGAGTGGTGCACTCAAAACACTGTCAAGCTCTTGTGGCTTCATGTAATGCGCAAAGACGCTGCCTCACGCACACACACACAGTGTGTATAGATGTGCATATATATATATATATATATATATAAGAGGACACAAGGACACTTCAAGCAGCAATAATGACATTTTGCTTCTGCTTGTCGCATCTCGCAATTCACAGTTTCCCCCTTGTTGTTATTTATACAAAAGTTTTAATGAAATCATCCCTATGCATTCAAACACACATGTGTGTGTGCTTGTGTGTGCGTGTGTATGTGAGAGAGGTGTGGAGGAGCTTAAATGTTGTGAAAAGAGTCACAAAAAAGCAGCTCAACAATCATCAAAATCGAATTAACCCCCAACAGTGCATTTTTTGTCAGTGTGACCAACATTTCTCTCTGTTTTTTATTTATTTATTTTTTTTTAGCTAAAAGCAAAACAGCGCTTGCCAAATGTCAACAACCAACAGCTGCAAATTTGTTGACGAGCTACGTTCGGCTATTCTGTGAAGCTTTAAACTAATTTGCATAAGTTTAAGGTATGGAAACATATACCTCAACTGTATTGGGCTTAATAGAGCTTGTCACCAACTCTTCATCCCATCACCCAAAATTTGTATGTCAAAGCGGCACCAGAATCAAAAACAGCAAAAACAAAACTTTTATCGTTTGATATTTATAATCGGAATCGGAATCTAATCCTAAATTCGGTTTTTATTTTACATACAGGCCTATTTTTGATGCTGATCACGAATAAGGGTCAAGAAGGTTATTTGCCTATAATCAGCTGGTATTATAATAGTGAAGGAATATTCCGTAGTCATACTTTTATTAGTGCGATTACGTAACGTAAGAATCAAGATATCTATACGTAATGCAATACCATAAGATGCCCGAATCTCTGCAGCAATTTTTATACTTATCACACCGGAATCTATGTAGATGGGAACCTAAATTCGTTTCAGTTGGCAAACCGATTTTAAGCGTTTTGGGGACTAATAGGAGAAAAACCCTTACTTAAATTAAACTAATCGCTCCAACCCCACCAACCACCCGCTCCACCCTTCACTCTACAGGCATACTCATAAAAGCGCCACTCTACGCACCTGGCTGCAACTCTGGATTATTGAAGTGGACCTCGAGTCGAACGTAGGGATTGAAGTTGGCGCCACCGATGGGTAGACCCGCCTCGGGTGGATAGGTAAAGGTGCTGGCGCCCATGGCCCAGAGAGCCATTACCTTGGAGCAGACCTTCGCCTCCAGGGGCAGCTGCTCGCAGTCGCCATTGTACAGTGGTATCTCGATCTGTGGATCTGTCTCGCAGTGAAAGACCTCCATGTGATGCACAATGCTCGGCGTCTTAACGATCGGCTCAAATTGCACAATGTGCAAACGATTCTTGACAAGATCATCCAAGCGCTGCACATGGCACCAATAAGTTGTCTCCTTATTGGGCACCGGTGCTTTCTCCAGTGTGATTTCCATTTGGTCCAGCTCGCTGCATATGACAGAACAATCCAATTTTCAAAGGAAGAAATTGAAATTTGCAAGACTTACGTTTCGGGTATGATTATCTTGTCGGCTCGCAGCAGCTGCAGCATCTTGAGGCCCGCCTCGTGCGGAGCACTCACATTGGGCAGAGCAAACTGATGATCCTCGAGCGCCAGCTCCGATTCGCCGCGTGCCCAAACCACATACATGGTGCCCTCCTGCAGAGATCGAGTAGTCGGAAGAACACAGAAAAAGGATTAACAAGAAGAAGATGTGCTCATCAGCATACTCAGAATAAAATAGCGCTGAATTTTTGGCGCCTAGGGTAACTCATTCAGAAAGTTTGTCTTTTCTTAACCCTAATATAAAAACTGAGCCAGCAAATATCAATATTTGTTTCTGAGTTCCAAAAAGATGTTTTCTAAATATCAAGGCTTGCATTTACACTTATTAGAAATTCATTACTTATAAATAATTGTAAAATATTCTTAAAAATAAATAACAAAAAAAAAAACAACATATTTTTTGGACTATCGACTTAGGGCAAGCATTTCTAATTTTTATAAATTTTTTTCTTATACAAAACAACAAAAACTGGAAAATCCTTGTACTTTTCAGGGTGATTTTTTTTTCTGAGTGTAGCTGCACAGAATATACGTACATGAAGGCGCAGATCGAGGGGATCGCAAGTGTCGAACTTGCGCTTGAAGGCCAACGTGAACTCGTCCATTTTGAAGACCTCACAGTCCTGCTGGTAGTCCTTGCGCACCCAGCGACCATCGGGACTGGTGTAGGTGTCGGTAACCACATTGAAGAAACCATTCTGATTCTCAAAGAAACATATATCCGCATCGCCCAATCCGCCACGTTTCGAGAAGCCCAAATAGAACCAACGATGCTGCTCATTGAAAGCATTCTGCAAATGGAAGAGCACCTCCTGCTTATACCAGTCGACCATCCAGCTCAGCTTGATCTCCTTATCATCCAGATAGATTTCGTGTAGCTTGGTATCCGATAGACCTGCAAATGTGTGTGTGAAGTATATGTTAGCTTGGTATCAAGTTGATAAGCTCTTCTATCCATAAAATATTGTTCCTATTTAAGCCAGTTCTTAATTCAAACTTTTCTTTTATACTTATATTTATATCCTCAAATTTAACTTCTTTCGTAGTTACATATTTTATATTTTACATTTTATTTTCCATGTTTTCACATTTAACAAAACTTTTCCATTTAATTTCAAGGGTCTTAATTTAGTTGACCATATTTTTCATGCATCACCCAAATTTATTTTTTACATTTGAGTCTTTGAATCTTCAATTTACTAAATATAAAATAAATAAAATAAAATATATTAAAATCTTTAAAAATAAAATAATTATTATTTTATTTATTGAGTAGCCACTTTTCAAGCTTAAATCGGTTTAAATCGATTTCCAATATCAATAAAAAACACAATTGTTCAAGGTATTTTCCATAATTTCTAATTATCACTCTTGACTAGAGCATTCTGACTTGTTTTGACTTATGGCTCGTTACTCGCTCAGATCAAAACTTTCATTTGATAAATAGGCCCTGGAATTCGGCGTAATTTGCGCAGTCATTTGACTATGGCTATAAGTTTGTATACCATTTTATGACATGGTCGAAATTAATGATTGCAATTAGAGGCACGTCTACAGTTACGAGTTACGAGAGAAGAAGTTGGAAGAGTTACGAGAGTACATGATGCGATAATCAAGTTGGCCACGGCTCTAATTACCAAAAATGTAAGACCAAGCAAACAACATTTTACTCTCTCGCTCTCTCTATCTATTTGTCTGTCTCTGTTTGTCTCTGCGTGTTGGCCTTGTTATCTCACTATGGCAACGAACCGCAGCAGTGTACAAGGAGCAGGTCATCAGATTTATGCTACCGACGGACTTCGAGCCAGGCATCAGAACATCAATTACAACTCGGTCTGAGTGGGTGGTGGGTGGTGGGTGGTGGATGGGTGGTGAATGGGTTGATGCGATGGACTCGAGTCGAGGAGTCGAGTAGAGTCCCGAGTCAGTGGAGCGGCAGCAATGAGAAAGAAAACCTAATAAAATGTCAAATCCAATTGGCAAACATACACCAATGCACACACACATACACACCCACACACACATAATGTGTATTGTGAGAATGTAGTTTGCCAAGTATATCAAACTGTTTGACAACCCACGAATAAATAGATAGATGAAGACGAGCTCAGCTAGTGCTTTTCCCAAAGGGATATACATCTACATACGTACATATATACATACATATACATGGAGTGCAGCAAAGGAGACTGTAAAAACACTCGATTACAATCAAATTGACAGCGATTCGACGAGTTTCACTATTCAAATTTACTTTTATTCAGCTCAAGATTGATGTGTAGCTGAAATCTCATGTTCATTTGGTTTTCTTGATGAATTTGTACTCTTTTTATAAGTCCACCTTAAGCAGCGTATTACAACTTTGTGTGGAGTTGTGTAAAGTATTATCAATATACATATCTTTGATGAGTATTAACAGTCGACTTCATCCATCTATCTATCCACCTAACTAAGAGAACTCGGTCGGTTTAAAAATTGGCAGTTTTGCTACCATATCATATATGTAGCTGACATAGGAACAATCGGTCGAAAGCTGAGTTCTTGTAAAAACTTTTTTTGTTTTGCCAGTTATTCTCAAAAATTTCAACATTACTGTACAATATAGCTAAGGAAAAATCGGTAGGCTTGTCACATTTATAATTAAATTTAGATGTTATAAATTTTAGCTACAGTCTATCAGGGTATGCAATGTACGACGTTCTTAAGATAACCCTTTTTTCTGTTCCATATATGTATGTTGATTTTAATCGAATGTCTTCTCAATGGGCTCATCTTAAAAAAAAAAATTTGATTTCATTTTCAAAGTTGTTTATTCGAAATATAACAAAATATTTTAGTTAATAATTTGGATTCTTTTGTAATGCGCTCGTTAAGCAAATGTATTTCACCCTGCGAAATAACTCACGGTCTGCAAAAATATTTGTTGGTCAACTTCAACTTCAACTTCAAGTTGTGCCCAGCTCGAATTGGGAAATGCAGACAAGCACAGCGGAAGTAAAATGACCCAAGGAGATTTTAGTGATGATATTCGAGCGTTAAGGTGAACCCCAGTGTGAGTTGCCACAGGTTGCGATTGATTTGTTATCCCACATATGTCGCCCAGCAAAACACACACAACCACCCACACACACCCACACACACACACACACACACACAGAGACGATTTGAAAGCACTCACATATATCACATTGCCAAACCGTGTCCGCAGCAAACTCTCGTCTCAATTTGTTCTGCAGCACAGCAAACAACAAACAAGAAAAAAAAAAAAGACGGTGGAAGAAATGTAGAGTAGAAAAGAAAAATAAACGTGTTTTTCATTTCCATTTACAAAATGCTTCTCTATCCTTTGCTGTCGTTATCGTCCCTCGAGTGGAAATAGCAACGGTAATAAACAACAAGTTGCACTCATTGTTCAGTTACAAGACTCGCTTAACGAGTGAATAACTGAACAATAATCAAGTTTGGCATCCGCCTAGTTGCTGAACAACATCGCATATCGAAATATGCAAATATTGTTTTCTGTATTTACAATAACTCAATACGCACATTTATTTGTCCTAATATTATCTCTGGAAAGTATCGATTCAGCCCATTAGCATAAAACTCGAGTCAAGAACGCGTTTTCAACTTCAAATCTTGTATTGTTCTAGAAGTCAAACCTTTGAAAATTGATGAATTTTGTAAAATGCAGAAGGGAGCGTCTTCAACTGCATAAGATATATATATTCTGGATCAGCATCAATAGTCGAGTCGATCTAGCCACGTCTTTAGAATACCAGTTTTCGCAACACTGTTCTTGCCTTTTATTTCATTTTATCGATAATTTCCTCTATCATTAAAGATCGATTGCAGCTAGCCAGTAAAGCTACAATTTCAATTTTGGCTAAGAATATTTTACCAAATTGCACAGCTGCAAAGCTCAAGCATTTCTCAACTAAAGCATTCTGATTTTTCAAATTTCAAATAAGCATATTAACTTTTGTTGTTTCTTACAAAGATTTCATTAAGTATTGTGATTATCAGGAGTGAAAAAAAGTTGAGCACATTTAACTCAAATCTTTAGTTCTTGAATGCGGACAGCATTTCGCAGCATACTTGACAGTCCTCCAATAGGTGCACGTAACTATCTTCTAAATTAAATTTAGCTTTTTAATCTTAGCTTGTCCCATTGTCACACACACACACACACACAGAGAGACATCCATACAAACACACAAACATCAAAGTGACTGCCTTCCAGACCGAGTGCAAAAAAGTTTTAATTTTGTTGAAATTCGATTTGTGTTGCTTGCTTTTCAGCTGGAGCCTAACCCCAAAAAAAAAGAAGGAAAAATATAAAATAGAAGGCAGAAATAAAAAAACTACATATCTATCTATATCTCTATAAATGTTAGGATGCCAGCAGCTCTAGCTCTCTTGCATCTCTTGCTCACTATTCAATTGCTTTATTCTCGATTGCTTTGTCTCAACTTTTCAATTGCATTTTCATTTCCACTTAACAGCTCTTACCCGTCCACAATTTAAGCTACTACACATAGCAGCAGCAACAACAACAACAACAACAATGCATTGCACACATAACTATAAATATAATAAACTTGTCCGGAGTTTATTGCATTTCGCTGACTGCTTCTCAGTTGCGGGCGCCCACCTTCAACACCAACAAAAAATACATCAATATCTAAGAAGAAAAAAACATCAGCTACAGAGACAACAACGTTGCCGAATTTTAAATACTCTTCCATTTATTTGTTAACCGAATTTTATCAATACATTTAGAGCATTGCGTCCTATACAGTATATATATACATCTATATCTACATAATTATTTAAAGCAATAATTCTCAAATCACAGAAAACAAAGAGAAACAAATATTATTGGGTATTGAAACCTCAGAGAGGAACGCCATAACGAAAGAGTTTTAACTTATCAAGCACATTTCTCAATTGCTCTTTTCGATGACATCTATATAACATATTATAATATTTATAATATATAAATATATATTAATATAAAATATAATATTTTTATAATATAAAATATAATATTTTTATAATATAAAATATAATATTGATAATGCATCCAATTACTTTGACTCACATTCACTTTCACTTGCAGAGAGAAAAACCTGATTGTAAAGATCAATTCTATATTTACGTACTCGGAATAAAAAATAATAATTTTTTTTGCTGAAGGACTTTAACATTTACTTATATTAAATCCAATATAAGTTTTCTGATAAATCCAACACTTTCTGCCAATCCAACACTTTCTGCCAGTTCTAACAAATAATAACTCATAGATAAAGCTAGCCAAGCAAATATGAATAAGTTGTTTCGTTCTTTTGATCAGGAATATGTATATATTTATATATACTGTATATACTATATACATACATATATACATATATACTTTAGGCGAAAGTAATATTTATTTAACAATATACCCTTTCAGAGCGCATTAAAAATTCGTTAAAAAAAACGGTTTTTGCTGAACTTGAAAACCTTTTTAAAGCTTTGTTGTGTTTGAGGGTGTGTGTGTTTGTGTGTGTGTGTGTTTGTGTGTGTGTATGTGTGTGTGTGTGTGTATGTGTGTGTGTGTGTTTGATATTTGTTCGTGGCCGTATATATATGTGTATATTTTGAATGGTTAGCTCGGCTGAATTACGTGAATATGGTGTAGAGTTCAGTGCATAGTTCAACGTTTGATGCCATATGAAAGTGAATACGGTCGATGAGGATGAAGATGAGGATGGGGATGAGGATGACGATATGGTTGAGAATGACGAAGAGGATGAGGATGAGAAGGTGGCTGGTGATGAGCACTCGGCATGCCAAAGCGCACAGGAATTTTCTTATTATGCATTGCATGAGAACACACTTCAAGAAGCCTTCTATCTATGCCAGAGCCCACACAACACCCCTAACACCCCCGTACACCCCAACACCCCCCTTAGACTCGTGCAGCACATACGCCTAGGCTCGCTTTGTGCTTGCAGAAATATTTGTAGTATTTTGCGTGTGGGACGCAGCTGCTTCTGCTGCTGCTGCCATAATCCAGCTGATGTCATTATTGTAACCGTGCAACAAATCTTCAATTGCTTTTGGCCCTAACACATCGACCCGTTGACCCACCGAACCACCGACCCACCAAGACCATCCACAGCCGGCACCGTCTACACAATCTATGCGTTTGCCTTGCACAATCTTTAGCCATTTTTTTTTGTGCCGCTCAAGTGTCGCCTTAGTATCTTGGGAATGCTTGCTTCTACACTGACAGAAAAATTTGGTGCGGAATGTATTGCTTGTACAATTTTCTGTTAAATATGTAGAAGCAATGTTTGACCTTTGTAGAATTATATATACAACATATTTATTTTTATATATATGTATATAAATTTGAAACAAATATCAAAACTAAATTTTAAAGTTTGAAATTAAATGATATAAAATTAAAGGTAAATAATTTAATCAAAATTCATAATAACAAATATATAAAATAAAAATAGAAACTATAAATGTTGTTCAGAGTAATCAAGTTCTTGATTTGATTAATAGATTTACTTAAAGAAATTCGGATTTTGGTCTGGATTTATCGATCATTCACAGCGTTTGCACACCAATAAACTGTATAATTTTGCGAAGTGTAGGCACGCCCTCAAGCCTTGCATCCGCATCTTGCTGAATACTTTATTGAATTCCCTTTTTAGCGCTCTGCACTCATCCGTCCATTTCGATAGCCATGTTGACTCCTGCGAGTCCTTTGCTCCATGTTCGAGTCCGAATCCGAGTCTGACTTGTTCCTTAATATAAATTGACTGCCCTGTTCTCCGGTTCTTGTCACATTGAGTTATGAAATGAAATGAAATGCATGCGAATGGCGTCTAGGAGCTGTGGGTTGGGGGGTGCGGCTGGGGCATACAGCATTCTGTGGCAATGTTGCACTCACACTTTTACATGGCAGTTCTCTCGCTTGATTGAGACAAATATTTGCACAACAATTTCTGCTTTCGCTCGGGTCAACGTTGCGGTAGCTCAGATCTATAAATTATTGAGGATTTATCGCCTCCACTCAGTCACATTAGTCAGCCAGTATATATATATATATATATATATATATATATACGATATATACGATATATATTTTGCCTGCGTTGGCATTGAAGCCGTTTGCCATTTTGATGGACTGCCTCAAACGAGCTCACGTTTCATGGCCAGGTTAATATAATTGCTGTGCAAAGTGCTCGGAATTCTTGTTACCTCCTCCGGCTGCCCCCTGGACGACATTGTTCCCCTTTCCACTTGACGTTGACAATTGTGAGTAATGGCGCTCCCAAGCCGATAACTCACTTGAAAGACAGATTGCGAAAGAAGGGGAAAAACTTGCACAATGTCAGCCAATGCATTTTTCTGAGCGCCTACACATAAAAAGAGGAAAATGATTTTATAGACTTATGAGATGTTGTCGGAACAGCGCGAAGCGAGAAGCTCAGTGACAGATTTATAATAATGATAAGGGTTGCGCGATAAGATAAATGCTACAAAATGCTACAGGACGCAAATCTCTTCTACTAAGAACTGCTCACAATCACAGAAATAGCTTAGAGTAGTTTTAGAGAAGTCGAATGAAAGCAAATAGGCAATGCGAGCACATTTTAAAAAGGATAAGTAAAAGCAAAGAGAGAAGCGAGATGATATTTGAATAAAAGTTTAGAATATTTTGTTATTATTTCGTTGAAATCGCCATGGTTCACTCATTGGGAAATGATTTGATTGCATCAGCATGGGGGTCTGTGAAATCGAAATCGATGAGAAAAGAACTGCATATCAAATGGTACGCTTCTGGTAATTTTGTGTGCTGGCCAACAAAGGTATGAAACACACATTTAGTGGTATTTATGGGGGTTTGGGGCGCAAAAACAACCCATTTGCATCCCATGCGAGATTACGAAGTGAGAGATGCAAAAACGCTGTTTAACGCTGCCCCCACAGCCATAGCATAAACAAGAGCCACCAGAAATTGGCAGGAGCAGGTTTCTGGTTACGTTTCTGGTTCTGGTTCTGGTTTTGATTTTGATTTTTATTCTCTTTTCAGGTTGTGGGTCGGGGTCTGGGTCTGGGTCTGAGTTTGCCAAATAGCCGCCAGTTGCGCTAGTCCCTTCCGACTGCGGTGCTGCTGTGGCTCTGGTATCCAGTGATAAATAAATTAAAAGGCACACGTGAAACGGCAGTCAGCCCAAAAACTGCCCAGAGCTGAACGCAGCCTAATAAAGCTGACCACGCAGCAGGCAACACGAGGCGAGCATGGGCTTGTGGACGGGGCTGCCACATGTGGTGGCCTCCGTGCAACCGTCGAACACACATCTGCGGAGCAGAAAAAAATAAAAAAAAATGGAAAAATGAAAAACCAGCGGCTTGCGGCCACGGTTGGGCCCAAAAATCTGTGGACACCAGACGCAATGTGGTGAGCAGAAGCCGGGAGGAGGAAATAACCACACACACGCACACACAAATACACACACTCCCAAGCCAAATTGTTCAAAAAAAAAAAAAAAGAAAAGAGAAGTGTGTAGTGGGGCGAGGAGCATCGGGCAGATTGTTGTGGTTGTTCATCGACAAAGTGTTTGGCGTGCTTTTATTTTTTCGCTAACAAGCTAACATTATGAGCTGAGCGTAAAATTAAATATTAAATTTGCGTCTTGGAATGCTAAAATAATGTGCACAGAACATTTTATTATGTACATCAAGTAAACGAACAAGTGCAGCGAGAGAGAAAGCCAGAAAATCACAATGTGAAGTTGGTCAAATAATAAAGAAATAATATTTTGGCACAAAAGATCTGCGAGAAGAAGAAGCAAAAAGAGAAGTGCAAGAAGTGCAGCCAGCAGAATTGAGGAGAGAAACTCAACGTAAGCGAGAACAATAACTAAACTAAAATAAAGGAAAAATGGGAGCGAGAAGCGTATGTAAGAAGAAGAAGAAAAAGTGAGAGAAAGAAGAACAATAAGTGAAGCAAGAATGGGAACGAAAAGCATAGTTAAGCGAGAAGAAGTAAAGGAAAAAAGTACAATTAGTGAAGCAAAAGGGGAAATGAGAAGCGTAAGATAAGTTAAGGAGAAAAGTAAAAGAAAGAAAGAGCGAGAAGTAAAAAGTAGAAGACAGAGAAGTGCAGACAGAAATGTAGCGAGAAGCGTAACGTGAACGAGAACAAGAAGTAAAAGAGAGAAGAGCAAGAAGTAATGTAAGAAAAGGAGCGAGAAGCGTAATGCAAGCCAGAACAAGATGTAAGAACAAAAATTTACAAAAAGAAATGACGAAAGCGAGAAGAGAAAGTAAAAGAAAGTAAAGTCAAAGGAACAGGAAACAACAAGTAAAAGCGAGAATTGAAAGAAGCAAAGCAAAATTAACAGCGAGAAGCTTAACTTAGGCGAAAACAAAAAAAAAAAGCAGCGAAAATTGAAGTGGAAAATTTAACGTAAGCGCAAATGAGAAATAAAAGAAAGTGGCGAAAGAGAAGCATAACGTAACTAAGAAGCCAAGCGTATAACTTAAATTTAGAATTTATAACTGTCCGGGTCTTAGTTAAAGTTAAGTTGAGTTAAAGTGTTTTCCTTATGCTGGCTTAACAAAGTAATCTCTTTCAGACAAATTGCAACCCAATTCAAATGCGTACGTGCCACAGAAATTGCCTTGGCTCTTTCGCTATTTGACTAGAGATCCCAGTGGAAGCACCCTTAGAGACAATTTTCAAAGTAAGCGCAGTGCTTGGCATAACATTATTATTGATTTGATGAGTGTGCTGAAATCTCCATTTACACACTTTTAATTTTGTTGTTACTTAACAATCTCCAGCAGCTTCTGTGTTGCATGTTTTTATAAATAGTATTTATGATGGGTGGCAAACATTTCTTTTTCCGACAAGAACTCATTTTTCAACAGCTTTTATACTAACTACTGACAAGCTACTCTCTGTGTGTGTATGTGTGTGTATAAAACGGGGAGAGAGTGCTTATATCAAGACAAATGCTGATGTTGGTAATTTGGGAAGAGTTCCTAATTTGTAAAGGTTCTGTGATAACGTATGCGACACTTTTGTTGGCTGTGCAAATAGAATTATGGAAATACCAAAATTGTTGCCTGACGCGTTTGCCTTTGTTTAGATCTATCTGTTAAGCGGTTGAGTTCCATTCGACTCGGTTCGGTTCGGTTCGGTTCGGTTTTGATGTGGTTTGGGTTTTGTCTTGTTTCAGTCTGTTGCCCACGTTGCCAACACATAACTTGAGTGTGTGAAACATTTCATGTGTGTCTCTGTCTGTGTGTGCGTGTGTGCTAATGTGTGTACGCTTGTTGTGCGGGGTCCAAATTAGGTTTCATCTGCCACTTTGCCTTTTTCACTCTGTTTGCAAACTAATTTACCGTTAGTTATTGCGATTGTGTGCGTGTATATATATATATATATATAAATATAAATATATATCTGCATAAATGCTTATATATATATATTACTATCCGTATACAAATGTAGACCACTCACTTAGAGAAACTTGCTCTGTCATTTTCCAATTTAATGCACACTAAAAATCAGTAAATTATTCATTTCCTTTTTGGCATTGGTAAACCAACGAAATGAATCTCTTTAACGTAAAAAGTTGTATATATCTTTTACTTTTCAGAATTCCATTCAATATTTGAATAATATTTGGGGGAAAAAGTAAATATGCAAATAATTAAGAAACATTTAAAACTCAAACTAAAACAATCCAATAATTAGAAATCCAAAATAATACAAAAAACTCGCTGGAATTTTGGAGTTCCTATTTCAATATTTTAAGAATTAAACTTTACACTTACAAACCTATTCAAAAAGTCTACTTGGCTATGCAGAAATCATAATCATGAAGCTTAGCTTAGCTTTTACAGAATCCTGTTTGACTGTCTGCTTAATGGATAACAACTTATTGAACTGAACAATTAGCCAATGCCTGATGGTGGTCATCAATATTTTTTTCGAGTGCAGCCTTCTTGGCTGCTGCTCGGGCAGGACTTGGGCATGCATATGCTGGCCATTTGTCTGCCACGCCTCGACCATAAATTATACGCTTTTGGTCCAGGCAACAAAACACGGCAAGATATGCTCAAAAGATACACGCGCACGCACACACACACACACACACACACACGCACACGCACGGACACACATACAGTCGCACAGAGACAGAGGGACAGACAGCCACACACTCACCGATAGCAACAAAGTTGTCACTTATAAATGTGTAGTTATTTCCATTAAGTTGTTGTCATCACTCTGACATTCCTTTGAGTCTCATCTTTCGCCTCTACTCTACTCTACTCTGCTCTGCTTTGCTCTGCTCTGCTCTGCATCTTCACTTTCCTGTTTAGCTTTACTTTGCTTCTCTTCTCTTCTCTCGTCCACAGGGCCACTTGTCGAAAATGTTTTTGGTGGAGGTCACAGTTACACAAGCCGCTAGGTAATCTATGGCTCAAGCAGTGTGTGTGTGTGTGTGCCTGTGTGTGCGTGTGTGTGTGTGTGTGTGGTCTGAAGGGTGTTTGGTTGGTTTGCAACAGTGTCTGCTTGCAGCTTTTGTGGGCAACCAACTTAATCACAAGTAAACGACGCCTTGCCATTCTCGCTCGTAGCAGCAAACAAATCTGCAGCGTCAGCCATTCATTTGGTTAATGACATTGTGTGGTGGCCGCTGCGCCAAAAGTTATACAAACATAAACACAGATCTACACTCAGATAAAAACTAGTATTGAAGCCAACAAGAAAAAAAAAAACCTTTTCAAAAGCTGCAAACAGACCCACTTGGGTGGTTTCTGCCCGTCCTTCAAAACTATAAAATCTACGTGGTTTTAACCAGGGGCATCTAACAGGTTGCAGCAAGCAGCGGCCAGTTGGACTTTTTGCATGTGTTTGTAAGTGGAGAAATTATTTTTTATGCAACAGATGTAAAAACTTCAAATTCCAGTTAGTTTTTTGTGTTTTTACATTTATTTATTGGTTGGTTTCAGTTTATGTTTGTTTATAGCCATGTCCAAAGCTGTAAACTTCAAATGTGAAAAATAAATGCTCGTATACCGAACTAAGACCAAGTTTCTTTCTTTTCATCGATAACTTTATACTTTTCACCAATACCGATGAAAATCGATTACCAAAAGCAAAAGAACAAAAAACAAAATTTTAAGGAAAGATCTTTCCCTTTTTGTTGATCAGCTATCAAAAGTTCAATACGAATCATAATTTATATTTAACTAAAGACATGTCTTCTGGTTATCTCTTAGTGCAACTACTCAGTTATTTCGGCAAGTGTAGACGGCGATTGGGAGTTCAGTGCCATATGCCAAGCAAGTAAGTATCTAGCAGATACATTTGCAGGCTAGCCAAAGCGCATAAACTTTTTGGCCAACACTGCTTTAAAGGCTGTCTGACATGTGACGGGTGTGGGCAAGCACTACTCCCCCCACGCCCTCCCATCGCTAGCACTAACCGTCGTTGTTTGGTGTACGAAACAAAGTCAGCAACACTTTTGCATTCAGCGCATTTCGCTGGCCGCTCGCTTGCCATGCTTGAATTATTTTAGCCGCAGCAGCGACATCAGTGCTTTTGTGCTAATGCAGCATGTGTCATGCCAAGCTCATAACCAACCTAACCCCCACTACCCCCCGCCCGGTCGCCCACCAACCAGCAACCACCAGCAACCACCACAACCACAACAACGCACCACATGTGCAGAGCGCCCCCACAGCGACCACTTGGGAATCAGAACAGCAAAAAAAAACATTGCGAAAATGAAAATGGAATATAAATTTGAAAAATTAAAAAAAAAAAATAAATAAAATGAGGGAAAATATTGTGCAAATGTAACTAAATTAAATGTAGCTTTGCACTGTATACATGTGTGTGTGTGTGTGTGTGTGAGAACAATACACACAGTGTGTGCGCGAGCTTTGTTGTTTCTACACACACATTTGCATACACTCGCTGTCAAAATAAATATCGCACCTCACATTTGCAACACAAATTTGGAACAATTGTGTTTTGTGTGTTCCATTTGCGTCTTTTTGTGGCACTTGCTAGGCAAATTGGCAGCCATTTAGCGATTTTTTCCTTTTCACTTCCAATAAAAAATAAATAAATAAAACTGTTCGAGCAAAAATACATTCACCCAAGAGCAAATTTTATTTTAAATTATTGTGTTAAGTCTTTAAAGCTAGCATTAGTTAAACGAAAATAAATAAATACAAAATAAACAAATATATTAAATACATTTTAAATATTATTTTATATTATTTTATATTTTAATAACCACAAACATTAAGTTTAGTAAGAGCAGCAGATTTAAGCTGAAACTATGCAACACGCTTCTAATTCTCTTCACTCAAATAATTACACTTCTTATGTATTGTTTAGTTACTTAAAAAAACAGATTAGAAATAAAGAGAAGAAAAGCAAGTTAGAACGTTGTTCGACTAAGAAATACCCTGTAGCCAGCTATTATTATTAAATACAGTGTACGCTTACTGCTGGTAGTTTGTTCAACAAGTTTTGGTTGACAAAATCTGATCTCAATGAGATTTTAACATTAGATCAGTAAGATATCTGAGTATCATATATACTATATATATATATATATATATATATATATATATATAATTAATTAGAAGACTATATCTTTAAGATTGTGAATTGTATTGCTATCGAAAAGAAACTTGATCGATAACTTTTATACCAATTTTGATATTTGACAAGCACGCAGACATGACTATATCGACTCGGCTGATTATGCTGATCAGGTGTATATATGCACTTGATGGTATTTGTTACACTTTCACTTGCCACCATTGCTTTGCTTTCACTCTGCTCAATATTTGAGGACAGCATTGTTTTCAGTAGAGATTGTTGTGTGTGCATTGCGGTTAGCCAAGTGCGCTTTAGTGCCTTAATAATGGCTTAACATTTGCATACGATTATATTCGACACACACACAACACACACACAACACACACACACACATGCAAATAGGTGTGCTCTATTTGAATACGGATCGCATATGGAGCACTTTGATTCAATTTGTTTCAAGTTTTTATAGCCCACACGACAGTTGAGCCTAAGAAGGTTGACACACACACACACATAAACACACAGGCGCACACACACATACACATCTAAGCACACACACCGGCTCAGTTTTGTACTAATGAGTTTCAAATGTGAAAAAGCACTCGACGCTTTCGCTGCTCTCGAGTCTCTTTCCCACTTGGCACTTGAAGCATTGCACTTCAACGACGAATCTGAATCTGAATCTGGATCTGGATCTGAATCTGAAGGGTTTTCGCTATTTCCTTACTTATTTTTATTTGAATTTGATGTACTTAATGCACAGCACATCGTTGACCCAATTCCGCATTATTTTCGGCATCTACAGTAACGAATAGATAGACGACCACAAAATGAAAAAAAAATATCGGAATAAGTTTTAGCCAGACGCCATTTTAAATGACCTAAAAGATTGGCTATGATAACAGATCACAGCTGAATACAGTGTTTATAGACTTGTTAAACAACAGACCATCTAAATTTATTTATGAATTTAAAAAAACAACAGCGAACGATTGTTCATATCTAAGATGTATGTTATATCATATATAGCGATTCGATCTGGCCAACTTCAACAAATGTACAAAAATGCGAGGGTATAAAAAGTAAGTGCAGGGATAAATTCGAATTATGGACAACCGCTTCCGTCCCCACACGAAAAAAAAAAAAACAAAAAAAAATAGTGAAGCACCTACGGGGCACAAAAGAATGTCCAAAAGTGCCCCATAACTGTGGCATGCCACAGCAAATGAGTTGAGTTGAGAATGTTGCACCAGTTTCGTTTTGTGCGATTTTAATAGAAGAATAGAAATGAAGCCCCACAGCGTCTTTTATAATTGGCCAAAATGATATGGGCGAGAGAGATAGAGAGACAGAGAGAGAGAGAGAGACAGAGAGAGAGAGAGAGAGAGACAGAGTGAGAAAGAGAGGGACGGGGAGATGCAATGAGAATCATGAGCCAAGCATGTAAACGAAAATGAAAATCAAATTTAATTACGTCAAAAAAAGACCAAGTAAACGAGCATGTGTGTGTGTGTGAACCAGTGTGTGGGCATGTGTGTGTGTTTGTGTAAATGTGTGAATGTGATTGTGTGTGTAGTGGCTTATCCTAGGGAATACCCTGCATACAGCTTTACTAATTCGATATTGTAGATCTTAGTTTAAGCTTAAGAATCTTAATTGATGATTTTATTTCTTTCTTCACATTTACACTCAGAAAAAAAGTCACATTTTATTTTCGAAAATCGCCATTAAAAAGAAAATGGCCTTGAAAATGAGTACAAATTGCTGAATAACAGCAAAAGCTGGGAGTTTATTTTGCTGAGTGTATGCAGATCCTTAATATAATATTTGTATAAATGCAACAAGCCATATCTGTGGCTCTTACCAATTTCTGGCAATATTTGCTTGGCATTTGCAGTAGCTTGTCATAGGTGACTGCTGGCCCAGTTTTTTGTAAAGGGCATATTTAACAAGCTGTTGGATTCAGGCTGCCGCGTTGAGGCGCCACAAAATTTAATCAAGCAAAAATCAATTTAAAATAGATTCAATTTGCTCGCTAATTGATGTGCCGTCGGCAAATTAACAAATATTTGCCAAGCGGCAAACAGCTAACAGAAAGCAGCTAATTAAACACTTTTCGCATCATCAGACAGACGGACAGAAGGACAGACAGACAGACAGATAGGGGGACAGGCAGACAGAGGGCTAAAATGCCAGTTGAGAGTTGCTAGCTGTTAGCTGTTAGCTGTTAGGTGTTAGCTGCTAGCTGTTAATTGTTAGCTGAGCTCTTGGCTCTTGGCCCTTTGCTCTTTGCTTTTGGCTCATTGCTTTTGGCTGTTGCCCTGACAATTTGAGCACATTTAAGGACATGAGACAAATTGCTTGGCAACGCCATTTTCACACTTTTCCTTTGATGCCACTCGCACACCCGCCCATAAAGTTGTGGGCGTGTTTGGGCGGGAATTATATTAAGCTCTGCGGCAAGTAACAACATTTAATTACAAAAATTTTGCAATTTAATTGGCCACATTTTGTGGTCTTGCCTATAATCAAATATAAATATGCGCACATTTGTGATCCAACTTTGACAAATGGAGCTGCTTGAAAGTAAAATGATGTTAATACTCGGCATTGGAAATAGCGAAAGGGTTGCAAAAGTTCTTGTGTAGCAGCGCTTGAAAACAATTTACAATGTGCTAGTCTATAGATACCCTGTAAAATAATTTGTTAAAGAAAAAACCGATGTATATCTTAAATTTACACATTTAATCAATGATATAGCTATCAATTGATTATATATCATTTGGAAGGAATTATCTTAGAATTTGTATATTTTATTGATATCGCAAATCGACTTATATTGATTTATTTATCGATGAAATGAAAGAAACTTGATCTGCGTGTGATTTACGAGAACTTGTGTGCCAAATTTGTAGTTTATATATTATTGACTCGGCTGTTCATGCTGATCAAGAATAAATATAATTTATAGAGTTGAAGTTGACTGTTGTCTAGTGAAACCCCTTCTACCCATTTTGAATGGGTGCAGGGTATATGAAAACCATTGCTTTTGAAAATCAGTTCACTTTGGAGAAAGTTATGGCGCCGAAATAAATTGAACAATTTATCAACGCATCGAAAAAGTGGCTGAATTGTTGCCAAATTAAATGCAAGACATCTTTTTGCACTTTTCATTGAATAGAGAAAATGGTTTTGTGTGAAACACAAATATTTTGGTTTGAATTTGATAGCCGTTGTTGAAACTGAGCTCTGCTTGCAAAGCGGAGACAACCTGTTGATAACCAAAATTCACTATAAATGTGGCTACTATATGATATAGTATAAAATAATGAAAGAAAAGATGCGACTCATGAGATTTATTGAGATATTTGGCTAAGCGAAAAAGTGGTTCATACACGAAGTCATCTTTAGATCGATTGATCCCATGTGGGATTTCAGATTTTATCATATCTGGCAACCTTGGTGTATAGAGTTAGTAAATATATATATATACTATAATATCTATGGCTATAGGAGAGCATAATTATGCGATCTGTCAATGCTGCGGATTATACACTGCCTGCCAGCAAACTGAGCGAGTAGTTTCGGTTGTTAATGCGGATCAAGGGCATAAATATACTTTCTGGCAAACGAAGATATCTTCTTTAATATGAGCTTTGACAGGAGGCTTACAAAACGCAGACATGTGCCGTGTCTGGCATTATAATGATAAGCTCTATTAAGCTGACAGAAGTTGTGAGTGTGACCAGATGAAAGTATGATTACGCATCTAACTTGACGGCACATTAAACACACACAATTCGGTGGGGAGAGGGAGAGAGTGAGGCGTGTTAGAGAACAGCAGAAGCAGCAGCAGCAGCAGCATCAGCAGCTATGTAACTTGTCACCTGGCCTTGTCCCAGTTAAGTGGTTTCCCTGAGCTCCAACTCAATCCAACTACTAAGCTGCTGCTGAAGCAACAACTTTGGCTTGCTTCGCATCGATTTCTATGTCGAAATGGGAGCAAAATTCAAGGGAGCAATTTTTACATTTCTTCTTCTTTCTTTCGTTTTTTTTTGACAACTCTTTGGTTCAGCGCACTTTAAGTGACAGTCACGCCACACCTCGCTCGGAGCTGCACTGAGCGAAATTTGTGCTTCGAAACGGTTGATAACTGAGTGCATTGAAGTCCATCGAATCCCTCTGGGATTAACTGCACCCGTTCAATCAGCTGAGCAATTTGAATTTGAATATCTGACGCCAAGTAAAATAGTTCCTATCTATATCTATATCTACATCTATATCTATATCTATATCTATATCTATATCTATATCTATATCTATATCTATATCTATTTATGACAACAGTTTGATAACTTATTTGCACACTAAAAGGCAATAAGAAATATTTATTTGCTGAGTACACACCTATGTTTTTCTGTGTATGTGGGTGTGTGTGTGTGTGTGTGTGATTGGTGGGTAAAAAAGTGAATGTCGTTTAATAAAGCTACACGAAGCGGAAATGAGCATGTAATGTTAACGGAAATGCGTTGGACGCCATCTTGCGCCAAATGAAATTCGTGTAGAACACGAATAGACTAACTTCGACAGACATTGACAAACGGACGGACGGACGGATGGACGGAAAAATGGACGGTTAGGCAGTCAAATATTGCAGTTTGCAGCATGCAATATTCTAGTATATATATGCAACACAGTATATATATATATATGAATATATATTTGTATACAATATGCAATATGCGATATTACAGTATATAGATATATACTATAGAGTAACGGTGCTTGTGTGTGTGTATGGGCAGGTATATTGCTGCTGAAACTGAAATTGGCCTGGCTTTTTCCAGCACATCCCAGAGCAGCACAGTAAAGTGTTAAACTGTGTTGCCAACGAACGAAACTTGACTACAACACCAAAAATAAATAAAATAAAATAAAATAAAAAGAAATCCAAGTAAACAAGTGAGAGCATTATAGTCGGGGCTAGGCGACTGTAGAATACTCTGCTAACAGTGCAAAACCACTGGAAAAGAGCTGGTAAAGAATCCACGAATAATTAATAAACTGATTCATGTTTCATAATTGGTTACTCAATGGCTCTAAAACTGTGGGTATCTGGGAAAAATATATATGCCGATTTTGGACGGAGCGATCCAGCAATGTGCCGTGCAAATTTGATAACCATAGCTTTCAAATTGTGTGTGATATATTGTTGTTATCGATGTTATCGATTTAAATGTCCCCCAATCCAATTTGAACACTTTGACTGAATTCCTGATTTCCAATCCTTACGAGAACAATATGCTCTTTTACCAGCGATACACAGAGTATGCAAGTAAAGTGAAATAAAATAAAATAGGCCATTTGCAACAAAACTCTGATCAATTTGAATGCGTTACAAAATGCTAACTAAAATGCAAATGCCCAGAAAGCAACTAAGCGAACAGAAACGGTACGGAATGAAACGGAATGGTATGGAAATAGAATGGGAAGTGGTCCACTCAAGGGAATTCCCCAACATGAAGTAGAATGTGCCACAAAACACAAAAAAAAAAAAGAAATCAGCGTGTGAGGGATAAACTACGATAGACAGATGCGATAGATAGATATATGTATATGTATGTGTACATACATATGTATACGACAAGTTACCGAACACACACACAAACAGACACACACACACACACTCTTACATCATTGGTTATTTATTGGTTTCCACTAAATAAATCGACTCGAAATTGGCAAACGTCGCAAAATGGACATTATTGGCCTCCATATTGGTGCTCCACGTTCCACGTTGCACGTTGCAAGCTCAGACGCTTCTCTCTCTCTCTTCTCTCTCTCTCTCTCGCTCTCTCACTCACTCCGTTTTTCGTTGAGAACTGGAACACGTTCAACTAAATCAAAATGACTCTGTCGACACGAGATCCACAAACTTTAACCCAAATCCTACAGAAAAAAAAGGAAAAAGGAACTTGAGCGAATTATTGTCAAGTTTTGTTGCACGGACACATGTTAAAGTTTATTATTCATTCAGTCCACTTTTCACTTGGCACAGTGGACGCAATTCGCGAAACTATCAACCATTCAATTAAGCACGTCTCCAGGTAGCACTTTTTTTTTTTTTTTTTTTTTAATTTAGCAATTTAATTTAATATTGATCAACCTACTGAAAGGTTATAAAATATTGTTTTGAAAATTGAATACATAATAACGGGGAATTTAAATTAATAACATAAACAAATAATTGGTTTTAACATAATACAATATTACGTAACATCAAAATATATCGGTGTATGGGCATAGGTCGAAACTTCAAAATGCCATAACTTCGTCAAAACTCAACTTATCTTCAAAAGCGAAGGCTTTTTGATCATAGTTTTGCCCCTAAATCAATCGCACATTTAAAGTTGAAAACGAAATTTGAGGTCGGACGACAAGTAAAAATTATAGCCCGAAAATCGATATATCGGTGTATGGGCATAGGTCGAAACTTCAAAATGCCATAACTTCGTCAAAACTCAACGTATCTTCAAAAGTGAGGGCTTTTTGATCATAGTTTTGACCCTAAATCAATCGTACATTTAAAGTTGAAAACGAAATTTGAGGTCGGAAGACAAGTAAAAATTATAGCCCGAAAATCGATATATCGGTGTATGGGCATAGGTCGAAACTTCAAAATGCCATAACTTCGTCAAAACTCAACGTATCTTCAAAAGCGAGGGCTTTTTGATCATAGTTTTGACCCTAAATCAATCGTACATTTAAAGTTGAAAACGAAATTTGAGGTCGGAAGACAAGTAAAAATTATAGCCCGAAAATCGATACATCGATATATGGGCATAGGTCGAAACTTCAAAATGCCATAGCTTCGTCAAAACTCAACTTATCTTCAAAAGCGAAGGCTTTTTGATCATAGTTTTGCCCCTAAATCAATCGCACATTTAAAGTTGAAAACGAAATTTGAGGTCGGAAGACAAGTAAAAATTATAGCCCGAAAATCGATATATCGGTGTATGGGCATAGGTCGAAACTTCAAAATGCCATAACTTCGTCAAAACTCAACTTATCTTCAAAAGCGAAGGCTTTTTGATCATAGTTTTGACCCTAAATGAATCGTACATTTAAAGTTGAAAACGAAATTTGAGGTCGGAAGACAAGTAAAAATTATAGCCCGAAAATCGATATATCGGTGTATGGGCATAGGTCGAAACTTCAAAATGCCATAACTTCGTCAAAACTCAACTTATCTTCAAAAGCGAAGGCTTTTTGATCATAGTTTTGACCCTAAATCAATCGTACATTTAAAGTTGAAAACGAAATTTGAGGTCGGAAGACAAGTAAAAATTATAGCCCGAAAATCGATATATCGGTGTATGGGCATAGGTCGAAACTTCAAAACGCCATAACTTCGTCAAAACTCAACTTATCTTCAAAAGCGAAGGCTTTTTGATCATAGTTTTGCCCCTAAATCAATCGTGCATTTAAAGTTGAAAACGAAATTTGAGGTCGGAAGACAAGTAAAAATTATAGCCCGAAAATCGATATATCGGTGTATGGGCATAGGTCGAAACTTCAAAATGCCATAACTTCGTCAAAACTCAACTTATCTTCAAAAGCGAAGAATTAGAATGAGGAACCAGTATTCTTAACTGATAAATATTTTCCTTATGCATGATATCGAGGATTGATTTCATTTCATTGGACGACTGACTTCATTAGTCTTTGTGCCGAATCGAAACCGGAAACCGAAAAGCGATTGAAATGCCAAACCGGAAGTCCAAATAAAAATCATCAAGTGTCTTTCTCGCTTATCATTTCAAAGTAGCAGTACCGTTAGAGACCTTATATGATATTATTAAGAACTAAATCCTTGTAACAATAATTCTCAGAGTAAAGTCTTGGATTAAATTCGCACACATAAGAGCAGTGTGAATAGAAATATTAAAATGAACTAAAACTCTCTAGTCCAGCTCGACTGGTAGATACCCTGTAGGCTTGCTGACAGTCGTTTGTTCAATATGAAAATAAATTTCAAGTTGGCAGTTATCGATTAAATTAAAAATGCCAGATCTGTGTGTGGTATACGGGAACTTACAAACATGGCTGATGCGGATCAGGAATGTATATAATTCGCAGTTGCTTCCTTCTGCCTGTTGCGTACTCAAACAGAATTTCAATATACCTGATTTAAGCCATTTTTAATGGGTATACAGCATGGAGATATTTCAGACAGTTTGTTGTTCTGCTCGATAGATTCAAGAATATATGAATAGGTATATGCTTTATAGATTTACACATTAATTAATGGGTACAATTAGTGGGACACAATGAGTGGGATATTAGTGCAAGTTGCTCGGGGTGAAGGGAGAGCCTCGTCCATTAATTATAATTGCAAACGTCTGCTGAAAGTATTTAGAACATTAACACACATTAACTATAAACTCAAACTGAAAGCTTAAGCACGTTTCGGTATTGTGTCTCGATTATGCCACAAAAAGTGACCATTTTAGCCATTGCGGTTCGCCAGACTGTTATGTGGAGCACACACACACACACACTAACATGTTTTGAATTGGTGTGCGAGTATTGGCCAAGTGGGTGGTCTATTTGCTGGCCTATTGATTGTCGGCCAACATCTGCTGTGAGTGGCCAACAGGGGCCACAACGCCTCATTAGCCAAATAAACTGTGGTTGCTCATTTTTCCGGGCGTAATTCGTTTGATTGTCGGCTGATTGCAGCCGCAGAAAAATACTTTTGCATCCACTTCTCGTCTAATCTCTTCTTTATGTTTTTGCTATGTCCTGTGCTTTTCCCCAAAGATTTTTGGGGGCAGCCGATTATTAGACAGCATTTACCGATGTCACGTGAAGTTATCAACCTCCCCCCCCCCCCCGCCCAAACTGGCTATGAGCAGGCAAAAAAAAAGTAGAGAATGTTGGCTGCCAGGGGATTTGGCTTTGACAGGCAAACACAGCCGATGCGAGCGATAAGAATGGCAATAACTTTAAAAGTCGCTGCGGGCTGCCATTTAACACCACCCTCCCTTACACACACACACACACACACACGCCGGAACACTCCGTACCCCTTCCCAACACATCACCTTTTTATGCCATCCCTCTGCGACCATGGAGCACGCGGGCAAGTTTTAGGTGCTTCTCTGAGTGTGCGTGTGTGTGTGCGTATGTGTGTGTGTGTGTGTGTATCTACACACAGAAAACAAGTATATCAGTTCCGCTTTCTGTTTCGTCAACAATTTGAAATTAGGCTTTGAAAAAATAAAGGAGACAAAACTGTTTTGTTTGCCTGAGTTTCGGTTACAGGTGCTTCAAGCTTGTTGAATTTCATTTGCATTTCCGTTTCAGCAACTCAATCGCTTAACGGTTTCCGGTTTCGATTTGGCGCACAGACGAATGAAGTCATTCGTCCAATGAAATGGCATCAGAATTTTACTACATTTAAGTACTCAAGTTCCTAAAATCAATCCCTGATATCATGCATAAGGAAAATGCTTAGTGAATCAGTTAAGATTGCGGGTTCTTCAAATTCAAATTCCGTTTTCGAATTTCGAATCTGTTCATTTGCGTTTCAGTTACTTAATTTCTACTTCAATCCATCGAGATACTTACTCGTTGAACTTCTTTTGAATCAGTCATTTGAATTTTGTTTGTTGCTCAAGTCCAATTGTGTTTGATATGGCGTAATTTCTGCGAGTGTATGCACACTTTTCGAAAATCATTTGCCATTATGCTTGCGTTACATTAGTCACTGTCCTGCAGGAGCAGCTTACTCACAATCGGGAAACACATGAACAGAAAAGGTCCTGCCACGATAAGCCATGTCAAACCAAGATGAAACAAGAAGAAGAAAAACACACACACACACACAACAAACACACACACAGACACAAGTAATGGAATCAAGAAAATCATCGCATCATTTTCGGTTTAATTTTTAGTGAAGTGATTCTTGGGCATCAAAACAACCGTAAACCCTAAACCGTAAGACGGAAACAGACAACTGTAAGAAGCAGAGTTCGGTCTCTGGGGAACAGTGGAATTGAAACAAAGGAATAGTTTAAGCGGAAACAATCGAAACTTATGGGGCAGCTCGACTACTAGATGTCCTGCAAAGTAGTGGGCTCATCATGAAAATACGTTTTTATTAACAAAATCGGATCAATAATAAATCGGAGTGTTTTTCACATAAATAAAAAAAAGCTAGTTATATTTATTGCTATCGAAAATCGATTTGTATCGATATTCACGATGACGGTAAAAGTAATCGTTACAATAAAATTTACGTGTGGTATACGAAAACTAATTTTCCAAATTTATACTCGTTAACTCTTACAGTCTCTGAGATCGACTTGCATATTTGGCTAAATAAACTTGCGATTGTGATCAAGAATATTTATATATATACCTTACAAATTAACAGCTGCTTCCTTCTACTTCTATCAACCTACTTCACCTACTTCATTACAACATTTTTAGTCGTTTTTCATTTTCGGCTTATAAACATGTTTTGGTATTTCTAGTTAAACATTACACAAAAGTTGTCTGGTAATATAGTCAATAAAGGAAACGGAAACAATTTTGCTAACAATTTGTGATCCAGTTAAAGTCTACATTTGGAATTTATGCATTTATCATGCTTTTCCTCACTTAAATGTTAAATACTCCAACTCTTATCTTATCCAGGTAGCCGTTCAATTTGTCATCATAATCAAATGAAATTTGATGAATAAATGAATGAAAAAAAACCCGATTTGGGTTTTCATCTCAATTTCGTTTGTGTGGAAAAATAAATGAATTCCAGTTACGGCAACTGTTCAATCAACCGTAAATCTTTGGCAGCAGTCTCAGCTGTCACACAGTGCCCAAAGGGGCGGGGGTAGGGGTAGTGTACATACCTTCACCCAACCCCCCTCTGCCTCGCCCCCAACCCCCATAGGGATGGTAGCAACGAACCTTAACGGAAATTTGCGCCAAAACCAGCTTAGCGTCAGTCCAAACAAAAACCATTTTGCAAACAACAAAAACAACAATTAAGAGTGCTGTCGTCGAGCAAAGGAATGCCCGACCTTATGATGCCCTGTATGTTGTAGTGTATTTGATGAACTTCGTTGAACATGTTTGATCACCGTTCTGAGAATACAGCAATCGTCAGTTGAGTCTTTGTACAAGTTCGCACTCGAACCGGACTTGGGTTGGCGTTCGAGATCGGTGTTCGTCGCAGCACTGTCGGCACACGTGCACTACAAAGTCTTCGTGTGACTTCGCACTGATCGGCATTGACTTCGTGTCTCTTGATTGATCACAGAAAAATTACGAGTACATGTTCGGGTGCCATTGAAAATCGTTGCAACTCTCAGCTATATTAGTGTGTATGCGTGTGTGTAGATTTCTTATCGATTTTGGAGAGGGAACAGAGAAAAAAGACAAATGAACATGACAAAATCAAGCATACATAAATATATATACATATATATGGATAGACATGCCTGTTACATACTTTTGCTACAGGGTATGACAAGTAGAAGAAGTAAGAAAAATTGATGCGGGTCATGCAGCACTGCAGCTGGGCACACTAAAACAACAACAACAACAGGAGCAGCAGTTGCAAGAAGAAGAAGCATAAACAAAGGCTGAACACAAAAGCTCGACTCGACAGCTAAACGCGCTCGTAAAGCTTTCAATTAACATTAATACAAATTTACGCGAATTAAATAAACACAGCAGAGCGACAGCAAAAACAACAACGACAACAGCAGCTAAAACACAGGTGAACAGGTGGGCGCAGTTGGGCGTGGCAAACGTAAGCGTAGGTATAAAGAATGAATTATAAACATGTTAAACGCGCGGCGGAAATCGACGGAATGGCTAAATGACTGAATGACTGAATGACTGAATGACGAGTGAATCACATCTGCCAACGAGGCCAATAGGAGGGTTAGCTTTTAACTTTGCTCACAACGCACAAGGTGACCCATTGCCAGGACATTATATAATAGTATATAAATATATATATATATATATATAACTGCACATGTGCCTCAAGTAGATTGTCAAGCCGAATTGAATTTGGGTTCCAGTTCCGTTTACGGTTTTGCTCCGCCAAAGGCACAAGGGTGCCGGTAAAAATATTGCATTTATATATATTTATATATATAAATATATAAATTATATAATTCTTTAAAAATCAACCCCTAGGCTCGTGTGGAGACACACTGGAAGAAGCAGCCGCTGGGCACCACAAATGCGACATCAAGAGCACCATGCCTAATGTGGCTCCAGCTGCAGCTGCCGTTGCTGCCTCGTGCAGAGCTCAAGAAGGAGACTAATGCTTCCGTTCAGCTGAGAAAACTGTTGCTGATGATCGGGAGAATCTGATTTTGGTCTCTGAATACGTGAACGATATTTACGAACCATCTGTACGAGGTGGAGGAACAGCAGCCCATCTACCCGGATCTCTTGAGAGATCAGTCGGAGGTGTCGCATGAGATGCGTACCATCCTCATCGATTGGATCAACCAGGTGCATTTGGAGTTCCATTTGTTTATATTTATATATATATATATGTATACATAAATGCATATGGATCAAAATGGGTATATTAACATGGCCAGCAAGTGGATTAAATTAATTTAATTGTTTGCC
Source organism: Drosophila nr. perissopoda 5 BK-2023a (assembly GCA_035044105.1). Classification (NCBI taxonomy): domain Eukaryota; kingdom Metazoa; phylum Arthropoda; class Insecta; order Diptera; family Drosophilidae; genus Drosophila; species Drosophila nr. perissopoda 5 BK-2023a. Next base: position 212,804 of record JAWNMK010000620.1, on the reverse strand, counting down.
GAACCCCCTTAAATATATATATATAGACATACACAGCTAGCTAGCCAGTCAGAGTGGAGGGGGGGGGGGGGGGGGGGGTGTTGGGCGTGGCACGGAGGCAGAATAAACAAAAGCCAAGTTAAGCCGGGGCAATCGACGATGCACACAGTGAAAAATCGCGGACAACAGAAAGCAGCTTGCTAGCAAGCAGTTTAATAAAACAACAACGATCAGCGTGCTCGACTAAATGAATACCCTGTACGCCCGTACGTCAATCACAATGAATAACTACAAATAAATGTTATAATAAATGAATTGCTAGAATGTGATTGCTATTAGTCTAAACAACGTTTTCTGAATTTCTGGAAAACAAACGATAAATATCGATTTTCAAAAAATTGCACAAAAAAATTCAAAATATATTTAATCAAAAATATATAAAACAAATAAAAAAGTATCTATTCTATCTATTTTTATTTGGCTAGTTGTATTTACTCTTTAATTACATCGAATTAAATATTTTACAAAAATAATTTATTAATAAAGATTTTTATTTTTAAAAACATATTTAATATTTCAAATAAGATAAAGGCTATAGAAAAAAGTTTCTTAAAACTACTGATTAGTTGATTAAGTGTAAAAATTATTATAATTACTTAACAAAATCTGTGTTTCTTATCCAATCTGAATGCAATTTGTACAGGTAATCAATAATATGACAGGGTATACAATTTGTCAATTGAAATACAATATTCTAACAATTGTGTATGTTATAGCTATCGGAAATCGATTTGTATCGATAATCGCGAAACGGGATCAATTATTGATCAAATGAAATAAACTTATATTTCTATTTCACTCGACTTCTGATCAAGAATATATATATAGCTTATGCCTATTACATACTCAAGCACAACTTATTATACCCCCGGGTATTTAGGGTATATTAGAAAAGGAAGAAAAAGAAATAAAGAAAATGAACCACTAAAACAGTGAAATGAAAGTGAAACTGGCAAAAGCAAATGCGAAACCGAAAACGAAAAGCAACGAAGCGTTTGTGATTTTGATTTAGTCGTTGAAGAGTGGGCATGTTTATTGTGTGCATGGAGCACTTGGACTGACATGACAGATACAACTACAAATACAACAATAAATACAACAAATGCTACAACAAATACAACAAATGCTACAAGGAGTACCCCCGAGTAGACACTAATCAGACGAATGCTTTCTCAACTGGTGGCCACAAGCCATCGACATCGACACTAGAAAACGCTGTTATTGCGTCGCGTATATCTATATCTATTTATACATATTATATATATTATTCATTCGATTTGTGCGTGGCAGATATGAAGGCGTGGAAATGTCATCAACAAGACAGCAATGAATTTGATTTATGGCTTCAGTTTTGGCGGCTTGAATACATTAAATACATTCGAAAACTTGTTGAATGACAATTGTTATATCGACTAACAAGACAGGTTTTTGTGTAAATAATAATAAATATATACAGTTGTGAATTAACACAGTTACCGATCACAGTTACCGATCACAGTTACCGATCACAGTTACCGATCACAGTTACCGATCACAGTTATCGAGCACAGTTATCAATCGAATAGGAGAAGAAAATATTATAACTTTAAGCCAATTGCTATTATCGATAACATAAAGTGCTTACACATCTATGATATAGATAACGCATAAGCCACAGATATGCATAGTTATCGATAAATTATCGATGCATTGTAAACTGAACTTCTTGGAATATGGGAATTGCTGTTGTTGCTCTTGCTCGTACAAATACTTCAAACTTATATAGATCTATGACCAAATAATCCACACACCCACACACACACACACACACACACACACACACACACACACACACACACACACACCTGGCAGTGATTTCATATTGCTTGCTTTTTAAGTCGAAGGACGGACACATTTGTAGGTTGTATTGATTTTTAATACGCGTCTTTGTTGGCAAGCGTCGCGAACCAAGCCGGAGCCAACTGCCAACTACATGCAGCTTGCTCAGCTCCTTCAGAGTGGTTGTGCCCCTGTGTGTGTGTGTGGGTGAGTGTATTTTTAATGCTTGTAAAAAAAAGGAAAGAAAGATACAAACAAACAAGCAAACGTGTCACAAACACAGGAAAACACACACACCCACATACACACACACACACACAGAGAAACCCATCGCGATAACTTAATGCCACACACATGCCTCTGCATATTAAATTGTCAAATGCGGCGTATGCGTTACTCTTGCCTGCAGACGTAATAAAGACGGAAGCCGCTATAAATGAATAAATGACAGCGATAGCATTGCAGCAAGCAGAGAGTTCAATACAAACTTGTGCTCGGTCGCTGCCTTAAAGAGATCGCCAATGCGCCAGTTGAAGAGCGAGCGCAAGTTGGCAGTTGCAGACAAAGAGTTGTGCATTTAATTGGATTCTGCTTTAAAAAGATTGCTAAAATTAGGAAAGAGCGCAAAATGTGAGCTGCTTTCCAAGCGACTGTCTTCGCGACTAAGCAGAGTTTAATTAATGCAAGAGAGTTGAATTCAAACTTGCGCTCTTGTGCTGATTAAAAGAGAGCGAGCGCAAGTTGGAAGTTGCAGTCCAAGAGTTGTGATTTGAATTGGGGCTCCGCTTTAAGGAGATAAAGAGAGGATCAGCGGACAAGAGCAGCAGAGTTGCTGCCTCTCACTCGCTCTCTCTCACACTTTGATCTAGCTAACCATCAACTAGAGTTAAGTAAGAAAATTAGCCAATTTGAAGCAATTGTTGGCATCACTGAATGAGATTCGTTGGCAAACAGAAGAAGTTGTTGCTGACGAAGAGAGGAGCTCTGCTTTCTCTCTGTATTCTTTTCATGTCTGACGTTTGAGGGGATTTTCGCTTGTACTTACGATTTGAGTAGGCGATCCGCGGACGCATCAGCATTGTCAGCAGCAGCAGCAATAACATTGCATTAACAGGCACCAGCTGCTTCGATGTAAATGCTTCAGTTGGCGCTTGTTGTTGTTGTTGTTCCGACTGCGACTGCGACTGCTGCTGCTGTTGCTTCTCTTGCTGCTGTTTCTTCTTCTTCTCGCGATGTTGTTGTTGGCGTCGTCGTTGTTCTTGTTGCTGGTCGACATCAGCCATTTGGCGTTTGCCTGACGGATGATTGCTGCTTTTCTGCTCCGGCATTTTTTTTTTTCCTTTCTTACTTTCTTCTTATTTTTTTGTTTTGTTTTTTTTGGACTCAACGGCTTATCGTTTAACGGCTTAAAGCGTCGGTTTATTATCTTTTTTACTGTAAGCTGTTGTTTTTTATTTTATTGCTGTCGCTGTTGTTGTTTGTTGTTGTTGTTGTTGCTGCTGATTGTAAGATTTTTAAGATAGTTGATTTTTTGCAACAATTTAATGTTGCATACTTTGAAGTGCTCTCAATTTAACGACTTGTTTCTCATACATAAATATCTCTTTTACGGCTTTTAAGCTCACCATTTGAATTGAACTAATTTAAAAAGTTAAAAAAAAATACATATATATAAAAATATATATATATAAGATAAAGTGTGTGTGCAGCCAATCGAAACTCAACTCTATCTCTATCTCCACCGCACTCTATCCATATATCCTTCTCTATCGCAGTCTCTCACTGCACATCAATTGATACACTTTTTGCATCAGTCTGTCAATCAGTCAGTTTGTCAGTCGCTCTGCGGTGCATTTGACTATGTGATGCACCGAAAAGGCAAATACAATTAAACCGTTTTACAGTTATACAATTGCCTATATCTAAAAACAGTTATGTATATACATATACATACATATATGTATATATTTTCATATGTATGTTTACCATGGTCAAATTTGGCATTTCTCTACGTGCTTCTTATGACCTTGCAGAAAATAATAGGATTTGGTTAAGTTCGTATTGAAAATATACAAATAAAATATTTTCTTGATCAGCATTAACATGGTCTATATAATCTTGGCCGTCTGTTTTTATGCAAACTTCTCCCTCAATTTTGAAGCTATCTTGTTGCAACCTGGCAAATATCCGTGCATGTGGCCGAGTCATAAGGAACAAACAAATTATATTTACACTGCATTTAATGCCCATTTTAATAAATAAAATTAAATAGATAAAGAATAAGCAACAACAAATAAAGAAAAGAAAAACACTTGCAAAATAAATATGGCGAGTTTCTCTATGATTGTCAAGTGGCCACTTTCTCTACTCTCTTTTACCAATCTTAATTTTGAATTCTTTGGCTAACCGATTAGTTTCAGGCCACCTGGTATTATATATATATATATTTATTTTATTTTTTTTCTTGTTTGTGGTTGGTAAGCAAAATTGAAAGCAAATTAAAATGCAATTTCTGAAGGTTTTTGTTTTGAGCCAACTTTTGTGTTTGTTTGTGTGAAAAAGACGCCGCTAAACGAAATACTTTCTCAAGTACTTAAATTTGAAGCAAAACTTGGCAAACTTTCTCTGCGTGGTGTTGGCTGCGAATGCAATTTCCATTTCCATTTTTTTTTTTTTTTTTGAAATGCCTAATGCGGAAAATGCGAGATCTTACAAGTTCAGACATTCAAGACATTCAAGACATTCAAGACATTCAGGACATTCAAGGAACTCGAGACACGGCTCAACTTCAATTGCGATAGCAGAAATACCTCTAAATAAATATATATATATATATATCGAATATCTCCCGTTTTAAAAGGCAAATGTCTTCAAGGAAAAACTAGCAATTGGCAAAGAATTGTAGCAATTATATTTTTTTGCATTATTCTGCGACTTATAATTCATTAATCAAACCAAAATCGAATTTTCTTTTTTTTATATAACAATATAGCAATTAATCCTTTTCTTTTTTAATAACATTTTACAATTCTTAAAAATCACATTTTCTTCTTTTTTAGTTAGCTAAAATAAATTCAGTAAACTAGTATTCCTCGAATGATGTCATATAATTGAAATGACGTTTTAGAATGAAAATTGCAACTAAACATTCTTGAAATGAAACATTCTCATTTTTCAGTATTTTATTTAATAGTAATTGTGTGATAATTTTATAAGATAGACCTTCCTACTTGGAGTAGTTTTTCCCAATACACTCATCAAAACATCCCAAGCTAAATATAATTAAATTTTACCCATATTTGGATTAAAAACTTTAAAACCAGTAATTTAAATTTGTAGAAAAATTAACTACTCAGAATGCAAAAGTGCAGTATTTGCAGTAAGGTCATACAACAACCGACGCACGTATTTTTATATTGATATCACGAAAAGGAAGTAAATCAACAATTAAATGATTTTTACGATGCAATTTGCATTCCTTGTTGTTGGCCCCCGTTTTAAAGGTCAGCGGATATTGGCCGAGAATTTGTTTATGGCCAAATGTCGAAACACAGGAAGCGACTTTCCGTCGTCGTCGTCGTCGTCGCCGTCGCCAGCACCTGCTGCAGTCAATTTATGACTGCCACAGAGATGGCTAACTACCGTTGAAGGTAACAACAACAACAACAACAATATAAACAAGGATAACAGCAATAATAATAAAGGAATCTGCACAACAACAGGGAAATGCAACACTTTCCTCATCCGTTTTGCTTTTCCGTTTGCAATTTTTGGCCTCTGCCATGCACTTTGCACAACACTTGCAACAAACAACAACAATAAAAAAAATACAGACAGAGAGAAAAAAGAAAGGAAAAATAAGCAACGGCAGACAGACAGCCAGACAGACACACAGTTAAATAGAAACAAAAATTTCAACATCAACACAAACACAAACAAAGCGCACAATTGCCGGATTTATAATGGCAAAGTAAACAATGCTCAATTCGCGCGCTCGACTCCCTCTTTCTCTCTCACACACTCTCTCTGTCTTTGTCTCTCTCTATTCTTCGGCCGTTTTGGTTCTTTTGCGTATCACAAAGTTGACTGTGTTGGCTACTTGCGTTTTGTACCGTTTTTAAGCTATGCTTTTGCGCGCGCTTTTACTTAACGAGACACAAAAAAAAAAACAGACGCCGTAGCTGTTACTCTCTCTCTCTCTGTATGTGTGCCCTCTACACGCTAGCCGCACGTAGAATGCTGAACAGCATGGAACTACACGCGGCTTTTATAGGCGACAGACGAGCCGACGGACTCACTGCTCGGCTGTATCGCAGTCAATTTAATCGGGCTACAGGACTCGGGCTTGCGACTCGGCTCGCTTTGCGTTTCGCCTGGCGTTCGGTTCGACGCTGCTGTCGTTTAGCATATGTTCGTGTTGGCACCGACGCTGGCAGAGGTGTTGTTATTGTTACTGGGTATTTCTCTGCTCAGCTCTGCGCTGCTCTGCCTGCATATTTGCTTTATGAATGTGTTTACGTTTACCAGCAAACTTTTGCACAATGATGCCGAAGAATGGGAAATGGTGTGGGAGGGAGAGAGAGGAGCGGAGGTAGCGAAAGTGCCAACACTCGAATTAATGCCAGATATGACAAAGAACAACAGCAATTATAAATAAAAGAGTAGCAGCAACAACAACAACAACAACACAATTATATGACATCTACAGTTCAATTAACTATCTCTCCATCCGCAACTCTCGCATATGTGTGTGTGCGTGCGTTCGTATGTGTCTGCCTGTGTGTGTGTCTTACGATTACGTTTATTGAGGCAATTACGGAAACAAAAATGCAATTGCAATCGCATATTCGGAATGATATTATTTATGTGGCAAAAGTTTGACATATCATTTTGTTTCCGTCACACATTTACCTCTGTATGAGTGTGCCAGATAACTGTAATTTATATATATATATATATAAAATACATAATCGACGAGCAGATACAAAATTTTATATGTACATAAATTATGAAATTGATTAATAGGAATACACGATTTCTCAGATGAACAATTTGATGTTAATATATATTCATACGATAACAAACATATATTTGTACAATTGTGCCATTAATTGCTTTTGGAAATCGATTTGTATTCATATTCGTGAAGAAGTTGCATATATCGAAGAAATGAAAAAATCCTATTCCAAATGTGAATTTTCTAGTTTCTAAAGTTTCTCCACATTTGATGCTGAACATTTGTAAATATACCTTATCTTGTCGGAGCTGCCTCCTTTTGCCTGTTGCAATTTTGTATAACAACTTTTCACGAGTTAATTAATGGCACACAAAGAAATAACTAGAAAAATGCAATTATTTTAACATATTTTATACACCCAGTTATGTTTATTTCTTAGTTAGTTTTATAATTAATTTTCATTCTATTTGTTATCCATCCAAAAATCATTTGTTGTCATTCGCACTAAATTCCTCCGAAAAAAATTTATAGCATAATTTTTGGGGCAGCTGCGGTGGAATTTTCTACTTTTCGGTTACATGAGTATTTTTGAATTATAATAATAATAAATATTTAAATAAAAGTAATATAAATATTAATATATGTTGTGTATAAGAATAGCAAGAATATGAATAAAAACATTAATATTAATTGTGGAAATTACGTACATGGAAATTCCTTGGTAAAATGGAAATTACTAAATTAAATTCAGGGAGCAAAACAAAGGAACATTAAATACACTGGCAGATCAAAAGTAACTACACCGACAAGTTTATACTTTTTCGAAAGGTAATTTAATAAGCTGAATAATCAACTTCTGGACATGAATAATAGCATCAGAATGAAACGATTAACGATAAGCGATAAACGATAGCCGATTTGCTTTAAGTGGAGAATCAACGACAGGCAAAGCAAACATAAAAATAAACTAAAGCCACTTGCGGATTTGTGCACAATACACACACACACACACAACTACACACACACACAAATAGACACACACAAATATTACACATTACACTCCGAGTTTGAAGGGTTTTGTTGAGATTGATCTCTTTGTATGGTTGTTTTTTTTTCGCCACATCTCGATTCGGCTGCATGCCGACACTTTGGCGCTGTTGCCAGATTAGCATGGGCACACTAGGTGCTGCCACATGCCACATTCCGCTACATGCCGCTACATGCTTCTACATGTTGCTGCATGCTGCATGCCACATGGAACAGCAGCTGCGAACAGTATCTGTGCAATGTTTACCAGCACCAGCGCCATGTTTACCTCCGTCTCCGTCTCCCTTTCCGTCTCCGCGTCTGTCTCACTCGCTCTGTCGCAAGTTGTGTGAACTTAAGTTAGGCGAACTCAAAAATTAAAGTTTCTATTCCCTGCAATTTCAAGCACAATTTGTTCTTGAATACATCCAACTAAGTCTGACTAAGAACTAAGATTAGAAATGCTTGTTCAATTTTGATATAGTTGAATTCTCGTTTGCTGATTCGCATTAAATGAAGAACTTGAGTAAATATCGAACGCCGGGAATTTCAATGTTGAAAAGTCGAAAAGTTTTTGGCTCTCATTCGATTTGTATTTAGATTTGAATATATATTTCTGCAATTGGAAATAGAAACAGAACCCATTAAAAATTACTAAGAAAGGAATAAAGGTTTTTTTTAATAAAAAAAATAATGTATCAGGCGGAAGTAATATCCGATCCTGGAAAGTCAATATATTCTCGATTAGCATTTAGCTGAATGTATGTTAAATTCGGAATAAAAGTTCTTGTACGAATCACGCGGATTAAGTTTATTGCACTTGATCGATCATTTCACGCTTATCGATACAAATCGATTTCCGATACCCATAAGAGTCACAATGGCAAAAATAGAGCCTTCCAATTGACACATATTCTATCCAGACACATTATTAACAGCTGGCTTCAGGCTGCCTCGTCTCGAGCATTCTGGCTGGTATTTTTTTCAAGAGTGCCTATTTTATATTGATAGGCAAAAGTGGTATGCCACATGCTACTTACGTTCGCATTGCCACAAAATGTCGTTGACTACATTTGCTGCTGCTGTCTGCCACTGTTGCACTTGCCGCTTGACAATTGTTTTGACGGAACTGCACCTCAGCTCAGCTCAGCTCAGCTCACCTCATGCACCCATCCTCCCAACTATGACGTTGCACATTCAACTCATGCCATAAAAAAAAGTTGGAGCTGTCATAATGTTACACAGTTGCAGCAACCATAAACTGTGGCAGCTAAGGGAGGAGGAATGTGGCGGGCATAACCGTGTCAATTGGAGCTGGTTCTGCTTCTATAGAGAGTTAAAGAGAGAGTGAGAGAGAGAGAGTGAGAGAGAGAGAGCGAGAGAGAGAGAGAGTGAGAGAGAGAGAGAGAAGAGTAGATTCGCATTTCACTTTTACAACTTGCCAAATGGCAACTGGCAACCGACTAGATAAGGAATTCCTGAAATACATCACACAACAGCAAACAGCAAGAGGCACAGTTCAGTCTGCCAGACAGCCAGGTATCCTATAGCACCCAACTTTGTGGAACAACTGTAAAATAAACCAATAAACTCCATTCTAGATTTTAAAATATGTGAGGCCTATTCCACTAAAAGCTAAGAGCCATTAAAACCAGGCTGTCAAACCGAATCGAATTTTGGCTCCCATTCTGATTGTGGGACGTAAGGCATATAAAATTCGATAAAAATTGCTACATATTGGTATCTTGATTGATCAACAATATATATATTACATATATATTTTTTTAATTTTTAACTAAATGGAGATGTCAGTAGGTGGCTTTGGCTTACCTAGATGTCGTTTTGTCTTCCTTGAAAATGCATAAAAATGGTATCATGAAGTTGCGCAAAAGTGTGGCATATGGATACATCGGCAACCCCATTAAGGTATATATATATTCGTGATCAGCATCAACAGCGAGTCGATCTTGCCTTGTCAGTCTGTTTCAGAGTCTTTAAATTGGTTTCCGATACGATCTTTGCGGAACAAATAGCATCGTTTCCGAAATGGAATTTTGAAAAACTTTAAATTTATGTTCTGATTCCGAGTTCCGATTTTAAAAAGGCGTGGCCGATTCCAATTCCAATCACGGTCAAAATAAATGTGTGTGATTTTTTAAAATCTTTGTTGTAATCCGAAAACGAACTTTTTCGATTTTGGTTTTCGAAATTATTTTCAATATTCAGTTGCTAGCGGTGTTACTGAAAAAGTTTCAAAATGCAAACGAGAGCTACCCTCATGTCGAACAGTTAGCAGGTTTTTGGCTAGTAATAATATCAACTCCCTTTATGGCTGCTTCAAAATTGTTCAATTTCAGTTTCAATTCTTGTGCAGATTCGAAATCGATCTGCAGGAACACCTCTAATGCATGGCAAATGGCCATTCTCGCACAGATGTTGCAGCGCTTTATGACAACCAGTTTTACAGGGCAAGTGTTAGGTGCATATACAACACGAACAGGCGACGCGACGTGGCAGATAAAGATGATGCCACTTGGGGAACTATTTACTATTGCTGTCCGCTCGCCAACCCCAAAAAGTATGCAATGACTATCAAATAAATATGCAGCGATTTGTATTCCAAATGTCATTCAATTCCAAATATAGACACAGACACACACACGGCAAAGAGTTTTCGATTAAGTAGCCCAGTTATTTGGGCTAACAAAAAAGTTCAAAGTTCACACATCACTAATGAATAATTTTGTGCATATTTAATGCCGACCATAAACAATCCACACAGTCAGAGAAGCTTTAACACAGCAACGCCGTAGATTGAATACCCTAGATACTTATTTGATAGATAATAGATAAAGATAAACATATTTCTCAGGAGTAGAATGAATATTGTCACTATTGACTATTATAATTATCAAATTGTACAAATAAGGAATAAGGTTAAAAAGGCCATAATGGTTGTGCAAGGCATAAGGAAGCATCTCTGACCCCATAAGGTAAATGTATTCTTGACCAGAATCAATAGCTGAGTTGGCATGGCCTTTTGTCCTTTTGTCTGCCTGTCTGAACACAACTTAATTTTATCGATTTGAATATATATGTATATATATTTAACAACTGGGTTGAGGGTATATTGTAGTCGAGCTCACCCGACTACAGCAACCTTTCTTGCTTCCCATTCAATTAATAATGAATCAATGAGAAATCGCTTCAGTTCCAAAATGTAAAACAATCAAATAAATTTGCATTTTAAATTCGAAAAAGAAAAACTAAACTAAAAACATTTCTCATGCATATTTCAAAGCATGTTTTCAGATCTTTTGTAGACATATTTAAAGAGTTCATTTGAAATATCCGCTCTAATTTCAGTCAACTTCTTAAACGAACAGCTTTTTTATGGCTAATGAAATTGATATTTCAAAAAAAGCCCAATATTAACCATATCACAGGAGGCGATTAAACAAATAGTAAACTAAATGTTGATTTCAATAATTGAAAAGTAATAATAATAACAATGTCAAAGTGTTTAAAGAGTATTTTCACTATTCTATGGGGAGATAATTCCTCGAACTAGAAGTTAAGCCCCCAATTTCAATACTAAAATGCTTTTCGATAACATTTTCAGCTTCCTTAAAGTTCATTAGTGTGTCCAGCAAAGCTCAAGCTTATCGGATGTGTTTCATTGGTGTTGTTAGATCTGTACTAATTCTGATTACTCCATAAAATGCTATGTTTTGCTGTTTGTCTGCTGATCAAGCAGATATTTATATACTTTGTGGCAGCAGAGGCATCGCCTTCAATGTGTTACAAGCTGCGCGAAAAAATATATGACAACCTCTGCAATCGTCTACAAATATATATATTTCATTTAAGCACTCAACTTTGGTGAGATTCGTCCATTAGAATTATGAATGATGGTTGCATGCCACACACAATCGACAGGTTCGACAGCAAGCCACTGTGTCAATAGTTGTTTGGTTAATAAATAAATTGCTCAATGCTTTTGCCTTTGCCTTTGCCTTTGCTTGTGCAAAATTCGTATTAATTTTGAACAATATTCAAAATCGGCCAAGCTGTAAATAATGCGAAGTTTGCATTCCGAGAGAGGGGAGAGGGGAAAGGGGAAAAGGCAGTCTCTCTTTATGCGGCGTGAGGTGAGTTGAATTCCATTTAATTTGAATAGGATCCAAGTGCAGCCGAAAGGCTTGAATCAACTTAAATGGCACCACTTGGCTGCCAGAAAATTCATTAAAATGCAATATGTAAACGCAAATTGATATCGAAATATGTGAGGCCAAAAGGTTGCACCAACACCACCACCACCACCACCACCACCCCTGCCTTGCATTTATTTGAAAGGGTGGGTGGTGGCATTGTGAGCGGAGCTGAAAAGTTGTTAACAGCTCCCATGCCAAAACGAAATGTGTGCTGAAGTTAAGCGGGATGTGAACAGGGATACGCTATGCCCTACACTCTGAGAAATGGTTTGTGTATTTTATGCAAAACGAACTTGAGTTGCGTGGTAGTTCAAATCCTAGACCCTCAATCGTTTTGAAAATATCTAAGGCAATCATAAGATTGAAACACTCCTCTGAGTTGAAGAAATATTTTGGGGTATCTTCCCAAACTATCTATATATATATATCTATATCTAAGGGTATCTACATATATATATATATAAATTAAAGGTTCAAGCTTTGCCAGCATTTATAATTTATAAATACATAAATTTAGTGTATTTTTTATTTATTTTATTTAGTGTTTTTTTTTTGTCGATTTTCACAGTGTTTATTTTCATATTGTTTTATTTGAGTGTGAATGGTCGGGTCGATGCTGAGATGGGAGGAGGGAGGAGCGAAGTGGGGTGACCTGCCGTTGTAACCCTGCAGTTGCAAGGCCAGCGAGTGCAAGGAGGAAGAAATCTAATAGCAAGTTCAGCTCGAACCGCAAAACCGGTAAAATGCCATTGACTGGGAGTATCGATGGTTGCTTGCTGCAAGTTCGTTGTGGTGAGGAGGTGCGACAGGGTAAGGGAAGGGCAAGGGGCAAGCGGGGGCAGTCTTAACTTGGCTTGAACTGGTCGTGGGCCAAAGCTGGCAAACATTTGTAAAATGGCTGCCAGGCAAACCATTTTTGCAGGTAACTTTTTAATTAAAGCTGATTCCCGTCTGTCTCCCTGCATATTTCTCTCCTTTATTTCCTCTCTCTCACTCTCTCTCTCTCTCTCTCTCTCTCTTTCGCTCTCTCTCTCAATGTCTATCTTTTTCTTTCCTTGCATGCATCGCTTGCATTTTGATGATGGTATTGAAATTCTCAAGTCTCACACAAAAATATGATATACAACGCAAAATATTTGCAATTTATTTAATTGCATTTTCTTGTGGCAGTTACATTTGATGGTATGCTCTTCTGGCAGGGTATTATCATTTTATCGGGAAGTCGTGTAAAGCATTTAGGTAGAAATGCCAACTAGTCCCTCAGCATTGAAGCTATCTTAATTAAAGTTGACCAACAACCGGCTGATTACTGCATGCAGTACATTTGTCAGAGTCGGCCAAATAACTATATCATATAGTGGCCATGGGAACAATCGGTCGACAGAAAATCTTTAAGTTCTTCTCAATCTAACAGATTGCAGTGCATAAAGTCCCTCAATAATCATTATAATCATTTTAATTAATACTGAAACAGGTTGACAGGCTCTGAAAGGATATCCAAACTTTGACATTCTTTCTAGTAATTTATTTTATTTATGCACAACATTTATTTGGCATCTGAGTAACATTTGAAAATGCATACAAATTTCGATTTTCTTTTCTTCTTTAAATTTGAATTTTATTTCTTTAGCCCTAAATATAAAATATATACATGTAATGAACCAACTATTTCATCAATATAAGGTATATAAATGTGTTTGACGAATTTTTGCAATTCCAAGTAAAATATAAATGCCACCTTGCCACCAACTATCTCTAAGACCAACCACAAAATTCAGTTTGCATACAATTTTACAGCAAAAGAAATTTGGTTTGAGTAGATTTAGCTTCTACTATTTATTCGGGATATTCTAGTTGAAATTTACTTTGAAAACATTTTTGCAACTGGAAAACGAATCGAAAAGTAAATACAATTTGCTAAAAGCGGCTTCTCTGAGTCTGGCATCCCTCACAGAAAAGAAAAAAAAAAATAGTGATGCTTCCCCAGCAACAACTTAACATTGCACAACAACGAGAGTAACAGCAACAACAATAACAACAACAACAACTTTGTCCACTCACCACATGTCCTCCTCCTCTTTTACTTTGCTCTGCTTCTGCTTCTCCATGTCGCTATTATTATTATTTGCTGTTGAGAGAGAGAAAGAACGCAGCTGTTTCCGTCTACGTAATGTTCTTGTTGTTGTTGTAGATGTTGATATTGTTGTTTGCACTGTCCGCAACTAATTGGATTGGCAGCAATGTACGACAATCGGTCAGGCATTTTTATATTTGCTGGCTCTCTCCAACGCTCCCTTGTTTGTCATGTTAAATTGCAGTGCGCAAAAATTGAACATATCATCAAAAAAATAATGGTCAACTTTTGTCAACTTATTTGCTTACTTAAAGCACACACGAATGGCTGAATGCTTGCTGCCGCTTATCAGCAGTGAGCAGAGCAAACTGCGCGATCACCCATTGGTTGACGATAGCTCGCTTGCTTGTATGCTTCAATTCATATAACGATATAAACGCAAGCAGCACATTCTGTTGCGAGAGCGCCGAGGGCCGTTCGGCTGTTGAGCCGACTGAGCGCATTCACTTCGTGTCTGTGCGCTGTCTCTTCGGCTCTCTGCGCTGTCTCTTCGGCTCTCTGCTTTCAGTTGGTAAGCGGCAACAGCCGACTGAGACGGATGCATGTGTGCATGTATTCTCACTTTGCTGCTAACGATCGAGTACATAAGTGCATGTATTCACAGAACGGTATAAAATATTGATTTCAGCAGATTACACAACATCAAAATTACATTTATCGCTTCAAATGATGTGGGAGAAAAGGTTTTCTTCACAATCAAAAAACAAATGTCGATTTTATAAATATATTGTTTAGAATTCCTCCTTTAAATGAAAAGTGGTACTGATCCTGGAATTCTTTGCAAAATATGTATATTTATTTTTCTCTCAATTGAAGGGAAAAGTGACATTAATGTCAATAAAAGGAAATGCAACTAAATACTAAATTTAACAAATAATCTTAATTTGAATAGACAATTAGATAGAAGTAATAAGGTTTTCATTTATTTATAATTTTCTTAATTATAAGCGAACATTTGAAAAATGCTGTTCTTATTTTTAGCTGGTTTCCTGTGTATTTTTGAAAAAATAAAGTTTTTATTTATTTATTTTTATAATCTTTCTGCTTTATATATATATATATAAATGCGTAAATGCATTTTTTATGTTGTGTTAACTGTGCGGGCCGACTAGAGTCATAATTAGACCGCTAACAGCGTACAGTGCCTAGGCAAGGGTGCTAGCATTACTGGCACTGAAAACTCCCATTACCGTTAACGAGCAACATGCGAGATGGCTGGCAGCCATCTTGGCTACCATGCTCTTCAATGTCCACTCCTCGTTAATATTGCTGTGCACAGACTTCAAGTTGGACACCATTACTGCGCTTTTGTATACCCTTGCTGAGTGTGGGTATTACAATTTGGCCATGAAATAGGTGGCGAACAATCTTAAGAGCAGGTCTCTCACAATCTGCCTTCAATATAAAAATAAATGCAAATATATATGGAGCCAAAAGCCGAACGAACTATAATCTCCGGTTTCTTATCTATCCAATCTTTCAGTTCAATATTATCCGTAAGCACAAGGGCCGCAAGGGTATTCAAACTTCGTTATGTTGAGAAATAAAACTTGCTTGTCCACTGCTTCCGTTTTGGATGCAGCAATAAAAAATGTAGGGAGTGAAATTGAATGCCTTGGGGCCATTGGAATCTGGTCACCATATAGACGCTAGAATCGCCATAAAGTTTATGACTTTGGTAAAACGCATAGAGTTGAATATGAGGCAGACTTGTTGTGCGTCTTGTGCAACAAACAACAATAGTAACAAAAGAAAGCCGAACTGCGAAAAGAAGAACTTTAAAAGTTGCGTTTGCCAAAGGTACAAAATAAGAAAAAACACAAAGTGGGCGAATGAGGCACACTCAGAAAAAAGAAAACAATTCAAATGGCTTCTCATTTTTCAATTTCAATGTAGATTTTGCTGCATTAAAACTAGAAACATTGAGCAGTAGGTGAAATATAGCTAACAAGTTGAAATTAATCGATTGCAATTCAAAACCGGAAGCAGAAATTCAAGATTTTTGAAGAACACTTGTTTTATTCAGTCTTTTGTTCGGAACCGAATAATATAGGTACCAAAACGGAAACCGGACCAAAATACGGTTTCGATTTAACTTTATATTTTTTCAGATTTTTATTTTGATATCCTTGTTGAGGAAATTTAAATTTTTTTCCCCGGCTGCAGCGCATTAAAAAAACAAACGTCGATGACCCAATAAAATATATATGTTCCTGAACATAATGCCCAAGATAACTGTTTTTTTTTCATTCCGCTCATTTTATTCGCTCAGTGCAGTCCAGCATTGACTTCATCAAAACATTTGACAACGGCGCTTTTCGTTTTTAATGACAGTTGCCGCCCAAGTCATCAACATGGCCGAGTTCCAACTGAGCCTTCACCTACGGCACCACAGTCCAGGTCCTGCTCCCACTCCTTTTGCTGTTGTTGGGCCAGGATGACATCCGGCTATTGTTCCTTAATTGGCGTTCTGACCGCTCGACTCGTTGTGCATACACTCAAACAAAAAAAAAAAAAAATCACGCGAGAACTCTAAAAAAATTGTTTCCAAATATATGGGGGAAAAAAAATGTTTTAAGATTAGAAAAGCGTTTTTCTCGATTTACATACACTGGCCGAAATAAACGTGTGCCTGTCAAATGTATAAAGTGCCCATCGCTTGCTTGTTGCATGTGTGTGTGTGTGCCTCGGTCTGTGGCAGGTAGCAGGCAGCATTTTGTGTTGCCGTGCTGAGCATTCGATCACGTTCCACGTCCACGCGCCATTTGCCACATACCAACAGCAGCGATGGGGCAGCAATAGTGATAGCCTCATTGTGCCACACAACAGCAGGACACTCATAAAAAAAATTGACCTTTGACCTTTTACTTTTGACGCCAATTGTTAGTCACATTATTATTCAGAAAGTCAATTTCCAAAATTTATAATTGTGACCATCAAAAAAGTATTGCTCGCATTTCTAGGATCGATTTATCTAAGATAAAATATATATATCTAATTGGCATGTAAATTGAACAATTCCTTTATTAGATTTTTTACTTATATTATTAACAAACATTTGACACACACATTACACAATAATAATAATATTATAATAAATAATAAAATTCATATTTTTTCGAAATTTTGTTCTTCTTTTTAGCAATGTTTTTCTGAATAATATAAAATATTTCCAAAACAAAATAAAATATATAAAACAAGAAAAACTTGTTTTTGGCGTAGCCGACGAAATACTCTGATACCATAAGTAATACCAGCTGATGACAGGTATCAAGGAACAGGGTGGGTGTAGCCAAGAATTACCGATCTTCGAAGCAGAGTGGGCGTGGTCTGCAAATGTATATGCCGATCTGAGAAGGAGGTTACCGGCAAGGCTACCTTCCACGTTTGGTGACCTTACCCTTTAGTGAGTAATTTTGAAATTATTACTAAAATCAAGGAAAACCTTTTTGTTTTCAGGGCACTTTTCATTTTAGGTCGATTTTTTTCTGCGTGTAGCAGTGACAATGGCAGCACCATCAGCAAAAGTTGTCACCAGTGGCAGAACTACAACAATGTTGCAAATGTGCAAAGCGAGGCAATGTGTGGCACGTTGTCCTGCCGCCTGACTGTGCAACCTGACGCCCTGCTGCGGCTGTCCTCAGACTGCAGCCGAGATACTGAACAAGCACTAACAACAGCAACAGGAGCAAGGAGGCAGCGAGATGGGGCAAGATGGGGAACAAGAGAGGCAGCAACAGCAACAGGGAGGCGCAGAGCAGAGCAGCGCTCATTGCATTTATGTTGCATGACTGGCTTAATTCATTCATTTAGAAGACTCTGACAAATGTAGGTGTCGCAATCCCCTCTGCCACCACCTCTGCCAACCCTCTGCCACCCACTCATCTCGACGTTCGACGCAGTGCAGCAACAGTCAACAATAGCAATAAATAAAATATGAAATTGTCCAACTGTGCACTGCACTAGTTTTGATACACTGGACGAAATTGTGCTTGTTTATGTAACTGGGCTGAGCATAAGCCATATATATTCTTGATCAGCATTGGCAGGCGAGCTATTTTGGCCATGTCTGTCCATTTTCAAAGTTTTTTACGGTATCGATACGTTTTGGTGCCTTGATAAAGGGACACTTCAAATCAGTTCTGATAATTGGGATTTGAAAAATTTTTGATTCGATCTTCTTCTGATTTCGATTCCAAATTTCAATCGGTTATAAATCATTTTGTCATCTAATTTTAGATAGTAAGATATTTATATTTATATATGAACAAGATGAAGAAGATGAACTATCTGAATAATACGGTGAGTGCCGAAAGTGTGTCGATTTTCCAAATATCTATTTGATTTTTTTTTTCCGAGTGCAGTCTCTGAGATGGTTAGAGACTGGCAGACATGGCTAAATCAACTGAATCAACTGAAGCTGTACAAGATCTGTTATACTTAATGGGCTTGTCTCTTACATAATCAACTTTATGATAAATTTCCAGCCGATTTATAATAATTTTTTTATTTTTTAAATTTACTTACAATGTGGTGCCTGATGAACTGAATATGCTCCAATATGCTCTGTTTCTCTTTTGTGGAGGGTCATAATGCCACAGACATTGTCAATGACTGGCTGGTTGACTGGCTGGTTGACTGTTTGACTGGCTGGGCGAATTATTATTGCCTGACGCAGGCAGTTGGACGCCGACAATGCCAACAATGCCAACAACGACGACGACGACGACGGCCAACGTGGCTTGTCATTGTTCCCTTTCCTGCTCCCCATTGTGCAATGTGAATGCAAATGCAAGTGCCTTTTACTTTTGTATGTGTGCATGTGTATGTGTACATGTGTGTGTGTTCGCTGTTGTCATATGTGTGCATGTGTGCTCCATCTTGTTATGGCATTTGAACCATTTCTCGCAAAGGTGCAACTGGGTTGGTCAACAACAGCAGCAACAACAGCAGCAACATCAGCAGCAACAACAGCAGCAACAACAAGTTGAACTGCAACCATTTGTCAGCTAGTCAATCAGCAGCTGCGCTTGGCTGTCACACACACACACGTGCACTTACAGTTATACGCACATACGTGCATATGCATGCACATTTTTCCATAGATTATCATAATGAAAAGCAAGCAACACACACACACACACACAAACACACATGCAAACACCTTTGCTGATGGATTATATTGTGAGAAGTACTAATAAAAAAAAAACGTGAAGTGCAGTTGAAATGCTGGTCATGACAATCTTTATAGCGCAGCTTATTATAATTTAACATTTATTATCAAATATAAGTAGTACAAATATTATCCAAATTTTTTTTAGAATTTCCATTTTGTTGAATTCCATCAAAAATACTCGATGCCAAATTGCTGAGATGCGCAAAATGGTGCTTGATATGTTGATTGTTTATGCCACAAAAGAACATTTGCACAATTTTTGAATATACTCAAAATCAATGGGTTTTTACGATAATTTATATCTTATTTGATAGATTTGTACATGTGTCTAAATGTAAAACTGGATGAAGAAAAATTCCATCCTTCTTAAACAGAAAATTATTGATATTTTAATGCTCATCAATGTCCGTTTTAAATGGATCAGCTGATTTATTTGAGCTCGATTACAGAAATAAGCGATAAGTACATCGATATCATTTTCTTTACCACTTATGTGAACCGTTTGAAGCGTTGCCAGTAAGTACAAATTTATGTATTCAATTTAATAGAATATGCAAAATTTATTTATTTGAATATTTATAAAAAATGCCCAAATATTCAAAATTGATTATGTATAAAAATACTTGACACACACACATATATGGCCTTAGAGAAAATTATATGCTGAGTGCAAGCTAAAATTTAAACGACAACGGTCACATTGTTGGCGTTGGCTGGCAACACTGCAGTGTTACAAAGCGCGATCGCCACGGCGTTGCCACACATTCGTTTCAAATTTGACTTTTGCGCTAACGAACGTCGTGGAGAACGCATTAAACGAAGAAAACGACGCTGCAACATTTTAAACTTGCAAATAACGAACCGAAGACAGCATTCAAATTGAACGTGCAAAGCCAACATTTCCATCGATTGCACAATATGCTGGGAGCCGCTGTTAACACACAAATGACAACAATGCGCAATAGCGCAGTCGCCGTCGCGGCCTTGGCAAGCAACAAAGGACAACAACAGCAGCAGCAGCAGCAGCAACAAGTGGCCTCGAACTTAACTGAGATAATGAGGAAATTGCAAGTGGATTATGGCAACTATAAATACACTGTCTATCGATGTGCCAGCAAATTTGTTGCCCTCCAAAAGATCTTTCACAGTGAGTGCAATAAAAGCTGTTATCAGAAATATAAGAATCGAAATATTTTTATAAATTAATGTTGCACAATTTACAGCTGGCAAAATACCGTACAAACTGGTGCTGGCCATATTGGAACGCCATGGAATGCCGGGAAGTGGCGGCAATTGTAATCTTAATTTGATGGTGCCACCCTTTCAGCTCACCTCGTTGCTCCACGACATTTATTTTGCCTGCGAAAAACTGGGACATTTCACCAAAACTCCCAACTATCAGCTGGAAACGGCAACGGCCCTATTGGCCAACTTCTTCTGGAATATCTATGATCCGTAGGTGTATTAAAGATGTAGTTGTGCATATGTATATTCTACTCCTTACCCATCTATTATCCTAGTCAACGTCGCCATTCGATTTCACTGCTGGAGATCAAGGTGACATTTCTGCTGCTCTGCAAGCTGTACAGCAGCGAGCACATGATTGCTGACTTTTACAGTTTGCTGGCGGATGGGCGGATCACGCAATGCGTTTCCCGGTACGCCTTCGAACAGCTGTTGCTGACGCTGAGCAAGCTGCTGTCCTATCTGGGCGAATCGAAGGCATATGGCGCACACAATTTGCCAGCAATGTTGGAGCAATGTTTTGCCCGGTGTCATCATGGTGTCGCCGGCCTCGACGAGCAACAATTTCACAGCCTGTGGTCCCATACACAGACACGTTTCCTCATCTATGGCAATCTCTTGGCGCTGATCAAACGTATCGAGGACACTGAACATTTGATCCATAGCAATATGTGCGCAGGCTGCCGGAGCGAGCACATCATTGGCATCCGTTTCAAGTGTCAGGTGTGCCGGGATCTGTCGCTGTGCTTGCCTTGCTTTGCAGCTGCGGCAACGCATGTGGCAAGTGGCAAGCACGAGGCATCGCATCGCATGTGCGAGGTATTTGTCGAGGATCACCAGCCGCAGCCACGTCGCTGGACCCACTATCTGTCTCGTCTGTGCACCTGGTTCGCCTACCACGCCCACAAGGCTCAGCGTGCCGATGCCGAGGAGGAGGAGCGTCGCGGCTTCTGCAATGCACAGGAGAGCACAGGCACGGGCAGCCTCAATCAGCCGAGCAATGCCACCGAATTGGCGCCCATTCCAGCCGAGACGCGCAGCATTCGCAGCAATTCCACGTTACCCATGAAGACGCCTCTGCCTGAGAAGACAATCAATCATCAGCAGCAGCAGGCACAGCAACAGCTACAACAACCACAACAGGAGCTGTGTATGTATAAGAGACTCGCATCAATCACTTTGTGAGTGGATGAAAGAACAATTGATTGACAGACTGACTGATTGAGTGGTAACTAATTGGTCACTTACGGGTAAACAATTGATTGATGACTCATTTGGATAAACCACCGATTGATGACTGATGACTGAGTGATTGATTGACTAATGGACCAATATATTGGCTAAATTTATAAATTAATAGAAAGATTAATTGATTGACGGACTGATTGCTTTGTTGGGTAAACAATTGATTGATGACTGATTGATTGCTTGAACCAATTATGATAAATTGACTTATAAGCGTACAAACTGATTGACAGAGACACCTTAAGGTGCGTCTTAAATGATTGATTGCCTTACTCACTATTTGCAGCTTAAATTACTGACTGACTGATGTATTATTGACTTCTTTACTCTACAACATTCAAACAGGTTCTCTTACTGGCCTGGCCAGCAATGCTTCGGAGCGTATGCAATCCATTATCGACCGCTTGCTGCAACAGAACACGTAAGTTTCCAAAATGTTGCATTGACTTGTGATTCTCATTTACAATTGCTCAACACTTGCCACGCAACAGTAAGCTGGAGGCGCAACTGAAACACTTGGCGACCACATCGAGCACACAAATCTCTGAGTTTCTCAGCGCTCATCAGAGCTTCTTGCTGCACATCATTGAGGATATGCGTCAGCTATCGGTTTGTTGCTTCGATTGATCTGAAATTAACACTCTCTAATAACTCTCTCTCTTTCTCTTTGCCTCTCTCTCTCTCTCTCTTTCTTGTTGCAGCGCGCTTCCTCAGCAGCACCATTGATTAGCTCGACATTTTTGAATGCCAGCACACCGCAACGATTGACGCAGCCCGTCGGCCAGGCGATGTATGACATTTATGCGCCAGTGGGCGCCAATCTGACACACTCCAGTGCGTATAACAATTGACTGATTAGTTGATTGATAGACAGACGAATTAGCTAATAAACGGACTGAGCAACAGATCCTCTGATTGATTCATACTCGGTGAACACCAATCTGTTTAAGTCACTGATACAGAGACTAATTGATTGCTTGACTGGCTGAACAGTTGATTGACAAACTGAATGATTGACTAACTGGAGATTATTTAACAGGCTAACTGATTATGGGCCAATTTACCAATTATTTCTTTTTCTCTCCCTCCACACACACAGTCAACGGGGCCGAGCTGAATCGCAGCTATTTGGAGGCAAACAAATCGGATTATTCGCTGAGCGACATCAGCTTATGGTTTGATCAGCGTCGTTCCAGCTTGCAACACCAGCAACAGCAGCAACAACAACAACAACAGGCTGGGATACCGCTGGATGCATTGCTGGAGCAGTCAGTCAATCTGGATGTGCGCGACACGGAAATGGTCAACTTTAGGCTGCTGTTGCATAAGGTCAAGGAGATTGTCGAGGACTCGTACAGTGACAATGTCGAATTGTCGGCGGCTACACAGAATCTGGAGAATGTCCTCGACAACATCATTAAGGGCGAGGAGCAACAGAGACGCAGCAGCTGCAGCGCCAGCGCCAGAAGTTCCCAACGTGCAATGTCCTAAAAATGAGAAGAAGAAGAAGAAGAACCACTAATTTGTATGCCTCAAATTCAGTTAACTATTACTTAACAAAGTTCTGCCCAGAAATGCTTTAAATTAAGCTAAGTATTTTGTATTGTTTAAAAAAAATAATGAACAATTGTTTCTCGACAATTCTGTATAATATTATGTGGCATATGTGTTGTCCTATATCCTATATGTATATCTGTTCAGGCTAATCAATCGAATTACTGATTATTAATATGTCCGTCCATGCTGGGCCTGTTTTTTTGGTTAATAAAAGCATTTTATACTTATCGGATTGATTAAGTGTTATGGTTTGGATTTGACTATTGATGCTGATTGAGAATACATAACTTTATGGAGATATATATATATATATATAAATATTCTTGATCAGCATCACTAGTCGAGTATAATTAGCCATCTCCAATTGAAGGCTTTCTTAACTTTGTAATTTTGCTTTGATCGGACGACTATGTTATATAGTTGCCATAAAAACAATTGATTATTAGGTTCCTCACATGTGGAAAGAAAAACTCATCAGCTTACCACTATATCATATAGCTGCCATAGGAACAATCGGTCGAAAGATGAGTTTTAAGTTGTTGCTTCGAGATCCATATCACTCTATTCTGATATAACATAACTACACCAATCTGACACATTCAACAAATTTTGAACAACTTATTTTATGCACAAAGCAAAGATTTATATACAAAAATAAACCAATAAAAATATGTAAAAAATAAAAAATTTAAAATATAAAATATTGATTGCAGTTGCGATTAGCTTCTTATCACAGATACCAGCAAGTCACTGGCCATTTCCAGCTGATGCAGACGCCTCATTCGGCTGGCTGTTGACGCCGCTGGCGCGTGGAATAGTTCGGCTCGGGCTTGCAGCTCATCGCGCAGTGCCGATTCCAAGAGCAGCGCTGCATTTGCCGGCTGTCGGCACTCCGCCTCGTGGTCCAGCTGCAGCAGCGAAAGGTTGCAGTTCAACTGCAACAAATCCTGCTGGAGACGGCGCAGCAGCAGGCCCAGCTGCGTCTGGCTGCGCGCAAACAGATGCCAATGCTGGCCAGGCTCATTGTGCAGCAGCAACACCTCCGACGACCGATTGTAGAAAATGCAATGTTGTGCGGCAGTTGAGCCACAGCTGCCGCTGTTACTCCCAATGTCAAAGACAAAGTCATCCAAGAGCTGCCCAGCTGCAAGCGAAACACACGAATTGAGTTGGGGGATTCAGCTGGGAGATTCAATAACTGTACTCACCTTCAAGCTTTTGCTGCTGCTGCTGCTTAGTTGGTTGCTGCTGCTGATCCTTCTGGGGCACCGTTGTGGCCACATAACTCCATTTGTCGATGAGCAGCTGCTCGAATTGTGACTGCTGCTCCACGCCTTGAAACTGCAGTCGCAGCGCGCAATGCGCTGTCTGCGCCATGATCACCGCCAGGAAATCCTGATGCAGTGTTGCCGCCCCAAAGCTGGGCACATGCAGCGACTGCTGCTGCAACAGCTGCCCCACATCAATGCTGGCCACTTGCAGCTGCCGCTGACGTACATCATTCGCATCCGCCGCATGCAGCTCGTAGATGACGAGCAATTGGATGTGCTCCAGCGCCAGCAAATCCTCCAGCTGCAGGCGCAGCAGCAACACAGCGCTGCGTTCCGGCGCCAATTTGTGGACGATGTTCGCCGCCGGAGGCCAGTTAAAACCATTGCTGGCACTGTGCTGTTCGTGACACGCCCCGAACTGGGCGAGATCATCATAATCCTCAGGCGGCTGGCCATCCGTTTGCATGGGCAGCTCATACAAACGATGCGCATAGTTCAGACCACATACGGCGGGCAGGCAGCGGAGCAACGGACGCAGTGCGTGCAAAGTGCTGCTCCGATTGTTGCCCGTCGCATTGGTCAGCAGGGTGCCCAGCACAAGGCAGTCGCCACAGACGCGTGTCCAGAGATCACCGCAACGGCGCAACAGCTGCTTCTCCTCCAGCAACGGCGAACGCTGGCCGGCCACACCAAATGCCAACCGGTCGCGGGCCTGCACAAAATCCATGTGGGTTTGTGCACGCTGCGCGTGCAGCTCGGCGCGTGCACAATGGACACGCGCCAGCAGACGCTGGAAGCCATCGACTGTGTGTGTACTGCCTGTTGAAACTGGTGTCTCAGCCGTGTTGGCCGTTTGGAAATTTGTGCGCAATCGTTTGCCGTTTGTAAAGTGGAGCTCCACCTGTGCTTGATATTTGATGGGACTGCGCACCAAACGATAATCCTGTAGATTATCATGCTGGGCGATCAGAAGAAAGTGGTCACCATGCACCTTGGGTCGCTGCAGTACGAGCAGCTTGTGCCAGCAGCGCAACAGCAAATAGATCTTGTCGTTCAGCCAAACATATTTGCCAATGCTCAGCGGCAGATCCTCGACAGCGTGCAACATGTTGTAGCTTGTCGAATTGCCGCTAACGTGACCATGGGTCGCATCGTCGCATATGAGGAAGCTGTGGATGGGTCCGCTGTATGTCAACAAATCGGTGGCGAGTTGCATCAAGCTAGTGTCCCTCAGATCGATGTGATGCAACAGCTCCTTTTGCCGGAACTCGTAGAATTTAAGTTGGCGACTGAGCAGCAGGCTGGATTTTGT
This sequence comes from Drosophila nr. perissopoda 5 BK-2023a, assembly GCA_035044105.1. NCBI lineage: Eukaryota > Metazoa > Arthropoda > Insecta > Diptera > Drosophilidae > Drosophila > Drosophila nr. perissopoda 5 BK-2023a. The sequence continues at coordinate 186,810 of JAWNMK010000620.1, read as the reverse complement.
TTGCCTCACATGCAGCTGACTGCAGTAGGCAACTGTGTTGCGCTGCATCAGAAATTCTGGCACATCCTCTTCGATATGCGTCAGCATTGCAAACAGTAAGAATAAGAAAAAAACAAAACAAAAAAAATAAACCAAAGCAAAGCAAAAGAGCGCGTTAGAGATGTGCATGAGTTGAATTTGGTGGCTGCCACTTGTCACTGCGTCAGTGTTGCCAATTATCGATTAACAATTTGCACTGATCGACCAATTTGTACTGAAGGCCGAAAATGGGACAAAAATAATATTTCAAGCATAGAAAATTATGTGATTCTTATAGAATTATTACTTCATTAATAATTTAATTCGGTTAATTTATATTTTCGGCAAACTCAAATTTAAAAAATATAACAGGACCGATCTGTCCGATAAAAGACCAAAGCGACCACACCGTACTGAGCTGCTCTAATAATGCTATATCCTTATCGATAACGATACGCGATACAATTTCGATACTTACGATCGCCACAGCACAAATTTAATTTAACGGTCAGTTTGGTTGTTATCAAAAAACCATTTATTTGATTATATATAAATTGCACAAAACGCAAGTAATTTCTGACAAATAATATTTGCTTACCAGCTAACAATACGTGAAAACCACATACTTAGGAACAAAGCAGTTACAAAAAAAAAAAATTATATGAAAACTGAAAAAAAAATAGATATACGTATAGTCTAGTTTACGGAACTTATTCCAGATCACAAGGCGGACCACTTTAAGTGCCCCCTCTCCAAAAAAAAAGGGCGAAAAATAATTCAAATTAACATTTGTTCCCGCGAACCCGAGCCGGAACCGAACAACGGCTTCGCCGGCTGCACCATGGAGCGTCGCAAGCGATTCCGTTGCATGCTGGAATTGCGCTCGCGCACCGATTGCCGCAACTGCTGGCGACGTGCGCCTGCAATGGGGCCAACTGCATCCTTGTCTGCTGCATTCATCGCTGCCAGCAAATCGAAAGCAGCGCGTTTTTGCTCCTTTGTCCACATGTTGGTCAACTGTTGTTGTTGTTGTTGTTGTGCTGATTGTTGCTGCTGCTGCTGCTGCTGCTGATGTTGGTGTTGTTGTTGCTGTGTGGCTGGCAGCTTGGTAGCCAAAGGCGCACGTCTTTGTTTTTCTTGTTGTTGCAATTGTTTTTGTTGTTGCGGCTGCGCCGCTGACTGTTTGACGCTGCTGCTGGGCACTTTGGCTGCACGACTGAGTCCAAACAGCGATAGTATCGATTTGCGACGGGTGCTGGAAGCGTGACTATCGCCCGACTCAGTGCTGGAAACGCTCGTTTGCATGGGCAACACAACTGGAACGGGAACGGGAACGGCAGCTGTTTTGCTGACTTTCGCCGGCGACTGGAATGTAACCTTGCGCAGCGTATTGTTGTTGTTGGTGGCGAGGAGCGGCTTGGGCACCGTGAGCAGAGCCAGATTCATTTTGGCCACCGTTGGCGATGTGTCATTCAGTTCGATGCTGCAATAGGTATCGTCGTGACATCGTATTGCAGCTGGACGTCGCGGCGGCACGGGCGGAATGGATGGGGCAACCAGACGGCAAGAGCATTTTTGCTGCTGCTGCTGCTCCGCCTGTTCCAGCTTGTACAGGAGTTGCCTTTCCAATTGCTTGAGGCGTTGCTCCTCCGCTTCCAGTTCGCTGGCACGCTGCTCCAGCAGCGATTCCTGTGCACGTATCGCATGCAATCGCTGCTGCAGTGCATCATCGAAAATATTTTGGGTTATGCGACGCGGACTCGGCTCCCGTTTGATGCTCTCGTAGAGTGCCGGATCTGATTGCTGTAGCTGCTGCTGCTGCTGTTTGCCGTTGGCAAAGATGCGTCGCTTGGCGGAGTAGAAGAGCTCGCTGCGCAAGTCCGGCGTAAAGACGCCCGTAACACTCAATCGTCGCTGGCCGTAGCCCTCATTGAAGCTATACTGTTCGGTGAACAGGGTGCTCGATAGCTCTGGGCTATCCGGAAAGAGTTTACCCATGCCGGGCACATCGAACTCGTCTCCAGCATCGACGAGTGATGGAAACTGAGCAGATATGTCATTTATGTTCCGTACCAGCAACGGATGACGTGTGATCACCTCTATGCCCGGCCGTTGTTCATGATCCACGGCCAACATATAGCCAATTATCGATTGCAGATCCTTGCTATAAACGTCCGGAATGCGATTAAACTGTCCGTGCGCAATATTATCGGAGAGTTGGGCAAATGCCCGACCCCGAAACGGTGGACGCAGCGCACACAGCTCATAGATCAGACAGCCAACGGCCCAGACATCGCTCTTCCGATCGTACTGCCGTCCCTTGACCAGTTCGGGACTCATATAGTGCGGTGTGCCCACAAACGAGGCGGCGAAAGTCTGTTCCCGCCGCAGGACACGCGCCAATCCAAAGTCACCCAGTTTGACATTGCCGGCAGCATCAAGGAATATGTTCGCCGGCTTGATGTCACGGTGCAGAATGGTGCCATTGGGTATTTTATTGTGACACACCTGGCAAGCAAGAATCGAGATCGATGGAACGCAATTAATTACTAAATTTATAAAATAATGTTAACTTTAATAGACAATTAGCTAAATGGAAAAAAAAAAAATATTTTTAGATTATTTTCATAATTTTTAATTAAATTATTTAAATACGTTAAAAACGCTGAATTCAATTATGATTTTTGGCTTTCATTTGTATATCTTCCAATTCCAAAAAACGTATTTATAATTTACTTAAATTAACAAATGCAATAAAGACACCTTCTTATGAGGGTGGTGCTATTATTTTGACCCCAACTGTAATTATATAAATAGACATACCTGCAGGGCACGGCACAGCTGGAAGAGCACACGCCAAATGTAGGGTTCCTCGAAGCGTTGGCGTTGCGTGCGGGCACGCTGAATGAGTTGGGCAAGATCACCGCCGTCACAGCACTCCATGACGATGTATATGGATTTGGCTTCACGGTTCACTAGATGATGATAGTACTGCACTATGTTGGGATGCTGCAGCTGGCGCAGCACACTTATCTCCGAGATGAGCGACTCACATCGCTCATCGTCCAGTTCATCGTAGTTCATGCCCTTCCACGCGTACAGGACACCAGTGGTTTTGTCTTTGACCTTGTAACAGGTGCCAAAGGCACCGTTGCCCATCACTGCGAGCACTTCATAATCCTGCAGCGTTTTCTTTGCAAATTCTGGCGACATTTTTGTTGCTGTCTCTTCGCTGTTTCTATCCAAACTCATGCTGAGGCTGCTGCTTCTTCTTCTTCTTTTACTTCACTTTATGCGCGTTGTATCTCGTCGAGTTGTATTTGCCTTGAATGCCGAAAACTAACTGATCTCATGGTTAGTTCGATGGCTTTGCTTTGCTCCTGCAAACGAGTTTCGGCAAAACTCATACACACACTCATATATACACACGCTTGCGCACCCACACACCAATATTAGCTGCGAAACCTGCACACAAGTGTCGTTGTGTTTGCTGCCTACGCATTAGAGATGAGCAACACTGACACTGCGACTGCCAAGCGATCACAGTAAATATATAAAATGTATAATCAAATGTACCATTTGCACCAAACATATGGCAAACAGCCATACCCAAGTGAGTGCTAGTGAAACACACTTGTATTCAAAGAGAAAAGTTGTGCCACTCTTCACAAAAATGAAGAGTCACAGTTTCGCAGTGTCACAGTGGCCGACCAAAAATCACAACATTGCTGCTCATCACCAAATGCATATCTTGTTCCGTTCTTAGAAGGCAAAGAGAAAAGAGAGAGAACGAGAGTGAGAGAGACAAGCACTTTGCAAATCGTGCACGTTGCGCTGTTGCGGGCACAGTTGCCTTGAATCTGTGTACAAAATAAAAACCGTTGGATGTTTTAAAGAACAAACCGTCCTTTGTAGCGCAGCACGCCCGCAATTTGAAACAATTTTCAATGCCTGTTGTCAGACTGACCATAAAATTAAATTACTTTTCTTGCATTGGCATTTCAATTTGTCTGCGTGTGCGTCTGTTATTTCGCTCTAAGTGTGTGCCTTTGCGGTACTCGAGAGGATTATGTTACACACACATCATACAAACGCAAATCAAATTTCATTTGCACATGCTATCTGCGCTTAGTTAATGTGCATTTGAAATTTTGTATCATATTTTCATTAAGCAGAACAAGAAAATCCTAACGGATTTTGTGCATGAGCTACTCTGTTCGCAAAAGGAAAAACGGGCATATGGGTATATATATGTCTGGCAAATGCTGTGTATTACAACATATATAAACACGACCAAATTTTTTTGTAGTTTTATGGTTATTATATTGCAGCAACAGAGTATTGGCATAGTGGTAAATCTCGACTACAGCGGTTGTCGCTCAGTTCTTTTAAATGCTGTCTCGCTCGCACTTCAGGTGCAAAAGCACTGCGAGCTCCGATTTTCTGAATATGCATGTGTGTGTGTGTGCCATCTCTCATGATCCAGGTTCAGGTAGAGATGGCACTGGAGAAACGAGTTATCTCCGGCTTATCGTTGGTCCGTGCGCTGATGGTTTTATGGGTTTTCACGTGTAAGACAAACAATGGCCCAGGCGAGCCAACGCAATCCTTCATAAATAAATAAATCAAGCATCGACCATCGCCGAATGGTGTTTTACGGCGACCGCAAAATGTTAGCTCAGCCAGATTAGTTTGCGAGTTGTTTTGGGTTTTTGACAGAGGTACACACAGGTTCGCAGGTAAGTGCATTCACAATAGGCCATAGATCACAATGTATACTGACGTCACAGCTAGCGCAATGCGTATTCTAGTTTAATGGATTCTGATGTGATTTTCACACAGCCATTTTACCGTTTATTTGAAACGACAGTGAGAGCAAAAAAAAAAGAAAAACAATGTGAATGCAAACTTAATGCTAATCACCAGGATGGCGGCTTGCCCTCGGAGCCAGCGGGTCGAGCGTACAATGCTGACTTGTCACGGAACAAGGACATGCGTTCCGTTTCCTTCAGATCCAGAAAGTGTCCAATGGCGAAGCCAAGAAGTGGCAACGCTGCCCACATGGCACGCTTATCCAAACCGAGCACCATTTTGTTCTTCTTGTTGTTTAGCTTTGACTTTTTAGCGCTGCGCTTTGAACTTCCCGTTGCTGTTGGCGTTTCCAGTCGCGTGTGTGGGACCAGTCTGCGTAGATGGAGCCGACTGCAACAGTTGGAAAGAATATCACTGCACCGTACTTTCGCGCCAGCTGCGTTATTAAGCTACTGCCCATATGAAGGTGTGTGTGTGTAACTGTAAACAAAAACCAGAACAACAAATCAGACATGCAACACGACAAATGTTAGAGGGCTGTCTTTTTGTTTTCTTTTTTTTTTTGTTTGTTACGTAATGCAAATGCAAGCAATGGCACTGCCAATGATATTAACGTTTGTGTGCTATGCAAACCAATTGCTTACTTAATCTGCACACTAGTCAAGTGGTGTATTCGTTTCCAATAGTTTTAGGGTGGTGTTTAATGCAGCAAATTTTACCAAATTCGTTGCTATTGTTGTTATTACCTTACGCTTATGCAAAAGCCTTGCCGACTAGAGATGTTGACTATGTAACGATATATGTATATCGATAGTTGGGAACTAAAACTTAACGACACGCTGACAGTATCGATACTTTGAACAGGTAACTTAAATATAGTCACAATACATATTGTCATATTGTATTGTCTGCTTAGTGATATATTCTAGCTCCAATGAATTAATCCAGCGTTTTGCGTTTGTTTTGCAGGTGTTTTATAATGTGTGACGTAAGCAGCAAGTCGGCAATTTGATAATTCCACAAGTTACTGACTTGAGTTCGTTAAGTACTTTAAACAGCTGTTGCTCGTGCACAGTTGCGCGCAAAACATGCGATATTATCAATCGTTGCTAATGAATGCATTGATGACGACCGCGTGAAATAACGATAACGATAAATATTGTCAATACAAATTTTCCGGCTCGACGACAACTAAGCCGGCATTTTATAAACGGGTTTTCCAATTGTATTTGAAAATTATTAATTTTATTTGTTTGTTAATGTTGGTGTTAAGCGCGCGCACGCAACTGCTTGTGCATACAAAATCAGATCGATCGCAAATCTGGATGCATGCAATGAGATGATAGCCGTCTCAGAGCCGCCACTGGAATTCGTTCCCCGCGGTCGTCAGGCGGCTGAGGAGCATCCCGGCCCCTCCGAACCGACGCTGCCAAAATTTTTGCCCGCCGAGCATTTGCTATTGCAGCGCCTGCAAAACGTGAATATCTCGGCCGCCAGCGAGGAGCCCCAAGAGTTTTGGTCGATACGCGAAATCTACGATGATTACGAGGCAAGCTATGCGCGTGCCCAGCGTCGTCAGCAATTGATTGAGCAGACAAAGAAATGTGGCCCCAAAGCGGCAGCTGCCACCCAGTTGACATCGCTGCCCCAGCAACTGTTGCAACCGATACAGATGCATCGCGAGGATCCCATGTGCGATTATTTTGTGAACAACGAGGAGGAGCTGTATGTGAACAAGAATACTGTGATCTGGACGCAGGGCCTGAGCGATGACGATGATGGGGTGCATCGACGCATGTGCTTCACCTGCGATACTCCGGTGAAATTTGCCTGTTTCCTCAATCGTCGCTTCGTTCGCGGTCGCTTGGCCCAGCTGCGAGCGGCTGTTGAACCGGATGAGGATCATTTAACGGCAATTTGTGTGGTGGATCAGGATGCGTTACGTGTGTATTGTGATGATGGCGAAGATTTTCTCGCCAATCTCGATTTTTCCGTTTCACATCTGTGGCAAACTGCACACGGTCTACTGTTGGAAAAGGATTCGGGCAATGCTCTCGTCTCCCACACGGTATCCATACCGATGCCCCGGCTCTTCTCAATGTCGCATCCATTGCACGAGGCATGTCCCGTTGTGCTCAAGACTAGTCGCAAATCGACCGGTTATATGACCGAACCCGAATACAGCGTCGTGTTCACCGCCGAAGATTCGGATCTGGTGTTGCTATACGATGCCAAGTTCTTCAAGCATTTTGTGGCACGCCTGCGCAAAGTGACGCCCGAGGAGGTCAACAATGTTAGCCAGCAACAGGAGCAGCTCAGCCAGACGCTGCAAGGACATCGCGATGCGACCGCCACCAGTGGCATCAACAGCTTCAGCTCCACCAAGCTGACGGGAGGTACTTGATTTTTCCCCATATACATATATAAATATTTATATATATATATATATATATATATATAGTAGTGTATCCCGACAATACATAAGATGATCAGCCAGCTGAAGATTAATTTTGTTAAACTTGCAGCGACTACCAAATTGAGTGGCACTTCGTTTCTGGGACGCAACAATAATGCGGCAACGTCTGTCAACAATTTTTCTCGATTTGGGCTCAGTCAATCGGAATCCTTCAGCGGCGTTCTGGGTCAATCCAAGTGAGTTACTTGTATAGCGATTATATCGATTCGTTGTCATTGAGTGATCTTTATTCGCGTACAGTCGCGTCTTGTTGGGGACACCGCTCAGCCAGCTGCAGAATAGCATCAGTCAGCAGTCAGCGTCCATTAAGGATATGCGCAAGATAACCCATGTCAAGCCTGCAAAGCCCATAGAGCCGGAGATGTGTTTGGAGCACATCTGGACGGAGAATACATATGGCACGTAAGTTAAGGAAACTAGTTATAATTAATTTTATGCTTCGTTTGCCCAATATCGATAAGAATCGATAATTGATAACAATACAAGTGATCGTTTCAAAGATATGACAATTTACACTTCTGATAGATAAAGCTTTGGTTTCGGATTAGCTTCTAGTCGAGATCTCTCTCTTTCTCTCTCTCTATTTGTATTTGATTCTTTTTTGCAGTCAACGCGAATTCTGTGAGATGGCAACGCGTGCCTTCATCCACACGGATTTAGTTGGGCAGACGTATCTGTGCTATCTGCTGGCCCGCTCCTGCCGTCTGCAGCTGGTGCTGCTTAATGGCTACGACACGGATGAACCGCTGCAGCTGTCCACATTGGCTGCGACGCTGAATGCAAAGGATGCCGTCGGATTGCCACGATTGCATATGATAGCCGTTTTGGATCCGGGCGGCAGTCTGATTCTCTACACAGGCACTGTGCTCATCTCCAAGGTGCATATAACGCCGCTGCTCACACGAACGACACCTGCTGTCTACGTTCAACTGGTCACACCACCGCCGCCCACAGTGACAGCAGCAGCCGGCTCGCATCTAAAGGGCGCCACGAATAGCAGCTCATTTGTGGAGGTGCGTCGCAGCAGTCTGCTGCCGACGAAAATAGCCGTCGATTTCAATTCGTTCGATGAGGAGCTGCACATGTTGTCACCGATTGCGCCGCAACCGATATCCTATACGCAACGGCAGGCGCATAACATATGCAAGGCTCTCCGTGATCCGGCCGGCAATCGTTTGACCCTGGTCTATGCGACGGGACGCATGCTGCGCATCTCGTTGCCGCTGCTCAACGATACGCGATTGATCACACGCTGTGTGGCCGTGTTGCGGCAAGTGTTGAATCCCGGACAGTTCCTGCATTTTATCATACGCTGGTATAGCGCACGGAATCCGCCTGGCTCAAGGGACTACAGCATCGAGCAGGAGTGGCAACTGTTTCGCAGCACACTGCTCAGCCTTATGGGTTGCATGGCGGGCACGGCAACAGCGGCAACAACACCATCATCATCCGCTGAGATGAGCAACGAATTGGGTGGAGACGGTACCGCCTCTGCAGCCGCCTCCGCATCCGCATCCTATGTGGTGGATGGTTGTTCAACGCCGCCACTGCAGCACCATGAGTTGGTCTTTCAGGATGATGAGCCGCTGAAGCGACGCAAGTACAACGATTGTGAATCGTACACCGATGAGGATTGGGAATTCCTGCTGTTGCAAACAACGCTCACATCCTGTCTCCACGACTCCCCGCACATGTACAGCGTGGATGTGACGGCGCCGCTCTTCTGCACCCTGCCAGCCATCTTTTATGGCCTGCATTTGCTGTACGAGGATCTCAAGCTCGACTCGATCTTTCAGAGCGGTCTCAACTATCTGGCAACGGTGAGTTAAACTCCACTCCACTGAAGCGGACAGCTTGCTGCCATTTGCGTATTCTTCTCTTGCATATTTATTTGATTTATTCATTTGCTTACTAGATCTTGTCCATGCTTTCCCAGTTGTAAGGTGCATCCGGCTAAGATTGAATCCGTATTTGGCCTTGGGGATCTTAACTTAATAATAATAATAATTGTTGCCCTTTTGCAGTTTCTGCATCAGCTGGCCATCGATATGCAATTGGAAAGCTATATATTGCACTATCATCTGGACTTTCCGGAGCTAACACAGAAGACAACGAAGCTGACAATGCTGAGCGAGGAGCATGGCGCCCAAATGTTGTACCAGGAGCTGTTGCGGAATCCGGCGCCCAGCATCTATGCGCAGCTGGAGCATGTGCTGTGCGGCAGGGAGGAGGTGGCGCCCTACAGCTATGTGGAGTGCATCAATGAGCGTAGCCGGAATGTGGTGCAGCTCATTTCGCTGGTGTTGCATGGCCACCACAAACTGAAGCACTGGTGGCATCTACTCGAACACTTTGGCGCCGTCCAGGCCAACTATCCGAAGCGACCAAAGCGCAGCATCTCAGCTGATGTGCCACGCTGCCATCAGGTGCTCGAACTGTTGCTGTGCATGCAGATGACGCGACGTGATATTGCCCGACTGCCGGCTGCAGTGCATCTGTTGCTGGCAGAGGCGCTGGAACGGGCACGATTGACGCCACCCGTCGGCAGCAGTTGGGCCGCCTATGAATTGATTTTGCGGCCAGAGTTGGCAGCGCACGCACAACTGCCGTTTCTGGAGTCGACCATTGGGCAGCCGCATTGTGGCCGCGTCTATAAGGAGGATTCGTTGTCGCCGCGCCTGGCGCCGAGCAGCGGTGAATTGCCGATGGCCGAACCGGATGCGGATCATTTGCGACACGATGGCATGGACAATATGGATACGAAACTGTTGCGTCTCCGCTTCCCAGACGATATGCGGGTGGAGGAGGTGCGTCGACTGCTCAACAGCGCCGATCCGGTGTCGATTGAGGTGCAACAGTCGCCGGGCACCAGCGATCACGAGTTCATCGAGGAGCAGGAGAAACAATTGTTTGCCTACTGTGCACGCACCATGACCTTGCCCCTGGGCAGGGGCATGTTCACGTTGCGCACATTGCTGCCACGGCCCAGCGATAATATGGCCATGCCCAAGCTATGCTTGGCGGGACGTGAGCCCGTCAAGGGCACCACCATTGAGATGCAACAGATTGAGTTTCCGGCCAATATGCATCAGTGGCCATCGTTTCACAACGGTGTCGCCACTGGTCTAAAGATTTCGCAGCAAGCGCAGGACATCGATTCCACGTGGATTGTGTACAACAAACCGAAGACCCAGGCAAACAATGGCCTGGAGCATGCCGGTTTCCTCATGGCCCTGGGTCTCAACGGACATCTGCGCTCGCTCTCCTTCATGAGCATCTTCAAGTATTTGGTGAAGTGTGATGAGATGACCAGCGTTGGTCTGCTCTTGGGCATTTCGGCTGCCCAGCGCGGCACCATGGATACGAAGACAACGAAATTATTGAGTGTCCATCTGGAGGCGCTGTTGCCGGCCACGGCCATGGAGCTGGACATACCGCAGAGCACACAAGTGGCCGCCCTCATGGGCATTGGGCTTTTGTATCAGGGTTCCGCGAAGCGGCACATTGCCGAGGTGCTGCTGCAGGAGATTGGCCGGCCGCCGGGACCTGAAATGGAGAACAGTGTGGAGCGGGAATCGTATGCGATGACGGCGGGATTGGCACTGGGACTCGTCACGCTCGGACAGGGTGAATCGCCGGCAGGATTACGTGATCTCCAGTTGCCCGATACGCTGCATTATTATATGGTCGGAGGTGTCAAGCGACCAATTGGTGGCTCCCAGAAGGAGAAATATCGCCTGGCCTCGTTCCAGGTGCGGGAGGGTGACAACGTGAACATCGATGTGACCGCACCGGGCGCCACTCTGGCGCTTGGACTGATGTTCTTCGATTCGGGCAATGAGGCGATTGCCGAGTGGATGCGACCGCCTGACTCACGCTATCTCCTCGATATGGTGCGACCCGATTTCCTCCTGCTGCGCACTATTGCACGCGGCCTAATCTTGTGGGAGCAGGTGCAGCCGGATAACGATTGGTTCCAGGCCCAATTTCCGCACAGCCTGCGACCCCATCTCCGTTTGCCGACGCGCGAAGAACAGACGCCAGAGGACGATGTGGACTATGAGGCCATCACGTAAGTAACTCAACTCAATCTGCACACCTGCATATATATATATATATATGCATATATATTCCTGATCAGCGTTAACAGTCGAAACTGTGGCATAAAAGATGCTTCGTTTCGACTGCTTTTATGCGAACTACTCCCTCAGTTTTGATTAGCCATATACAGACACAATATGTATATATCGGATCGGATTACTATATATATATATATATTACTACTATATAGGGACAATAGCTCAGTAGTAATGTTCCGATTGAAGTTTAAGTTTGGTTAGATTAGGATCGGATTGTCAGTGCGGAAAGCCCCATTCGATCCACTTTGAAATGTATTTGGCTTATCCCACTTCAGTTTTCCTACTCCGTCCATCCATCCGCTGTGAGGCAACCAAAGATTTGCAGTCTGTTGGCTTGGAATGAAAATTACGATTTTTCGATTTTGCGGATAAAATTTTGTGAAATGTGTAGCAAAAAAAAAAAAAAAAACAGTTCACACAGAATCAGCATTTGGCATGATGGCCTGCAACATTTTGTTGCCATTTGTGGCATGCAAATGCTTTAGCATTTGGAGGAGAAACAAATGGGATTGATTATTATTTATTTGAAAAGATCAAATGCCTTTAGCCCAGCTCACCTGGCTCATCCTTTCTATATATAATAATAATAATCGCTTATCTTTTTTATCTGATCTCTTTACTTATCTAATTTTGTGGTTTGCTGTGCGTGTTGGATGCAGTCAGGCGTATTGCAACATTTTGGCTGGTGCCGCTTTCTGCATTGGCCTGAAATATGCTGGCACTGAGAATCCATCGGCATTTGCCACACTGCGTGCGGTCATCAAGGAGTTCCTCGGCTTTCCGGGCACACCGATGGGCGAGTGTGCCGGCCGCACCACAATCGAGAGCTGTCTGATGGTGTTGCTCATCTCCATTTCGCTGGTCTTTGCCGGCTCCGGCAATTGTGAGATTTTGCGCATCATTCGATATCTGCGCTCCCGCGTTGGACCACAATATCCTCACATTACGTACGGCTCCCACATGGCCATCCACATGTCGCTGGGCCTGCTGTTTCTGGGCGCTGGTCGCTACACCATCGCCAAGACACCCGAATCGATAGCAGCGCTCGTCTGTGCCTTCTTTCCCAAGTTCCCCATTCACAGCAATGACAATCGGTAAGCATATTTGAAATGTGTGTGTGTGTGTGGATTAAGGATTAACCTTTTCTTATCCTTGTTTGCAGTTACCATTTGCAGGCACTGCGTCATCTGTATGTGCTGGCGGTGGAGCCGCGTCTGTTTCTGCCACGTGACATCGATACGCATCAGTTGTGCTTGTGCAACATTTCGGTGCTGGAGGTGGGCGCGAATGTGATGCGACGCCTGCCCATTGCACCGTGCATCCTGCCCGAGCTGAGCACTCTGGAACAGGTCATTGTCGACGATGAGAACTATTGGCCCGTTTGCTTTGAGCGTTCGCGCAACTGGCATCAATTGGAGAAGGCATTGGAGCTGTGTGCTCCAATCGATATTAAGAAGCGCACCGGTTGTCTATCCCATCTGGAGGATCCGGATCGTTTGAAGAGCATGCTCGCCCAAACCCTAACAATGGAGCAGAGCATCTGCTGGCAGGTGGATGTCAATGATCTGAAACAGTTTGCCAGTGAGCGACTGGTCAAACCGTTTCTCAATCGATTCCTGGACACCAAGGGCACAACGCTCAGCTATGTGGAGCTGAGCAAGCGGCATCAGTTGATGTTGCTCTTCTACAATGCGGTCGTCAGTGATCGAATGCATTTGCTGCCAGTGTATTTAACGCTCTTCGATCACGTCACCAAGAAGATGGCCAACAACAATGATGTGTGGCAGGTGAAGCTGCTCGACGCGTATTTGAGTGTCAGCCCAAACGGGGATCATACGCTAATCTCTGTGGATCTAATACAGATGATGCAGGAGATGTTCAAGCTGCAGGTGGAGGATTGGACGAGTGAACAGTGTCTGGCATTGCGTGAATATCTCAGCCAGAAGCGGCTCGAGCCCAGCTTTGTGGGCAGCATTAGTGCGCAGGATTTGCAGCGTGTCTTTTGCATCATCAACTATTTCAATCTGATGCCGAATCTGTTGTGTAACGTTGATCTGAGTACGGGTCCCGTCAACTATTTGCGCATCATGCTCGAGTTCAACAAGTTGCAGCTGAGTCCGCACACCATTTTCGGGCTACTCAAAATCTTTCAGGCGCTGGCCAGCATCTGTGAGGCCGACGATTATGAGGAGGAAGAGGATGAATCTGTTTGAATCTGTTATCGCTGCCCTGCACAGCTGTTATCGATTCTGTTATCGTTTTTACACAGCAGCAATTGTGCATTTATTTATTGTATTCATCTATGCTGCAACTGAAAACTGTCTGCCTTGCAACACTTAGATTTACATTTAGCAATATAATTGTATATATATATATATATATATGTATTAAAAAAAAAAACATATAAAGTTAACAATTATACACGCATGCACGTACGCTCACAAATATATATTGAAATGTTAAATAAAAATAATTAATTATGCAATGAAATTTCATGAAGAAAAAAAACGAAGCTCGTTTGCTTTATTTATCGATTAATTTGATTTGTCATCGAATAATTTGTCAGAGCTGCGGTTTTACAGAAACCTTAAGACTGAGATTTACAATTGAAGTATATATTTATAAATCTTTTATATATATATATGTATATATATCTGCGATTAACATCTTTATAACAATAACACAAATTACGGATTGTTTATAGCCTCTCGCGATCAGCAGATCAGATTGTGCTAGACTTTCAAACAATACGCTGACGCTCTGAGCCGGGAACTTCCTCCACGCCCAATTTGACGCGGCGACAGCGTTGATATAGATAGATGCCCATCAGTGGCAGCGGCGTCATAATGGCCACCGATACCGGTACCACTGTCGTCAGGTCCGCCTGCGGCTGTGGCAAGGTGGTGCGCAAAAAGAAGATCGCAATTCCCGTATTCTGGATGCCCGTCTCAATGGCAATTGTCAGCGCGTCGGCTGCATTCTGATTTAGCAGCATCGCCGCAAGCCACGCGATTGTATAGCCCAGAAACGGTAAACAAAAGCCAGCGACTGCAATCTATCGCATCAGCCAAACAAAGAGAGAGAGAGAGCGAGAGAGAAAAGAATGTGTGTGTGTGTGAGAGAGAGAGAGAATTTTTGTGTTTAATATTTGCATAAAATCCATCTTTAATACCGATAAATTAAAATTTCTTATATTTTGGAACTGTATTTTCCAAAAACAAAAATACAAAAAAAATAAAATCGGCATTACTAGCACAAAATGATCTATTCAAGTTAAGATTATTTCACAAATTCCTGGCTGGTGATATGATATGGTTTTGATCTAATATGTTGCACCTAGTCTGACCCAAAGTTCGTAAGGCAACAACTTTACACTCATTTGTCCATGAAATATTCCCAAATTATTGGACTGCGCTCAAAAATATGCACTTTCTCTTCAATTAAGTTCTCTGAGACATTTGCCCTGTCGTAGCTATGTTGACGCAATCTTTTTAACCCAGTTGCAGGATTCATTTTGCTCTCACTGGAGAGTCAACCTTTTGATCATTTTGGATATATTTTAAATTCAATGCACGAAATAATAAATAAATAAAATAAAATGTTTTCTGTGATTTCTATAAGGAACATTTAAGAGGTGCTAATTTGTTTTTCGCTTTCTTTCCAATAAGAAAAAATTCAAATATGTATTTTTTATAGCCAGCTGGCTAATTGGAAAAATGACAAATATGTAAAAAATAATTGTTTTTTTTTTTTATCAGCAACAAAATTTGTGATTTTTGCAGTGTATATATATATATAAATGGAATAAATTTGTGAGATTTTGTTGTCAGTTCAGTTTCAGCTCACCTGCCACGAAAAGAGCTGGAACAGATAAAAGTTGGTGATGATCGCAAAGATGACAATGAAGAGGATGAGGCAGGCCGAGATTGGTTTCAGCAGGCGAACGAGCCAGTGAGCCACACGTGGCAGGCAACGTTGAATGGCCAGACCAATGAATAGTGGCACAATCAGACTGCCACAATAGGTGGCAATTTTGCTATAGGGCACCTGCATGCCCGCCCTCTCGAAGATCAGCTGTCCCAGCGTGAATATCCACAGTGGCATTGTCCCAAAGGCGGCCACATTGCTAACGGTTGTCATCAGCACCGACAGATTAATATTGCCATTCAAGACTGCCGACCAGGTGTTGGAGGCGCCACCACTTGGGGCAATGCCCGTAAAGAACAGGCCCAACTGCATCGCTGGCGATTCGGGAAACACAAAAATGCCCAGCGTATAGCTGAGCAGCGGCATGCCCAGCACCTGGGTGATGAACCCAATGCACGGACCAATCGGACGCGTTATCAAACCCTGCAGCACATCCACATTGAGGGCAGCCCCAAAATTGATGTACACCAGCGACATGAGCAATATGATGGAGCCAACGAATACATGATCGATGATCCGTTCTGGCCGGAGCACCTGTGTCACCAGCCGGCTGTTGTCGCTATTGTTGGGTCCGCTGCTTTGATTCGTCCACGCATCTAGCAGACGCACGGAGATTCGTGTCTCGCCCAAAAAATGGCCATCGATTCGAATGCGACCCGTCCAATTGCTCAGCGTTGCTTGCAACGGAATTGTGGCATTCTCTGGTGCAACACTGGCCAAATGTGGATCATCGCTGACCAGCCAAAAGCTGTAGCGATTAGAGCTCGAATCGAGTTCGCTGGATATATCCCAAAGATGCAGTTCGACTTCAGCGCTGCTCTCCATTTGCAGGTGCAGCAAGGCGGGTTTAAAATGCGCCTGCCAACTTTGTGTTGGCAACGCAAGTTGGCCAACGATCAGCATGGCAAACAGCAGCATTCCCACTCGCATCATGATCAAAATGTAACTGAGTTGTCTCTTTTCGATTATCTCGCGTAATCGACTAAGAAACGCAAACACACACAAACAGGAATACACACACAGATACGAAAGTGCAGGGCATGTTGATTTCGTGCGAGAGTGAGATCGAGCTACAGTTATGAGCTTTGCTGCTGCTCTTCTTTTCACTTTAAGAGAGAGCCGGAATCACAACAGCAGCAGCACAGAAACTTCAATTTAGAAACAGTGTTAACAGCGTTTGCTGCTCTTCTTTTCGAAATCACAAAAACAACATCAACAACAACAGCAAATGTAATTCAATTTAAAAAAATATGCGTGTTGACAGCGTTTTCAAACGCGAGCTTTCAGTTTGCTGCTCTTATCACTATAAACAACAAACGCAATTAATTTATGTTAAGTACATATTCCACAACTGTCAATCTGTGACGTCAGCATAGGCCAACAGCAGTCTTCAACAAGAGCGAAATCGTCAAGTTTCCGCAGTTGTAAACGTATTGCTCTCTCGTTCTTTCTCTCTCTCTCTCTCTGTGTTTTTTAGATTCAACGCTGCAATTTAGATATGAGCGAGTGAGCGACAGCACAGCAACAGGTACTTGAGCTTGTTTGACAAGAGAGCTTATGGCCGCAACAAAAACAGAAGACAATAACAGTTATATTATGGTGTAACTACGTAAGGCTATTTTTAACAGCTGATAAAGTTTTGACTGGTTGTGTGAAATCAATGACGCCATTAAACGTAACTGTATTAAACATTTATTACAATCTTAATTTGCTGGTATACAAATCGAATATATCAAAAGACAAGCAGCTGTCAAATGGTGAGGCTGCCTAATCGGCAAGTGATCACCTTGTATATATTTCACCATGCATGCACGCACACAGCTAGCCAATTAACAGGTATTAACAAGAAAATAAATACATGTATGTAAATTCCTTCAAGATTTAATTTTATTATTGTAGTTTGCGATAAATGCAAAAAGAACAAGTAAGAATGCTGTAGTCGAGTGAGATCGACTACGATATACCCTAAACCCAATTGTTACATTTATTCTAGTTTTATTGACAAATTTTCCTTTATAAAGTAATGCACCCAAACATCTTCGGCGATTATCATGTCATCTCTTTCTTACACATGCGCTCGCATATTTATACATACAGAAAATGCTTGCAGCTGCTGATCGAAATGAGATTAATTTAGGACTATATTTTCGACTAGAAAATCCGATTTTAATAAAATTTGAACAGTTGATAGATAATATGCTATTGCTATTGGAAATTTAAATGGATCGATATTCGAAAAACGGAGTCAGTTTTCGATAAAATAAAGCAAACTTGATCTGGGCAGGTTACACGGAAACCTATATTCCGTGTTGACAGACGGATATGGCTTATCGACTCGGTTATTGATCCTGATTGAGAATATATATACTTTATGGGTTCAGGGTATAAAAACTAAAAAGAGAACCACAGGAAATAGGGGATTTGTACTGGAATTTAAGTGGTTATTTTTGAAATTTGCCTAAGCTTTTTAGTATCTGTAATGATCGGGCTTAAAGGGACCGGTTTTTGGGACACCAAGATAGTTGGCCTGCTTGTCCGTTAGCTTGGTAAGCTTAACCCTCAGCTTGTCCAAATGGAGGCTGGCCACCTCCTCGTCGAGCAGCTTGGGCAGCACATGCACCCCAATCGCATACTGATCCGATTTCGTCCACAGCTCAATTTGGGCCAACACCTGATTGGTAAATGAATTGGACATGACGAAACTGGGGTGACCATGAGCACAGCCCAAATTGACGAGTCGGCCCTCGGCAAGCAGTATGATGTGGCGTCCATTTGGCATCAAATAGCGATCCACTTGTGGCTTCACATTCACCTTGGTTGTGGCATTGTTGTTCAGCCAATCGACATCGATCTCACAATCGAAATGGCCGATATTGCAGACGATGGCATCGTCGGGCATGTTAAGCAGGTGCGTCGATGTGATGATGTCGCGACAGCCTGTCGTTGTCACATAGATGGACGCCTCCTTGCTGGCCTCCTCCATGGTGGTCACCTCGTAGCCCTCCATTGCCGCCTGCAATGCATTGATCGGATCGACTTCGGTGACGAGGACACGACCACCGAATCCCTTCAGTGCCTGGGCGCAACCCTTGCCCACATCTCCATAGCCAGCGACGCAGCAAACCTTGCCGGCAATCATCACATCCGTTGCCCGCTTAATACCATCAATCAGCGACTCCCGGCAACCATATAAATTATCAAATTTACTCTACAAAAAAAAAACAGGTGATATATATATAAATATAGGATAATATAGAGAATATCAGGATGAGGGCATTTTTACCTTGGTCACCGAATCGTTGACATTGATTGCTGGTACACCGAGTCGGTCATCCTTGAACATCTTGTAGAGATTGTGGACACCAGTCGTTGTCTCCTCACTGAGACCTTTGATGCCCTTCAAATAGTCGGGGAAACGTTCGTGCACCAAATTGGTCAGATCACCACCATCATCCAGTATCATGTTCAGGGGCTGACCATCGGGAAAGACGAGCGTCTGTTCAATGCACCACATGTATTCCTCATCGGTTTCACCTTTCCACGCATAGACGGGCACACCAGTTGCCGCAATTGCCGCCGCTGCATTATCCTGGGTGCTGAATATGTTGCAACTGGACCACTGCACCTACAGGTTAACAACAACACACACACACACACACACACAAAATGCAGAATGAGTTAAGGATTAGCATTTAAAAGACAATCGTCAATTGACAAAAAAGCGACTTGTTGTTTAGCATATCAATCGGTTTGCTCTTATCTTGGCCTGGGGGTCAGCAGCTTTTTGATCCCAGCCCAAAAAATAAATGAGAGATTAGTTGTTATCGGCACGCCTTGAACTCCAAGTGCGACCTCCGAGCCTCAAAAATAAGCATTTTTGCCAACAACAAAAGACGGAAGACATTTTCAGATAATGCAGCAAAATGGGGCACATGGCAACATGGCAAAGGATTGATAAAGATGTTCTGCCAGACATTCCCCTGTCCCTTCCCATTTCTTCTACCCCTGGCTGCTACTGCTTACTTGGGCGCCCAGCTCGACTAGGGTCTCGATGAGTACGGCCGTTTGGACGGTCATGTGAAGGCAGCCAGTGATGCGGGCACCCTTAAGGATCTTGGACGGGCCGTATTTCGCGCGGCACGCCATCAAGCCGGGCATCTCGTTTTCCGCAATGATGATCGCTTTGCGCCCCCATTCGGCCAGACCGATATCGGCTGTGGATCGCATATATACACAAATACATATATTTATTATACATATAAATAAATGTGCTTTAACCTCAGCCAAAAAAAACATGTGCGCCCAAAAAACACACATACTATGCATATATATTTACATATATATGTGTCTGTTGCGCTGCATTTTTATTTATAACTCACCAACTTTGTATGCAAGCTTGGAGTTGGACATCTTGCTGGTTTAGTTTTATTTCGTATTATTACCGAGGACGAGGAGGAGCTGGACGACGGCGGGCGAAACCGGACAACCTTATTGACAACGCGCGCAACGTTAAGTGAGCAAATCTATATATTCTAAGATCGTATAAAATGTGTGAATTTATCGACTTATCGATTTCAACCGCTTATCAGAGTTGCCACATGTTTCAACTTACGATCTTGGTACCATGCAATAGTTACAGATATTATCGATATATCGGTAAAGGACACACAAGCAGCCTTGCGTTAACTATCGAAAGAACAAAAAATAACATCATCCAAATAGTGTACGTCCGTAATACAAACAACTACAGAACGTGAAAAGACAACCAGAAAAATAGTTTAGAATGCATCTAATACGTATAACACAACTATATACATAAACAAAAAAGAAAATCAACTCGGCCCATACTCGATAGTTGATTGGGTTAGCAGCACTGGTGGTGCATTAGTGCACAAAAATGTAATTTTTGCCACACACAGAGATATCGGCGCCATTTTATTTCTCGTCGCTCGTTGCTCGCCACTCGATGAACGATTATACGCTACTCGCTGCATTTGGCACACACGCGTTTTCCAAATCGTGGTTTTTTCGACCTCCGTTTATTTTTTTAGTGTGCAAATCGAGCAAGCTAATTAATCCAGCCACAAATTCACAACACACACAGTGCTAATAAACAATGCGTATGCCACAGGGCTCACTCTGCCAACAACATTAAATTGAATGCGTGCGTGTGTTGCGTGTTGCTATTCTTTTCTTTGCTTTTTTTTTTTGATTGTATGTGCCGAACGCAAAGTACGAAAGCGACGCATAATTCGACCGCAACGCGACGTTGATGTCCATTTGTGAGTGTGCGTGCGTGCATGTGTGTGTGTGCAATAAAATATAACAAATAAAGCTACAACAAATATAACCAAGTGTAAAAGACACAAAAAGACAAACAGAAAAAGAAATAGAACTAGAAGAAAACCACTCACACACACACAGCGAATATATTGTCAGCAAATCAAACAGGGAAAGGCAAGGCTGCTGCTGCTGCGCGTGTGTGTGTGCGTGCGTAAAACAGACAAAAGAGGCGCGCGCGGCGTGCAATGCGCTAAAAAAGCAATAACAGGCGGCAGAGGAGGGGTAAGTGTGTGTGTGTGTGTAGCGGCGTGGCTCAAAAAGCGAAAAAAAATAAAATTTATGCACATTTGTACATTAATTGCAGCAAGCTTTGAGTTTTTAAATGCGATATATATATATATAAATAGTTCAACTAGTTTCATATTTATTTGTTGCAGTGCAAGGCCAAACGACGTTGCAACAGTGTGGCCGCTTCATTTTCAGTGTCTTACTTTTTTTTTTTTTAATTTTGCATTGTTGCATTTTTAGTGTGTGAGTGTGTGAGTGAGTGCCGAGTGCGACCGGTAAAATTTCAATAATGTCTGCACTTGAGGATGGCCAACCGCAACGGGAACAACATCAACAACAGCATCAGCAAGAGCAAGAGCACTCACCGCTATTACGCTCTTCCTCCATGCACAATGACCACGTGAGTACAGCACTCAACACTCTCCACTATAGATGGCGCTAAACTCGAATTTTAACATGCAACTTTTTTTGTTGTTTAATTTCGTTTTGTTTGCAGTCGCTCATTGGCAAGGTTAAATCGTGCGTCAAATCGGTGACCAAATGGTTCTCACCATCTTCGACGTATGACACCACGCAGCTGCAGCAGGAGCAGCAACCAGCGTCGTTATCGCATCATCATTATTATCAACATCAGCAGCAGCAGCAGAATGGTAGAATGTCGCAGCGTACATTGAAACGGCGACGCATTGCTTTGGATGATGCGCCCGATGTGTCCATAATGGACGATGGCACCGAAGCAATGGATCTGAATGATGAGGAGGTTCAGTTAGCTGATAATATAGCCGAACATGATCTGGTTGCCGAGGATGAGTTGACGCGTCGCAGTGAATATAATGTTAGCCTGTTACGCAATCGTCAACAGCAGCTGATTGCTACAGCTAACGCTCATAATAATAATAACAATGATAATGATAATGATGATGACGATGATGACGATGACGATGACGACGAGGAGGATGCCGAGGCCGAAGCTGAAGTGGAGGATAACAATGACAACGACGACGACGACTATGTGGAAGAGCCATTGTCAAAGCAACAATGTTATGAGGTATGAAATCACGTCAAAATACAATTTAAAAGATTTTCAACTTTTGTTTGATTGAAATACCAGTTAGCTAGTGAATAATAATACATAAATTTGTTACTGGTTTGATTCAAGTTTTTGCTCTCTCTTTGCAGCCAACAATTGAGCAATTGGCATCCAGTGGTGGTGCTCCTCGTTCGTTGAATACATTGCAGCTACATCAACGTGACACGACGCGTTGCCGTCGTCCACCGTTGCATGCCTCAACACCCGCCTCAAGCGATGCACTGCGTCGCCGTCAGCGTGAGCCTGCCTACAATTTCCTTGCCATGGCCGGCGGTACCAATGGCAACAGCGATACGGCAGCTGTTGCCACCAGCGGCGATTTGCCAACCAGGTGAGTGGCTGGTTCCATATTATATACATATATCAACACAATTTTGGTATTATGATTTCTGTGTTTGTTTTTTTTTTTTGTGTAGTTCAAGACGCACGCTGAACCTAATGACTCAACGTCGCGATACGTCGCTGAGCAGCTACAAGCGACACGGTCTGCAAACTTATCGACGGCCCGCAATGCCAAACAGGCGTAGCTCTGACACCATCATCGAGCAGGCCACCGATGAGGAGCAGCAACAGCAGCAGGAGGATCAGACAAACAACAACAACAACAATAATACTAATAATAATAATGTTAACAAAAATAACAATGATAATATTTATACGAAACGAGGAATTGCAGGAGCCGGACTTGGTGGTGGCACCGATTCTCATTCAGAGTGCGGCAGCAGTGAGAGTCAGGCGGGTCTGCGCAGCAACATCAACTCATTGTTCTATGCGAATCTGCAGAGTCGCAAATCGATATTCAATTCAACAGCAACAGGAAGAGGAAGAGGAACAACAATGCCACAGCATCATAATTCAACATTATCACTCAATTCGGTGCCGCCGCGTCGTCGTTTCAATGCCGCCATTTATGGCAGCGTGTCGGCGCTAAGCGATAGTCGCCTCCTCATCAGCAATCGGAGCAATCCGATGTCATCAGCATCATCATCAACGAATGTCGTCGCCAACGAGTCACCGTTCTATCCAGGACCAACAGCATTCTTTGGTGCATCTGCCAATTATCGTCACTATACAAACAATCTGACGAACAGCAGGAGCTGCAGCAACAACAGCAGCCTTAATCGTTCCGGCGGCAGTTCGCCAGCGTTGACGTACAGCGACAACAATAGTACATCGCGTCTTTGGAATGGCAGCGGCATCGAGAGAGTTGTAATGCGACCAAAAACCGTCAACAGCAACAGTTATGTTCCGCATTTATCGCAGACAACACAGCGTATACTCAACATGATGCAGAATCATACAACGCCACTGATGGAGGCAAGAAAAATGGGCAATGCGATGCGCGAACTTGAGCAGCAGCGTCTCAATCGCAATGCAGCAGCAGCAGCCGCAAACAACAACAACATCAGCAGCACCAACAACAGCAGCAGCAGCAACAATAACAACAACAGCAGCAGCAGCAATTCCGAGGCCAAATGGCTGGTGCCCGCAATGCTGAAGATGCTGGAGCAGTATCGCATGCAACGTATACCCGGCATGAGCGACACTAGTCTATCAAAACTGGGCGAAGAGATGGAACAACGAGAACAGCGAGAAAAACAGGAACAAGAACGACTACCGTACCATCTACGCACCCGTTTGTATGCCACAAACACTAAAGAAATTTCCTCCGTTTCGGGCAGCTTGAGTCATTCAAATAAAATGCGCTCACGCCTCTCACATCAGCCGCGCAAGGATGCACGCAGCGTGCAACAGGAGGAGTTGCCACCAGAACCACTTGAATTGCCGCACATACCATTTCCGTTGATGAGCAGCAATCCCAAATTTGATTTGGTAATAACTGCGCCTGCCATCAAGCCAGCTGCTCTAGCTCCAACAGCAGCAACAGCAAAACCAGCCACCACGAAGAACACAGCAACAGTTGCTGCAACACCTCCTGCCTCTCAGCTCAACAGCAAGAAGAACAGCAACAGCACAACCTATGAATTTGATGCACCAATTGTACTGGTCTGCGACAACGGCATTCAACACAACCAATTGCCAATTGTCTCGCCCAATTTTACATTTGATCACCCGGTGCCAATTGCAACCAGAGGTAGTAGGTTATATTTGCTGCGACACAAGCCAGCAGCAGCAGCAACAACAGCAGCAACAGCAGCACCAACAACAGCAACAGTAACTCCAGCAACTGTTGGCTTCGGTGATCAGTTCAAGAAATCGTTGAGCGAATGGGAGTGCGAGATTTGCATGGTGCGCAACAAGATGGACGCCAGCAAATGCATTGCATGCGAAACGTTACACAAAACGACAACAGCAGCAGCAACAAAAGCAGCAGCACCAGCACCAACAGTGAACGCTGCCAGCAGCAACAGCAACAGCAGCTCAAGCAACGGCAGCAACAGCAGCAGCAGTTTTGCTAGCAATACCAGCAGCAGCAACAGCATGCCAGCTGCTGTCGGCGGCTTTGGCGGCGCATTCAAATTCAAGGCGGATAGCTGGGAATGTGGCAGCTGCATGGTAAGGAACCAGGCTAGCAGCAATGCGTGCATCGCCTGCGAAACGCCCAAAGCCAAGAGCAATATCACCACCAGCAACAGCAATAACAACAGCAGCAACAGCAACAACAACAGCAGCAGCAGCATTGCTCCAGTTGTCAGTGGTTTTGGTGATGCCTTCAAGCCCAAGTCGAATACCTGGGAATGTGAAATGTGTATGATAATCAATCAGTCCAGCAGCAATGCATGCATTGCCTGCGAGACGCCCAATCCCAAAGCGAAGAAGAGCAATAGCAACAGCAGTAGCCTTAATTTGCTGCCAGCAACTGTTGCTGTTGCCAGCGGTTTTGGTGATGCATTCGCGCCCAAGGCGAATACCTGGGAATGTAGCACCTGTATGATAATCAATCAATCCAGCAGCAATGCGTGCATTGCCTGCGCGACGCCCGATCCCAAAGCCAAGAGCAACAACAGCAGCACAAGCAACACCAGCAGCAGCTTCAAGTTTGGTTTTATTGGCGGTGAGCAGCAGCAGCGCCAGCAACAGCAGGTGGTGGTGCCACCGAAGCCAGCTGTTTCTCGCTGGAATTGTGAGGCGTGCATGGCCGAGAATGAGGTGATGCGTCAGAAATGCATTTGCTGCGAGCAACAGAAGCCGAGCGCCAATAACGATGAGGCATTGAATGGTTCGTCGGTGGTGCCGAAGTTTATGTTTGGCTTTAATCGTACAGCAACAGTTGCACCAGCAGCAGCACCAACAACAACAGCAGTACCAGAATCATCAGCAACGGTTGCAGCAACTCCAGTTGCAGATGCCACTGCGGAATCTGCATTTGTTGCTGATAATTCTGCCTCTGTTGCTGCTAAACCAATGTTTAGCTTTGGTGCGCCCACAGCTGTTGCTGCTAAACCAATGTTTAACTTTGATGCGCCCACAGCTGTTGCTGCTAAACCAATGTTTAACTTTGGTGCGCCCCCACCAATGTCGAATAGCAGCAACAGCGCTAGTTCCAGCAACAGTAGCGGCAGCAACAGCTTCACCATGAGCACCAACAACAACGCAGCAGCAGTAGCAACCACCACAACGTTCAATTTCGGCAGCAGCAACTTGCAGCCAGCAGCACCAACGACAGCAGCAACAGCTGTTAATATTGACACCACAACAACAACAACAGCAGCAGCAGCAACAACAGCAGCAACAACAACGGCACCAGCAACATTTTCATTTAACAACAATCAATCAGCAACAAGCCACGCCGCCAACAGCAACATTAATCTGTTTGGCGCGCCAGCAACAGCTTCTGCAGCACCAGCAACACTTTCATTTAACATCAATCAAACAGCTAATGCAACAGAAGCAACAACAACAGCAGCGACAACAACAGCAGCAGCAACAACAACAGCAGCAGCAGCAACAACAACAGCAACAGTAACAACAACAACAACAACAAGTATCAACAGCTTATTTGGCGCAACAGCAACAGGTGGCTTTGGCTCTCTTTTAGCGCCAAAGAGCAGCAGCAGCAGTGGCAACACAACAACAACAACAGCAACAACAATGCTCAGCTTTGGCAACAATATCAACAGCAGCAGCATCACACCGTTTAGTTTTGGGGCCAAGCCAGCAGCAGCAGCACCGACAACAACAACAGCAGCAGCAACAGCTGGCGCGACCACAACAACCAACAGCAGCAGTACAAAACCACTAAGCTTTGGTTGGTCAAATGCAGCAGCAGCAACTCCTAATGCCAATAATAATGCAACGTTGCCAACTTTTGGCATGTTCGGTGGCAACACAGCAGCAGTAGCGCCACAACAGCAACAACAACAGACTATGAGCATCTCCGCTGTCTTTGGCAATGTCAGCAATCCCTTTGGTGTAGCGTCTTCCTCAGCGGCAGCAGCGCCTGTTCTTGGAAACAGCATCAGTACCAGCAACACAACCACCAGCAGCGGCGCCTTTGGTTGGCCACCCGGACCCGCACCAATAGTATCAACAACTCATATTGCCAATAATAATCCGGCCACCAGTGCTGCCACAGCGACAACGTTGCCAACTTTTGGGAGCGGCAGCGTCATATTCGGTGGCAACACAACAACAACAAACGCAACACAGTCCTATTTTGGAATGGCAGCAGCAGCTGTGCAACAACCTCAACCTATTGGCAACAGCAGTGGCAGTGGCATCTCCAACGTCTTTGGCGCAGTTACAAATCCATTTGGTGCTGCATCTTCCACGGCAACAGCAGCGCCTGCCCCAACACTCTCAAATATATTCGTCAACCAAGCGGGAACACAACCACCACCAACAGCAGCAGCAGCAGCAATACCAATTCCTAAACCGGCATTTAACTTTAACAGCGGTGTTGCTGCCACATCCACGGTACGTGTTGCACATGTTGCACCTTTATATTTGTTCACACCAACAAAATTGTAGATTGTAAATTTGGCAATGTTACATCGGTTAATTGTGGCATCTGTTAAGATTAACAACGCATTGAAGGATACGTCTCCGAGGCCATAAAGTATATATGTATATATATATGCCAACCATGCCAGCAGCCAGACGTGTCTATACAGGCATGTCCGAGTTTTGTAGTCCCTCAGTTTAAATGCAATCTTGATACAAGTTGGCATATGTCCGAGGAACAATCTGTCGAAAAATGATAATGATTTTATGTTGTCAGATAGATCGATATATAGATAGGTAGATAGTCGTAGACATACAGGTCACCCGATTCTGATACAAATTTGAAAATAATGATTTTAGCTATGGTGTTCAATTCTAGACTGTTAACACTGTGTTAACAGACACATGGCACACCGTTAGTGTTAGCATAACGATTAACATCAAAGTTTCTAGAACTTAACATTAAACATACATTTAACATTCGATTTGAGACAGTCACTCATTAACAGCTTTCTTTCTCTCTCTCTCTCTTTCGTACGCATTTCTCTCACAGCTGCCTCCCGGGGGCGTTTTTAATTTCGGTGCACCGCCGTCGAATATGACGACGGTTAACAGCGGCGCAGGCGCATTCAATTTTGCAACAAATGCAGGAACAGCAGCTGCGGCGCCGCAAACAGCGCCATTTAACTTTTCGGCTAATGCAGGAACAGCCACAGTTGGCAACGCAGGCAACACTGATGTAAGTTAAATACATGTAACGCAGGCAACATCGACAATATCGACTCCGCACATACATACACATACACACATGTAAATATGTATGTGTTTGTTGTATACGCATTTGTATGAAATAATTGGGGAAATTATGCTTGTTGCTGTTTCTCCTATTATTATTAGTTTTTTGTTTTCCATTACTTTGTATATTTTCTTGTATTGTATCGTTATTAAGTAATATCCGGCTATCTCTCTATCTCTCTCTCTCTCTCTCTCTCTCTTTCAATTTACAAATTGTATACTGTAAACTGTATTATTTGTGGCTGCTGCTTCTATTTCTATTAATATTACTACTACTATTTTGAAATGTAAAGTTATTTCCACGACTTTTCCAATTTGGGGCGGCCCCCCCATTGTCGTCACAGCCATCAGCAAATAAAATGTATAACTTTGCCGGCTCAACGCAGCAAATCCAGGTAAGTAATATAGTCATAAGTATATATATCTTCAATATCAATTCACGTTCATGTTTTTTATTGTCACTCATAATAAATATTTTGGTTTTTTGCATTTATCTACTACTAATTTCAACAATAGCATAAAAACATTACTTTTGGGTTGCCTTCACTATCCGCATCTCACACACCTAACCATAACCATAACCATATCTATAATTTATTCTTTTGCATGGTCTTTTTGGTTTAACTACATTTGTGTACATATACAGGAGAGGCATACACTAACGAATAACCGACCATACAAAAACTCCCATCGAACAGTAGTGGCCGGTAAGCACCTTCAGTCGTATATAGTTGTGAGCAAAATAATAGCACCTCCCCTCCTCCCCCCCAAACGGAAATGTATTCAACTTGTGAATACGTTTTCTAGAAGTCGAAGAAGAATACTTAAGATAGAATAAAAATATAAAAAAAACGCACCACTTTTGAAATGTGCACTTCAAATTATGCAAACTATAACTAAATAAATATTTACTTACTTAAAGCCAACTTGTCTATTAAAGCCAAGCTTATTTTCATAAATTTTAGTAGTTAATTGTTAATTAATTGTTCCTTCAAATTTTGATTATTATAATTGGGGAACCAGCACTGCGACCTATAAGGTCTATTGTGATCCTACAGCTCCTGAGCCTACAGCTCTACCATCAAACCCAGCTCCTGCACGAATGCTAGAATCTTTGTTGGGTTAAGGGTTTCTATGTCCTTGGGCTTCATGACATGCTTCCCTAGGATGCTGCATCCTTTTCCTAATTAAGGCGACGCATTCTGCTAGGATGTGCATTGAGGATTCTTCCTTGCTTCCACAAAACCTACATACATTGCTACCTTCCCTTAAAAATAATATATATATATTGAAAAGAATTTCAAGATTCCTAGAATTCCTCCTAAAAATTTCAAATTAAATGGTTTATTTTTTGATTCCCATGAACAAATGTTCTAATTGTGCTATTAATTTGTACACAACTGTTTCTTCATATATGCACGCATACATACATACGTTCATTCATTCCTACATACATACATTCATACATTCATACATACATACATACACACATACATACATTCATTCATACATACATACACGTAGAGAAGAAGACAGTTATACTCACTCCACTTCCACTCACTCACTTGATGAGCGAATTGTTGTGTTGGGTTTGTTATTGTTTTATTGTTGCCACCATTTGGCGTTATTCCATTCTCCTTAGTTGGTAGCTGCATTCTTTATTTACATACATACATACATACACATACACATTAAACTCTCTCATTTCCTTCCCATACATTACATACAAATATACATACATACTACATACCAAAACAAAACAAACAATTTCAAAATGGCCAAATCGAATTGAACACCAACAAAAATGTTGTTCAAAATATTAAATGAGCTAATAATATGCACATGCGCTTTATATATATATATATATATATATATTCATATATATATATATATATATATTCTTTTTTGTTTGGTTTTTTCTCGTTTGTTTTTGTTGTTGTCATTTCAAAATGCGTCCACCAACAAATTCGAGAAACACGTTTAAAAACAACAAAAAAAAAAACTAAAATGTCTTTTGCAGTCAACACCGAACGCCGGCGCCCCGTTCCAATTCAATATCGGGTTAAATCCTACAACCGCCAATATTTTCGCGTAAGTAGTGTTTGTGAAAGGACAGCAACATTTACTGCTGCTTATACGCCTGCTCGTTCACACAAACGGTCGTTCTGTGCGCCTTGCGCTGCAATCGATCAGAGAGAGACAGAGAGAGAGAGAGAGAGAGCAGCGACGATGATGATGATGGTGATGTAAAAGGGAGAGAGTGAGTGGAGGAGTGGGAGAGAGAGAATGTTTATGTTGAATTTTCCCAAATGTTGAATTAAAAAACAAATGGCACACAAACAACAAATACAGTTACACACGCGCGCACACACACACACACACACACAGAAACAGCAACAGTAACAAATGCATTATTAACCGTTAAAAATGACAACTTTTGCATTGCATACGTTAATATCTAAGGCACTTTTCAATGTTGAAACATGTTCATATTATGTTTACCATATAATGATATACAATATAAATCGATGTTTCATTGTTTATTTTATTCAATATATGTATTTGCACAAACATTTCTGTACTGTGTGTGCCTGTGTGTGTGTGTGTAGAATGATGTGTGAGCCTGATCCAAATAATTTAGTTGTGCACAGTTTTTGGTACATTTGTACCACGCTGTACCAAATTCAAACAATTACAGTTAAATGCGTTAATTTGCTCAATGTTGTCATTTGTTGCACTCGATATTTTGTGATCACAATTATAAACCGTTCAACATAGCATATCAAAATAAATTCCCACACATTCTACATGCCACATCATGCAGCAGTTTTGTGACTCCCCTCTCTCTCTCTCTCTCTGTATCTCTCTAACTAAATCTCCTTGCTCTGTGTGTGAATTGAGAGTCTGCAGTTAACTGCTAACTTTTAACATTGATGTTATATACTAATTATATACGTTCTCCGCCCAACAACCCCCACACATGCTACCCGCACACCAACAGGTTCAACCCACC
Organism: Drosophila nr. perissopoda 5 BK-2023a; assembly: GCA_035044105.1. NCBI lineage: Eukaryota > Metazoa > Arthropoda > Insecta > Diptera > Drosophilidae > Drosophila > Drosophila nr. perissopoda 5 BK-2023a. Next base: position 156,064 of record JAWNMK010000620.1, on the reverse strand, counting down.
ACAAAACAGTGGCAACAACAACACGCAGAATCAACGCCGCAAAATACGCAACACAATGCGTCGTCAGCCGCCCCGGTAGAATTTGAAAGAGACGCTGCTGCGTATGCTACTGCCCATCCGGCGGCGGTGGTCAACGTCGACTACAACGAGGACGAGGAGATGCGACACCATTGGAACTCGGAACGGGAGCTCGGAATTGGAACAGCAGCAATGAGACAGGAACAACAGCAGCAAAAGCAGCATAATGTTAGAACTTATTACAGCAACAGCAACAGTGGACGGAGGAGGATGAGAACAACGAGGACGATGACAACAGCGACAGAGACGCCGCAGTACTACAGCGCAGCGCAGCCGCCGGCCGTCATAATGCAGCAGCGCAGTAGTTATCATTGGAAAAACTCACAGTACGACAATCCCAGCAAATATCGCTTTGTGCGCAAAAAGATAACAGCAACAGCGGCTGCACAAGCAGTAGAAGAGACAACAGCAGCAGCAGCAGTAGCAGGCAACAACAAGAACAACAACATTAATGACGCCAACCACAACGAAGCTGGCGTCGAAAGCTGCGCAGCAACAGCAGAGCAGCAGCAGCAGAGGCAAGCAAGCTGCGCAGTCGCTATAAATTGGAGCAGCGACCCAGCATCGATGACTGAATAAATACACACTTACACACACATACTAAATTAATTTTGTTGATTTGGCAAAAGCCCCAAAATTTCGTGTATAATATATATATATATATTATATTAAATATATAAGCTCGAAATGCTGCAGCAACAACAGACAATTTGAAAATTTAACTTTTTCTGTTGTAAAAATTAACCATTTTATTATTTATGCATATATTTTTTATTTTTGTTTGCCTGCAAACATATTTATATATATATAAAACAAAAAAAGATTAAACATTTTAACCGATAATTATTTAATAATTATGTTGTGAATTTGTAAAGAATGAACGTGTTAAAGAGAGACAGATAATGAAATAGCGCAAAAGAAAAACTATACACAATATATATATATATATATATGTACTTGAAATGGAATCATTTGCCTAGACAATTTTTAAGTGCAAACCACGCCCCCATATATATATATATGTATATAAATATTTATATATACCATATAGATAGCGAAGAAGGCGCTGGCCGATGTTTATTAAAAACAGAGAAACTAGGAAGAAGCAGAAGCGGAAATGGAAAGAGTAAGAAAAACTACCGTTATAGTGTCGATAGATTTTTTTTTTTATTCAAGTTAAGTTTCGATTCGAACATTTCCGATTCTGTTTCTGAAACAAAAGCATAGAAAAACACAAAATCAAAATCAAATAACAACAAACCATCAAAATGAAAAGAAAGGAAAAAAAAACGCGAAAACCACAAATAAAACAATTTAGCAATGTAAACTAAATGAAACAAAAACTACACTGAATATATTTACTAATCTATATGTGTTTATATATATGTATGGACATTTGTATAAGTAAACACAACACAGAAACAACAACTACAATTATTATGTCCGTGTGTTTTTTTTTATATAAAACAAAACAAAAGTAAAATAAGACAAAATGGAAAAACACACCAGAAAAAAACAAACTGAAACCCGAAGTCTTAGTGTTAAGCGATTGACAGAAGAAAAAATTTAAAAAAAAAATACTGACAGTTGACAAATTGAAATCATAATGTAAATAAGTAAATATAAACGGTATGATAATTAAAAACGCGACATTAAAAAAAAAAAGACCAACGTATTTTTTTGAATCTGTGTAACAGTTGCATCGAATTGGCGCGCACTGTTAAATGTCAAAATGAACGAGCTAAGGAGTAGTGTTGGTTAAAATATGGATAACGCCTGCATAATTAAAACAGTGCCATATGAGTACTTAACGTGTATTCAGCATGTTAATGCATGCAATGTGAACGTCAGTACAAATATAAAAATATATTACAAAAATAAAAATTCGATTAATTGAATTTGCAGTTGAAAGCGCATATTGATTAGCGTGTTGGAAATGCCAGGAAAGTAACGTAAGCGAGTCTGAATGTAACGTTTATTATTCGATCAGTGTCATCGATATGCAATCGACGTATTAACTCGAAACGTTAAATTCTAATTTGTCACTCTGCTGCATACCGTCGTCTGTCACTGCTAGGGTTGTTCAAATAGATTTTTTTTATTTACTAAAAACAGTATTGTACAAATTACAAGAAGACAAAAAAAAATGTGTCGATATGTTTTGTAATAAGTATATAATTTGATATCAAAGTATCGCAAACTCGAGTCTCCAATATCGATAGATATCGATGCGATATGAACATCCCCAGTTAACAGCGAACGCACGACAAACGTAAATTCGTGGAAATTACGCACGGGTGTTTTTTTCGTAGCTCAATAGGACTATTTGTTTATTTTTTTCGGTTCTAACATAAATGAAGCATACATCGCCAATGCAAATTAATGCATAAATATATTGATGCACGTGTCTGATTAGTGTAATTGTTTGTGTCAAATTCGAAAAAGGTGAATGCAATTCTTAGATTTTAAGATGGATATCAAATGCAATCAGCGCAACAGTAGCACCAACTACAACAACCAGAGTAACTACAACAACAATCAGAGTAACTACAACAACAACAAAAAGGCTGACTGACTACACCCAAAAAACGTAATACACACTCACATATGTATATACATGGAAACAGTTGATGGCGAGGAATAACAGAAACGACAGGAAAAATGAAGTAAAAGCGACTGCAGAAGCAGCAACGGAACGGCACTTCAGTTGCAGTTTGTAGTTAGAGTGGAGTACATATTGAGCAACGCACAAAGATATATGTATACACACATACATACAAAGACAACCCGAAAACGCATCACACAAAGAGACATTTGCATGCATGTGTGTGTGTGTGTGTGGGTGTAATAGCAGCAGCAGCAGCATCATATAAACTTCGGGTTCGGCATTCGTCGTTCGTTGCTTGTTCGTGTGTTCGCTCGTTCGTTCGTGTCGTTCAAATCGTGTCGTTGTTGGAGTAACAGCATTCGCCTACGCAGCAGCACGAACAACAACAACAGCGAGGAGGAGGGCAATCAAAGGAAGCGGTTTAAGAATGCATGGGAATGCACAAAGTACGAAACACGAAACACAAAAGAGAAATGCAAATTTAACAGAAAATTGAAATAAGTACAACGGGTTTCCAATTCTACACAACTTAACAATTGTAACTGTAATACAAAACGCAATTGCCAAACCGATCAGAGAGAGCGCGAGAGACGGAGAGAGCGGGAATTGGAAGAGGCGCCAAGGAGAGAAAGAGTGAGAGAGCGCCATCGAATCAGATCGCTTCCATTATTCCCTCTTATTGGATTTGTTATAGCAACCCATACCGACCTCCCTCCACACACCCCTCCATTGCTGCTGTCGTAATATGGATTGTGGTGCTCTTGCCGCGCAGCAGCAGCAACTATTACTACAACAACAACAGCAACAACATCAGCATCATCATCATCATCATCATCATCATCAACAACAGCAGCAGCAAAATACGCTAAACTGCCTTGCAGCAGCAACAACAGCAACAAATGTAAGTTTATCCACACACATACTATTACAGGTATATACATACAAATGTATGTCTAAGTATTATTTCTCTCTTTTACGTCCACTTTGCATTCGCCCCCACACAAAAGTGCTTTGCTTTGCGTTTCGCTGCCTGCGTCGCAGTCGACGCCGCTCCTCTTGCAGTTTTCATATTGGTTTTCTTATTAGATATTTTACATATGAGTAACTCGGGCAGCGCAGTCGACGTTTCTCGTGCGTTTTTTGTTCGCTTTTGTTTCCTTTTGCAATTGTCTTCGGCTGCGTGTGGGCTGATGGCCTGGGGGGAACGGGGGCGTGGCTGGCTCCTCGTCATGTGCATAAATAATTTCAGACATTTTATGCTAATTGAATGTGTTTCTGTGTGTGTTGGTGCGGGGATGGGGGTTGAGGGGGGCAGTTGTTGACAGCTACAAGCTTACACACACATATATATATATAAATACATATATATAATGCGTGTGTTTGGTTGTCCATCTTAGCCAAGTTCGCAAAAAGGCGGCAAACGGCTGGGAAAACGAATGACTCAAAAGACTATTTAACCAACTGATGATTAATCGCTCGTCGGCTGCTGCGGCGACTAAAAAAATAAAAGCCAAAAAAAAGAAACGCAAGGAAAAATACGTAAGAGTACACTCCAGTGAGTTGTAGTCGACTGCAATATACTTTGTGCTTCAACACAAATTAAAAAATAAATCAAAAAATTATTGAAAAAAAGAAAAGAAACGAAGTGAAAAATACGTAAGAATAAAATGCAAAAACTAAAAAAAAATCATTTGAATATATTGAATTATTAATTATTTTGTCAGTCTACAAGTAAATAGTAAAATGAGCACAAAGAAAGAAAAACAAACAAATAACAAACAAATTGACTAAATTTATATACCCATTTCTACACACTTCATGCATAGAGGGTATCTGACAAAGAAGAAGACAGCCCGCAATCAGAGAGTGGAGAAAGAATTACGAACGGTTTAATTGCCGTTTTTTGTACATGGTCCGAACTTTTGCCCATTACTTTCACCATGCATAAAATATTCTAAGGCAGCAACAACAACGATGCCAGGGAATGAGTGAAATAAGTTCAAAATTAAATTGTTTATACAAAAACAAATCACAACACAAAAAAAAATACAGCACAGACAACAACAACAGGGAATGGACTCGAAGAAGCACTTTTTTGCTGCTGATGCTTGTCCGTCTGCGTTCTTTTGTTTTTGCCGCATCACTTAAATATCTTTCTCTTCCCACCGACCCCTCCCCTCTGCTTCTCTTTCTCCCACAAAATGCGTTTTGCGCTACGTGACTGCAATAAAATAAAATAAATAACTGCTGCAACTACGTGTCGCATGCTTTGTTCTTGTTTCTTGCCCAAAAAAAAGAGAAATGGTCAAGCTGCAAACAGCGATTAACATTGAATGCCTCAAGGATACGTACACTAAACTCACACTTACACACACACATATGCATAGTCGCAGCATGCGACGACTAACGGCACATATGCACCAGGTTTAAGTCCTGCTTACGCCTGCTGTTCTCTTGTTCTTGTTGCTGTTGTTGTTGCCAGTGCTGCCCAGCTGAGCTTGGTATGCAGCATAGGCAGCACTTTTAGCGTAAGAAGATTACCTAGCACAAAATTTGTATTCCTTAATTTTTGAGCAAAAGTTGACCTAGAAATTTTATTCACACAGCTACAAAAATATTGGGACAATAATTAATGTTAATTATCTTATGATTAATGTTAATTATCTTATGATCTCACACGACATTAAAATAGGTGCGTAATAACAATTAATTAATAATAAAATAAATTTAAATATATTTCACTAAATTGCTTTTCTCAACTTTCCAAACATATAAATAGAAATAGAAACCAAGAGTTACGCATTTTCGTTGCAAGATCAAAAATTACAAATTGAAACAAAAAAAAACGAAGAGTGTGACGTCATACGCCTAACTGCTGCCAAGCGTTACCTTCACAGCCGTGTCGCCATGCAAAGAGCCCGTGTGTGCGCGAGAGAGTGAGGGAGCGAGCGAGGCTTGCAGTGAGCGCGTCGCCGTCGATTCTCGCATTTGTTTCTCGACCGAGGCGCGCACGAGACGACAACGGAGAGCTGCGGATAAACGAAACGGGACAGCCACGAAAAGAAATAAATGAATAAAAATCATCAAATAAGTTGTAAATTGTAAAGCGCGCGCGGAAGTTAAGAAGGCGACGACAACTTTGTTAAAGTTCGTGTTTTTTTTCTTGTTGTGTCGCATAAATTCAACGCATATTATTTATTTTACTTCACGTTCTTAGCAGATAATTCCGGTAATTTTTTTTGTGTCGCCTCGCTCTTGTTCTTTGTATATATTTTTGTTGTTTTTATTGTGTGTGTGTTGGTTTTGAAGTTTATTAAGTTCCTTGTGCAGTCGAAAACAACAAAAGCAATTAGCTGCAGCTGCTTTTGTTTATAAAACACACGACTACACACACACATGCATACAAATGCGTGTGAACTGAAGCAATAATTAAAAGTGCCTTTTTTAATTGACGAGCTAAATACAAACAAGAAGAACAACAATAACATATCCCTGCTGCTGCTGGCAATCGAAATCGAATCGACGTTAACATTGACGCGGTAAGAGCACACACACATATACATGTAAATATATATAAATATATATATATGCGTGTACTGCATAAATATGTATTACGACAAACAACCCTGTTGACTTCCCTGCCAAAAGCTCTGTTAAGCGGCGAGACGGGCGAGCGCACCACAGGAGCAAGAGCGAGAGATAGATAGAGAGTGCTAACAGAGTTCTGTTTGTTTTTTTTGGCAGTTAATGCGTTTTGCTTTTGTCTTTTCTCTGTGTGTGTGTGTGGCGGGGGCGGTTGCACATCAACTCCAGTTTATTTGCTTTTAGCTTCCAATCAAAAGCGGTGTGGGAGGGGAGTGAGAAGCATGGAGTCTATATGCCATATGCCATTTGCCTTATGCTTTTATTATTGTTTACTTCATTTTTCGTTTCATTTTGTGCCTTATCTTCTTTACAACAAGCACCCGCATCTATTCTGTTTATGTGTGTGTGTGTGTGTTAGTTTCATTCAACTTTTCTGCATGCGGCAGCTAAAAATTTGTTGTTTTTGGATATGGCAACGCCGTCCAGTCTAGTCTCATGTTTTTGCCGGTTTTTGGTTTTTTTTTTTTTGCCAAGTCATATGGTCTCAGTGTGTGTGTGTGCGTCATCCCATCCTTCCAGCCCACCACCAACACCACCCGCATTCGCATCTTCTGAGTAACGGCAATCTCGCTCTCTCTCTCTATCGCTCTCTCATTCTCGGCATTGTTGTTTTTGTGATTATTATTATTATTGGTGGTTGTGGTTATGTTGCCGTTTAATTGTTTCTCTGCACGTTCGTCAAATATTTGCTCAACTCTTTTTAATTACATTTCCCGCTGCACACACACGCACACATGTATGTGTATATGTATATGTGTATTAATGTTTTACAGTGTTCATTTTTGAGAAGCAATGGTCAAAGTAGCTGATTTTTACGATAGAACAAAATTGAAAATGACAAACGATAATATATATATGATATATTCCCCAGCCCTCTTTGTGTCGTTCGTTTAAAATAGGCGCTTTAGTCAAAGAAAATGGCTTAAAAAGTATCCATCAATTATAAAATCAAAAATTTCTACCATATAATTCCATTTGAACTTTGTAGTTGCGTTTGTGTTTGTTGCAATACGCTCTTGAGTGTTTTTCTTTCTTTTTTTTTTATTGCAACGTATATGTATATGTATGTATATATAGCCTTGCACTAAACTTAATTGATATTGTTCTCTTCATATTTTTAGATACTTCTAATAATGCACTGGTTCCAAGGCAAGCAGTTTTTTTGTGTTCGATTCGATGGCCGTTTGAATTACAATTTGTCTTGCTTTGTGTACAAAGTTGTATTTTGATGTGTTGCAATGTGTTTCTTTTTTTTCAATTTTTATTTATACTTCCCATTTCATAATCTCTAATCTTACATTTTACGCCTATCCAGTTTGGCCCGCAAGGCTATACCTTGGCCCACTGTGCGACGAAGACGGAGACGAAAACGCAGACGAATACGGAGGTTGCCAAAGCAAGAAGTTAAATCGCTAATTTGAGCGCATTCTTCTTATTGCGGCTGCTGCTGCTTGTGTTGTTGTAGCAGCACCCATATGACTTCTGCACATGGCCATTCCGTTATTATTGTTGTTGTTGTTCCTTTTTAGTGCTTTACTTTTTATGATTCTTACACGCCTTGCTGCTTATGGCGTATGGCGTATGGCTTTGCTTTTGCTCTGCTCTGCTCTGTTTTGCTTTTGCTCTTGCTTTGCTCTGATTTGCGCTTTGTCTTTGCCTCAATTTAACTCGTTGACGGCGACTCTGGCTCAGTTTGCCTTTTAAATATTTATGCGGCTACTGCGGACGCGATTATGCGACGACATCTTTCGCTGCTGCTGCTGCTGTTCATTTTATTATACCATGTACTCATTAGGCATTTGGAAAGAGAATATACTGAAGATCTACAACTGATTTGTTTTGTCTTATCTACAAAAAAAAGTGCCAATGAACATATAATTTTCATAGGTAATTACTAGCAATTTGGTAAATAATTTTGTTTTCGCACGTGGCCGTACTTACAGGGTATACTCCAGTTCAAACATATTTTTTGTCTCAATGCTTTTCGCCGTGCGCTGATGTGGTAGCTGCTGTTGCTGTAAATATTTTATTATCGTTTGTTTCCGTTTAGGAACCGAAATGGGGGAAACAAATGTGTGCTCACACACACACACACACGCACACACACTCGAATACATATTTAAAATTCTTTTGTCGCCATATTCATTTCGAAATTATGTACTTGGCTTGTTGCTTCACACGACGCTTCGTCGCGCATCGCCCGCCTACTCCGCCTCCTCCGCCTCTCTTCTTCCCCATAGACCCTCGTCAATTTAGCTATCTGTTTGCCGTATCTATTGAGCTACACATACGCACACACTCATACATACATGCATATTCATATGAGTACAAGTATGAGTAATTATGTACATGTTCTCTACATCCCCCACCCCCTCGCACTCTTTGCATCATATTATTGACCCTGTGCACTTTTTTTCTTCTGATTTCATCCGTCTTGCTGTGGAAGGCAGAAATGAAGGACGGAAACAAAACGATTAATTCGCTCGTCTGTAATACAATGGAGATCAGAATATACTAAAAAAATATAAAAAGGGCGCTTCTTCAGCCGTAATGTATTGAGATGAAATTTAAATTTAGTTTCTCAATAATATTCGCAATATAAGAAATAATTTGTATAATTGTTGCGATTTTGTGTTGAATTGTTGAACATGGAACACTGTGCGACTCCCTCACTCTCTCTCTCTCTCTCTCTCTCTCTCTCTGTCTGTCTCTTTCTTTGCATTACAAAATTAGCGCATTATTTGTTATGTATTTTTAGCTACGGTTTTTTTTGGTTCCTTTCTTTGGTGTCGCTGCTGCTGGGGCATTTGTAAAATTAAAATGATATATTTAAACACGATTAAATACGTTGTGGTTGCTTTGGTTTGCTTCTTCTTCGCATCGGATCGGACCGGCCTCTGTGTGTTAGCAATACCAATACCCACATCGCTACCAATGTGGGTGTGCAGTCAGTGACCCAATTTCTCTAATAGATTGCATTTTGCTACAGCTCTCTCACATACTATTACACACACACACGCACACACATATACACATGAATCTTGCTGGTATTATTTAGCGCATTGAACTCTCTGCGCAGTTTTCGTTTCTCTCTCTCTCTCCTTCTCTCTGTCTGTTTCGCTGCTGCGGCTGCAGATCTATCAAAAGACAAAAAAAAATAAACATTTTGTGCTTGGCATTTCCTGCCTGGCCAAATATATTACATAAAAATAATTCAAATTAAGACGAAACGAATCGTTGCAAAATGAAAGAAATTGCAACACATGTGTGTGTGTGTGTATGTGTCGCATACATAATGCATATGTATATGTTTGCGATCCGTTTCTGTTTTTATTCCGTTTCATTCCCATATCCATTCCACTACCCATTTCCATTTCCATTTGTTTGTTTCCCAGGCCGCCTTTGGCTAATTAAGTGCAGCACTTGACTTCGTCTAAAGCTCGCAATAATAATAAACATCAGTAAATTGAGCACAAACACACTCACACATACATGTATTTATGATAATACATATCTCTTTAGTTGTATATGTATGTGTAGCATGCTTAATTTATATGGTCTTTAAGCACATTTTACTGTTCCGCATTCCACGCCTAATTGCTGTCCATACGATTCAACAAAAAAAAAAAAAAAAAAAAAAAAAACTAATCCTAACTAAACTGTGGGTGGATTTTATTTGAGATCTTGAGAGAACTTGATCAAATTTGAATGCGAGCCATGTTGAAAATTGATATGATAATGTATGTAAATAAATTCCTTGTGTTGCCTATTCAAAATACGCACATACTAAAAATATATTTGATATACAACAATGTGTATATATTCTGTATTAACGTTTCCTAATTAAAGTGAGAATCAGAGCAAGAACTACATATGTCCATATGTCCATTAGAAAAACACATTCACTGGTTTTCCATATGACTCTTCCACGGTTCGTTTCGTTTCGGTTGCCAGCTGCCAGCTGGAAACAGCTGACTCAGACAACGTTTCATTTGCTCATTTTTGTTCTTATTCACTAGCAACACCCCCAGCCCCCTAACCCCCTTCAAACTGCGTGACCGAAAATACTGCCAGCCCTGTTTTTAGTGTTTTTGTTAGCTGAGCATGCAACACAGAAAAACAAAAAAGAATATGCGGCAAAAAAAAAAAGCGACTTGTAATTTGATTGAGCTACAATAAAAATTTGTCAGCAATGGCAATAAAAAAAGCGGACGGGGCGAGAGAGGGGCACTGGATGGGGTGGATTTGGGTGGTACGTGTGTTGCTTGGGAAGTTCTTCTGTTCCTATTGGAAGCCTTGTAATCATATATAGATTTATATGCATTTATATTTCATTACATAAACAATTTTGTGTTGCTTTCAAAATATGATTTATAATGCAGCGATGGGGTTTTAAACAAAACGAAATCAACAAGTGATTGATGATGCTACCAGAGACACCAATTATACTAAAAGTGTGTCTGTATGTCTGTGTGTGTGTATTATGAGTGTGTATGAGTCGGCCAACTAACCCTTATAGAGGAGTACGTTCTGGGTATCGAATTACACATAACACAAATAAATACATATATCAAAATATATGTACATATATATAGATAGATAGGTGTATATAAATATATATATATATATATATAAATATAACACGAACCCTGATTACACTTGAAAAAAAATGTAATACTTGTACTAAACTGTAGTTAGGGTGGGTTTGGTCTGATTACGTTGGGGCGGCTGTCTGTGGGGGATTAAACTCTGTCGGCCCATTTGTGGCAAATTTAGCTCATGGACTTCATTTTTCCGGAAGTCTTTTTACCTCCAAAAGTCGAGTTAACAAAATTCGAAATAATATTTTAATTGTAATTTCAAAATCAAGCTGCAAGTTTTTGTTGTTGAAAAGAGATTCCATGTATCGACACATTAAGTTGGAATACTTTGATAAGCTTAGAACCTATTCAAAATTTGAAAAACATTTAGAAATAAAGTTTTGCAAGTTGGCAGCATCGTGTCGACCCCGTAAGCTTTTGGACTCGGATTATAAGCGCTAGAGACTTTAATTTTATTGCCATTTAAAGTTGTCGATAATTTCCTTCTTATCGCGACTATCGATACAAATCGAATTTCGATAGCAACAAAAGGGAAACAATTGTAAAGATATAACCTTCCAAATTGATATATATTCAATCTACACTGACATAGATTATTGATCAACTGGACGAATTTTATTAAGTTTGGATTAATATTATTCTTGGGAGACGCGTAGGATTTTCGTGACCTGTTTCGTCTACTGTGGCGCCCTTCTAAACCCACTATACCTCTTAGTATAGATTAATGTTATTAATTTCTGCTTAAATCATTTGTAAATATATTGGCTTGTCTGAGACTGAGACATGGTCTGGTGCCTCTGACCAGCTCGATTGCAACGTATGTCTTTCTTCGTACCTTATTTGTTGCCGTATGCCACAAAATTGTTGTGGTTCTGTTAGGTGCCTCTCTGCCCTCTTAACGGTACTTCAGATTGGCTAAGAATTACAGATTTTATAACTTCACATAAACCTTATTTTCATATTGATCAAACTGCTACCACAGCAAACCTGTACAGGGTATCTGCTAGTCGAGTTCTATCGGTCTCTCTCTCGATCAGATCATCCTAAATGCCAGTTCAAATCAACTATCTGAGTGTAACCACACACAAAGAGAGGACTCATAAAATGCGCATCTGTCTCTTGTCGCTGATGACAATGAGAGAGAGAGTGAGAGAGAGACGCGGGGGAGGGGTTGCCACAAATGAGGAGAGGGGGAATCGAATCGCGCGTCATATAACCATTTTTGGGCCATTGTTTGAGCGAGCCATGTAAGTGGCAGGTGCAACACGCAGCCGGCGTGCCCCTTGCCGGCCTGCCTGCTTGCTTGTTTGCCCCTTTTGTGGCAGACGCAAAACTCCTTGAGATACGCACACACACACACACACACATTCACACATGCATACATTTTACTCGGTTATACTTTGTAACCCGAAACAAAAAAAAAACCTTATCCCGATTTATTGTTGCTGTTGTTGCTGGACACGCGTCGCTTGCAGGACACGCGCCACTTAAGAAAAGAGGGTAACAGAAACAGGAACACAGAACAACAACAACAACTAACAAGCAAGAACGTTTACCTTAGGCACGCTGACCTGTAGATACCCTTACAGAGCAGAGTTAAGCTGCTTCAGTTCGATGTTTGAAATTGTATATGTTATATATATTAACAATGATATGTTTGCTGATAACTGCTCTCTGTGAACTCTGGTTGTGAACTGAATATTGCACATTTGTGTAGTTGTATTGTACCAGATCCGGGTTACATATACAGTAAGCAAGTGCTAACCTAAAATCTAAAAGTCTGATAAACACCAAACTTAAGGATCAACCCAGATATAGACAGTATATTCGCAACTTGTTTTCACAGAGGGAAAAAATGCAAAAACTTGTCTACAATTCTCTGGAGATTTGGTAAAAGAAGAAATGATATAAGGATATAACGTCTCCTTCAGTGGGTTTTTCCAACTTGAAGACAAAGTTCAAGTGATCTTTACAAATATGCTTTAGGGTAGAAAAACAGCCCCTCAGCGAGAAACCAAACCCTCTCCAGCTGGAAAAAAAAAGATTGAAATGCAGGAAAAAAAGATTGCGCTGCAGATTTCATTTCCTTTCTGCTTCTTCTTCTTCTTCTCCATTTTGCGTCTTGCAGGCGACGACAGATGTTTTCTTCTTCTTCACTGTTCTTAAGGGTCGTGTTTCTTTTTCTTTCTTTTTTTTATAGTCGCGTGTTGCTTTTAATGCGTTTTCTTGATGTTTTGTCCATTCACTTTTCGAGTGTTGTTGTGCCTGCAATACAACAATTTTATTGTTGTTGTTGTAGTTGTAGTTGTAGTTGTTGCTTGTTCGTTTGTTTGATCACGCTTCACTTTTGGCGAGGGGAAATAAGATGAAGAAAGAGACAATAAATCGACATACATAAAACTCGTGCAGCTGTCATCGAAATCGAATGATTCGACATAAGCTGAATTTTTATTATAATGAGAAAATCCGATGTGTATATTAAGAGACTTTAAGCTTGGAATATCTATTCCATTCCTCCATGTCTGTGAGTGTTGTGAAATCCATAATATTGATAATTTTCGACATTTAGCACATTTTGCGCGTGAGTTTCAAGTGCAGATTGCTAGCCATATAAATCTCATGACTCCCGCAATTTTAAAGCTCGATGTAACCAAACGAAATTCACCCATCAATCATCACAGCAACATCAGTCGAGCATCAATCATCCATTTTCAGCCTTCTCGAAAATTCAGCATTATTTTCGCATTAGCTGGGAATTTTCCTGAATTGCATTTGTTGCATAGTTGGCATTTAAAAATTCCCAACTGTCAGCATAAATACAAAAGAAAAATTATTTTCTAGTTTATTATATTTAAAAACATGTATTTGAAATGAACCGCATTTAAGGCTACAAGGACTCGAATTCGCATTTCGAAAACACATGAAACAATTTCAGCTAGGAAAGAAGGTTTTCGAACAACTAAATAAAACCCACGAATGCCTCAAAATGTGACAAAAATAGCAACTAAATCATCGAATTCATTCTTCGAGACTAATTTTCAATTTATTTTGATTTTAACTGATGCTGATGTTGATCTTGCCTATCACATCTCTGATTCAAAATTCAAATGCGTCCCGCAAGATGTCTATATGCATACATAAGAAGGATGCTGATCAAGCATATATATGTATATACTTTATTGTATGGGATATATATTACCCTAGATATATACCCCCTGCAAGGAGTATACAAAGTTTTGAACTGGAATGAGAATTTCCTATCTCTCATGGCTTTCATTTTTTGCATCTCTTCGTAGTTTTTGAAATTCGTAATTGAAACCGAAGGTACATAAAAATAAGTTCAATGTTTTTTTGATTTGGATTTTTTCTTTATTTTTTTTTAATTCTGTCTATTATATGAAATTTGATACATGTTTGAAATGTAATTGATATTGAATTTCGTTCATTTCCAGTTGTGTTGTGTGTGTTTTATTTTATTTTTCACGACATTGAAATATTTATATTGCTTAGTTTGCATTGAGATTTGTAGTTATTTTTTTTTTAGTGTTGTTTTTTGCTTTGTTTTTGTTTTACTTGGGTTTCTCGGCTATTGGGTTTCTTTCGTCGCACTTGGCCTGGTTGTCAATTAAGCTGCCTAACGAACCAGTAGCATGGCATATCCCCCTCCCGCCCTCCTGCCATATTCACATAACCATTTGGAAGTTGGAAATTTGAATAGATTTGTTTTACGAGCGACAAAATTCGCAAGAAGCCAGCAACAACAACAATAAAAAAAAATAAAATTTATGCAAATAAAAAACAAATGAAAATCGCTTGGGATTCGCTTTATATGGTGAGGTGGTGCTGCCATCAAATGCTACAATTTAATGTATTCATTCATACCCTTTCTCTCCAGTGTATAATGGGTATACCATTGGTGTGTCTGCTGAGGGGGCACCAAGGTGTCGAACCGAAACGAATTTAGGTTCCGGCTCCGGTTCTGATAAATAAAGTATACAAATTCTGCTATAGACTACAATAATAGATACCGCTCATATAATTTTGGTTCCGGTATTGGGGTTTTAAGAAATTTTGAATTGATGTTCTGATGCTGATTTCAATTCTGCATTTCAATCGGTATTCCAAATTCGGTTTGACACCCTGATTGTTTATGTGATTTTGAGTGATGCCTATAAAAAAAATCGACTATAAAACTATCGACACTGCCGGGTTGCTGTCGATGGTGCAGGATTGCCTCATCTCTTCTTTAAGATCGGAAGAGTGTTGCAATGCTCCAATTGATCGATAATGATCATCATGCAACCAGACTGTACTGTACCAGTTGGCCTTTTGGAGAATACCTCATTGCATGAGGTCGACCTTCTCTGGGAAACTAGCCAGGTTCATCGAATCCATTCCGGATTGCAACACGCAGCCAGGCCTGGCTCAACCGAGTCAATGGGGGTATTTTCTCCAAACCTAACCTATTTTTTTTTTTTTTTTTTTTTAAATATATATAGATTAGTCTGGGAAGTGTATTAAAACTTTAGCATTTCGAGCTGAACATTTTTCAGGCTGTCTTCATTTCTATTTTCTATTCAAATTTATATTTTTGTATATTTATTTATTTATATTTTGCTTCTTTTGGTCAGGCGCACGCACTTGTCCCATTCCCATAGTTTTGGCTTTATTGTTTTTATGTTTTTATTGTTGTTATTGTTGTTGTTGTTGTGTTTTTTTTTGTTTGTGTTTGTTATTTTCGCTATTTTTTCTTAATTGTCTGCGGAAGTTGCTGTAAATGTCGACAAACATGAAAATATTTGCTATCTGCTTTATTATTATTATGTATGCAGAGGAAGTGAGCAGTTTGCCAGGTGTGTGCACTCTCTCCACCCCTCCCCCTTCCCCCATCCACTCCACTTTTTCCCACATCCCCCTTCCCAGCCATGACGTCATCTGGACTTTGGCTTTGGCACGCTAGTTTAGCTTAAGTGTTTGTTGTTTTTATTAGTGTTTAGTTAATGAGGAAAAGAGGCAGACGCAGAGAGAGAGAGAGAGAGAGACATACATAGCTTTTACTTAGTTTTATTATGATTATTATTTAATATTCAGAGTAAAAGTAATTACAATTGCAAACGTTGCTTTCAATTAGCTAAATGTGAAACACCTGTCACTCAAATTAACTTCACTTGCCCCCAATCCCCACGTTGCCTACTCAATTTTTAAGGTCACCTGTTGGTCACTGTGGGGAGGATTGCCCACTCAAACCGTGACAAATGTGATGAACATAGAACATGCAACGTGCAACATGCTTGTCGAGGTCATGCTTAAAAGCTCTGACATAACTAAACAAACGGATAATGCTTCAGTTCAGAGAGAGCTCGGCTAGGAGATACCCTATTAAAAATACCGAACACAGATATGAGAATATAAATATATGTTGAGACAATAACTTCGGTGTTTCCTGTCCAGATATATTATTTATCAATATAAAATTGCGTTTTTTTTTGCTACAGGAAATCGATTTGCATCGATATTCGCGTAATGAAGGCAATTATCGATAATGTACAATAAACTTGATTTGATTGGTTGATACGGCTAGACAGATGGACATTGCTTGATAAATTCGCTTCCTCATGCTGATCCAGAATATATTTTCGTACTTTACTGTTACATACTCGAGCATAACTGCATTATACCCTTTTTGCACATTTTTAATGGGTTCATGGTACAAAAACTAAACTATGCCCAAGCCTATCCCTAGTTACAAAAAATAATTTAGCTATTCCAGGAAATGGGTCACTTATGTCATGTCAACCAAGGTATAAACTGAAAAGTAAGCTTCTACCTCATTTAAATTTTTATTTTATTATGTGTCATTTTTGTACCTCAACAAACCTTTATATATAGCTACTTACTCCACTGGTCATAAATGAGATCTTCAGAATTTAATTATATGTTGGTCATTTTCCGATGTGTTGGTGAAATTTTGCAGTCTGCAGAGAAGTGAAGAGAAATGTATATTTACGTAATGCAAATGATGCAACAAATCAGCAGGGGTATTCAATTCAACTTAAGATACAATAATATATGCTGGATGGAGGCAGAGAGGGTACGGATGAGCAGAATGGAATCCCTCATTTGAAACGCTTTTGAGTTCATTTTAGAGTGTGGTCAGCCATTTAGTCATTTAGTCAATCAGTCAGACAGTTAGTCAGTCAGTCAGTCAGTCATTTAGTCAGTCAGTCAGTCATTTAGTCAGTGTCATGTGTCGGCAAGTGGCAATTACCGCTAACCCTCCAAAAACCCAAAAAAAAAAAAATCTTTTTGATGACTCACTCAAGCATTAAAAAGCCGTCAAGTTGAAGTTGCAGTTGAAGCAAGCTATTAGCAGTCAGTTAGACACACACACACACACACACACACAAACACATACGTCAAGCAGTAAATCAGAAAACAACCAACGTTGGTTCCTTGCCTGTGTGTGTGTGCATATGTGTGTGCATGTGTTAGTGTGTTTAAGTGTGAGCAAGCAGTTAACATCAAGCAGCAAGCAGTTCAAATGCCGTAGAAGGGGGGTAAGAAGAAGCACAACTTAGTGAGCAGAGCTGCTGATGCTGCTGGGACGACGACTTCAAGGATGGTGTTTGTGTGTGTATGTGTGTGTGTGACACCAAGCGATTCCTGCTAGCTACGCTATATTTGTTTTACATACACAGTATTTACACATGTATCTCTCCGTAATGGATTTTCTTAACGGTTATTTTCTTCTTCTTTTTTGTTTTGTATAGTAGATAATTGCCTGCATTCCACTTTGCAGTTTATTCATCTGTTGTGCGATCAGATTGCGAGTTCTGCTCAAATGTGCGTCACTCACTGAGAGAACTCGGCTGAAATGTTTTTCATGCCTTGGTCTTGGAATTTGTGAGATATTAAGTGTAACAACTGTATAAATATTATTACAATAGTGTTGCTGTTCTTGTTCTTCAGCTGGAACATGTATAGTCTAGGAAAATCTGTGTGTGTCTGTGCTGTGGCGGGTACGTACCCTTGCCATAACCTTGTAGTCAAAGAATATTTTAGCTGTATTTTCAAGTTAGCAACGCGTTGACCTGAAAGATTATATATGCATTATTGATCAGCATTAACCGTCGAGTCGATTTAGCCAGAAAATCGCTGTTTTAAAACTAACTTGATGAAACTTGGTATTCATTTTGCTGAAGGCAGTAGATAGAATGAAGATGTTTGGTCCACTATACATCATATAGTAACTATATGAGCAATCTTCATCATCGCATGATGAGTTTTAGGCATAAAACCTATTACACAAATGGGCAGTGGCAGTATTCAGTTAGTAGCAGCCAGTCTCACCTGAAACAGGTATCAGCAAAAAGAGCAAAAATTCAACTACGAATTAAATTAGCTTTAGCATAAACATAATATTTCAAACTCCGAATACAAATTTAGAAGAAGGGTATCTTAATCTCGTCGTGCCAAAGATGAACATTCTTTTTTATTTTGTTGTTTTGATTTGTGGTCCCCTTTTGCTCTTGCCAACTTCCTCTCTCTACTTCTCTCTCTTTCTATCTCTCTGTCTCTCTGTTACTGTGGCCAGTTGCCAGAGTGTGTTGTACGTGACTTATGCCTTGGCAGCATTGCCAACTCTGACAAAAACTGCTTTAAGACTTTAAGCGACAACGTTGAGGCGATAAAAAGAGCTCAACCAACAATCAGCTGCAGCTGGAATAGTGCCAATCAGCCAAAGGAATGGAGAGGGCGGAGAGGGGTGCAGAGGGGGGTTTGCTGCAGCGGCTTAAGCTTTGATTATTATTTTATACCAGACCAGACGTATACACAGATATACGTATATGGATATATAGATATATTGCTGGTTTGGTGTGCTGCTGCTCAAACGGAAATGTGTAACGTGTTTTTTAGTTATTGTTATTGTTATTTTTGTTACTGTTGTTGTTGTTGTATAGCTCAAAGCTCGAAGCTCGAGTCGATTTAATGCAGCTGCTGCAATTGATTTAGTTGCGATCATCACGGCTTGAGCACGTACCAAAATATCGTACGCTGATTGGGTAGGCGGATTAAGGGCGATGGGACATGTGCGGAGAGAGATCTGCATAAAGAGAGAGAGAGAGAGAGAGAGAGAGAGAGAGTGTGTGCTTATTATGTATCACATATGGCAAATCGCATATATATAGATTAGCATATCTCATATATATATATATATATGTGCCATATCTCATATGCATGCCAGATGCCAATTGCCAGTCAGCGATCGACTTTTGCTTTTATTCATTGCAACAATTATTTAATACACACTATATTATAATTATAACTAGAAATCGTTCTTATTACCCAAACTGGTGTATGGAAAGTAACTGCGACCCCCTAATTTATATATAAATATATTCTTGGTCAGCATGAAGATGCGACGCGATCTAGCCATGTCCAATTTCAGAGACGATAAGCGCTAGATTTTCAATTTAAATTCTGGATGTATACTTAGTTTCGCGCAAATCAAGTTTGTTTAATTTCATCGGCAAGTGCCAGCGATCGTTTCTGCTACTGCAAAGATATCCCTTCCGATTTTAAGGATATCCCTTCCGATTGACAGGAATATTATTGATCAATTGTCAAAATTGCATTTGCAGATCTGATAAGAAATACAGATTTAGCTAGGGTATCTCGTAGTCGAGTTGGTCTTCGGAGTAGCATTCCAACATTGTTTTGTATCAATTTTGATTATATTTTTCAATCGATTACACTTGCAACTGGGCCTTAATTATTTATGTATATCGCACTCAAATCGTCGTCAGCTGTTGCTAATCATTGTCAAATTGTTGTCGCTTACAGATTAATCAGCCAGCCAGCCAGGAGGGGATCATCGTTGGCCTCGCTGCCAGCGAAGGATCGGTTGCAACTGTTGCCACTGGGAGCAGTCCGCAGCACAAATTGCTGGGCTTGGGTGAACCTTTGAGCGGCGCTGGCGCCGTCAAATTGCGCAAGCACAGCGAACAACGGACAACGACGACGACGCCGGAAGTTGGAGCAACGCAACAGCAAAAGGCCTCGTATCGCATCTCTATGGCCAATCTGGAGGATACACAAGAATCCGAGCTAGATCTGATTCTCGGCGAGCTGAGCTTGCTCGAGGCACAGATCTCCTATGGCGAGGCGAGCTTTCTTCCTGGCAATGCTGCTGCTGCTGCTGCTGGTGCAGCGCCGCCGCCTGCTGGTATTTTAGTGGGTGCAGCATTGCCACCGCTACCACCGCCGCCGCCGCCGCCCGCCTTGGCATCCATATCGGCCGCATCGTCGCGGACACATTCACGCACAAATAGCAGCATATCGGGTGATGTGAGCACCTCGACCACCTCCTCCTCATCGGGCATCTCCGAGAATGGCAATGGCAATGGCAATGGTAACGGTCTGATGCTGATGATGACCCCAACAAATGCGGCACTTGGCGGCGGCATGGTGCCACAAATGGGTGGTGGCAACAACGCTACACTCCTCATGGGCATGGGCATGGGCATCACGCTGGGCGTGGTGACGCAACGCGAACCTCGCACCGAATCCCCTGACAATGATTCGGCATTCAGTGACACTGTCTCGCTGCTCTCCAGTGAATCCTCTGCTTCGTCAAACACTTCACTCCAGCAACAGCAACAGCAGCAACAACAACTGCAGCAACAACAACAGCAGCAGCAGCAGCTGCAACAACAAAAGTTGCAACAGCAGCCAATGTTGGCCTCCTCGAAGGCAGCCAAGATTCAGCTGGCGCTGCACAAACTGGAATCGGCCTCGATCCGGCGACTCTTTGTCAAGGCCTTCACAGCGGATGGGGCATCCAAGTCGCTGCTGGTGGATGAACGTATGGTCTGTGGCCATGTCACCCGACTGCTCGCCGACAAGAATCATGTCCAGATGCAGCCAACGTGGTCGCTAATTGAGCATCTGGCCGATCTGCACATGGGTAAGTCAAGACAGTAAACAAGGCTTGTGAATATATTATATATATATATATATATGTGTATTTATATGTATGTGTGTATTTTTAGAGCGTCTATTTGAGGATCACGAGCTGCTTGTGGATAATTTGATGACGTGGAACTCGGACGCCGGCAATCGTGTCCTCTTCCAGCAGCGTACGGAAAAGGTTTCGCTCTTCGCCCGGCCCGAACACTATTTGCCTGGACCACAGATGGCGCCGGGCTGCCAGCATGACGAGCAGACGCGCCACATGCTGCTCGAGGAGTTCTTTGATCTACCGCATGCCCAGCTCCAGCTGCAGCTGGAGGGGCCGCTCTATGTGAAAACGGATCCGAAGAAGGCATGGAAGCGACACCATTTTGTGTTGCGCCCCTCCGGCCTCTACTATTTCCCCAAGGAGAAGACGAAGAATGCCAGAGATTTGGTCTGTCTGACGCTGTTCAGCGGTCACAATGTCTACACGGGCATCGGCTGGCGCAAAAAGTGCAAATCTCCAACGGATTATACATTTGGATTCAAGGCTGCCGGCGACTCGTCGCTGGGCAAATCGTGTCGCAGCCTGAAGATGCTCTGCGCCGAGGATGGGGCCAGTTTGGATCGTTGGCTGACTGCGATACGCATTTGTAAATACGGCAAACAATTGTGGCACAATCACAAGCTCCTCATCGAGGAGCTGTGCACGGCTGGCGGCAACAATGGGACGGCGGGAGTGGGTGCTGGCAATGGTAATGGTAACGGTAACGGTAGTGGCAGCGGAAGCAACAGTGGTGGCACCTTCGCCGCCTCGATGCGCAGCGAATCGATTAGCAGCATCTCGTCGGCGGTGCCATCGCAATGCGGCAGCGTCTCATCGGCCGTTAGCAGCATGTCCAATTCGAGCAGCGGTCGCATCTCGCGTGCCTCCAGCTCCAGTTCCAGTGGCTGCCTCTCCGATGAGAATAATGCCTTCGATTCGGAGTTCACCACCGGCACCATCAAACGCAAACCCTCCATGAAACCCAATCTGCCGCTGACGACAATGACGCGCCAACTGAAGGAGGTGGGTGAGATAACGACTGGTGCCGTTGGCACCACAATGCCACCGCACAGCACAGCGACGACAGCGCACCATGACTCGTCAGCCGCTGGCGCCGGCTCGCCGGAGCGCAGTGGTACGCTGACGCGTCGCCACAGTCGCCGCAAGTCGCAGGAGAGCAACGGCAGCAACGGTGGCACCCTCAAGCGTCGACCTCAAGTTGTGCCCGTCAAGCAGCGAGAGCTCGTTGTGGCCGTGCCAGATGCCGGCAATGGCAATGGCAACGGCGGCAACTCATCATCGTCCAGCAATTCAACGCCAACGCCCACGCCGAGCATTATTTGTGCCAAGCCAGCGGCAGGAGCAGCAGCAGCAGCTGCTGCTCAAATCCAGATGGGTTGTCTGAGCGATGTGGAACTGATGTGTTCGTCCACATTGTCGCTGGATTCGCTGCCACCGCCGCCGCCGCCGTTGCCGTTGGCCCTGCACGCGGATGAGCAGGATGTGTATGGATCGCAGTTGTCGCTGGCCTCGCTACCGCCGCCGCCGCCGCCCGAAGAGGTCTATGTGGAGGCAACAACGCCGCTGACACCAACGCCCATGTCTATGGGCATGGGGGGCATGGGCATTGGCCTGGGTGTGGGTGTGGGTTTGAGCATGCCCAACAGCAATGGCACCCTGCCGCCCGCTGTGCCCGCCAAGCCCATAAAGCCGGCCGTGAAGCAAACGTTGAAAGCAGCACCGCCCTATAAGGCGCCTCCCGATTATGTGGGACCCACTGCATCCATGGTGAGTGGTGGTAGTGTCACAATTGCTGCTACGTCTGCTGCTGCTGGTGCTGCGCCGCCACCGGCGCCGGTGCAAAAGAAGGTCTCCTTTGCCGATTCACCGGTGCTGTTGCGTCGCAAAATGTGCTCACCGGAGCCGCAGTTGCCGCAACGCTCGCCAAGCACAACGCTCAGCGCCGTCGGCGTTGGCTATCACTCACAGGCACAGCCGATATACTCGCCGGGGCCACTGTTGCCGCCACGCAGCGATTTGTCGCGTCTGTCTAATGGCAGCGATGTCAACATGGCCAACACATCCCCGAAACGTCTGCAGGAGTCCGCATCGAATCCGCCGCGCGATTTCCTCAAGGATCTGCAGCGGGTGATGCGCAAAAAGTGGCAAGTCGCCCAGAAATGCAAACTGGAGCCGGCAACAACGCCGCACGAGGTGCTTGGCTTTCGTGACTTCAACAACGATGATCTGCTCGCTGCCCACAATCTCAACTCGGGCGCCAACTCATCGCACTACTATCGGGAGACGGCCAATGTCAGTCACTGGGTGCAGGAGCACTACGAGTATGCCCACAACGAGTATGCCCTCTATGAGAATGTGCATGCCCAGAGCAATGGTGCCGCAACTGTAGCGGGAGCGGGAACGGGAACGGGAATCGCAACTCCAATTCCAACTCCAACAACTGGAGCAAGCGTTGCGATGGTGGATGCAGTTGCTCCAGCTGTGCCGCCGCCCACATCGCTGGCGGATGCAACAGCGGCGCTGCGCAAAAAACGCCCACCTCCGCCGCCGCCCAAACGCAGCGATTCCACACATCTAACGCATCGTGTCTAATCCCCTCCAGAGTCAGCGGCAGTGAGTAGAACCAAGGACTATACAGAGATATATATATATATATATATATCGTATATATAGTCTTTGGTAGCAACCAATGCACAAAATCTGCAACTGAAACTTTGCTCACATTTCTCTTTCTCTCTCTCTCTCTCTTTCTCACTGAACCAGGTGCTGCGCACTTTCTCTCTCCCGCCCTCAACTGGATCTTTGGGATTTAACAGCAACAACAAACAAGCAACAATTTTCAACATGTCTAAACTTAAGTGCAAAAAGCTACAAAACAAAAGAAAGAAATTCCTATCTAAGAGCAAAAAAAAATAGGGTAAAAAACGAAAGCCTAAAATTGTAGTGCATAAAAAAACAAAACAGAAAGAAAACCAACGCCAACTTCTCAAGTATTATATTCAGTTCAAGTTTTGTTTTGCTTTTTTTTTTTAGTTGCGGCAAATGTGCATTGAATGTTTTCTTGCAAGAAATGAAATTGATTGCCCAAGTTTATATATATATATATATATATGTATATGTATAGCAGTGGCAAATAATTGTATGCAATCAATTTATTTTCTTAGTCAGTTAAAATGATATTTATAGCAACAAATTGTAAGCAGATTGCTAGAAAAACGAAAACAAAAAATAAGTGCAACTATTCAAATGTTTAGCTATATTTGTGCATACTGTGTGTAATCTGATCTGATCAGATCAGATCTCATCTGATCGTCTTTACTATATAATTAGTGAGCGATTTTCAAACAAATTATGATCTGCCAGCAAAATCAAAATGTTTTAAATTAAATATATATATATATAAATAGATGTGCATATTTTTGCTCATTATATTTGCTGTTCATTTTTAATTTAGTTCACATTTCGAATAATTCGTCTGATAATTAATAATAATTAATTGCCGCACACATTTCGAATACTTTTAATAATTACAATTAATTATTTGTAAAATCAAATTTGAAAAATTCAAAACCTATGCATATATCTTAAGCTACTTGCTAGATTGTAAAAAACGAGCCACAATATTATGTTTTCTACTATATAAATATATATATATATATATGTGTATATGAATGTGTATGTATACATATGCATATATGTATATATATTTATATATATATGCCTACTATATGAAAATGCAATTTTTTTTATATTAACTAGAATTTGTTTATACTTTGCATTTGCAACAATTTGTTTATACAATTATATTTTTTTTATTGTAGCTAACAATTTTTGAATTTCTTTTTTTTTTTTTGATTGCGGCGCATGTAATGCGCCTGGGACAAAACAATGGAATATATAGAACAAGAATAAGAAGAAGAACTACGTTGCAAGCAAGCCTTATACAATTATTAATCAATTAATGCATACATAATTATATATATATAAATAAATTACATATATATATGAGTAGTATAAGTCTTATACAACTATACATACTAAGTGCATATACATATATATATATATGTAAAATAAGTCGGTTATACTATATAGTTCATAGGGTATGTCATTTAAATTGCTTTCGCTTTCGAATAATATATATATATATATATATAAATATGTATATCTGTGCGTAGATATATTGCTGCCTATATGTTTTGGAATTGTACTTACTGCAAATCTGGACAGAAAGAGCAGCCAATAAACTATATATATATACATAACACACATATATATGTTTGAACTAACTAAAAATCCAAAATCGAAGACATTTACTAATTGCATTGTGCACTATGTATATCGATAGCTTTGCTATTTTTGTTATCGATTTCGATTTCGTATATCGCTTTGTATTGGAATATTTAGCAGGCGTTCCTAATGGTTCTTCATGTCCAGCACAAATCACAATAGACAAACAGAAACAGAACCAAAATCAAAGTGTAACTGTAACTGTAACGAGTGTAATTCTAACGAGTAGCTGTATCAAGTAACTATAATTTTTAACTCTCGTTTGCCATCGTTTTGTGTTTTTTTTTTGTCTCGTATAATTTTAGCACATACACACACGCCATAAATCAAGCTGATTGCGCCTATATTAATACACTATATGTCGACAATATGTTAACATGTCAACTATGTTGCATCCCTCTATATATATATAGAGACATAATTCTACACACACATACTATTGCATATATATATAGCTTAATAACTTTTAGTTCATTTCCATATTCCATTTGCGACCAAAAACCAAATAATATCAAATCAAATAGTAATATTACTAATATTTGCAAATTAAATCTTTCTTTCGGTTCCAATATTCGGCAGCTAATTCAACAGATAACTCTGCAAAAGCTCCCAGAACTAGTTCGCTTGGGATTATATGAATACAAATTTGTAAAAGGCCAACAAAATTGTATAAAATATTAATATAAATGATCAGTTAATTTTACCTACTGCGCTATATATTCACATGACAAATAGTAACTTTCAAGCGACTTCTTCTTCAACGACGACTGCCCTCATTACACATAATCATTGATTCTTTAACTAAACTATCAACTCAACGCATACTACGCCAAATGTTCGAAACATGAAAACAAATTTTGGCATAATTGCCGTCGGTTATGATAAGATTATGGAGTTAGTTCAACTAAAACTGCCGTTAGACTCCACTGATGCCGTCAATTTATCATCATCATAACAACACTAGCCACAACGTCAAAATACATGGAGCCACCAAATGATGGATACCAGCTTTGCATGTCTTCAAGGTATCTAATCGGAGAATTATTCGCAAATCTCAACAATATACACATAGGATGGTTAAAATCAGGATTGGTATCAGCCATCTCAACTGCTCCAGAAAAATGACCTGCTAGCAAAGCCATCAGATCACCAATAGTCATAATGACTAGTGATCTGAATGCATAAACATCTTCTTCTGAAAATGTAACCATCCTCTCCTCTTTATCATACAACATTCTTCCATCTGGACCTTTCGGAACTTTAGTAATGAACACTTCGGTTCCCATGCTATTAATCACTAAATTGAGGACATCAGTGGAGCATAGAGTCTAACTCCATAATCTTATCTTTATCGACGGTAATTATGCCAAAATTTGTTTCCATGTTTCGAACATTTGACGTAGTAAATGCTGAGTTGAGTTTAGTTCAGTTAAAGAATTAATGATTATGTGGAATGAGGGTAGTTGTCGTTGAAGACGAAGTCGTTAGAAAGTTACTATTTGTCATGTGAATATATAACGCAGTAGGTAAAATTAACTGATCACTTATATTGATATTTTATACAATTTTGTTAGCCTTTTACAAATTTGTATTCATATAATCCCAAGCGAACTAGTTCTGGGAACTTTTGCAGAGTTATCTGTTGAATTAGCTGCCGAATATTGGAACCGTAAGAAAGATTTAATTTGCAAATATTATTAATATTACTATTTGATTTGATATTATTTGGTTTTTGGTCGCAAATGGAATATGGAAATGAACTAAAAGTTATTTATGCTGTATATATATGCAATAGTATGTGTTTGTAGAATTATTTTTTTTACTCCTACTAAATGTAACAGTGCATGTGTATGTGTATGTATATGTATATGTGTATGTATATGTGTATGTGTCTGTGTTGTGTATGCATACACAAATTTAAACTAAAGGAAATGCCAATTTTTAATGCTTGCATAAAAACAAATATTGAATTTATATAAAATACATGAAGCTATTTTTTAGATACTATTATTATATAGGAACTCGAAAAAAAAAAATAACAAAATAAATTAACAAGTTAAAATTTAAATGCTATGCTTGATAAGAAATGTGCCATAGGCGCTGGCGTGACAAGAATAAAACGAAAAAAACTAATAAAAACAAAAAACAACAAAAAAAAAAAAAAAGGAAAAAAAAAACTTGCAAAATGCTAAATCAATGTACTAAAATTAATGAAATTAGCATAAGTTAAATAATTGAATCAAACAACATTTCTAGCATAATATTGAGCAAAACAAAAGTAATGAGCGAACGTACTAAACTAAATTTCGAAAATACTTTAAGTATGTGCTAACTAAGCGGATTTTTATGAGTCAAACAAAAAGAAAATGAAAAACAAAATCAAAAAAAAAAAATCATTTTATTTGGGATTTTTGAAACATGTTTTACGCTTTGTTTTTTGATATGTGTAAACCTCAAGTAAATCAAACAATTGCAATAAAATAAGAAAACAAACGCAAAATACTAAAAAAAAAAAAAAAACAAAATACTAAAAAAAATAAAAATATAAAAATATTTCAAACAAGCAACCACAACAGAAAAGCAATGAAAAAGCAGCCACAGACAACAAAGAAGAGACTTCAAACAAAACTTCATTATGAATATATATATATATATATATATATATCTAACTATGTAATATTAACAAAGCGAAAAGGAATAATAATAAATATGTATGCATGACTACAAATTTACAAAAAAAAATAAACATAAATGATCAAACCAACTACAACTACTACAATTAAATAAAATAAACAAAAATCGAAAATCGAAAATAAATGTAAACAAATGAAAAATACATGAAATTTTTTGCAGGTCTATTATATAGTGAACAATGTTGCCATTTGATACAATTTTTTTCCAAGACATTTAATATATATACATACATATATACCTTATATTCCGATTCAAATGGAATTTTTGTAATTTTGATAGAAACATTAAAAACATATAAAAAACAAAAAAAAAACAAAAAAAAATTTAAGCAAAACAAAACAACACAAAAATCAAAGAAATACTGCAAAGAAGAACTGTTGCATGAAACACAAAAAAAAAAAAACAAACAGACAAACAACAATGAGAAATAAATGCAACAAAATGCCTAAAAATCATCAAAAAATTAAAAAGCCAAATTGCATTTTATTTCAAATTATTTTCTTGGTCTAATTTTAACAATCGTTTGGGATCTTCGATGTGATCATAATCCTTGACTCAGCTTCGATATACTTCTTCCTTGCAATTCTAACGCACCAGATCCTTCAAAAATTTGCAAGGATTTTGGCCGAGTCAAAGCCTGAAAGTATGCCACATTTTGGTTGCTACCCCAAAGAACAGCCTGCATGGAAATTAATTTCGACCGGTTTCGAATACTTGGCAGCAGAAAGAAATACTGCTTTTGCCACTCACCTACTGCTTATACCATTTACAATTTATTATTTTGATGACTCTTATCTCCTGTTTGGCTTTAGAAATTTCGGTTGCTATTTTTCCAGTGTATTTTGCATATTGAATATTTCGGTTGCTTGCACGGCCAGCACAAAACCAAATGGAATAGGCAACAAAAAAAATATCAAAATCATTAGCTTTATCAATTATGTATAAACTTTAACTAAATTATTGTTATATTTATATATTTTATATCAAACAATTCGCAATATTTCAATTAGATCTGCATAAAGCTGTTTTTCATTCAAATGAAAAGGAATATCGATCATCTAATCAATCCCTGAGCCAAGTAAAAGGAGAACAGATCGAAAAGCTTAGTTCGAATTATTTTGAACATGAATGCTAAAGGAACGCATTACTGGAATCTGTGCGCCTTGGGGCAACATTCTTACACGAATTTTAAGGTTAAGTCTTATTTCGAAATTCATTTGTAATATTTATCTAGAGGTCCAACTATGATCAACATTTAAGGCTGTGAAAGCTTTTGACGAGTTTCTAAATAGACGGACGGACAGACAGACATGCGCAAATGCTTAGATCGACACCAGACAAGAGTATATAGATTTAGTGTCCAGACAGATCAGCAAATTAGATTACTGCTACTGCAGTGACTATGGCAAGGGGCAAGTGGGAAGGGGTGTTAACCAACACTCAAGTCGATGCCTGAGTAGGCTGGCTTGGGTTGGGTTGGGCTGCTAGTTTGGATGATGGGTTATGGTGTTGGTGTGTTAGGGTGTTGTATTGTTGCTGTGTGGCATAACATATGCAGCTGAAGCGAACCGAAACGAAGCGAAACAACACGAAACGAAGCGAAAGAGGCAATTGAATTGCTTAATGTGCGACCGGAGAGATTCATGCAATGCTCGCAGTGCCACCAATCATTTGGGCGGTTGGACAGGATGTGCCTGGATGTGGCAGGATGTCCCCCGGCGGCGCCTCAGCTCGTTATACACTCAACCCAATCAATATGGGTAAAGATGGTATAATAAACTTATGAAAGCGTATGTATCACGCAAAAGGAGGAATCTCTGACCCCATTAACTATATATGCATAGTTTGTATGACTTATTTCGATAACTAACTTTGTTACGCGAATATCGATACAAATCGATTTCCGATAGCACTTATTTTAAAGATTTAGCTTTCCAATTTATATACCTTGACATATTAATGAGTTACTGTAGAAATTTCAACAAGATCACCCTGCGGGTGAGAAGATAATCGAAGCGAACCTCAAATATATATATATCGACACGCGTTCAGTGCAAAGTTGTGAAAGTAAACATAACAGGATATCTCGTAGTGGGTCTCTCTCGACTAAAGTGTTCCAACTCGTTTTCGCTTTTACCTCGGCGCTGACAGTGGGCTGCCAAGCTGTCAGCTTTAGTGAGTAAGATGATGGTAACAGTTAATTTCAATACACACGTGTTAAAAACAAACAAATGCACATCGCATCTGCAAAGGGCTGTTAATGTTAATTAACTGTTTTTATGCCACACTCCCATCACTCAGCACACAATTTTAAACTTGACAAGCACATTGCACTTTTCACATTTCACACTTGCTTTTTCTCCCACTGTGCGACTTAAGGGGCAACAAGCCGTTATTGACGATGCTGATGCAGATAGCAGCACACGCACACACACACACACACACATATATACACCCACGCACTTACGCATTTTAATGGACACGCACTGACCAACGAGCCAACCGACCAGCCGAACGTCCAACCGAACATCCAACCGACCGACCGAGCGACCGGCGCAGACACGAAGTGCAAAGCGATGATGATGGAGAAGAAGAAAAGACGAACGGACCGACGAAGGCATTGGGGCAGGCGGGCAGGCAAAACAACGAGAGGCAACGACAAAAAGGCGACGATGGCGACTCCATAATTTTGAATTTCTTTTTCTAGGTGGACGACAAAGATGCGCACGATGAGAGAAGCAGTTGGGAGGGGTAGTCAGGGAAGCTGGCCAAAAAGGGTTGCGTTGCGTTGCGTTGTGTTTGCTTTTTATTTAGCTTGGCATTTTATTTATGCTGCGTGGTCGTTTCGTTGGCAATCGCAACGTTTTCGTTGCCGTTTCATACACTGCCACTGCCAATGGCCATGGTGCATATTAGCTGTGAGCAGTAATTTTGAAACTGATCAACACTTACTGAATACAACTCAATAGAAACTTGCAGTTTCTGGACGCATTCCAGCTAAATATTCCAATACGCATGAGTGAGTTTAATCGGCAACATTTCGAACGAATTTGACATCTAATTCATGTGATCTGAAAATAAATATAAAAAAATATGTAAAAATATAAAATATGTAAGCGAACTTGAGCGAACAAATAGTTGTCACACGCTGATCAACACGTTGGTTGCAACCTTCTGGCATGTGTGTGTTGATGTGAGTATACAGAAAAGTTCGACTGGTTTGGTTGCATCGATCACGATCGATCAGCGATCGGCAGTTCTTTGTTCTTCCAAGTTCGCTCACGAATGCATACACATACACACACACTTAGAGTGTTTTCGCTTCGGCGTGTGATTTTTTTTTTTTCTACTGTTTTTATTTTTCTCTTTTTTTGTTGCTTTTGTTGTGCTTTTTAAATTGGCAAGCGCCAGCGGGCAGCTCAGCAGCCATCAAACGCAACGCCACCCCGTCACCCGACCCCTGTCCAACAGTCCTTCTATTTCGGCCAGCACCATTAGCCAGCAGCCAGCAGCTAGCAGCCACCACCGGACGTTGGCTCTGTCTCATCAGGTTGGGTTGGGGGTGGGATGTGGTGTTGTGTGGTGTGGTAGGCTGAGGGGTTGTGTGGGATTCTGGACCTTAACCCGTTCGTGCGTTGCGTTGGCTGCTTCGTGCGTGCGTTGTCCAGTGGTTGGTGGATTGCTCGATTGCTGGTGGGTGGTGGTTGGGTGGCTGGGTGGTTTGCTGGCACTCAGTGGGCAGCTGGTGGGCTTAATTTAAGCGGGTTTTATTTTTTCTCAATTTTGCGTTTCTCCTTTTTTTCACGTTTTTTACATGCTTTTCGTTGCGTGTTTTTTATTTGATTCTGCTGTGTTTCTATATATGTTTATATATATATATAAATATATATATATAAGGGGTGGCTTTTCTGGACAACACTATGTGTGTGTGTGTGTGTGTGTTTGAATCTCGTTATGTTGTCTGTTGTCTGAAATGACCGCTGCTGCAGCGACGCCGCGTCGCAGTCGACGTTCAATTTGCTGTAACTCTTTTTTTTGCTTTTTCCCTTTTTTTTTGCCCATGTTTTTGTTGTTTCTTTTCTTTTTTGTATTATACAATTTAATATATATATATGTGGGTATATAATGTATTTGATGTATTTTTATGTACATTTTTTGTTTTCTTGTGCTTTGCCTAAGCAAAACAATTTTAATTGAATTTTTAACAAAAATACAAATCCATTTATTTTAGTTTTCTTTAGGGGTTGGGCACAGAGTGTTTGGTGGAGGACTGGGATGGGGTCCTGTGGATTCGCACAATAGACCAGTAAAATACAATGATAACATTTATAATTGACTAACCGAAATCTTTGCTTAATTAAATGAAAAATCCCGTTAATAATTGCAAGTAATATTTGAGTATTTTTAATGGATAAATTTTTAAGTTGCAATTTTAGCTGATAAAAGGCAATATTAGCTGGATGTGCCTAACAATCTACCTCCCAGATTTGGTGAGTATAGCTTTCAAATTGTGGCAGATATGTGATCTTATCGGTTTTCACTTATCGATTTTATCGATTTTCTTGCCCCAAGCCTGCGTGACGCATGCATTGATATATATATATATATATATATATATTTATATTTGTATATTCTAGCTTCACAATCAAAGTACTCTTGAACCTTCGTTTTCGGAGTAATTCAAAGTATTTAAGTATTTTTAAAAGAAATTCCCTGCCATGATCTTCTCCCAGATATCCCATAAATCATTAGTCATTAATAATATTCAAAAGGCAAGGTAACATTTAAATACAGAGCAATGATCAACATTTTGAACAACCAGTGAAACGATTTAAAAAGATCAGTTGGACATGGATATAAAAATGATGAGAATGGGTGGCAAAAAATACTCACGAATAAATCAAAGATTGCGAAATCAACTGAAAGAGTTAAGAGTGTGACCAGCTATTTCAATTGGGCGCCATGGCAAATGCTGTAAATTAGGGGAAAAAAGAAAATGGGAGCGTGAAGGGGATGGGGATGGGCATGGGAAATGGGAAATGGGAAGGGGAAGGCGAATAGCAACATCATCAATAAAAGAAAATGATGTCAAAATCAAATTGAAAATGAGAATAGAAATGCCAAATGGCAAATGAGCAGAAAGGGGAAATGGTCAGAGAGTTGGCAAGGGGAAGGGGGGTGGGGGTTGGGTGTATTTGGTTGTCAGAGAAATGTCTTTGATATTTAATATGTTTAAATATGCGAATCCTTTGAAGCGAGGCGGGCCAAAAAAAAGGACTCATCAAATAAAAAAAATAAAAGAGAAGAAGCAGCGAAACTCAAACAAACAACACACACGAGCTGGACACAGCAAGCTGCTTGCTGTGTGTGTGTGTGTGTGTGTTTGTCAGATATATGCTGATATAGTGGTAGTAGTGCGTGGAGGGGTAGCGGGTAGCGGGGCCACAAGTGAAATTCATTCAAACGAAACGAAATGAAACGAATTCAATTGAGATGACGACGAAGAAGAAGCAGACGACCAAGAAGAAGACGAAGACGCAAACGAAGCCGGAATAATGCCAATGAAGAGTAAAAAGTAGATCGATAGATAGCAGCCACTACACACACACACGCACACACACATGACCAGCATGTGTGACCGACCAACCAAGCGGCCAGTGTGGGTAAGAAAGAGAGAAGAGATCGTAATGCAAACTGTCAGAATGCGTAACTCAATTTACAATTTTGCTTTCACTTTTCTGCCTCCTCCTCCTCCTACTCCGCCTCCTCCTCCTACTCCTCCTCCTCTTCTGCTTCTTATTTATTTTATTTTTTTTTGCACAAAAGAAAGTGCGTGTGTTTGTGTATGTGTATGTGTATGTGAGGGTGAGCCAAATTCTATGCTGAATTAAAAGAAAATGGAAAATGCTAAAAAACGAACGAGCTGCTGGACACGAGGCAGCAGAAGCAGCAACAGCAGCAGCAGCAACGAGGGTTGAGCTGCTTTCACTGCTTTCGCTGCTGCATGCTCCTTGGTCCTTGGTCCAAGCAGCTGCCCGTGATAAAGTCAGCCAAATGTGCGTGGCGTGTGCCAGTTTGAGGGGGATGGGGGAGGGGCGAGGGGAAGCAGGCTGCTGCTTAGGCTGGCCTGGTCAACTGTGGGCTGTGGACTTTGTTGTTTCGCACGAATCCTTTCGCCTGCGGAACACCCCCAATCCTGTTCTCCACCCGGCAGCTCGCACCCCAACCACCTGAAGCCAACGTCAAAAACAAAAAATAAAAAACGAAAGAAAACCGAAAAAATGCTGAGCATGCTCACCGCAAAAGATACGCTGCACAACATTTTAATGTGGCACCACAGATAATCTATATATAATATATGTGAACACTACTACTATAATATATGAGACAACATTTTAAAGATGTGCAGAAGACTTCCATTTATATGGACCATTGATGGCATTGTATTGTACCGTTGTCTTTATCCATTCCATTTAATGCCATTCTATTCCATTTCATTCTATTCCATTTCATTATATTCCATT
Organism: Drosophila nr. perissopoda 5 BK-2023a; assembly: GCA_035044105.1. Lineage (NCBI taxonomy): Eukaryota > Metazoa > Arthropoda > Insecta > Diptera > Drosophilidae > Drosophila > Drosophila nr. perissopoda 5 BK-2023a. The sequence continues at coordinate 121,606 of JAWNMK010000620.1, read as the reverse complement.
ACATTCTATTCCATTTCATTCCATATCATTTCATTCTATTGCATTTCATTCTATTCCATTTCATTCTATTCTATTTCATTCCATATCATTTCATTCTATTCCGTTTCATTCCATGCCAATTCATTCCATTCCATAGTATAAAATCTTATAATGGATGTTTTACATGTGGGTTATGCCTTCTAACTTTTTACGCACTTTTTACAGGGTATATAAAAAGCGAACGAAAATTGTAACAAAAGCGGATGCTGTGTGGGCTCTAAAAAGGGGTGCACGTAGGTGCAGAGAGAGGAGGGGGGTGGCGTTGGCCAGTGTTTGAGGGGTTAGGGAGAGGGGGGGTTTGTTGTTAGGTAAGCAAAAGAATGGGTTGCGAAAAAAAAGCGAAACAACAGAAAAAAGAAGCCAAATGGAAAATGCTACACAACCATACACACACGCACACACACACACACACACAAGCACTGTCTTTTGGACAATTGGCCAAGGCTTTCATTTTTTTTGGCTGAACTCCCTATGCCAAGCCTTTCCCACCCCCTTGCCGAGCTGCCCGAAAAAAGCTGACCAGCAAAAAAGAGTGAAGCAGAAGAAGAAGAAGCTAAAGCAAACGCACAAAATTACATAGAAAATCTTCGGCACAATGCACATAAAAAAAATAAAAGAAATAAAAAAACACAAAAAAAAAAACGTCCAAAAAGCGGGCAAAAATCTTTAAGAAAAACGTTGTTAAAAAAAGGGTTACGAAATTACATCAACGTCGTCGGCGAAGTCGGCGACCAACGTCGACGTCAATGGCAACGTCAACGTCAACGTCAGCGTCAACGTCAGCGTCGCCGTCGGCGTTCAAGTAAAGAAATGTAAAGAAAATTAGAAAATCACCCCTTTGGCCAGGCTTACATGCTTACAGTTATTACCGCGATAAGGTGAGGGTGTCCACATAAGCAAGGGGCACTGCTACGTAGCAGCGGGGGAGGGGGCAACTAGTCACAGCGGAGGACAGCTATTTGGGCCCAAGTCCGTGAGCTTATCAGAGCACCGGAAATGAGTTGTGTAAGTTGCAAAGTTTATCTAGCTGCAGATTGTTGTTGCTGCTGTTGTTGTTGTTGTTGCTGCTGCTGTTGTTGTTGTTGTTGTTGTTGCTGTTATTGAATGAAAACTATTTGGACTAATAGATTAGGGCAGACTTAGGAGACCAGCATCACAGGATGTGCCAAAATGGGAGCATAGATTGAGGGCAGACTGATTAGAGCGAATAGATTAAGAGTAGACTGATCAGAGTATTGACCATGATTTATCTAACAATTATCACAAAGAAAAGTATCTCTCTTGGCTATAAAGAATAATCGATACTCAATTGGTAAAATTCACTTCTTTATTTTTATTCCCTGAGACCATTCACAATGAGAGAATTATCAGCATGTTATATGTATAAATATTCTTGATCAGCAACAACAGAATGGTCTATCTAACTGTCTGCCTGTCTGTCTGTCTGTCTGTCTGTCTGCCTGTCTGCCTGTCTGTCTGTCTGTGTGAACGTGTCCAGTTCAGTGTCTGGACGGGAATGTAAGTTTATTTCCTTTTATCGATAACTTGATTCGTTTCTCGCATATCAATACAAATCGACTTACATTTTATATAGCAATAAGAGAAACTATTGTGAAGACTGAGTCTTCCAACGGATATATTATATTATTATTTTTATTGATCAACTGTAAACATATCAACTATTTTTATAACTTATTTTTAATTTGCTCAAAGTAATATTAAGTTACATAACTTCTGCTTGAATTAAGCATCCTTCACAACTGTAATTTTCAACGATTTATAATGAGTATGAATGTGGACTATTCCCCTTTTGGAAATAATTGAAATAATAATTTGAAACTCACATTAAGATCTAGAAACTCAGAGCGTGAATCAAAATGACGAAACCTAAAGGTATTCTTGGTATTCTCTGCTTAAGTGAGATACGTTTGCTACTTGAATCAAGAATATATATAATGTAAATATATATATATGTATATATATGTAGGTTCATATTCAACTTTCTTATTTTTTGGCATACAAATTGATAAGTTCCATTTCCCCTGCATATTGAACCATATTAAAACGGAAAGCAGCTTTCACTGCTTTCCAAAATATGTTCGACTCAGCGCAGCTGTCACAAAAGAAGAAGAAGAAGAAGAAGGCGAAGGAGGAGGAAGATGAGGGGGGAGGATGAGGATGTGGAGGAGGAGAATGCGGATGAGGACTAAGCAGAAGATTTTGCTGTTTGGGCACATTAATAAACAGCTAGCAAAAGTGCTGCCCATGCCCAATACGCGCACACCCACACACACTCACGCGCACACATATACAAGAGAGAGAGTCGCACATGTTCATGCATATGCATATACATTATAAAATGTGGTACAGATAACAACAACAACAACAATAATAACACTGCCTACCTCCCTGCCTCCCACACACACACAGGCACACACACGCACTCTCACACACGCTGGTCAAGCAAATACAGCAAATCAAACGCAGTCATCAACCCTCGCTGAACACCAACACACCAATACCCCAACCCTCCCCCACCACCCTTTTTGCTGCCCATCGCTTTGCCTTTTACTTTTGCGCGCCAAAGTATGCTACAAAAAATTAGAAGCTGACCAAAGCGCTGCTAACGTCAGCGTCGACGTCAACAGCGCTAGCGCTGGCAGCCAAAATGAAAAATTACATAAAAACCAAATTTATATACGCACAGACCAACACACACACACACACAGACAGACAGACACACATACTCATACGTGCATGTGCATATATGCAGGGGAAAAAAAGGAGCGAAAAAAAACGAATTGGACTAAAAAATCGAGAGAAAAATCTTCCCTTAACTTTTCATTTCAATGTTATGTAGTTGACAACAGGCAGAATGTGTCTCTGCCGTGACACCCCCCTCCAACCCCTTATTGTTGTTGTTTTTGTTATTTCTGGCTGTTTTAAGTAGGAAATTGTGTCCGAGCTGTCGTCCTGTTCGTCCTCTTATCAAATGAATTTCTTTTGTAAAACTCTTGCTGCCCGTCAAGGCACAAAGCATCAGCACATGCAGGACAGACAGACAGACGGACAGGCAGACAGGACAGTAACAGACAACCCTTTTAGAGATTGAGGGTGGGGATGATGGTGTTGCTGGTGTACTAATGCTAATGTCGCCTATTCGCTTGTCATTCTGCTGCTGCTGCTGCTTCTTCACCGTCTTCTTCTTCTTGTTTTTAACGTGATTTTGCATGCGATTGTTTTCATTTTCGTTCTTGCTTCTCGTTCGATTTTTTTGCCTGCTTTCTTTTTATGCAGTTTGTTGTTGTTGTCGTTTTTTGCTGTGTGGATTTGGCCGATTTAAAAGGCATCAGTTTAACCCAAATTTTTTTTGGCTGTGGGAACTAAGTCACTGTGTCTGCAACAAAAACTATACGAATACAACCACAAGCACACATGAGCGTGCGTGTGTGAGTGTGTGTGAGTGTGTGTGTGTGTGTGCGAGTGTGGCTATAAATTAAACATGCAGCTTTCCAGTTTTCAGCTTTCAGTTTTCAGTTTAGCAGGGGCGCTGAAAAGTATGCTACGCCAAATGCGACGAACCGTGCGAACGCCACGCAATCAAAAACTTTCGCTCTCACGCTCCCCCATTTCCCCCAACCCCCTGCTCAGCAAACAGAAACACTGCTGCTGCTGCTGTCCATTGCCCAGCTACACAAGTGTGTGTGTGTGTGTGTGTGCAAAGGCATTTTGCTTGTGCGGTCGCAGAACTTGAAAACTAGTTTGCATAAGACAACAAACGTGCTTGTGCATGTGTGTGTGAGTGTCCATGTGTGTGTGAGTGTGGACAGAGAGGGTTATATTCTTATGTACAAATGGCAAATAGCAGATAACCAGCAACCCCCACAACCACCCCTTCCACGGCCCCAAAAATACTGCCTTGATTATAAATTTCAACTTAATTACATAAACAGAATTTAATCCTTTCGAACTGTGTCGCAGCCGCTACATAGCTATAAATATATACATATAATATATACCTATATACATATATATATATATCTATATATGTATGTGTGTTTCCACTAATTTATGGGCAGCATAACTATCACAACGCAAACACTAAAACTACAAAACATGTGCACAGTGTGCACAAAACTAAATCACCGAGTGCAATTATTATTCAAACATAAATCAAGTCAAAAATATGCAAATATTCACAATAAAATTTAAATAAGATAAAAATATAGATATTTGAAGGTATATGTATGTATTGTCAGAATCGGATAGAGCGAACAATTATAGCGCTGAGATTAGGAATGCACCTTTCATCTCACTCATCATTTACAAATGTTAACAAAATCGGCAAAATACTCTTCACTCGTCGGAGTTAATTTATTAATTCGATTTTTTTTGCCCCACTTCTGCTCTTCTGTCTTGTCCGCCATGATTGGCATTTGAGCATAGTTTGCCCCACTGTGCAATGGGACAAACGAAGGACAACTGAGGACGCAACTTGTCCATGATGAATATTCTAAACTTGTGCATTAGTTTTTGGGCATAGGCCCAAAAACTAACACATACACACACAGACACACAGACACACATACACACACTCAAACACACTCACACTCAGACACATAGGGGCACACTCACAATCAGAGTCGTGTGTGAAGTGTAGCATAGAAATAGGCGTCAAGAACTCATGTCTCCATCCGCTCCCTGCGCCTGCTGCCCTGCCTTAGGCTCTAGATTATATATTATTTTCGGCTGCCCAGGCTGATCAGCGCAACATACACCTGCCCCCCACACACACACACACAGCTAGAGCGAGAGGCAGCTATGCGAATGTTAAACCAATTTCCACACACCAATTTTAAATTTCCGACGCAGAACTTAGATTTGCGAATGCCAATTTGAGAGGCACACAAAAGCCTGAAGCATGCTACAAACACACACACACACACACACACACACAGCTACACTTAGGAGTTAACTTACAATGAAACCCATTTGGCAGCATCGCCTTACAGCCAGCTCCCCCATCCTACTCCTCCTCCTTCTTCTCCTACTTCTGGCTTCCTACTCCTTGTAAAGTGCGTAAATTGTGGCGCATGTGGTGTGCGTGTGTGTGTGTGTGTGTGTGTGTGTGACTGGGCACACTATTTTACATATATAATGCGAACTTCATGGGGCTTTTGGTAAAGCTCATAAGCGCCGCTGGCTACAGCATCGAAATTAGCGTTTGGACCTTAGTACTTGGCCATTGGGGAGCGTTGCCCAATTCAGCAGAAACCTCTATACATATATGTGTGCATGTGTGTGTGTGTTTGTGTGTGTGTGTGTGTGTGTGTGTGTGTGTTTACATACATATGTACTAGCAAGTGAGTGTGCTATGTGCATAAAACATATGTACCTAAACACTTGCACGTGTTTAGGTATATATCTATATATGTATATACTCAGTGAATAAAGTCGCCGTGAAATTTAGAAAATCGCCATACTTTTGGCGCCATATGATTTACAAAGAATATTCCAGAAAAGAAAGTTTGTGTCCATCCAAAAACCAGGGGTTTCCTTTTCGTAATTCGTGCATCGATTTTTCGGAAATATAGAAAAAATCTGTTTTGTTGAAACGTTTTTGTGTCACACAGCATTAGTTCTTTTGTTACTTACGCATAAGTATTTTAAGTTTTGTTTTAAATAGATTTAACATAGTTTTTCAATTCAATTCGAAACTCAAAGGGCGTGCGGGCGGGCAGGCGGGCGGGCGGTCGGGCGGGCGGTCGGCTCATCATTTTGGGACCACGCTTCGACGAGAATTCACAGTGGAACACAGTGGATGCTTCCTGCGGAAAAGCAGCTTTAATGTGCTCCCCGGTATACAGATTGAGGGCACCGCGTATATGGCCACCATAGAACTCATACGGATAGCGACAATCGATAATCTGATCACTATTCTCCGACAATCCGCGGAATTCAACACGCAACAGGTGAGCAAGCTTATAGTTGGAAATCGTCCTCTGATCATGCAGGATGGGCAGTGTGCATGGCTTGCTCAGATCCCCAATCAATTGCGGTTCATACCCCAATGCATTGAAAAAGCCCGCATCAGCTTGCACCGTTTCCATTGGAGTGGGCAAATCATTCAGCGTCTCCATGGTGGGAAGAGGACGCAACGGTTCTATGTTCAACTGGCCAGCGCCCAGATCCAGATCATCGGGCAACATTGAATTGCGAGATTTTTTGGCACTTGTATTCTCAATGACCTGATCTCCTTCCAACGGTTGTTCACCTTCCAGCAGCATGTTGAAACTTTTTTTCGCCATGACGACACCGATTTCTCACAATTTCCACAATTTTAGTCTTCTTCTGGCTTAGGGTATCTGTTAGTCGACTACTGCACTCTAACCTGCTATTATGTTCTTTAGATAACGTATGTGGGTGGGTGAGTGTGTCTGTGTGTGTGTGTGTGTGTGTTGCTGAGTTGCCACCCCCCATTGCGTCGTCTTGTCCCCCCTCTTACCCCTTAGCTAACCAAAAGCTAAAAAGCGAAATGCGTTTTTCTATCTGTCTGTCTATTTGTTTATTTGACAACATTTTAGAGTGTGTTATGTGTGTGTTGTGTCTGTGTGTGCGTGCGTGTGAGTGTTATTTATGCGCCTAGTCTGTGGGCCTTGCCAATATTTTGTATTCCGTTTGATTACCTGGTCTGCATTTTTTTTTTTAATTGGGCTTAAGCTATAGTGTAGATGTTGGCCAACAGATGACGCTCGTAATTAAGATGCTTCTAAAGCCCATTTGCAGCTCTTCTTCTTCGTCTTCTTAATTTTATTGTACTTTTGTTGCTGGGCATTTTGTTGGCAACTGTACTTTTTGGCTGGACGCCGCGAACAGCATTAGCAAAATGACATTGAAATATTACAAAAATTTAAAAACCATTATAAACAGACAAGAAAGCCTTACACAAAAATCCGGGCCCCCCCCCCCCCCCCCCATACCCCGCACCCCACTCCCGCTATGTACATCCTACACATAAATATCTTATGTAGACACTACCTATGTAGCAAAAGGGGGGAGTTGTGTGGGGGGATGTGTAGTAAATTCTTAACTCACTGAAAATTGCGCGCGAATAAAAAAAAAATAAAAGGAGAAAATAAAGAAAAAAAAATAAATTCTATATATATATGTATATATATGTATATATATATATTTATATATATAAATAAAGAGGAAAATCAACAGCAGCCAAAGAATATAACAAAAAAAAAAAAAAACAAAAAAAAACCATCCACTTTTCGCAGTTTTTGTTTTGTCCTTGTCGTGTCGTTGTCGACGCTTTGCTCCTGCTCCTCGTCCTCCTCCTGCTTCAACTGGACCGCGGTGGGTGGCAAAGCAGGGGGTGGGGTGTGGAGAGGGGGGCGTTGCGTACTACCAATTTGCTAGTGACCATAATCAACCCCTTTTTTCTTCTGGCCTGCTTTCTTGGTTTTTTCCTCTTTTCTTCTTTTTTTTTGCCCAAAACGATTGTTGTTGTTGGTATGCTAAAAAAGTGCGTAAGATGTGCGTAGGAGGGGGATTGGCCAGGGATGAGGGGGGAGTGGGGCAGTAGCGAGAGCAAAGTACAGCTGTACAAATCAAATAGGCAGAGGCGTCGCACAAAACCGGCAGAGGGGCAAGAGTGAAGATAATTGTCCTAATAATGCCACTTAGAAATGGATTTTTACTCCCTTCGCTCGTCTTCGAGCTATACCCAAAGTGGCTACAAATAAGTAAGAGCGGCTATCTTAAATTGAGGAACTAGTACGCATTGAAACAGGGACACAGACGGATATGGCTATATCGGACCGACAGCTAATGCTAATCAATAATATATATATCTTATCGCAGATCTCTGCTTGTATGTGTTGCAAGCTTCATAACAACATTTTAATACACTTAGCCACCTTTGCACTCATTGCAAAAAATCGATATATATATATATGTATATATATTCTTGATCAGCACCAAAAGTTGAGTCAATATAATCAGCGAGAAATGCGTTTCTATTCACCCAACTATGTGAAATTTAACTGTTTTTTGAGTTAAGTGATTGGAACTCGGAACATGTTAGTCTTATTAAGTTAGGAATTATCGGTCGAAAGATTATTATTATGTATTATTTGTAACCCCTAGCTGAGCGTGGCATCGTCCTCAATTTGTAGGTTGTCCCTTTCGGGAAGCATGTTCTGATCCGTAGAGAGTTTCTACTCATCTTCACGCAATTACCCGAAGTTTGTCTTGCTCCTAATGTGCTGCATCGCAATACCAATTTATATAGCTCCCCTAATGGGTCAGTAATATTTTGCGGAACATGTGTCAAATGTCTTTGGAAAAATATGTTAATATGTCAAGTTTGCCCGCAAAGTCGTTTCCATATAAATAAAAAGATGACTTTAGTTTCCTGGTTTCCAATATCCAACTATCCTCATTGGGAATAATTTTCCTCATTTACATTAAACTAGAGGTTGATTCTGCACCCCCCCTCACCCCTTAGTATTATTGGCATGGGTCAGGGGCTACGCACATGGCATATATGCATCAAAGACTGGGCAACAACTGCGTTCCATGCATATTCAAATTTGTTGACGAAGGGGCTGACCGGGTGGGAAAGGGAGGGGGCGTGGCGCAATCACAGCAACGAAAATCAAGCACACGCACTTAAGGACAACAAAAAAAAAAAAGCCAAGCAGAAGAAGAAGCAGCAGCAAAAGACTCCCCAATCAGAGTACTTGTGCCCCTCCCCCCCACTCCACCAAACCAACTGTCCAAACCTTTTCCAGGCCATAAAACGCGACAAAAAACAAAAAATGAAAGAAAAAAAGAAAAGAAAGAAGCAGATGAAGAAAAGTAGACTGTGAAAGGAGAAGAAAAATTAAAATACGCACAAAGTTTTGACAGCTGAATTGGCATAATGATGGGGTTAGTGACGCCCTGGGGGTGGTCTAGGGATACGAGGTTGTTGGTGGTGGGGTGGGGTTTGGCGGGGGGCAGTTGAGGTTTGCCATTGTCACTGCCCCTGCAAACGTTTTCGCCGTTTTCCTCTTTTATTTTCGGTTTTTTTTTTTTGTCCACTCCTTTTATGCTTTCTTTGGTCGCCATCATCGTTAATTTTATCTACGCAAATGCAAAATAATTACTTTACATTTTCTTTGGTTTTTCCCGTTTACCAAAGGTGCGTGGGGAGGGGGGGTACACCCCAAACCCTTGCGTCTAACCCTTTCGAGGCAACGGCTGTCGAAATTTATGTACTTTTGCCTTCGTCTTGCTTTTTCAGTTTTTCATCCGCATTTTTTTTTTTTTTTTTTTTGTTTATTGAAAAGCATTTTAAAATTCAGCGCCAGCTGTCCTGCTCTATGCATATATATATATAAATACATATATATATATATATCCTTATATATATATAGAGTGAGAGAGAATATATATTTTGCATTTTCTTTTTCGTTTTTTGTTTTTTTTTTTTTTTTTTAATTAAAGAAAAGGGTTAAAAAGTTTGGCAGCGTTTTGCTTTTTGGGCTGGTGGCAAAAAGCGGGGTTAAAATCAAAATTTTTGCCCTCAGTTTCAGTTTCTATTTAGTTTTCATTTATTTTTTAAATGGAAATTTTTAATAACACAGATAGGGTTGCACTCGGCCTCATTACCCGATATCTATGTATGTGCCCATGTCCTGTCTTGGGGTTAGTCGGAAAAACAGATAGAAGAAGAACAAGAAGAAGAAGAAGAAGAAGAAGAACACATTAATGTTATTTTTCTCAATGGAGTGCGGAGTTGGGCCTGAAGTTGTTTATTGTCCCAACTGTCCGCTCTCTCACTCTCACTCTTCCCCTTTCCCCTTTCCCAGTGTCCGGTTTGTCATTAATTTCATAAAACACTTGCAGCACTTTGTCGTAAAGTGAATAACAAGATGTATATATATATATATATATATATATATATCATTGAGACTATACATCTGTCTGTCTATTTTCAGTTTGATTGCGAACTTAGCTGTCTTAGTTAAAGATGGAATTTGCTTGTGGCATGTGGCATATAGATACCGTGTGCAATTAAATCCTTAGAATTCGTGACGACTTAAGAGTAAAGTTATTGCCGGCAGGGTATCTTCTAGTCGAACACACTCTATTCAGATCACAGCCTGCATTCATTAAATTAAGTATTCTGTTGAATGTGAAAAGTGGGCAAAAGAACGAATCTTTGGATAGTTCACTTTGCCATTGCATGATTTTATCTGCTTAAGTAATTGTGGAGTGTTTACTTCGGTTTTAAATACCAATTCAAAGGATTCAAAGGATTCAAAGGATTTGTACTTTGCAACGGGACAGAAACTTACTGCTCTTTGCTCAAAGCACTTCTGCTGATGAAGAAGATACAAATTTTCAGCCAGCACCTGTTTTGCTTGGCAATAGTCTATAACCCGTCACAAGTCTGTCAGAAAGTGAGCAAACTTTGTTTTGATCTATTTGCGTTAAAGTCACATCTGAAGACTAACAAGGAGACTCAATCAATCCTGTGAGCTTTCAATCAAGTCAAGTGTCGTAAATTCAACTTTCAAGTTCTCAATTCAAATTAAATTTGCTTCGTTAATATCAAAATTTTTAATTGCTTGCTATTTGAGCAATCTTTAGTTGGGGCTTCTTAGTTTTGTCAACGAAATGACCTTGAGCTGACCTTTCGCTACAAATTCCCTGCCATGATCCTTGCAAGGATGTCGAAGTATGCCTTTTATAAAAAATCCCAATGAAAATATTTTAGCATTTCGATTTTCTTGTTTGCCGTCAACTACTTTTTAGGCTTATGCAACACTTGAGATAGATTCAGTTAGTGCCACTCTAATCCTCTCATTAGCCTTGACAACATACTCCCTTCCACTATGTTAAAGGAGGCATTTTGCCAACCTCCTTTCCCCATCCTCATACCCATCCCCATTCGCATCCTCGCACAATTTAAACTCACATGCAGTCGCATTTATTTCTGTTCAATTTGATAATAGCCAAAATGTGTGTGTGGGGCTCTCTCGCAGGACGACCTCAGTTCCTGGCGGACCTGCAAGCCCATTCCCCCCCCCCCCCCACCGCTCAAATCCCAACCCACACAGGCAGCAGCTGCCTGTGCGGCCACAGTGGAGCATTTAGAGTGGACGCAATGTATCAACGGCTGCTACAAACCCCCATTTGCCTCATCCCCCTGCTGTCAGGCCGCCTGCTGCTGCTCCTGCTCGCTCTGATGTCTTCTTCTGCTGCTGCTTTCGCCCACGCACTTTCACTTTCCTTTTTACTTTCACTTGCCTGCCCCTCACTTTCAAGTTCGCAAGCAAAAGTGAAACTCATTTTCCCCTTTTTTTTTCACTTTAGCCCCAGCAACGCCTAAAAAAGAAAAACGGACAAAGTAACGCAAAAAAAATACCCCCTTGAGTTTATAACTTAAAAATTCAAAGCACGAACAAAGTTCTAATTTAAACACCGAGCTACAAAAAAAGCACGCGGCGAATACATGTCGGAAAAATTGGACATAAAGTGCACGCCAGTCGAGGCGAGTAAATAAAACTAAAAAACAGGTCTGAAAAAAATCAAGCAAGAAAGAAGGAAAGAAGAAGAAATATATATACGCAGCAGCAAAAGAAAGCCTTTTGCCCCAGGACCAAGTGGCGCACAGTTCTACGGCCTACATGCCACATTCTACGCCCTCTCAGCGGCAGCGGCGGACAACGGTCCACACAAATCAAGTAAAGGGGTGGCAATCGCAACTTCTTCTTCTTCTGCTTCTTTGCGAATAAAAAAGTTGAAGAAAAAGGCGGGCAGCAAAAAGTTTAAAAAAAGGAACAAGTGACAGAATGTTGCACCGACTGCGCAATACTCTGCTGCCAATGTAATACGTACCGATAGCAAATTTGTCGCTTGAAGATGGTTTCTTGTGATCCGTCTTCAAAGTTTGACCAAAATGCGTATGTCGATCCTTGAAGGAAGCTACCCGCTATCCACGCTATAAGTTTGCTGATTCTCTCTTTAAAATTCCGCGAAAAAAGGGATTTTATAAATTTACAGCACCAAATTTGTTGACTGAAAGAAAAACTGACACATTTTCCGATGAGGCACAATATTTTGAACAAGTTTGGGAATGTTCTCGAATCGATGTTTTGAAAATTTAAATATAACCCGTCTTGATGAAATTTGTAAAGGTATTATATTGAGGTATATTCATACTCGATTCGAAAGCAATATCTTCAAAATGGTGACAAGCAAGTAGGGATATATAGAAAGAGAGAGCGAGAGAATAAGTTGGATAAGAAAATAATATATGATAAGATAGATAGAAAAGCTAAGGCTAAGGAGTCAAAAGTAAGCAAAGAGAAAGAGAGAGAGAGAGAGAGAGAGAGAGAGAGAGAGAGAGAGAGGGTGATCATTTGTAATATCAGTAAAGAGGTAATAAATGCTCTCTAACGAGAGTAGCAAGTACGTAAAGAGAGGAATAGATTATTGATGTACTCTGGTGCATCTCTCTGCTCTCTGTTCATCCCCCTCTCTCTTTCTCTACATATTTTACTCTATTTTGCTTTTTCAATCATTCTTTCGCTATCTCTCTTACTTATTCTGGAGCCAGTAACGCCTTTCTATATCTCTCTTTTTCTTTCCATCTCCCTCTCTCTATCTCTCTCATTGCAGAGTGTACTCGTAGGTAAATAACTGCAAGTATCTGCACACTTGGCTCACTGATGGATTCAACAGATGCAGCACTGGTCAAAGCCACCTGTTGTCAACCCTGGCAACCTGGAACCCATACTCTAAAGTTAACAATTTGTGCCCTTTGCCTTACAAACAACGCAATAACCAAAGAGCAGGCGAAGTAAAAAGGCAATAATTATATTGGCATACACATGCTCCATCCATCTCTCTCTCTCTCTCTCTTTCACTCTCTCTCTCTCTCTCTCTCCGTCTCTGTCTCATGCATAGATCAGAGTCAAAGCCCAACTTGATCTATTGCGACCTTCTGCCACAAATGGGAAAGTTCTGCTGAGCAATTGACCAATGGGCGAATGGCAAACGCCTTCAATTAATTAATATACTTAGCGCTATATGCACAACAAGTTTATGAGTATTGGTGCGGGTGGAGCTGGGGGGTGGGGGTTGCTGGCAAGCAACCTGGCGCTGATGGGGTTAGGTCTGTGGGTTGCGTTTGCTGCTTAAGTTATTTACACAGCATTATAAAGGCAAGTGTACTTTTTTTTTTTGTTTTTGGCCATACCCTGCAAACTTCAAGTGGTTCAAGTGTTTCATATTAAGGGCAGCGTATAAGGTATATATATTTAGATATATGGATCACAGATCGAGTCAAACTGTTGGATTATATCATCAAGTCTCGATTTTCTAGTTTTCCGTCAACTACTTTTGATAGAGGATAAAGGAGACCCTTTGCCAAATTTGGGTAGGTCGGGCTTCTCTAATCCTCTCCTTGAGCTCACCTTTCACAGCAAATTCCCCCCTATGATCCTTGAAACATCATATTTATCACAAGTTAAATATGCACACGAAAAGAAAAAATTAGACAAAGTTTTCGCATTTTGATATTCTAATTCAGCTACGTTTGATAAAGGATAACATTTGTACTTTGCTTCTCTGATTTAGTTTATGCCTAAGGATTCAAGCCTGGCTTACAGCATATCTGCAAGTTGAGCACTCTCAGTTGGGTGCATCTTATTTTAAGTGTATATAAATGTCGATTTCATTTACCTAGTGGACAACCAATGCGAATGCGAATACGGACAGAGGGACTAGGGCAGATAATGAGTGCCGAGGAGTGTCGAGGGGTCTCTTAGCTCATTATGTCCATCGTCGAAGCTCACTGGCTCACTGGCCATCGCCTTCCCGAAGGCCAATTGCCCTCGGATGCATCGTTGGGAGTCAACGGGGTCGTTCCACTGTTGTACATCAATCTTATATATAACTCCGATTTGAAGCTATTTCGAAAACTTTTCTTAATATTTTCATATAGGTTATAGTCAACCGATCCAGCCGATTGAAATATATATGATGACTGACTACAGCAAAAAGGCGCATTGACTGCAAGTTTTATACAGACATACTGAGCAGATAGACAGATGCATATGCTACTGATCAGGAATATATATCCCACATCGATTATTATGTTGGTCTTATTATTATTATCATTATATTAGTCATTTTTTAGCCATGAAGAGCATTGACGAGTCGAGCATTTAGCTTATCATTTATGCGAGTAATTTTTCATCCTTTTTAACACAAAAAAAGAAAAACACAAAAAAAGATGGGCAATAAGTTTTGCGCAACTTTTTTTTCCTTTCTTTTTTTGTCCTGTTGTTGTGATGAGTGGGCGGGGTCTCGAAAGGGGGCGGCGGCTACAAAATTATGTTTAATTGGACCTTGTGGGCTTTTGTTTTATTTTTTTTTTTCTTCTTTCCAACTTGAAAGCGCTACAACTTAGATGAGTTGATATTTTCCATAAAGTGCTCAAGTGCTTCGGGATGGGATGGGATGGGTTGAGATGGGTTGGGTTGGGATGGGATGGGATGGGATGGGGTCGATTACGTGGGCGGAGCACATCACTTAATGATGCTTAAGCTGTGATATTCTTTTGTTTGACAAGTGTTTTCATTTGCCAAATTAGAAAAGTACAACAACTGAGCGACTCATATGCTATAGTTGCGAACGGAGAACATGTTCCCGTTTTGATCGCACTCCATTGACCAATTTGTTAAGAGCAAGAAGCAAAATCCAGTAAATTGGAATTGGAATTCAAAAAAATAAAAATAAAATTCTGTATAAGATCGCTTGGCTCAATCTCAATCAAATTAAAAACCTTAAAATAAGAGGAATCGATTCATCACTTCCTTTCTCCATCTCTATCTGCAATCTACATACTCAGGTGAATTGCTGGATAGCAGAAAAAGGGAGGAAATATTCCACAATGAGCCAATAGTGGTCCAAGTGTCGAGGGGTTGAGGGCGGGACAGTTTTACCCCAACTTAACCCAACCTAGAACATTCTGACTGCCCAGAAAATTACTCGCATGGAAGAGCATATTTTAATTTGATAACATAAATAAAAGCAAATTTAAGAAATGAGAAAAATGAAGGAATTATAGTATAACTCGGAGAATGGATCATTTGGAATGTGAACTTGTGTAAGAAATGCGTAAAACGCACTTTCCTCGATAAGCCAGATCAGATCAGGTGTCAAAGCAGTTGAATAGACTGCTTATAATATATATACACTTCAATTGCCACTCAGAAATATGGAGTTTTGTTTGTCAACTTTTGTGGTTGAGTCCCAATCGGTTTAGGTATTCAAATTAAAGAAAACAAATTGTGTTGGGCATTTAAATTAAATGCGAACAATAACAATGACAATGACAATCAAAGTGCAACAATGTTGGACAAAAGTTTTTGATGGCTCAAATAAAAGCACAGCAGCCAGAGCCAAAAACAACAACAACAACAACAGCGATGAGTGGCAACTATGTATGTAAAACTGCCACATTTGCGTCACTTAAGCTGCCCGTTTAGCGGCAGCTATCACAAACACAACACACACACCCCAACACATACACACACACACACACAGCAACAACATAAATTAAGTTATTTTGATAATCAAAACTGAAAAGCGAACAATGTAGGCGGGTGTGCGTGTGGGTGTGTGTGTGTGGATGTGTGGGTGTGTGTGTTGGGTGTGGGGTGTGGGGTGTTAAAGGAAACATGGGCATTCATTTGTAGTTTATAGTTGTAGTTCTACATAGTAGCCAGCATGTTAGCGAGGGGGTGGGGGAGGGGGGTTAGGCGTTTGGGGGTTGGGGGGTATGGTTGTTTCTGTAAGGGTTGCTGATGCTGTCCATTGTTGTAGACGTTTTGCATTTGACAATAGCAAAACACACACACACACATTGAACTCACCAACGTCCTCCACTAACCCCTCCCCCCCTCCACCACCACCACCCCTTTTACGGATCAACCTTCGCTCACGCATTGGGCAACATAGTTAGCACAATTGTGTTGCATACTTTTTCGGGCATGCGTCAAAGCGAGATGCCAAGTGCGTATGTGTGTGTGTGTGCGTGTGTGTGTGCGTGTTTGTGTGTCCAACAACTGCCCAAGCTGGCCAGCCCACAGCCTCACACACACACACACACACACACACATACACGCCAACTTACACACACAGAAAAATATTATGTTCATTTTGATCATTTAAGTTTAATTATATGCTTTATTTTTGTTAACTTAATTGAAGTCTATATGTTTATATTTATATATTTGCCAATTGTCTGATAACCTTCTCCAAGGTCAAGGTCACGGAACTGCCCTAGCTCGACTAGCAGTTACTCTAAGTCCAACTGTTGTACAGTTAATCAACAATATTTGAGGCTATTTTGTATATATTAGACTACATCTTAATAATTGCTACTGCTATTGAAATATTTAATCGATTTGTATCGATATACGCGAAATGATCGATAAAATGAAACGGACTTGAGAACTTATATTCCAGTTTTGAACTCGCTAGCACTGATTGTCTGCGGCACCTGCTCGTTCATATGGACATGGCTAGATCGACTCGATTGCTGATGCTGATCAAGTATATATATATATACACTGCTTACTTCTGTCTGTTACATAATCAAGCATACTTAATCTATGCTCTTTTTATCCATTTTTAGTTGCTT
This sequence comes from Drosophila nr. perissopoda 5 BK-2023a, assembly GCA_035044105.1. Lineage (NCBI taxonomy): Eukaryota > Metazoa > Arthropoda > Insecta > Diptera > Drosophilidae > Drosophila > Drosophila nr. perissopoda 5 BK-2023a. The sequence continues at coordinate 104,853 of JAWNMK010000620.1, read as the reverse complement.
CTCAAATATTTCTAGGCAATTTTGTAAAGTTCGTATGTGTATACAATTTCTCTGAGTGCAGTTTTAAAGGCGGCTGGAAAGTGCGCACCACCTTCACACACACACACACACACACACACACACATACACACACGCATATGTAAGCAAACTAATTTACCTACGCCAGCAGTTCTTGTTACTCAGTCACACACACAACGCATATGCAAATTTTGCAATGCTTTATTTCTGGGGGTTGGCCGCATGTGTGTGTGTGTGTGTGCACGTGTGTGTGTGTGTGTGTGTATGTGTATTGGCAGTGGGTGCTGCTGCCAACAAAGTTGCCCAGTCATTGTACAGCCTCTCCTCACCCACCTTGACTGGCCGCTTTCTCCTCCTTCAGAAGTCGTTAGGCTGCCTTTTGGCCATTGTTTGGACTTATGTTTCCCTTTCACTTTCACTTTTCAAGCCATCAAGTATCCAAAACTTCCCATTTCTCTCCCCCCCCACACACCTTCCCACTCCCCCCTCTCACACACACACACACACACCATACCCCTTTCCACATAACGCCGCCGGCCGCTTGCCAATGTCCATTAAGAGCAGCAGCAACAACAACAAAAAAGGGAAGCGGCAGCAGCGAGCAGAAGAAGAAGATGAAGCCGCATGCTGCATACATTTTAATCTTTAATTTATGGCTTATTCAAAACTAATGACACTGAAATTGTCCACCAGCATCCTGCCCCCCACCTTGCTGGCAAAAGGGGTTTTTCTTTTTTTGTATTATTTCCCTGGCTTCTGACACAAGTGAAAGAAAATGCTTGGACAAAACAACGCTTTTCCATTTTACACATTTTCATTTAAAACTAATAAAATATCCCAAAATATATGCCGAATATATATGTATGTATATACAGTACTATACCGATAATAAAAGTTGGGCAAGGACTCAGGAATCAGGATCGAATGGATGATTTTCGATATACTTTTCGATGCCAAGCTTAAGTTTGACAAGCACATTTCTGCTGGTGTCTTCGGTTTCTGTAGGAATTTAAGAATTTGAATTTAACTTTTGCATCGTTAATCTTGAACATGGATTTTGTATATTGGTCTCCCAATTGCATCACATAAAATCAAAAAACTATTTCTCTAAATCTTGCTACACTTTTTGATCGTTAATTCATTTTGCACTTCCGAACAAGCCATTTTTTTTAACCCTTTCTCTTGAAACTTTAAGCTATGCTATCCATAATCCATTACGTCTCTTTAAATTGGAAAAATTGCATTTATAATTTGAATACTTTATTTTTCTTTATCCCAATATCCTGCAACTGTATCTATTTGAACTATGTAATGTAACGTAATGTTCCCCAGGCAACAGCAGCAGCAGCAGCAGCAGCAGCAGCAGATGAATATTGGATGCGAGTAGTTGGCTGTCATTAGATATGCCTGGCAACCCTTAAAACACACACACACACGCTCGCACACACACACACACACACACATGTGCAGCTCAAATTGTTTGCCATTTGTAAGCGTTGTATGTTTTAGGCCTTGCCTCGTTTGCTGTTGTTTTAAAATTAAAATGAATGCCCGCAAGCAATAACTACGACAAGCCGAAAAACCACCCAAAAAACCCCACCCAAACTCCCCACCAACCCCCACCACAATCCTGGCCTGCCCACTAGCCCGCCTGCTGCTGTCCAAGACAAGCCAACATCATTATGCGTAGCTGTGTGTCCATATACGTGTGTGTGTGTATATGTGTGCGAGTGTGTGTGTGCGAAATAATCTCGTAAATTACGCAAAAAAGGAAACACACCGCCAGGAAGAAAACACACACACACACACACACGCACACTCAGACGAACAGGAGACGAGCAAATGCCGAAGTCCAAGTCGGGTGTCGGGTGGTGTCCAGGGTTGGTGGGGCAGGTAGAGAGGGAGGGGCAGTCATGTCTATGGTCGGTGGTTGGCTGCCTTTGTTGCCAGACGACGACGCACACCACGTGGACCAAAGGAACCACACATACACACACGCACACTCATATGTGTGTGTGCGTGTGTATGACTTCGACTTGTTGGCCACTAGGCAAAAACTAGCAACCACCAAGCAAGCAACTTTTCAACTCAACTCAACGTAATACGTCCAAGGTTAAGAGTGGAACCAATTGGAATACTTACCAGGTGCAGAATACTTAATCATCTAAAGTTTAGATCAACTTTCCAAGTGTTCAGGTTTGAGCAGGGGCTACATTTCAGGCGAAGCTGTCCGTGTTTCCAAGCTATCAATATCCATTGTTAGCAGCTGATCGGCGTTCGATATCCAATTGTCCAGATGGGTTAGATTAACTGTAAGTGAAAAATGACAAACGGGTTTTTTTTTATATAAATATGCGACTCTCTAATCCCGAAAGTGGATAAACCAACAAGGATCTCAGCTAGTCAGACATGACCGTGGTTAGAGTTGCTAAAGGTGTTGCACATTAGACTCAATAATAGTTCGCAGTGTACAGCCCCCAGTCAAAATTATAATAATACAAGCAATAATGCTTTTCAATCAAGAGCGTATCTTTCGACCGATGCTTCCTATGCCAGCTATATGCCTGCAGTCAAAACTAAGAAGACTGATATGTGCCGAGCTACAACAATATAGCTGGATGTATTTTCTGGGGTCGCAAAAGTCGGCTTCCATGCGTCACACATTTCATGACAAAGTTATAATATTTATAAAAAATTGTATATATATAAATGTATGCTTGATTTAAGTTGAAAAAGCCATCAAAACAAGCAATAATGCTATAGACGAGGGAGTTCGACTAGCTGATAACCTGAAACCTATTAAAAATGCTGCTTGTTTAAGTTATCGATATGTTCAAAGATATCGATAACTTGAAATAAAATTCATCTGCTAGTGATGTACGGTAACTTGAATTCCAGTTATCTCTGGATCGTATATTCATGCAGACAAACAGACTCGACTGTTGATGCCGATCTACTACATATATGTATAGATATATAAATATATATATATACAAAATCTGTAATTTTTTTTAAATATTTCGGCAGATTTCGATGTTGGATATTTTAAAATGGATTTTCTTGATTTAAGATTGTTGACTCTTAATTTCAGATTTCAATTTATATCTCTGCTTAGCTTATTTATGTTTGCATGTGTATATATTTACTTATATTTACATATGCCGCATTGTAAAATCCGTTCTGTGCCACCCTCTCCCCACCTTCTACACTTTCCCCTTCCCCCTATTCCATGTATGCCACCAAAATTGTAGACACAGGCATCGTGTGTCCATTCACAACACTTGCGACGCACAATATAATTTCTCCAACCCCCCACCCCCACCCCCAACCACCTCTCGCACTCTCACTCTTACTCAACTACCCGCCTGCCCCCACCGCTCCCCCATGCCTACCAAGTCGCACTCACTCACGATGCCAATGACGACGTCTGCTTTAGTCCTTTCGGCCACACACACTCACACACACACACACACACACTCACACACACGCACTCTGGTCCACTTATGATGAGTTTACATTTTCGAAAGCGAGACATGAAAATGAAAATTGGGCAAGGAAACTTGCCAGCAACAACAGCAACAACAAAGAAAGTCGCCCTCACTTCGTACGCATCTCTCATAGTTGGCAGTTGGTCCATGTGATGGGCGTGGCAAGTGGTGGGCGGCTGTCACACATTCAAAACAGCTCAACGAAATTCATGTGTGTATGTGTGTGTGTGTGTGTGCAGAGTTTTGGGGCAGCTTAAAAAGGTAGCAAGGGTGAAGGGGTGGGAAGGGAAAGGGGCTCTAGCATACAGGAAGCCAAATGTGGCCCGTTGCCCGTCGTCGTCATCGTCATCGTCTATCGGCCAACAACAGTTTCCGCACACACACCCCCCCCCCTCCCCCCCCCCTACCGCTAGCACTCCACGTACGCAGACACTGACAGCCAAGCTGCCCGTTACGTATGCATATTTTACACAAAACTAGGGGGTGGGGGGACGGGGAGTAGGGGGTAGTGGGAGTGGGAGTGGGAGGCTGAGCCACTGCACTATGGGTAAAATCTGGGAAATTGCACAACTAAATTAAATAATCAGAAAGAAAAGCAAAAACAAAACAATTTAATTATTTTATTATTATTTATTTCTTTATTTAAATTGGATTTTTAAATTAAATTAAATTGTATTAAATTAAAATTGCGATGAAAATGAAATAAATTCAAATTGAAAGAGAAAAAATTAATAATATAAGGACATAATAAATATGCTCGATTTTCTTTTCTTTTTGTTTTTCATTTGAAATTTTTTGCTTTAATAACTTTAATTTTTTAATTGAATATAAAAATATTCCAGTACAATTTTCTTAATTTACTTTCACTATTTAGAAGATATTAAATATTAAATTGTGTAATTCAATTTATTAATTTTTTAATTTAATATAATTTATAAAATAAAATATAAAATGTTTCAATATTTATTGCAAGAATTGGGAAAAACCAGAAGAAAACAACCCCAAAAATCGTTAAGAAGCAGACAGAAAGAGAGAGATAAAGCATGAGGCAGAAAACAAAAAAAAAAGAGATAAGCAAATCTCTGAACATAGTTCAGCACGTTCGAAGGATTCCCGCAGATATATTAGTAATGCAAATTAAAATAAAGGAAGATGAAGAGGAAGAGCTCCGACCAGAATTACGCTGATACTCTCAGCTGTTAAATATGATTGTGTCTTTTATTGCAGCTGGAAATCGATTTTTATCGATATTCGCAAAACGGGTGCAGTTATCGGTCAAATAAAATAAACTTAATCCTGATCTTTGTATTGGAAATTTTGTATATTTGTCCCACTGTGCCACACACAGTTCCACACTGTTAGCCAGACGCAGACGACGCGCCGTACAAATGAGCTTGAGCAAGGACGCAAGATGTATGCTGGTGTGTGTGTGTGTCTATGTGTGTGTGTGTGTGTACGTGTGTGTGAGTAGACGATGGACAATGCAGAAGAGTGTGGTACGCCTGATGTGTAGCGGTCGGGTAGGAAGGGGCTGTGGGGGAGTAGGGGTGAGCTGGGCAAACGGCGACTGCTGCGAATGCTGCTCCTGACTTTCAATGTCCATGTAGACATTTTGCAATTTTCAAATACAGTAAGCACTCCATAAGTGCGAACTTGCACAAATTGGCAATTTTTCGAATATATTGTCTAAATTACTTAATTACTATGTCGTAATTTTTAATTAAATATTTGTTATTCTATGCTGAAATGAAAATTGCTTAAATAAAATGTTTTATTGTATTTTTGTAGTTTATTTTTATGTTTTTTCTAATCTCTAATGAAAATTGCTTTAATCAAGTCATAATTTTTTATTAAATACTTGTTTTTTTTTTGCGCTTTTTCATAAGTTATTTGTTAATGTATTTTTGTTTGTTTTCTTTGAGTAGTAACCAGAATATTTTATTTAATTACCTTATTTAAATATATATTTTTTCTTTTCTCAAATCAACGCTAGTAAAAAAATGTATATATTATATTTAAAATGTATTGTTTAAATATTAAAATTATTATTTTACTGTTTGTGAATTAAAAGCGTTCGCATTTTGTGAGTGATCGCTGTACATGCGCAGGCCCACACACACACACACACACACACATACACACACACACGAAATGCTTTTAACATTTTCTAAGATTCAAATTTCGTAAATTATCCCTTTGCGAGTTGCTGCCGTTTGCCTCATGTGTGTGTGTGAGTGTGTGTGTGTGTGTATGTGTGTGTTAGTGTGTGCGTGTGTGCGTATGGGTAGGCCTTGTTGTATGCTCGGTTTATCGATGGGCGTCTCATGTTGCGTCCATTGGCCAAAAACTACACACGAGCCACACGAGGCACGCATTTTCATTTTCATTTTCATTTGTGGCGTTCGTTTTTGGTTCGCCTTTGGTACTTAGTCGTGGATTATTTTTTGCCCAGATTCCAAATTCCCGGCCCCACGTCCGTCAAAGCCACAGCATGCATAATTTCCGCTCTGTGCTCAGCTAAATGTACAAAACAGATATCACAAACTTCAAAAACCAATTTCTTCAAATGTAAATTCTCATTGCATACAATTAGGCGTCAAATTACGTGCCACTTGCCACACATGTGCAGCTGAAGTTTCAACAACATATTCTGACCGATATACAATGGAATATAAGATAACATATACCATATATACTATCAAACCATTTAAGCATATATCCAAACAAATGATTGAAAAACTTTTGAAGCATAAAAGCAATTTTCACGAAATTGCAGCTAATCGAAACATTCTGACATACACTGCGCGAAATTCAATTAAAGGCAAATCCTTTTGTATAACACATTTTAAAATAATTGTAAATATTATGCTTAACATTTGTTTTCTTGGTTTGTTCAAAATACTTGATCAATTTTCACGATAAAAATGAAAGCTGTAAAGATAGGTTCAAATTAATCAGTTCTGTCCGCATTTAACTTAAAACATAACGGGTATTGATCTATAATTATTTTTTGCTGCGATCAGAATTGTTGGATTTATCGGATCAGCATATTATATATACCTAGAACAATCAGTTGATCGTTTTGCCAGTTGTGAGCAGTTTCAGGATTTTTCGATCGAATAGTATTATTAATATTACTCGAGTCTATAAATTGAATATATGTATCTAAAAAGTGAATCTAAAAGTGTGCATATGTGTGTGTGTGTGTGTGTGCTTTGTAGTAGTTCAAATTGTATTTACATACTTACACAGACTCTCGCGAGCCTTACGTTTCAAATTAATTTATTTTCGCCATAGCGCGACAGTCAAATTCACACACACACACACGCACACACATGCAGAGAGAGAGAGAGAGAGAGAGAGAAGCCTGGCCAATTGGCAAGTGAAAGTGTTGGATGGACGCTTGCCTGCCTCTGCTTGCTGCTTTGCGCTCATCTTTTGTGGCCGTTGTCCGCGCTTTTGGTTGGCTGCCATCTGAACTTTACGCTGTCATCCGCAGCAATGGACATGTGTGTGTGTGTGAGTATTGTGTGTGTGAGTGGTGTGTGTGTGAGTGGTGTGTGTGTGTGTGTGGTGTGTGGTGTGTTTGTACATATGCGTATGTGTGTAGTTGCCGTGCGGTTAAAAAGGTATCTCAAAGATACTAAATACTTTATGCATGAATGTACCAAATAGATTTACGAGAAACGAGAAGCGAGAAAGCAACAGCAGCAGCCAGTACTCATACTCTCTATCTCTCTCACTCACTCACTCCCAATCTCTTAAAGTACATGTGTGTGTGTGTGTGTGGTGGCTCTCACGTACGTGCATGTGTGTAAGTGTGTGCGCGTCGATATTAAATTTAAATTGGCGCTTGGATATTTTAGAGTCAGCAGAGTAGAAGAGCAGAAGGGGAAGAGTAAAAGAGGGAGAAGGAGAACGGTCACGATGGCTTGCAATTAAGCTTTATGTGTGTGTATGTGTGTGTGTTCGTATATACACAAATACATACATATGTATGTGCACGCTTAGTTGCCCATTTTAATGCGTGTGTGTGCGCTTATGTAAAGCCTTAAATATTAATAACAGTTACAATTTTTAATGATTAAAAGTTGGCGCAAATGTGCGTGTGTGTGGGAGAGAGAGAGAGAGAGAGAGAGAGAGAGCTTAGCCAAAGTACAGTTGGACAACAAATGCCAGTCAAGTTTTGACAAGTCACAGTCACCGTTTCTGTCAGATTCTCACTCTACCCCACCGAAACACCCAACACTTACTTGCTTTGTCCTGCCTACTTTTGGGTATAGTTAAGTGGCAGAGCACATTGCATCAATGCAAAGAGAGAACACAAATACATGAGCAAGCTTAAGCTTAAGCACAACCACTAAGCAGATACCCTGTTTTAGATTTGCACCATACATTTTGTGGGCAGTTGTTACAAAATTGATCAACAGTCAAACCACCCCCCTTTACGAAAGTTTACGCATCAGGCCCAAAAACTAAAAAATTGAAAATCGAGTGCCAGCTGCACACGAAAAGACAAGGATAGAGTGATAGTGCAATATTGCTGCTATTTTCGCACACTTACAATAATTCTTTACCTGCCCCGATGCATACAGATTTGACGCCTCTATGTGTTGTCAGCTTAGTGACACAACTCAAAGAGAATAGTCTAAACTCAAGGTCAACTCAAATAGAGTGAATGTGATAGGCTAATGCAATTACAAATACGAAAAGCTAAGATGCTCTCGTTAAAAGAGAGGGAGCGAGAGAGGTTTTAAATATGTAACGGCAACTAGCAAAAAGGATTAATAGCAGAGGGCTGTATGCAAAACTCAAAGAGCAAAAACTCAAGCCAAAAAAAAACAAACAAAGCAAACGCGTAAAGGGAAATGCAAATGCACTTGTTGCACATACCGATTGTTGCTGTTGTTGTTTCTCTTTGTTTGTTTACATTTGGCCAAAGCTTGATTTATAAAAAATGCCAAAAGTCAAACGAAAAAATGAAAGGAAAACACAAAACGCAACTTGCAAAATCAGGGCATACGTACGTATATATTTGTGTGTGTATGTGTCACACGTGTTGCACATTCAATGCATTTGCAAAATGCTCACAACAACAACAGTAGCAGCGCAGCAGCAGCAGATTAGATACGCACACAAACAGCAGGGGCTGCGTCGCTGTCGCTGTCAACGTCGCAGTCAACGTCGGCAGCGCTCTTCATTGCATTGCTCATTTAGCTGTTTCTCTCCCTCACACACACACATGCAGACACTGCTGTCGCTGACGTTTCATTGCCATTTTGTTGCAGTTGGCGCGCAATGCGTTGGCATGTTTAACAGTCCGTTTGTATGTGTGTGTGTGTGTGTGTGCATGTGTGGATATTGCATTGTTTGCATTTCAAATTGAATTCCTTCAAAATTCAATTCCTGCATGCGTGTTTGGCTGTGTATGTGTGTGTTTATGTGTATATGTGTTTGCGTGCGTTGTGCATCTGCTGTTTTTTCTGTCTCTCTTCTTGTTTGGTGTTGTTGTTGGCGACGTGCATTTTTCAATTATGATTGAGCAGCGTTTGTCGTTCGTTTTATTGTTTTCTTTGCTTTGGCTTAGCTCTTTTTTTTGTGCGTGTGTTTTCTTGTTTATGTGTGTGCGTGTGTATATGTGTATGCATATATATTTGTATGCACAAATATATATGGCTGACTTATCACGCATTTTCACAAAAAAATTTAAAAGATAATTAAGTTCAGAATATATATGTGCTAAAAAAAAGAACATTTTTCATCTCCGTAGTACATACACACATAAATACATACATACACACACATACGCAAATCAGTTGGTCCAAAAAGAAGGAGAAGAAGCGGAATCAGTGTTAAGAAAACAGGAAAAAGCAACGCAGAAAACAAAAGAAAGAAATATGTATTGAAAGAAAAACAGAAACCAAGGCTATATGTTGCTCAAACGAAAACAACATAAGCAACAAATGCACTGAGCGAAATTAATTCTAGATGTGAAATCTAATAATGTTGACAAGAAATTTATGCAAACGAAATTGAAATCATTGATCAGATGAATATTTTCCAGATTATAATTCGACTTTTTTCTAAGTGTATGCATATAAGAATTCTCGCTGTGTAATTATCAATTGTCATTGTCAATTGTCATCGTGTGAAGAGCAAATAGATTTTACAAGAGATGTCATCACACACATACACATGTACACACAATACATACACATGTTGGCAAACATACTTAAACGAAGCTTCAGCAAGACATGAAAATCAACGGTTAATTGGTTGACTCTTATACGACTGCCGAACCTTATGCAGCAATTGACTGTTAAATGAATGCATGTTTAGTATAAGAGCGTCATTAATTAGTGTAATTCTGCAGGCCGACGGCGAATATTCATTTTGCACACATTTACATAAATATGTGTGCATAACACACACAAATACGAACGCACATATGTATTTACTGCCGCAAAGTCAACACCAATAATATTAAAAAAAACAATAACGCACAAAGCAAACTTCAAGCCGGCTTTAGCCCAAAAAAAAAAAAACAAGAAGCGGGCGCAGGCGTACAGAAACCACAACAAACGGCGCAGCCGCAAAAAAAAACCTTGTGAAGGGGGGAGGGGGGAAGTAGGCAACCAACGGCTTTGGCCCTGAGCCAATGCGAGCGTGAGTCATTTCTATGTATGTATTGTATGTGTACGTGTATATGTATATTTACATGTGTATGTATGTATGTTGGCAACTGCGACGCGAGCAGCGGCGCCAATGGCTTTCCAGAGCGGCGCTCGCATTACATAAGCCGAATCCAAAGTTGCCCAGCCGACGACGAAGTTCAAACTGAAGTTTAAGCTGCGGCGGCAGCGGCTTAAGCTCTTGTTTTCTTGTTGTTGTTGTTCTCACTCCCTCTGGCGCTCTCTCACTCTCTCTGTCGAGCGTTCTCTTGCGCAGCGCAGCGGCTCACACTCGTAATTAAAAAGTAACGGCGTTGACAATGACAGCTGTACGCGCTCAATTAAAAAGTCATTAACTGACACACACACACACACACGCACGCACGAAGAGAGCGAAAGGAAGAAAGAGAGTGGACTTAAGGACTTGCAGTCGCTAGCTGTGATTGACGCTGACACGCAAAGCCTCTGCCGTTGCCGCTGTCGCTGCCACTGCACGACACACACGCACCTTGTAATTAGTGTTGTGTTAGGCTCGCTACCTGCGTCTGCGCCAGCGCCCTAGTAACTGTTGCGTGTCATAAATGCGCTATAAAACTGCCTAATCCCACTGCACACTTGAGTCGGCAGCAGCAGCAGCGCATCAGCTGCTTAAGATCAAAATTGAAGCTTTTACTCTGCTGTTATTATGATTGCTCTTATACTGCTTAGTATATATGCACGTGTTATGTATTTGTATATTGCTGTCGCTGCTCCTTGGCCTTGTCTTTGCTTTACACATGCGCGCATTTCTATTCAATTCTGTATGTATATATATATATATATATATATATATATATGAATGTTCGTTCGTGTTTGGGTACATGGAACATTCCTTTTGAAAGATGTTTTGAATGTACAAAACTTAGCACAAGCAAACTAGTTTATTTTTAAGTTTTAGTTATAAATTTGAAATATTATAAATTATTAATTATGTTTGAAATGTTTGCATTCAAAGTTGGAGTCACACCAGTTGCTCTTAGCCAATGCCCACTGTAGTTAAGCATACGTACACACATTTGCACACATACTTTTTTTTTTTTTTTTAGTTTTCGGCCCGTTTTTGTGCCCATTGCTTATGCCTCTGCAATCTGTCGCTGCCCCCTCCCCTGCCATGACTGTCGCTGGCTTCGTCTGTGCCTACGTCGCCCTCTCCCTCCTTCCCTACCTCCCATTCCATCCATCCACTTCTTCGTCGTGTTTCGCCGTCTTCGGCGTCGTCTTCTTTATTGTTTTATTGTCAGTTTAGGGATTTGACAATTTGCTTGCTGATTTTTTATGACAATCATGTATGTAAATTTTCGGCGTGCCTTCTGCTTATCCCTCTTCTTCTTCATCTGCTCTCTCAACTCTTCCTCAAGGCCCACGCAAACGTATATGTGTGTGTGTGTGTGTGTGTGGGGATTTGTATCTGTATCCGAGCGCCATTAGCTGGGTATTTGCCTTGCAAGATTTTTAAATACTTCTGGGCAGCCAAAAACAAAAAAAAAAATAATAAAAAAGCGTTCAACTCAAACCCTTTTCGCACAGCTATTTTTAGTTTTTTTTGTTACCCTGCAGATGGATAGCTAGGGTGTCATCATCAAGTCAACGCAGAAGCAGAAAGAGAATATATTTATTTAATATTGATCAATTCAATTTAGATCAATCAACTATTTAATTCAATAATTATCGATAACTTTGTTTCTCCAGTTGTGTCCAAAATCGCAAAGATTATATTAGATCATACAGAGGCGTCTTTATCCCATGAATTCAGAAAATCAAGCTTAAATTCGCAGTCGATAACTTTCAACTTTTCTTTAAAATCGATAACAAGCTTTTTCTCGAAAATCCAGTGTACATAAAGAAGATATATAGAGATAGTAATTGATATGTATATATATAATATAATATATATTTTACTATTTGGCAAACAAATCTTCTAAACAAATCTAATAAAGAAACCAGAATGAAGAAGTGTAGAACAGGGTATCGGAAAGTCGGGCAGTCTGATCTGTTAGTTTTCACCCTTAGTATATGTATTATATATATATGTGTATATGATTTTTTTATTTGTTATATTTGTATTTTTTTGTCATAAAAGTTGAGTTTATTAATTTTAAAGCGTTGACAAGTTTTACGAGTATCAAAATGGCAACAACAGAAACTAGGCCAGTAGTGTGTGAGATTTATATGGGTGTTAGTGTGTGTGTGTGTCTTCAGCCTGAGAGAGGCTTGGTGAGTCAAACAAACTGGCTAATCGAGCAGGAATGCCTCGGCCAAATAATAATGGCCATAAAACAAATCTAACAAATGAAGCAAATAAAACAAATAAATCGCATAGATTAAGTTAAACAGCTGTTAAAAGCTGGATTAAAAAAATAACTGCGATTTTTCTATTTTTCACTAGACATTTTGCAAATTGCGAAGCGAAATCAAAATTGATTTTAGCCAACTTGCTGTGCACTGAGCCAAGTTTAAGCTGAGCTTTAAGCGACGACACTTTTGCTGCAAATTAAACAAACAAAATGCTGGCCATTTCTATATACATATATATGTATTATATACATAGATAATAATATATGTTTATATATATATATATATATATATATATATACATAGATAATGAAAAGCAAATCAAATGCAAAAAAAAAGCAAACAAAAAAAGAACTAATGCAAAATCAGCGCCGGCGTTGGCAAAGCAAAAACAAATGCAGCCATAGAAAGAGACAGCAAAAGCGGCGATGGCAGCGACGGCGACGGCAACGATGGCAGCGGCGTCAGCGAAAAACACATAAACGCGCTGTTGCTGTACATAGCTCACAGACGCACACATACAGCAAAAGCAGCAGCAGCGCAGTGGTCGCTGCCAGCGTCGCTGCTGCTGCTGCTGCTTCCATGCGCGCCCATTTGTGCGAGTGCGTGCGTATGTTATGTATGTGTGTGTTTGTGTGCGTGCTGTCGCTGCTGCTGCTGCCCAGAATGCCGCATGCACGTCGGTCATTTGTATTTGGAAACAGAATTGCGTTCCGTCATTTGTATTTGGAACGCCGTAGCAGAAAGAAGGACACGGGCGAATAAGCGACGAAGCGTGCGAACGGAGCGGAGCGGCTATTTTAGCTTTTAGCGCCCTTTTTTGTTTCCATTTTCTTTGTACATGTAAAAACATAAAAAAATATATATTTAAAAAAAATCAACAACAATTTTGGCAAAAAAAAACTATTTCGGACTAAAACAATCAAAAAAAAAAAGAAGGAAAATACCTTTTAAAAAAAAGACACTTCAAAAAGAAGTTTTAATCATAATTATTATTTTTCCCATTTATGTTCGTAAAAATTTTTTTTGTTCTGTTAAAACAAAAAACCCAAACCCGAAAAGTGATCGTGCTCTTAATAAAAATTGTAACCAACAAAAAATAAAGAAACAAAACGAAAAAAAAGAAGAGAGAACACAAAGAATAAGAAAGGAGATAAAAGAAAACGGCCGGTGAACGAAACAAAAATCAAAATTCTAAATTTGAGCAACGCGCAAAATACAAAACCAAGAAGAAGAGAATTCAACACTTCTTCGAGTTCTTCGTTTCGGTATTTTTTTTTATGTTATTATTCTTCAGTTGTCTTGTGTTCGGTGAAGAGTCAGCAGCAGCAGCGGTGGCAGCAGCAGCGGCAGCAGCAGAATCGACAAAGTTTAGCAAGAAGCCGCTAAGAACTGCACAAAGCGAAGGCGCAAATAAGTAAGCAAAAGTAACAACAATCACAACAACAACAAACAACAGCAGCAGCAATAACAACAACAACAACAACAGCGACGAAGATGGTGATAGCAATGGACAGATAAATAGCTGATCATCATCATCGTTGTCTTGTTATGTACATGTTTTTTTTTTTGCGTGAATGCAAAATGTAAAGAAATGTGAAAGCAGCAGCAGTAACAGCAGCAGAACAGCTGCATATTCGAAGAGAGCAATAACAGCTGCAAATGCTAATGCATTTTTGCATTTCATGCTTTCCTCTTTTTTTTTGTTGTGTTTCTATTGTAGTTTTTTTTTCTTCGATTAGTGAAAATATAAAAAAAAAACTGCAATTGCTGTTGCTACTGCTATATTGGTATTGTTAAGTGATCACGTTAGTTATTTTTTCTACACTGCTCTCTCTTAGAACACATGCAAAAAAACAATCAAAGCGCAAACAAAAGAGCGAAGGGCTGGTAACAGCAGCAAAGAGTGTATAACAGTGCAGTGTGCATGTGCATGTGTATGTGTATGTGTGTTTGTGTGAGTGGCTGCGTTAATGTTAAATGCAAATGCAAATTGAATTTTAAATTAATTGCTAACACTTTGCAGTTAAAAATAAATGCGAAAATAAACGCTTAACAAACCAATAACAATAAACAGAGAACAATCGAGTGTTTTAAATTGAATGATTAAAAAGCCTTTCTTTTTTTTTGTTTTGTTTTGTGTTTTTTTCTCTGCTTTACAAAACCAATAATTCCAAATTGAAAATCAAAATGAATAATATACAATTTATCACAATTTTTCGCAGTACAAATACGAAATAAAACAAAAATACCAAATAAAAAAAAAATACAAAAAAAAGCATAAGAAACAAAAACAAAACGATCGGCAAATCAGCCAACGAAAAGAAAACAACAATAACAAATAAACATAACTGCAGCAGCAACAATAACAGCGAGCCACATGAGCAGCAGCAGCGCGACGCAGCCGACGCCGACGCAGACGCCAACGTCGACGCTTAATGGCGAGCATAAAAAGTGAAATGCCGCCACTGCACGCGGCCGAGACGCTGACCGCCGCCGCCGCCAGCAGCAGCAGCAGCAGTAGCAGCGGCATTGCAACAGACAGCGGCGGCGGCAGTAGCAGCAGCAACAGCACAACAACAACAGCAGCAGCAGCGACAACAACAACAACAACAGCGGCAGCGACATCAACAGCAACAGTTGCAACTGTTGCTGCTGCCTCGCCAAACGCGAATGCAACGATCAGCGCCGCTGCCGACTCTAGTGATAATCAGCCAGGCACGCCGCAGCCAACGACAACAGCGACAACACCAGCAGCAACACCAGCAACAGCAGCAGCAGCGGCAACAACATCAACACACCAGCAGCAGCAACAGTCGCTAATCACTGCCGAGGCACAGCAGCAGCAACAGTTGTCATCGGGCATAACGCATCAGCCTTATGCCACACATCAAATGTATGCCACACAGCAGCAGCAGCAGCAACAACTATACTACGCCAGCGATATGCAGCAGCAACAGTTGCAGCAGCA
The DNA here is from genome assembly GCA_035044105.1 of Drosophila nr. perissopoda 5 BK-2023a. NCBI lineage: Eukaryota > Metazoa > Arthropoda > Insecta > Diptera > Drosophilidae > Drosophila > Drosophila nr. perissopoda 5 BK-2023a. The sequence goes on along the minus strand of JAWNMK010000620.1, from coordinate 89,374 downwards.
GCAACCCAGCTACGCAGCCAGCAGCTACATGAACAACTACGAGCTATTATTTCAGCAACAGCAGCAACAACAGCAAAGTGTTGCTGCCGTTTCTGATTATGGCAGCGCCTATATTGACTACAGCAAAGTGCCCGCGGTGCGTTATCATCCCTACTTGCAACAGCCGACTTCAGTGTTGCCACCACCACCACCAGCAACGGCAGCAGCCGCAGCAACAGTAGCAGCAGCAGCTGATGAGTCATCGTCCGCAGCAGCAGCAGCGGTGGGAGCTGTTGCGGGAGCAACAGTTGCTGTTAGCAGCAGCATTGCAGCAACGGCAGCCATGAGTCCGCGTGTCGTCAGCAGCAGCAGTCCCACATCGACATCGTCACACTTGCAACTGAGCAGCGTGACGCCTAGTTCGCCGGGCGGAGGCGGGGGCGGCAACTGCAAGTTGCAGTGCAAAAAATGTGGCATACTCAATACAAATGAAACAGAGTTGCACGAACACATCGCCAACGTGCACGGAGAGTCACCGTATGGCAGCAGCGGCTACGCCAGCTCGCCATACATTAAGGAGGAGTTGCCGACGGCGACACCAACCGTTGCCAGTGGCGAGCTGCTCGATTTGGACTCGCAAAAGATGGTCTACCACCAGCAATTGCTCCAACAGCAGCAGCAGCAACAATTGTCACAGCAACAGCAGCAACAATTGTCGCAACATGATCTTGTTGGTGGTTTACCGCTGGCATTGCCAGATCCGCTGCACTCGATGCAATCGATGCAACAGCGTGCACTACACAGCTGGGAGCAGCAGCAACATCAACAGCAACCGCAACATCATCAGCAGCAGCAGCAGCAGCAACCTCATCACCAGCAACATCACCACCAGCAGCAACAGCAACATCATCAGCAGCAGCAGCAACAACACTTGCAACAACATCAGGCTGGTGTTGAAGGTTTGCCAGCGTATATGCAACCATTACTGGAGAAGTCGCCGCAACATTATTACGCAACGAAACAGTCGCCGTATCAGCCGATGATCAAGCAGGAATATCTCATCAAATCGGAATACGCCGATTCGCAGCATTATGTGGATAAATCTTTCGATCCGACGGCAGCCGAGGTGACAACCAGTCCAGCCGAATATCCGAGCACAACCACTGGCAATCCATCAGTTGCCGTTGCTGGCAATGATGCAACGTCTGTTGCTGCTGCAACGGGTGGCGGTGGTGGTGCAGGTGCAACGGGTGGATCGAGTGGGGCAGCAGCATACCGCAACTTTGAGCCACCCAGCTCGAGTTCGGTGCTGCCCGCCAACAGTTTAACAGCCAAGGCAGCCACCTGGAAATCGAATGAGGCACGTCGTCCAAAGACCTACAATTGCACCGCGTGCAACAAGTGGTTCACCAGCTCCGGCCATTTGAAGCGACACTACAACACCACGTTGCACAAGAATGCGGTCAAGTCGAGTGGCCAACCGGATCCGGCCACTTTGCCAATTTCGGCGCATCATCATCCTGCACGCGATCCCGTCACCAAGACCAGTCGTCGCGGCAACGCTGCAGCAGCAGCAGCCGCCGCAGCAGCCGCCGCAGCAGCAGCAGCAGCGGCAGCAGCAGCGGCCGGAGGAGCAACAGTTGGTGATGTGCCAACGGCACCGGAACCGCCGCGCAGTCCGCCGGACTATGGCGGTGTTTGTGGGGCGACGGGCGTGCCGGTGGGCGGCGCCATGTCGCAATATTCGGCCTCGCCGTCGCCCACCAATGCCGCCCAGCAGCAGCACCAGCAACAGTTGCTGGCGAGCAGCAGCAATGGTTATGCGAGCAATGGCCATCACTATCATCATTACAACATGCAACAGCAACAAGTGCAATCGACGACAAACGCTTCTCCACAGCATGCTAACAACAGCAACAACAACAACAGCAGCAGCAACAGCAGCAGCAGCAACAACAACTCCGTTTTGAACGGTCACCCAAACGGGCTAGCAGGTCCCTCCGCCCCCATCAACAACAACAACAACAACAACACACAAATGCCGTCCTCCCAAATGAGGGGCCTGCTGAACAAAACAACAACCACCACCAACAACAACAACACAACAACAACACCAACAACAACAGCCACAATTATAAAGATCGAACAAATGGAGGACAGCAACTCAGCAATGGTCATGGAGGAGCAGCAACAGCAGCTGGAACAGCTGGAGCAGCAGCAGCAACAGTTGGAGGAACAACAGCAACACGTCTTGCTGCAAACTGCTCACCCAACACAGCAGCAGCAAGCGCTCAGTTATCACAGCAGCAACAGCAACTCGCCGCTTACTATTTACCACCAACAGCACCACCACCACCAACAGCAGCAGCAGCAGGAGCAACAACAACAACAGCTGCTGCTGCCGCTGCCGCTGCAGCAGCTGCTGCCGCAGCCGCCGTCGCAGCAGGAGGAGGGGGAGCAGCACCACCAGCAGCAGCAGCAGCAACAACTGGAGCAAGCAATGGATTTCTCGCGCACCACCATCACCACCACCATCACAACGCCGCCGCTGCTGCCGCCGCCGCCGCCTATGGGAGCGCTGCTGCCGCCTATGGGAATGGATTACAACATGCTGGCTTTGGATATGCAGCAGCAGCAACCGCAGCAACAGCTGTCGCCGCACAGCAATATGCTGTCGTGCAGCAGCAACATCAGCATGCAGCAGCTGCAGCTGCCGGCCATTATTACCACCACGCACACCACGCCCATGCCCATGCACACGCCCATCACGCCCATGCCCACGCCCACGCCCATGCTGCCCATCATGCCCATCAATATGGACATGGCATGCACCACTATGGGGCACCAATACCAGCTGTCGCCGCCGCCGCCACAGCAGCAACTCTTGCTGGTGGACAACAGCAGCAGCAACAGCAGCAGCAACAGTATAGCCAGCAGCCATACGCCCAACAGCAACAGCAGCAACAACAACCACAGCAGCAACATCATCAGCAGCACAGCAGCAACACCGCCGCCGCACATCAGCAGCAGCAGCACCCCACACATCACCAGCAGCAGCAACAGCAGCAGCAGCAACATCAACAACAACAACAACAACATCACCAGCAACATTTGCTACCAGCAACTGCCGCCATTGCTGGAGCACACAATGAGCTATCACACTATTATTGGTAACGATGCGGCCAATTATGATGCCTATGCGAGCAACTACAACAACAACAGCAGCAGCAACAGCAGCGATTTCACTGCTCATCATCATCATCCACAGATATTGCAACTAATGCCCGCCACGCTATTTGCACCATATGCAGCAGCAGCAGCAGTAGCGGCACATGCACCGCTCTCCCCTTATTCGGATGGCGCACAGCGTTCGCCGCAAGAGGGCGATTTGCCGCCGGTGCACACGTTGACGCATGCGTTGCAGGTACAGCAGGAGGCGCAACAGCTGCAGCAGCAACATCTGCAACATCAGTCGGCAACAACAACAACGTTAACATTGCTGACCACGCCCATACCATACTCGCCCACAGTGAGCAGTTCGCGTGCAACACCAGCATTGGACTTGGACATGGCAATGGTCATGGCACAACAGCAACAACAACAGCAGCAGCAGCAGGACTATGAACTGGAGCAGCATTATCTGCAACAGCAACGAATCGAACTTGAGCAGCTGCAGCAGCACCAATTGCAGCAACAGCAACAACAGCAGCAGCAACAACAACAACAACAACAACAAACTGTTGCTGTGCTGCCCAAGAAGCGACGTGCTGCTGCCGTCACAACAACAACAACATTAGCTCAGCAGCCACCCAGCAAGCGACGTCGCAACTGCAGCGTTGGCTCAACATCGCCACATTCGACAACGTTGCCATCGGGTCGGATCAAGTGCTTGGAATGCGACAAGGAGTTCACCAAAAACTGCTACCTGACGCAACACAATAAATCGTTTCATTCTGGTGAGTATCCGTTTCGGTGTCAAAAGTGTGGCAAGCGATTCCAGTGCGAAGATGTTTATAAGACACATTTGGGGCGACATCGCACCCAGGATAAGCCGCACAAATGCGAATTGTGCCCCAAGCAATTCCATCACAAGACCGATCTGCGGCGACACGTGGAAGCGATTCACACGGGCCTCAAGCAGCACATGTGCGATATCTGTGAGAAGGGCTTCTGTCGCAAGGATCATCTGCGCAAGCATCTCGAGACCCACAATCGTCCGCGTGTCGTTGGCAAAAAGGCGGCTGCTGTTGCCGCTGCAAAGGCTGCAACGGCAACTGCAACAGCAGCAGCAACAGCAGCAACTCGAACTGCAACAGTAGCAGCAGCAACAGTTGCTAGTTTGAGTCTCAAGCTGCTGGACGATGTTGCTGCTGATGATGATAGTCTGCTCGATGACGACGACAATCATGATGTTGTTGATAATGACGATGTTGATGACGATGCGCATCATCATCAACGGCAACAGCAACAGCAACTGTTGCTCAGCGACGAGCATCATTTGATTAAAAACGAATTTGTTGATATTAAGCACGAGTACGAAGATGAATTCACCGACGACTATCATATCATAGAAAAGGATATTGAATTGTATTAGCCAGGCAGGGGTATTCTTATCTCAATACTAGGGGTGTTCTTTGACTTGTTGGTGTGGGCGGGTTGTTGCTGGGTTGCACGCTTGCGGGGGCGCGTTTTTTAAATGCTCAAAGCTTGAAACTAGCCTAAAAGCCTAAAAGAAAAGTTGTAACTGAAAAAAAAACAAAAAAAAAAAAATGAAGAAAATACGAAAAACAAGAAATTTTCTCTTAAATTGAAGTCCAAAATTTTTTTTTTTTTTTTGACATACAAGTATGAACAGATTTTGAATGTGTATTTTTGAAAAGAAGTTTTAGATTCTTGTCAAAGAATATTCGTTTTTGTTTTGTTTCTTTTTTAATTTTTGCTGATTGCATTAATTTTTTTTATTTGTTTTTCTTATTTTTCGTACTTATACGAAAAAACGATTCTAATAATTGCCGTACTTTTTTTATTTTACAATTTTAATTAAAGATAATATTTGTAATTTGTAATTTGTATTTTTTGAATTTGGTTCAAGAGAATATTTCTTTGTTATTATTTTTTTTTTTGTCAACAAATTTGAACTGTATTTTTTTAATTTTTTGTTAAGCTTCTAGCATTTGAAGAAAAGCGCCTCAAAGCACAGTTGTATTTAAAAATATTTTGCCATATTGAAAACAAAAGCAACTATAGCAACTATATATCTATATAAAGTATACTTATTTTGTTGTATTCGAAATTCCTATTTGTTGTAGCAGCAAATTTAATTTAAGAAAAAAAAAAAAAAATTAAAACACGTATGTTACATTGTATTATTATTTTTAATTTTTGTATTATTTGTAATATTTTTTTTTTAAATTTTTTTTTTTTATTGTTTGTAAAATTAATTTAACAAGCTTAAGCGCCACGCATACCTCAAAGAAAACAAAAAAAAAGAAAAGAAACGAATTGAAAAGGAAACGCTTAAACAATATATAAAGACACACAAACATATATAAATCAGAAATCAGGGCAACACCATATACACATATATATATATATATAATTTTAATGATTTAGTTGATTGCTTATATTTTTAGTTGTTGTTTTCAGTCAGCCTGTAAACCATATAAACGAATGCCATAAATACATATGTAATGCCAATTTTATATATATATATATATATGTATATACATATATAGTTAGAACTCTATATATATATATAGATATATATATATATGTATTTTTATATAGTAGGGTAAATCTAGCCTACAAAACGCCAAATTGTCAGCAAACAAAACAAACGCGAAAATCAGGGATAATATATATATATTTACTTTTATAACCAGAGACGTATATATAAATATATATATAAATTTTAATTATTAATACATTTTAATTTATGCATTAAATAAAACAGAAAATTAAATTTTAATTTTCTTTGACTTTTTTCGTTTTTTCAAACTAATTTTTTGTTTTTTAATTTACCTTTTTATAATACTCAAAACAAAAAAACAAACGAAAAATGAAAATCAAAATGGTATACAGAATTTGCCATTAGCTTTATGTTCCAATGTTAAACCTATTATTTGTAATATATACATATATACGGTGTCTATATATATAGATATATATATATTTTTTTTTTATATGTGGTATATATAAATGAAATTTTTGTATTATTGATTATTTTTTGTTTAACTATATATATATTTAGATTGTAAGTGCATAAAAATGACATAGATATAAGAAAAACGCGAGAAGTGAGAAGAGCAAAAAAAGAAAAAAGAAGAAAAAGAAGTCAGATGAATAAGAGAGAGAATTTGAAGAAGAAGAAAAAGCATAGAAAGACGCGTATACACAAGATCTATAAATATATATCGACAAAATAAGTTATTGAAAATGTTTCAAACCAAAAAACAAAAAAAAAACAAACAAAAAAACAACTTATAATTTGCTTTTATTTATTTGAAATATATTTTATTATTATTATTCCGTTCAGTATTATTTGTGTTTATTATCTATTTCAGTCAAGGAAGTTGTTGGCCAAAATCCACAACATATTTGCAAACTTGGCAATGACTTGTTGACCCAATTGCTTGCTTTGCTTGACGGCTTTTTGATGGATGTCAATATCTGTTTGTATATAGAAATATAGAGTATTTAAATGTCGCTTTATGCTTTTCTTTTTTCTTTTCGCTCAGCATCGTTTTCTGCTTAATTTTGTTAATTATTTTTGTTGAAATTTAGTTTTTGATGTTGGTGGTTTTTGTTGTTGTTGTTGTTGTAGGGAACTTGATGTTGAGCTGTTGCTAGTTCCAGAGAAATTACGTGCGTGTGATTGTATATGTTTTTTTTTTTCTTTCTTTTTTGTTATTGTTGTTGTATCTTAAGCGCAGCTCTGGAGTTAAGAGAGACACAAAAGATGCGAAAATACGAAAATCGAGACGAAGGCAAATTGAAGCAAGGCGAATTTTAGCGAAGCGCTCTTTGTCGCAACAAAAGATATGTACATACATACATCCACACATACATCCACACATACATACATATATATGTATGCATGTGTGTGTGTGTGTGTTCATGTTTGGCAAGCACAGCAAAGTATTCTTAGCTGACAGGATATGAGATCTGCAAATTATGAAATCTTTTTCTGTATTTTAATTCTAATATAGAATGCCAAAATATTACTTTTTACTTTTTTTATTTTAATTTAAATAAATTTATTTTTTATTGATTTATTTTGTTGTATTTTTTAGTGTTTGATATAGTTATAGAAGCTGATTTTAGAATTGGGAATTTAGGTATATATATATATATATATCTATATGTTTTTTAGCTAGCGTCAGCGATTATTTGATTTAGGAGTTCCTTCAAATGTGGACATGTAAACTTGCCACGCCTACTTCTGCCCCCATATATATGGCATTAACTATTCGTGGACATTAGGGCGACATTCAAGTGTTCAGCAGACAGCAGAGTATCTTTGTATCTCAGTATCTGGCAAATGCCAAAAAAAAAAAAAAAAGTAAAAACCAAAAAAATTCAAAGACAACGCCAGCAACATAACACTCACACATGTTACCAGCTGCCTCTCTCTCTCTGTGTGTGTGTGTGTGTGTGCGTGCAGGAACAGCAGTAAATAGCCAAAATAAAAATGTATATACACACACACACACACACGCTGAGTAACAGCGGCAGCACAGACAAAGTAGAAGAGACAAACGAAAAGTGCGCGCCACAGCAAAAGCAGCAGCAGCGGCAGCAACAAGCGGCAAGCAGCGAATTGTATCTCAAAGATACGCAAACGCAAACATCTGAACAACGACGGAGCGACGCGACGCTCAATATGAAGTTGAAGTTGTGCGCCTGCGCGACAGCAACAAGCAGCAGCAGCAGCAACAACAACAACAGCAGCAACATCTCTGTCTGTGGCTATGTCATCGTCGACGTCGTCGTCGTCGTCGTTGTTATCGCTTGTACACAGCAAGAAATATGCTCGACTTGCAGATACGGCGAATCCAAATCATTGCCCAAACATTGGGATAAATATGCCAATTATCTATTTATCGCTATCTACATAAGTGTAACACTCCTTTATGTATAAATATATATATATATATATATATTCATGATCATCAGCAACAGCTGAGACGATCTAGTCAATCACAGAGACTAAAAGAGTTTGCGAATTTGATTGTTGAAGCATACTTCACTCGATCGATAACCGGCACAGACATAGTGAAGTTAGCATCGACTGCTGGATATATATATCTATATATGCTTGATCAGTACCGATTTGGTGCCAAATCTCACACTCATACTGGGAATATAAGTTCTTGGTTGCCTGCGGTGCTGCAAGTTTCTTTTAATTTGATCGTTTTCCCTTTATCGATAAGAATCGATTATCGATTGGAGTAAACTCAATATTGTTCAGCACTATCTTTGTCAGTTGGCATTTGAAAATACTGCCATTCTTTTTTTTTCTGTTTAGCCATTCCAGGCAAAGATTATGCTTCAAATTGAGAAGCCCCCCATTGAATTGCGTTCAGTGTAGTTCTGTGCCTGTGATTTTCGACTTAATTTAGTTTGATCGCTTCCCTGTAATCGATAAGAATCGATTACCCATTGCACCAAAGTTATAATAATTTTGAAGATTGATCTTTGGCTGTTATAAAAGTTGTTAACATATTTTGTAGGCAAAGATTTGAGTATTTTCTTAGAAAAAGTTGCCAATTTTTTGTTTTTGCTGTGGGGTCGTTCTTTAATTTGAGAAAGCCGTGCTGAATTGCGTTCAGTGTAGTTTTGTGTCTGTGAATTTCTACTTGCGGCTGACGCTGCTTCTGCCCTTTGGCTGTTGTTGTTGTTGTTGTTGTTGCCGCCGTTTGTTCTCGCTGTGCGTTTTTCTTACTTACGCGGTTTGTTTGTTGAACATCAAAACTGGTTTCCTGTACATATGCTCATCCAGCAACAACAACAAAAACAACAGCAGCAGCAGCAGCAGCAGCAACAACAACAACAAGAACAACCATCTGTAATTTTAATTTTTCGGCAAAGCAGAGATTTCGATCGACGTCGCTGCCCAGGTAGAAATTGTGTACCTTTGTATTGTTTGCTCACTTTGTGTGTGTGTGTGTGTGTCTACTGTCTTCAAGCTATCTACAAGATATACACACACACTCACACACTCGCTCTCTTTCTCTCTCTCTGTCTGTTGTGTGTAATCCTTGCTGCCTTATATTTTTTTTTGCTGTTGCTTTCGTCTTCCACTTATGTGAAGAAGCTGAAAAAGAAAAGGAGAAAGAAGAGCAAGAAGAAGCAGAACAACAACAACAAAAACATTAGCAGTTACCATGATTCATAGTTAATGTGTGTATGTCTCTCTCTCTCTCTATATATCTATATATATATATATATGTATATGCATGCGTATGTTTGTATCTGCAGCTCCTTTCCTCACAATTTGCCGCTTGCACACACACACACACACTCACACAAATATATGGCATTCAGTTGGTTGTATAGAAATCAAGCCAGAAAAGAAATCCGCTGTCAAGGCTTTTATCTGTTATACACACACACACACACACATACACACACGTGTGTGTGTATCTGAATGTGTATCTGTGCAAATATCTGTGGCATACATTCTCATAGAGCAGTCGCCGCATGTTCTGTTTCTGCCTCGTCTTCTACTTCTTCCTCTGCTGCTTTTCACTTCTTTTGTATTTGTTGCATGATGGATGCGCAAATGCTGACAGCAGAAGGATCACTTTTTAGCTGCTGCCCCAGTCCCAGTTGCTCACTTGAATTTTTTGTAGTTATAGCCAAGATCTGTACTCTCCTCCTCCCCTCTCCTCTGCTCCTCAATCGCTCTACTCCTCTATCCCTACACTCCGCTTCCCCTCTCGCCACTCACCAAACCTATGCTCTACTCTCCCGCTTAACCACATGTTCTGCCTCAGTTCTCACCTCCTTTTGGCCACAGTTGAGTTCTGCTTGCCTTGCTTTTTCGCTCCTTTGTGTTTTTGTTGTTGCTGTTGTTGTTGTCTGCTGTTTGCTTTTGTTTGGGGGCAAGATTCCTTCCCTTTTCTGTGGCATAACTGTTTAACTGTTCTTTGTTCTCGTGCCGTTGAGCAGAAAACCAAAAAACAAAAAAACGTAATAAATACATTGCAGTTGTTTTGTTAATTAGACATTACACAAATCAGAATGGTTCATAATAGAAATTTGCTCTTTTCCTGTAATCTATAGAAATCAGGACTTTTTAGAACAGTTACAATTCATTTTTTACAGTTTTGAGCACAATAGTGTACATGCTGTACCCATTAAAAGTGCTTATAAATGGTACAATGAAAAGCGTAACGGGCAGTAGAAAGTAATTGCCACTCTATAAGGTATATATATATATATATATATATATATTCATGATTCGTAGCAAAAGCTGAGACGATCAAGCAAATCTCACAGACTAAAAAAAACCAGCGACTTTATATGTGGAAAATATGAGTTCTCGTTGGAGTTTATTTCACTTGATCGATAACTTGCTCAGTTTATTGAAAATCGATATAAATTGATGCAGACCCCAATTACTGGTCTAACTCTGCCTTCTACAGCATCCTGATTTGTTTAGCTCTACTAACTTCAGCAGAATTTCTTGCATAATAAAATGTAATCTATAAAAATGTAAGATAAATGTTTGTAAATGGAAATCTCGGTTGGAGACGGCTACGCATATATATATATATATATATATAGATGTGCTTACTGCCTTGACACTTGATTGACTGGTTTGATTAACCCATGTTTTGCCACGCATTACTGCAAATTAATGGAAAAAGCAAAACAAACAAAAAACGAGAGTAAAAAGGTTAAAATTTGCCTAATTTACTGAAAGGTTGCCAACAACAATAATCTTGACGTGTAACACAAGAACTCAATCAAATTAGCTGCAAATGTGAATTGTGTCAACCCCTACCCCCCCTCCCCACCCATCCACACACACACACACATACTTACCCACAGCCCCCGCCCAACCATTTTTATTCCACGAAACTGTAAATTTTCTTTTCCATTTGACTTTTTGTTCGTTCGTTTTTTTTTTTAATTATCAAACATTTGACAGCAGCATCCTGATGCTTATGTTGTGTTGTCTATAAAGTGTAGATACACACACACACTCACACATGCACACTCGTTAAATCTTAACCTTTTTTTGTTGGAGTAAAAATCTTTGCGCGTTAGAAAAATCAACCCCCGAAATAACGTTAGATACTTATTTCTGATTTTTACAAAAAAAAACACATTGAATGCCAGCGAACAAATAACAGCTAAAAGAGGAAGAGCATGTGGCATGGCGGCCATGCTGCATCATCGTCATCAACAGCAGCAACAACAACAACAACAACAACAACATCATCATCATCTTGAGTTTCGAATCTTGAGCATCTGCCAAATGCTGCCTCAAGTTGTCTCTTCTCTGTTCCTCTCTCTCCCTCCTCTTCCCCTTTATCTCCCTGCTTCTCTCTGTCTTCCCCCTATTAACCTCAATCTGCTCGTACTGCAAATAATGTTAGCTGTAGTTTTCAACTCTGCTGATTCCCATCAGCTACTTTTCTACAGCTAAATTTGTTTGTCCTTATTAACTGGGCCCATAGCACATTACAGCCAGCATGCATCCAAAATTGCACATTTTAGAAAATAAATTGAAAATATAAGATTTGATTTCTGCTGAGTTCTCCAAAATCCTTTTAATTATTAAACTATAATGTTTTCAACACTTAACATTTAACGAGTAAGTCGATAGAAGGCGAAAATTTAGTTACGCCGAAGATGACATTTCAAGTCATCGATTAACTGACTGATTCGAATATGGAATTCGTGCATTAATCAAGAGATAAAAACATGGTCAAAAAGCCTCCCGACTGTTCAGCGTTGTTCCAGTTATGGTTGGTAGAAAGTTTTCAATCATAACAAAAATCTTTTCATATTTTCTTATTTTTCTCAACTAACATCTGCCCCTGCTCGAATTTCAACTAAGCTGGGAGTGTAGAGCGTTCCTCAAAAGCTGATCTAGATATGCCTATATGAATCTATATAATCTTGATTAGCTCCATAACTCTATATCATCTCTAATAAAATGCAAATATCAAAAGAGGCTGCAGCATTCTTGCAATTGTGTGCAACACACAAATCTTCACTCACACACACACACACACATTTGTTATAATAAATATCCTATGCCATTTGAATTATTATTAATTATTTTAATTAATTCCAATGAAAAAACCACCCACAAATGCAAATGCAAATGGCATTTATCTATCTATCTCGCTCGCTCGCTCGTTCGCTCGCTCGCTCATTCAGCTGGTAAACAAAAGACTGAGGCAACAAACTTGACGGGCGTCTCACATAAAATACACAAATTTAACAAACAAATAAGTTTAAAAAAAAAAACAACATGTATATATATATATATATATATATATAGAAGGCGCTATCACAGGCTTTGAGAGTTCATGTATGTACATGTGTGTACATAATAATGTTTACAGCTGCGGCTCACAAAATAGAAACAAAGTGAGAAAATCTTTGCTCGAAACTCTGTTTTAACTGTAAAACAATTCAAACTGTTTTGAGTATTTATGTGAAAGAATTAAGAGCCAAAGATTGGAAGCAATTATTTGAATGTTTTACTAAACTGGTCATTATCAAGGAATAAGGTGCACTTAGAAAAAAATCGCCATCAAATTAAGAAAACCGCCCAGAAAACTAGAAAACTTTTCTGGTTTTCAGAAATATTTTGCAAATTCGAATATATGAATTTATAATTGTATTCTGCTAATTGTAATTCTAATAATGCAGCTTCATGACTCCTTGGCTATGGTCAACAACTTTTTCGCTATTTATTGACCTTTTTTCATGTCAGTCCAAAAATTCTGGATAAGCGAATGATCCTTAAACCACTTCCAAGCCGTCTTGCTGGGCTGCTTAGAATAAATCCTCAAAGCACATCAGAGCAAATTGTCTGGAAAATATGTAGAACCCTTGGGAAACATGATCAATTCTGTATCACTTCATATTAAGAAAATTCATTCCACATCCGGTTCCGGTTTGCTATCCTGATTTTAATACAGAAAACTGTAAGGCAATGTGCAGAAAAGTAAATCAGAACTGATAATCATACGTTCCGAAGTGATGCTATTTATTTGGCTGGCACTGTATATGTGTACATATGTGTACACACAGATGTGGCCAAGAAGGAGCGTCAAATGGCGCACAGCTGCGCCAAGCAACATCTTGTTGTCGTTGTTGTTGTTGTTGTTGTTGTTGTTGCTGAGAAATTGTTGCTACATTTTGTGCTTTTGTTGTTATTATTATTTCATGTGTGTCCTAATTCCAATTCCACAGAAATTTTGATCTCACAATCACAAACAGCCAAAAAAAAAAAAATACTTTTATTTTTTTTTGTTTTTATTTTATTTTTTTTTTGTATATACAAAGTAAAGCGAAATAAATCTTAGAGCCGAGTGGCAAGCAAAACGAGTTGAAAATAAAAAGAAATAAGTTTAGGCTAATGTTTTGTGTTGTTTTTGTAGTTGTTGTTGTGGTTGTTGCTGTCGGCGCTTTATCCGATTTTGTGCTACTTGTTGTTGTTGTTGTTGTTGCTGTTGCTGTGTTTTATGACGAGTTTCCGCTAATTGCTGATGCGCTGCAGATTAAATGAAACAACAACAACAATAGCAACAGCAGCTGTGTTCAAGTTTAGAAAGCAAGAACTCAACTAAGAAAATTACGTTGTTGGTAACAAAGACTTATTGGCCATGTTAGCACATAGCCAGGATCTCCGCTAGTGCCATAGCTATAGCTAGAGATTAAGCAATCAACATGCGTAAAACATACTCGAGAACACTGATGGAAAATGCTACGCTACCTTATAGTTTTTCGTGTTGCTACGAACTTTAACAGAGCAATGGCGCGGAAAATAGCAGAAAACTGAAATGAATGCTACATCGATCTGCTCAGATTTGTCATTTACATGAGCAATAGCAGAAAGAAGAGAAAAAAAAGTTTTGATTATGCTCTCTGTAGTTGTAGCAATAGCAAAAAGATGAAAAGCATAGCAGTCAAGCTGCTACTTCTACAGCAAATTGCATATTTGTTTTGCTCTTTTACTGCCATAGGATCTGTTGAGTGTTAACCTGTTTCGCTGGTATTAGAGTATGAATCAGTCGGTATGAAATTCGTAGGTTCGTATTTTGTATTATTCTTCAATATATTGATATAATTTCATACGCTATATACGAGAGCGGTACAGTGTGGCAGATTACAGGATGAATTCTGGCTTTGATCGTCACTGAAGCGTGGCATGCTTGTCAGTCAAACAATTACTTTTGCTGTTGCTGCCACATGCACTACACGACTCAGTTTGGGGCATATTGTAAAGTAGAATAATACTCAGAAGTGGTTTTCATTGTGTGGATGGCGAAGGGTATGCGCAAGTCGTTGACATGTGCAAAGAGAAACGCTTCTTTAGCGCTTAGAGGCTGTGACGGCGTTTTGTACACTGCGAGAAACACGACAAAGTGCAGAACAGACAATTAATGTGTGTTTTTTTTTTTTATTTGTTTCTAATTCAGTTTTCAATCAAACAATCACGGATATTCAAATGCAGTATTTAATCAATCAATCATAGATGTTATAACTGCTGTATGGAATCAATCAATTAAAAATATCATAAGGTTAAATGCAGAAATCAATCAATCAATCATAGATACAACTAATGCAGTATTCAATCAATCAATCACTCAATCAAAAGTATAATAATACGACTATTTCAATAAAGTGCTTTATATAATGCCGCCTCCCAAAACTAAATTCGAAATTGCCAAAAGATGTATTAAATTGAAGATCATTTGTTGCCGGCATACTCAATTGTTTGCTGCAGTGTATGCCATGTTACACACACACACACACACACAGACACACAAACCGAAAAAGGGGCAAACTGAAATAGAAATGAAAAAAATCAAGGCGTATCGCCGTTGTTGTGGTTGTATTTGCCGCTGCTTAGATTTTGTGGGCCATTTAACGCATTGAGAACGAACGAGAAAAAAACCACTAACCAAAAAAAATAAAAAAAGATCCGAGAATTATAGGAATTATAAGAATTACGCTGAAACTGAAGCTGAAGCCGAAGAGAAAGACATCTTACAGATATCAGATTATGGTGCTGCATTAGCCTAAGCTAATAATTCGAGCAGTGTGTGTGTGTCTTTGTGTGTTGGTGTGTGTGTTGGTGTGTGTGTGTTTGTGTGTGCATATGAGCATAATGAGCTATAATTGGATTAAAGATTTATTTATTGTTATATTTCATTTCGTACAGCAAAGATTTTTACCAGCCAGCTGCGAGAAATTGGGCACTACACTTGCAAAAAACATGTAGCGAGTCAGCTTCTTCTCAAGTTTTAATTTAACATTGTGAAACAAGTATCAAATAAATAACTGCATTGATTGAAGTAAACTATTTAGTTTCTTTTTTTCTTTAATTCCTCCAATCTTAAAAGGAAAATAAACTAAATTTTTTCCCGTTTCATTATTGTTTTTGATTTTTAAGGATTAACGAAAATTTAATTTTAAATAATATTTTTTTTCTTTTTTTTTCTTAAATTTATTCACTGTAAGAAAAGCACAAAAAGTATGCTTATACATATTATTTGAGAATATTGAATGGCGATGGAAATTGCAAAATGAATGAATGCATTTTGAACAGTGTGTTTTTCTCCGAGTGTGAGAATCGAAAGTCGGATGAGGTCAAAAATCGGACAACGGACATCGGCATCGGGGCTAACAGTGACTAATTAGCGGCTCTCTCACTCCCTCTCTCTTAACTAATTATTGCCAAAATGAAAAAGACATTTGCATTAATCTTGGTACTCGTTTTTTTCTTCTCTCATTTCTCTCTGGTTGCAGCCACAAGCAGTCGCAAGCGTCAATATCAGTTGCAAACTCAACGGCAATATCAATACCAAAACCCCAACCAGATCCCGAACCTAAACCTGAACCAGCAGCAGCACCAGCAGCATCAACAGCACCAGCAGCAGCAGCAGCATCAGCAACAGATGAGGATGAGGAACTACAATGCCCAGAAACGGCTCAAAATTTAAAGCAAATTGTTTATTTCGGCAAATGTCCGGGGCGACACAAGAATCTAGTATTATAATTATACCAACTATCTAAATTACGTATGTATTGTACGATTTATGTATAGAATAGTTTTAATCTACACCAAAAACCCCTCCCCAAACCCCAAATCCACAACCCACCCAACCAACTTTAAATGTGTGCCAGGAAGTTAAGCAAAATGCTTCCAATCAATTTTCGGCAACGTATTTTTTTTTTCAATTTTAAGCTCGACACAATTTATATAGTATTTAAGCACAAAAACCCATTAAGCTGAGCAAAAAAGGAAAAGAAGAAGAAAGCATTTAGCACATGTACTAAATTTAGTACAGCCTAGTGGTGCACTTTTAAAATATATTTTATTTAGTACACAAGAGAAACGAATCAAGCCACAAGGATTGCATACATTTTAATTAAATTTTAGTTTCTAGTTTTTAGTACAGCAACAAATGAGAGAGAGTGCATCAAATACTCGTACTAAATACGTACTACAATCAAGTATGAATAGCAAAGCAGTGCATGAGATTTTAGTAGAGGCACACAAAAAAAACGGGAAAATTGAGAAATGTGCTTAAAAAACTGAGAAATGTGCTAGGCATAAGTAACTGAATTCAGTTGAGTAAAACAATCACAACAAAATCAGAAATATCAGATAATAATGCTTGGCGTACCAACAAATTTAGTACATGTGCTAATAGGCAACAATAACCAAAAAATAGTGAGCAATATCAGGCAGGTAATTATCTCGTTGGTGTACTTAAAAAGTGTGAATCAAACACATCCATAAGTCAATAATAGCTAGAAATGCATTGTACATATAAAATGTGTATGTGTTATTATTATTATTATTATTATTATGAATTATAATTCATTTCGATCAGTTTTTTTTTTTTTTTTTTTGTACGCAAGCAAAAAATATAAGTTTTGACATATACAACTACTACTACGACATATACTTAAATATCAACATTGTGCATATCATTTTTTGGGCAAGTTAATACAATAATTAAGCGTAAATAGCAAAGGTTAATACTTAAAAACTAAAAACAAAACAAAAACAAAAAAAAAACAAAACAAAACAAAAAAAAAACTACTAAGAAAGTACTAAGAAAAAAGTAAATAGCAAAGAGCACAAGGCAATAATTTTAGTTCAATTGATTTCGATTGGAATTTTTCTAATTTCAACATATTTCAACTGTGCAATACAAAAGACGGAAGATAAAACTAATTTTAATATACAACTATATACTATATATATATATATATATATATAGATACAGATATACAATAATGTTTTTTTTTTTATACACACACATGCAAACATTCGTAAACGTGTGTGTGTGTGTGTGTGTGTGTGTAGCAAGTGTAAGTGTAAGCGCAGCATTCCGATTAGCTCAGATACAAATCAAGATAAGAAGAGGAGGAAACAATATACAAAAAGATGTGGCAAGAAACTGAAACTGCAACTGAAACTGAAACTGGATGAAAACCTATAAAACTGTAGCTCAAACAACTACCTCGTTAACAATAACAAGTAAACCGAATGCTGACCAGGATATATCAACTATATATATTTATATATATATATATATATATGCTATACATATATATATATATATAAAGCTCACGAATACGTAAAACTTAAAAAACAAAACAAAAAACAATTTATACGAATTGCGAACAAGTTAAATTAAATGTACATTAAATTTTAATTGTTTACACACATATATATATATATATATAATACTTATACACAAATATATATATATATATATATATTTAGCACAGCAGCTGCACGCCACGCCCCGCCCCGCCCACACTTCCACGTTGTCATCGGTTTAAATTTGAATATTTACACAAAACAAACACATTTTGGCCAAAACACAATATTGTTGCACACATATGACAACAGGCGTGGCACCCACATGGGCGTGGCTGTGGCTGACTTAAGGCAAGGCGTGGCATTGCCGCCCACTAAATCCTTAAAAAAAAAACAAAAAAACGAAAAAATGTTTTCTCATCCTTAAATGTAGTTGTAGTTGTGCATCTATTTCAACAACGAAAACTAATTGAAAATTATTATAAATAAAAAAAAACTTTTAACAAAAATGTAATGAAAATAATTTAAGTTTTTTTTTTCAAAATGTTAAATTGCACTACATAAGCGCAAAAGGGCTGAAGCGAACAAATTCAAATTGCTGATTCCCATTGAAGAAAATATATATATAAATTTTTTTTTTCTTTTGTCAAACACTAATAAAAAAAAAAAACCTTTTATATATAAATATATATATATATGAAGGCTGCACATAAACATTATTTTATTGTACTGGAATTTTTATTTTCATTTATTTTTCTTTTTTTTCAGTCCAGTAGAAGATAAAGAAGATAAACATAGTTTTTTTGGTATTTATGATTTGTGTTTTTTTGGTTTTTCTTTTGGAACACGAAGCAATATACGTGAAACAAGCGAATTTTATGTTTCATTTTCTGCAATTGACTTTAAAGCGAAACATATTTAAATTATGTAGCAACTACATGTTAAATTTTAGCAATTAATTAAATGAACAAAGTAATATATATATATATATATATATTTAAAAGTAAAATGGAAATGAATAAGAAATGCAAATTCAAGCTAAGAAGTCAATCAGTTTTGAGAGCACCAAGTGAAAATGAACAGGAAAATGTGAGAAAGAAGTAAAACAGTTAAGAATAAACCGTTATGTAGCTTCGGTCGTGCCGAAGACAACCTTGCAGATATTATCAAACTTACAAAAAAAAAAAAACAAATTTAATGTAATTTTTTCCAACAACTTTTGTCCGATTATAAAGCAGCTCCGCCAATAGATAGAATCGATGGAGCTGGGTCTTTTATTTTTGGTTTACTTCAGTTACTGTAAGGATTCAATTGTAAGGGCTAATCCCTGTCCATCTCCCCACTTAAACACACATATATATGTATATATATATATATATATGATTACTAACGACAACAGATAACAATAAAATAAAATAATGACAAGGAAACGTGTACCTCTCAAAAACCTGGCTGAGGGCAATTCGAATTTAGGATTCCGATTTCAGCTTCTAGTCGGCGTAACAGTGTGCGTGTGCGTGTGTGTGCGTGTGTCTGTGATTGAATGTGTGTGTGAGTGTGTGTATTTGTACATTTTTACAGACTCCAAATACAATATACATATATACAGTAAACAATTCTTTGGTAGCGCAGAGTTTCCAGGTGCACTCTAAAAGTTTTTAAGGAGCAAACAAAAAATTAAGCAAAAAAAAACAAAAAAAAAAAAAGAAAGAAACCTTTCGCAAATATGTATATCAAATTTTCCTTAAACTATATAAATGTATTTCAAATAAATGGTAATGTGTAGTAAACGGCAAACCACAATCCCAAAATGATAATAATAATGCAAAAATTCAAATTGGGGCAGCATTCTCAGCAGGAAAAATGTATTTATGGCAAGGAAGCTATATACCATAATAATTATATATATACAAATTGAAACAAGCATAAATATATATATATATATAATACCCGTATATATATATATACAAATACTTAAAGCCACAGAAGTCAGTACGTCCAAGTACGTGCAAATCCAGAATGAGATCGAAACCGAGTGTAGAGAAAGAGAATGATAAAGATAAAATGCAAATGAGAACATGATATAAAAAAATTGACATATATACAAATATATATATATATATAAAATAATATATATGAAAAACCAAAAAAAGAGAGAACCGATTTTTTTTGAGCCGAAATAAAGCATAAAACAATGTAAACTACAAAAGTTAGACATTTTTTAATGGAACCTTTGGGTACAGATTTAACACTAAGTCGTTAGTATTTGCAAATACTATAACTGAAGACTTTGCCTATGGAGTGATCAGCTTTAATTAAGTTTAATCCACAGGTATGAGTACATGCCTGAAAATAATTATTATTATATTATATTTATTTATTTAATCCAATCAAATAAGATGATATCTAGAAGGGCACTTTGCCCGAAATCCAAGATCCCCGACAACATCCGAGAAGAGGGAAAAATCGAAGGTAATGACTTATATTTTGGACTAAAACCTGAAGCGACTTATTTGGCTAAGAGCTCTTCTCCATATTGATTCTACTACGTGTGAATATTCATTATTTTAGGACTTTCTGTCAAAAATCCAGGCATACATATGTTTTTATAGTTGGGGAAACTGACATCTAAATAGCCTTAAATGATATTACGTGATGGAAATGTTAATATTCATTGCTCAGATCAAATGAAAGTCGATGTTCTCCCTTTGGGAACACTAATTATAATGATAATAAAGTTAATGATGATGATGATGATGATGTTGAACTTGAAACTCGCTTGCCACATTCATGAGTACATATGACTGCAATCTTTTATATGAATGCACTCAAAACACACACTCACACCCCGCCGGGCACTTGTATGCGCCTCGGGGGTGAGGCTACATGAGGAGCGTAGGGACGGGGGACATAGGCAGTGGCCAAGGGCAAAAGCAAAGGCAAAAAAAAAAAAGGCCGAGCCTCGGCGCAATCACGCAGACCGTGTCCAATTAAAAGGCGCCGTACATCATTTCGAATGCAGCACCAGCAGAAAATGGAAAATGGAAAAATCTACAGGTGGTGGCGACGACGACGTCGGCGACTTTTCAGATTTGAGTTTCCTGCATGGCAAGCCAGAACATTGAAAACAGAGAGAAAGAGAGAGAGAGAGAATATCAAAAAAAAAAATAATAATAGGCGGCTATCGGCTAAGAAACACACAGGATAAACAATGAGGGAGAGAGAGAGAGAGAGAGGGAGGGAAATAGTTAAACAGACGGCATTTGCATTGTCAGCTAAACAGGTTGCGCTCACACACACACACATACATATATATATATATATATCTTAGAAAGAACGCAGCTGCTGTTACTAATTTGGCTATTTAAAAGCTGAAAATCTAGCTATTTAAAAAATGAAAAAAAAATAATAATTTGCTCAGCTAGCTAGATAAGTTGGGAGATGTAAATGGATGATGGATCAAGAACATATTTAAATTTTAGTATAGCCCGACTTATCGTTTACTTAATTTCAAATTTGTCATTTTTAGAAACTTTATTATATCAATTTTTTAAATTTCCCTTTACATTTAAAATCGATATCCAGAAAGATAATAATTCAAACTTTTCGTTGCAACACATTAACAGATTTTTTATACATATAATATTCAATCGTCGAATTTTGCTTTGGAATATTTAAATTAGCTGGATTCCATAAGTCCCGATGGAATTTTTCTGACCATGGAGTTTGGGTAATTCCGTTCCGTTGAACTTTGATGTGGTGTTTCCAGGTAAGTCTGCAGAAAGGACGTTGTCAACAGTGAGGATTAATTAAATAAAGTATAAAATAATAATAAAAAAAAAATAAGTAAAATACAAATATTTTGTGGGTTTCGAGCTCGTCTTTGCAAAAATTGTTTCAAAAATTGTATTTCACAAACATATAAAATATTTATATACATACAAATGTATATTCGAAAGGACACTGTTGACTAAGAAGTGATATTGCTGTGATTTTGTGATAATGAATGCCAGGAAAGATGCAGTCTTAAACTTTAAAGACATAGGAACCCTGAACCCGACAAAGATGTACTACGACCTGTACATGAAGTTCCCCAATAATAATAATCAATATCACTAACACTATACATAAATTTCCCATTTTTTCTAGCAGTTTTTTTTTTCAAGCTTAATTTTTTTGTTTTTTTTTTTTGATGCGGCAACACTGTCGCAGAAAGGACAGCAAGGCAGTGATCGCTTTTGTTGTTGCTGTTGTTATTGTTTCTGTTCTTCTCTTGTGTTATTTTTCAATTTCGTTTCTGAGTGTCCCATTCTCGCTCTCTCTCTCTCTCTAGTTGTCTTCCCTCTGCCGGTTTTCTATGTCAAATTATTGTAATTTATTATTGCATGCCAAGTTAATGAGTCCTGTTTGCGTGTTCTCTATCTCTCTCTCTCTCTCTCTCTCTCACTCTCTCTCTCTCTCTCTCTCTCTCTCTCTCTCTCTCTCTGTCACTCTCCCTGGACGTCTCTCACTCTGTCGCTGTCTCATGGCCAACTGCTGCACGAACAATGAAAATCGAAAATTGTTGTTCGAAAACCCAAAGGAGCGGGAGAAAAAGAAGAAGAACAACAAAGATATTTCAGTGCACACCTTCCTGCATTTTTAATCCAGTGGAAAATCAAGAAAAATAATGCGTCAAGCGACAGTCAGGTAGAAAAAACTGTTCAATGTTCATGTTCTTTCGATTGCCTTTTCTTTCAACTATGAGTATGTGTGTGAGAGTGTGCGCTTGTGTGTGTGTGTGTGTGTGTGTGCGTCTGCTTTGATTGAGCAAAGTTGTTTTCCTATTGAACTCGCCTACGAAATGGAAAGCTAATTAAATTGAGGTTGGTCAAGAAAAAGAACGAAGATCAAAGTAAAAACAAAATCGTTGCAAGTACAGTGGTAACTGGAGAGCTGTCACTTACGGAAATTATATTCGTCATTTTCTATGTGTCTAATCTTTAATTCTTTCATTCTGGAAAGGGAGTGAAATTGCGAAAACCTTCAATTATGCGGATTACAGCTAATCGCTCAAGCAGCAAAGTTAAAAGCTCTTCAAATATTTTGTAAATTATACAATTGAATGCATAGCTAATGCTTATTATGAATTTTCAATATTTTTTTTGCTAACGAAATAAAATCGCATTCAAATATTCAAACGTTCTCGCTTGCGAGCTGAAAAAGGATGCAAATGGAAAACAATGGCCAAGGTTCATAGCAAAAAGCTTTTGACACATTGCAGATCTTCATTTGCTACTCGTCTTCACTACTACACTCCCACTAAAACTCTTACAGTCATCGTGTGCGGAGCGAAGCTTACGCGGCTAATTGAACTACCCGCCAGGGGGCGCTTATTGTGAGGCATATGTTTGTATTTACCGTCTTTGTCTCCTCCTCAGCATCCTCCCGTTCTGGGAAAGCCTTCCGTTGAAAGGGAAAACCTTTTAAAGCGCTTTGCGCTGTAAGCAGCGCCTAAAAGCAGCTTACACTTACACTTACCCACACACGCACACAAGCACACACGCTGTTGGCAAACAACGCAAAACGGATGAAAAATTTTTGCATAGCAAAACGGCAAAATCAAAAGCAAAAACGCAGATGCCCCAGAGAGAAGTTGTTTTTTTTTTTTGCCTTGCCCTTTCGATGAAAACAGAGCCCCGAGGCAAGAGGCTTGATATGCCCCTCCCCCAGCCCAACTCGCCTCGTCCTGCCCCTCCTTAGACCTGCCCTGACTTCAGCATATAATCACATAACTTTTCATTGTGCGTGTAATTCGTGTGTGTGTGTGGGTGGGTGGGTGTGTGGGTGGGTGTGTGCGTGTGTGAGCATGTGACAATTGTTATGTGTGGGTGTGAAAACTACTAGAATTTGATTACAAAAAAAGTCGTCGTTTGTTGTTGCTGAGTAGGAATTGGACTAGATTTAGTAGACATGAGAAATGCGCTGTAAGTAAGTAAGAATCTCATTCTTTCTCTACACTTTACATGCTCTCCATACATGTGTAAGTGTAGAGTGCTATAAAGATTGGCGATAAAACTACAGAATCTCCATCAGGATGTCTTCACCACTTCACCATATGATCATGTCACTCAACTCTACACCACATCTCATTTGATACCACACAACTTTACTCAACTCTTCAGTGGCATGAAAACTATCCACTCATGTCTATGTTACACCTGATTTATCCTTAAATGAATATGATGCTCAATTTACACTTGGCATAACTCTACACCACTTTCCAAGCGCAGTGGGCAACATCTCCTTTGCCCCCTCAAATCGATTGACCAATTGACCACACAAATGACCATTGCTCAACAATGATTTATGCCTATCTTTGTGTGTAGAGTGAAACAACAACAACAACAACAACGATAACAATAAGAAGCGGAATCGCATATTGATCCAATACAAAAAATTTTCAAAGATTAAATATATTTACATACATCTACACACAAGACCTTGAAAGCGGTTTAGTCAAGCACCGCCCCACATCACCCTAACCCGCATCCCCACTTCTCCACCCACTGTCAGCGACAGGCAGAGAGTCCAACTCCTGCTTGCCTCATGCTGTGTGTGTGTGTGTGTGTGTGTCCAGGAGCTGAGCTCTGCTTCTGTTTGAATAAAACGCATTTTTCAAACCATGAACTAAAAATGCCAATGTTGGCATAAATGTGTGTGTATATGTGTGTGAGTGTTTGTGTGTGTGTGTGTGCATGAATAATGTACATATGCGTATGTATGTTTAAATATATATATATATATATATGTTAACAAATACAATTTACATATGGACATGTGTGTGTGAGTGTTATGTGCTGTTGCTGAAGGCGTTTTGGGCAGTTGGCAAACAGAAGCTGTTTTGCCGAGAGCCCGAGGGCTCAGTGCCAGTCAAACGCCTCCCCCTGCCCCTCTCCGCTCTATTCTACCAATCTTACCCATCTCCATGCCACAACTACCCCACTACCTGCTATGAATAGCCCCAACCCTATGCCAATATTGAAACTTTCAACTATACACACACACATGCATGCGCATATACTACAGTGCTCTCCAGATTTGATGTTCATATATATAATTTACATATGTATACTGCACATATTTACATATGTATTCTTGAACAGTACTACACAACTTTACTCAACAGTACCATAATAACTCTACACCACATCCGACTTGCTTTTAAATTAATTTTACACTGCAATTACGCGGCGACATTTTTCAAAAAATAACATTGCACAAGTCTACACTAGTCTCCAAACACACTACACTACACATTCTAGATATACATACGCGGATATATATATATATATATATATATTCTTGATCAGCATCAATATTTAAATCCAAATTTAAAATGTATTCTTTTTTGAATGTCTTATGTGGATATGGTTGAGTTCTCCTCTTATGTTGAACGTAACAATTTGCGAGAAAGCACTGTACTCTCAAAATTTGTGTGTGGACCACTTTCATTTTTCACCCACACCCACACTCACACACAACACATCCGCACACAAGTCGTGGCTAACTGCCTGGCTGCCTGGCTGGCCTCATGGTCGAGACGATAAAAAAGCTTAGGCTTATGCTTTCGCACATTTTAAGCCAACCCACCCGCCACCTACACCACTGCCCACTCTTCATTTCGCCCAAAGCCACCCACAGCTTCAGAGGAGCATAAGGAAAGTCTACTGCAAAGCATGCGTAATTTTTAAGGGGTGCTGGCGAAGGGGGAGGCTCTGTTCGAAGGGGGTAGGCAAGTAGTACATATACATAAATATACATACACTTACACACATGGCGGGGAGCACATGTGTCCATGACGTACCACCCATCCATAACACCCTCCACTCCCAACCCCACACCACCCCACCCACCCCCACCGCCATTGGCACAGCCTGCGGCTAAGCTGTCCAGCAAAGAATTGCGTTTTGATTTTGCATTGGACTCGTGCCCGAAAATACAATTTATACGCTATTTGAAATGTAACGCACGCGTGTGTGTGTGTGTGTGTGTGTAGCTGATTTGATTTCAAGTTAAATGTATACATATATATTTAAATACAAACATATTTTATTTCAAGAAATGACTTTAAGTTTTGTTGGTCAAAAGAGACGCCATAAAAAACGGCCAACTTCTTGGCCTAATGCACTTGGCAAATCTGTGTTAAAATAAAAGACAAGTGTACATAAATGTATAGGTATATGTATCTAAAAATACATGTTTGGTAATAAATCGTTTAGCTGCACAACACGCTTTGCCTTTGCATTGTTTGTTTACGATTCATCAAATCAGAAGCATTCTGCTTACCATCTGATTCCTTTGCCAAATCAAACGTTCAAAATTGGCGCGCTGCAAGCATAACATATGTTAATAGTGCTGCCAACAACATTTATATTATCAGTGCTGCCAACAATCCATACGTTTGTAGTGCTGCCAACCTAAGCTTGAACAAGATCTACTCATCGATGGGCTGAGCAATTCAAAGTTGGCGCGCTGCAGCCAACATAACTAATTTCAGCAGTGTTGGCAACTTGCGCATGAGCCATGCTACTTATCAATGAATATTGGCTTGTTTGGCGTTTACAGCATTTACCTCAGCGCAAACTAATCAAAATAACAATAATAAACCGACCAATAAGCTTCATTTAGCTTGGCATTTCACGCTTCGGAAATGAATGCGATCAACTGTTCAATTGAACTAGTTTCGTTATCGAAACACAACTCGCATGAAGTGTTCGAATAAAGTTCGAATAAAAAGCCGCGCTGCAAACAAAACAGCAAAACTCGACTATAATTGTGCAATTTCTAAAAGTAATAAATATATAAATCGTGTGAACACAATGTCCACGCTACAAACTCACGACAATGGCAATCGCCCCAGCAGCACGAGCCACAACAACAGCAGCAGCAGCAGCAGCACTAGCAATAACAACCACAATCAGAATGGCGACTCAGCCTTGCCGCAACAGGATGCGGCACTGACTCAAGCCATTAGCTATGTGCGTGAGTTCAGCATCCAGGTCAAGGCCTATCAACAGCTCAAATCGGAGGAGACGCTGCTGCACCTGCAGCGAAGTATTGCACTGCTCGGCACAAAAGTGCCGCCAAATTGTTATGCTGCCGGCAATTTGGAGCTGGCCAAATTCTTTGTGGAGCTCCACGCGTTGATGAGCGGCCTCGACGATGGCGACGGCGATGCAATGTGGAGCTGTGTGTCGCTGCTGCAGCACTGCAGCCGAAACTTGGAGGCACGCACTGCCATTGTGCAACAATATTGTTTTGTGCCCCTGCTGAGCTATCTGCTGAAGCGGACAACGCGCGAGGAGCGTGTGCAGCGCTTGCTGATCCTGCTCCAAGATCTCACGTATGGTATACGCATCGGCTGGGAGGAACCGTATCTGGTGGTGCTCCTCGAGCAGCTCGTCGAGCTCGTGCACAGCGCCGACGACGACGAGACTGACGATCCCAATTTGAGGCAGGCAAAGCTGGCGCTCTCGATTCTAGTCAATGTGTGCTACAAGAACTTTGTGGTGCTGTTCCTCTTTCTGCGCAGCGTGAACATTTCCAGTTTCAGTCGTCGCATCCAGAACTATGGCCTGTTGGCGTACAAGATGCTCATCATACTGTCCGAGGATGTGCATAGCTTCGAGCAGCGGGAGCTGCACACATTTCTACGCACCGCCTTCGCCGGCATTGAGGATTGCCTGAGGCAGTGGGATGTGCCACAGCTGCGGCACATTGTCGATCTGCTGCTGGATGCCCAATGCCATGCGGGACTGCAGCGTGCCATGCTCAGCTATGGTCACTACTGCGAGGATATCGAACGATTGCTGAATGTAAGTAACGCTTGTCTCTCCACCTCCTCCTCCTGCGTTTCCTCCAATTCCATTCACGAACGAAGGTTTTCCCTTTGCAGCAAATTGAGGCACGCCACGAGATGGATGACGCAAGTGAGGATGTGCGCAAGCATCAGCAGTGCTGCTTGCAGTTAATCTTCAAGCTTATCACGCATGTGCTGCAGCTGTCGGAGAGCCACAATGCGATTAGCTTGGACGCAATCACGCCCAGACTGTATGAGGTACTCTGCGAATGGCTGGAATCCGATTTGTGCGGCGTGGATGCCATCGAACTGTTATCCTCGCTGCTGCAACGTGGTAAGCAGTCAGCTGTCGCCCAGCTGATCGCACGCGAACCCAACGCCAACGTCTTCAAGTTGGTCAACAGCGCCGAGCGCAGCGAGACGAAGCCCGTCCAAGTGACGGTCATACTTCAATTGCTGCTCTGCCTGCTCCGAGATCCGAAAACGGAGAAACTGGTCCTATCCAAAATATCCGAGTCTTATTTCGATAAGATACTAGCCGCACCGCTTGCATTGCCGCCCCAAATGCTCAGCGGGCAGACGCTAGCCGCCGCCGAAGTGGAGAAGGTCGTCTATTGCCTGCTGCTGCTGCTCAACTTTGCCAGCATCGCAAAGAAAGCCTATCTGGACAAGTGCTGCGCCCTGCTCGATCTGCCCCAGCTGCAATACGCCCTCGCCCGCGCCATGCTCAGCGGGGACGAGCAACTGGTCGCCGCCATGCTCCAAATAGCACAATTCGAACAGTTTCCCAAGGCAGCCGTTGCAAGGGTAACCTGTTCATCTCTATGTATCTATTAATGAGTAGGCAAAAGGCATATATGTATATATTATTCCTGATCAACATCAAAAGTCTGTCTGTCAGTCTGATCAAGTTGCTTTTTGATAACTACGCCAGTTTTGCGACTATCGATACAAATCGATTTCCGATAGCAATACAAACATTGTAAATGTTTACCATTCTGACCTATCGTCTTATATACCAATTACTGTTATATACCCATGGATGGGATACGGGTCAAAGGACTTTAAAGGCCGATTCTCATGTCAAGCGCAATTATTGTTTAAATTCGCTCACAATTCGCATTTCGAAAACTTTTTTTATTATGATGATTAGATGATTAGAAATGTTAAGTTACTTTTTAGACAATCCTTTGGGATCACTAAATTTATCTCTTCTCTTTTACGCTTGCAGTACGTGTCCAAAATAAGCAACAATACAATTGCCACACCGAGCAGCAGCGGCAACATCGAATCGGATCCGTCGGAACAGTGGCGCAATTTGAGCGCCATCCTGAAGGGCCATCACACGTTAATCGACAAGGAGCTGGGACAGCGGGTGAATGCGTTGATTGAGAGCATTGGGGCAACGCTGGAGAGGAATGAGCTGCAGGCGCTGCCTGTGTCGCAGGTGATTGAGGTATACAATCATCGGATCGATAGCCTCGACTGTAAGTTGCAGCATATGCAACAGCGGCTAGAGCAGGCCAGCGTTCAGCTGACCAAGAGCAGCCACCTGACCCATGTGCAGAATGCCCAACTCGAACGTTTTCAGAGCAACAACTTTGAGCTGCTCATCAGCCAGGAGCGGTGCGTAAACCAATCGAACACACTAAAGCCCACTTATCAGATCAAGATAAAGAAGTTACAGATAAAAAAAACGCCGTGTAAGAAAGCTAACGAAATTTGTAATATTTTGTAAATACTGAAATGAACACTGTCACAGTGTCGACAGATATATTTTAATAATCCGGTTCCAAATCGAAATACATCAATTAAGTCTGTTCAAACTGCGTGATCTGAAAACAGGGCTTAAATAATTATTTAATTAAATACAATTAATCAATCGATATCCATATTGAGCAGGCTGCAAACACAGTGCAAGGATCTCAAGGGGCAGGCGGGACAGCTGAAAACGAATCTGAGCGATTTGCTCAAGCGTTGGTCGGAAACATCCGAGCAGCTGAAGGCCAGCGAACGTCGTCTCGCCGTCAAGCAATCGGAGATTGGCGATCTGCAAAAGGACAACGACGAGCTGCGCAGCAATCTCAGTGCTAAAAGCGAGGAGCTCTCGAAACTGGACGCGCTCAGCAAGGACAATGTAAGCCAGATTCGAAGCCAACAATCAATTCAGACTTATACTTACTTATATAATATGTATATTCGTTTCTCGCAGTGCAAGCGCATCGATAAGCTGAAGAAGACGGTGATTGCCTATGAGCAAGACATCAAGGAGAAGGTGCGCACCATTGAGGAGCGCACCGTGGAGCTGGCCAAAACGCACAAGGCGCTCGATGAGCAGCGGGAGGGGCGCAAAAAGAGCGAGGATCTCGTCAGTGTGCTAGAAACGCAACTGCAGGAAAAGAAGGAGCAGATCGAACATCTCGAAACGGAGCAAAAGGAAACGGAAGATTTGCGCAAAACAATCATGAGCCTCATGGAAAGCAAAAAGCCGAAACGTCAACGTTAATTCAAAATCGTTTTTTTTTCTTCATTTTTTATTCGTAAATATATACAATTACATTCGGTTATTTATAGTATATTGAAAGTATTATAATTCGGCTCTCGAAAATGATTTTAAAGACATTTTGCATTTGCGCCATGCAACCTTGACGAGCTTTCTTCGTTTGCCAACAGATGGCGTTTTCTTATAACATTGAAAAATATTTGAATAAGCCATGTTAAATGTATTCAAAGTAAAATGTCAAAATAATAATAATAATAATAACAAATCATTTGATTTTTTTATTCACTTTAGAGTGTATATAAAACTCTCGGATTAAAAGCAAAGGTAATTATTTGTTTTTTCTTTGACATTGCCTTAGATATATGATTGTGTACACCCTGTCGAATAAAAGATCATAGTTTGTTTTGTGTTTTGTATATAGATATATATACATATATGTATATACATTTTATTTGCAAATTGCACCAACAAGCATTAACTAAACAATACAATGCAATTGATTGTTGTTTGATGTTTGTTGTGCAGCTAAATGATACAATTTCATTATAAATTCCAATTTAACCAATATGTAAAAAAAATATATATATAGAGAAAAATAAATGGTTGTTCGAAAGTTAATATATATTTTATATATATATATATATATATATATATATATTAAATATAAATTACAAAACTTTGCATATACATGGGCGAGGGGGAATTGTATGCGTATGTGTATGTGTATGTGTGTGTGTAAATTTACTAAATGTTCGCTAAATCGTTGAACTTTATTGCTTAATTAACTAACACCAGCTCCGCGATTCGAAAAACAAAAAGCTCGCACAAAGATAAAATCAAATAACATAGAAGAGAAAATATTACAAAAGTCAAAGAATAAAATAGTTGCAAATACAAAACCAAAGAAATAGGAATGAATGTAATTCAACAATATGCACAATATATACAGTGGCCCACACCTTATTTGGCTCAGTGTCAAAGAAAGAAAGTAATTGCCTGCCATAAACTAATCATTAATTATTTTTCAAAAATTCCAAAGACCGATGATAGGTACAGGTATTAACTACCTAAATTAACATATGACCCCAATACACTGGGGTTTCCCCACCTGCTAGGTAGGATTATGTAAAAAAGTAGCCTATTTTCTTTGACACTGATCTTAATAAGCTGTGGGCCACTGTATATATATATATAAGAATGGTAAGGTGGAAGAGGTTTGAGGGAAGTTCATGTTGAATTTTTCATTAACACCAAAAGAAAAAGTGATAGGAACTAATGACTAAAAGCTAAGCGCTATGACACTAAAAATATTCATTTGTTTGGGTAAAAGTATCAAAGGTTCCATCCGTGTGTGGGTGTGCGTGTGTGTTTTGTATTGGCTGAGGAGAATTTAGAGATGGAGAGGTAGGGAAATGGTATATGAGAGTGTGTGCGTGTGTTTGTGTGTTTACGATCCAAAGTGCTCCTTGTCCTGATCGATGGTGGCAAATTCGTAATTGCCACGCCCATCGAACTGTAAATAGTAATTGTGATGCACCCAAAGCGACTTGCGATGCGAAACGGTAAATAGCGTAATGCCCACCTCCCGACAATAACTGTACATCTTGCCCTCAACGTCAACGGATACGGCACTGGTGCACTCATCGAGAATCGCAAACTGCGGCTTGTGATAGAAGAGACGGGCCATCGCAATGCGCTGCTTCTCGCCGCCGGAGAGCACATCGATCCAATCCTCGATGGCATCGAGTCCATTTTCCCGTTGCTCCAGATACGTTAGCTGCACAATGTCCAAGAAGTGCAAGAGATCCTCATCCGATTTGCCCAAGCGACGCATATCGTCGCGTGTATGCGGATAAATAATCTGACCGAGAGTGAGAGAGAGAGAGAGAGAGAGATCAATATATGAGTGAGCAAGAGCATAACTTAAAGACGTAAACATTGTGTTGGTTCTTGTAGAAGACGTAAGAGGCGTTCTTAAGAGAGGGAAGTGCAAGAGGGATAGACAGAGAGACAAGACATAAGTACAACAGTAGATGTCAGTTAGACAGAGAGATACAAGAGAGATAGAGTCAGCAGAAGATATATCCTCTCTCTCTCGCATTGGATTAATCTTGTAGAAGACGTAAGTACAGCAATTAGGAAAGTCAAATATAATTTGATAAGCTTACAAATGACAGTGTGCGAAATATGCAAAAGAAAAGCTTTCAACTTACGTCAATTCAACGAATTATAAAGAGAGAGAGAGAGAGAGAAATGCGGAATTCAGCATACAAAATACAGTTGCAAATTAAAGCTTTTGTGTCATTTTCAAAAAATGTAATAAATTTGAATGGCAAGCTGGATGCAACAGAAAATACAAATTTTCCAAATTATATAACTAAATATGATCTGTATACGTATTTGTATAAGTATACATATGCTAATTATATTATTATATATATATATTCAAATGCTTGTTATATTTACTAGAATGAAAAGAAAGTTGCAGTAAAATCAATATGCTGTCTCCCTCTCCCTCTCTCTCTCTCTCTTAATTTCATATTATTTTCTTGGCTTTTACATGCATCAAAAATGTGTGTAAATCGGCGCTTAGACTGAGGACTTACCTGATCACGCAGGCTGCCTAGCGTCATGTATGGACGCTGTGGAATGTAGAAGAGTTTGCCACGCGATGGTTTCGTCACCTTGCCACCCCAGGTGGGCCACAGTTCGCCCAGGATGCGGAACAGTGAGGATTTGCCACAGCCATTGGGACCGCAGACGAGAACATTGGTGCCCGATCTAAATCAAGTCAAGTCAAGTCAAATATGAGATATAAATATAAATGGAGATACGAGCTGGTGGTCTTGACTTACTTCACTTCAAAGGTCAGCTCCCGGAGAAGCACATCGCCGTTGGGCGTGACCAGTGGCACTGCCTCGAACCGTATGATGTTGTCCTCGAAGCACATAACGCCCTTGTTGGGACCAAAGGTATTGGCCGCTGAAGCGGAACCGACACCATTCTGAGCAATGCTATTCCCATTGACCATGGTGCGCTCGTATGTGCCCTTATTGAGATCACCCAGCACCTTGATCAGCTCCGTCATGCGTGCCGTAAAGCCGGCCAGACGTGACATCTCCCTGCCAGCCAATACCAGGCGACCAATAGCCTCCGCCAGCTTGACCAGCATCCGTCCGTATGTGTAATAGGCCTGTAGACGCTGTCCGCTCTTCTCGCCGGACAGCAGCGGATGATTCTCCGCGAAGAAGGGTATCGACACCGCATAGAAGCCAACAATCGATGCAAAGTCTGCAAGACAAAACAACAAAACAACAGCCATAAGCCAGATGCACTTGCCAAGAGATTCAATTTGTGCTACTCACATTTGCCAATGATGTTGTCGATGATGCCCATGCTGACGCGGAACTCGAGGAACTTGCGCAGATGCGAGCGCAGCTTGGAGAAGCTGGCGAGCAGCGTTAGCTTCTCCCGCGCATTGCCCTCATAGAAGGCGACCTCCTCCGAGTTGGTGATCAGCCTGCTATTCACATAGCGGAACTCACCCTCCAACTTCTGCTCCTCGACGGTCAGGCGACCAGTGGGCCGACGGAGTCGGGTCAGAAATATGCCCGCAAACAGCAGATAGAGCATCAGTATGGATGGCGTTTTGCCGCCCAGATTCACAGTTAACCGATACACATAGATGAATATGTCCAGCACTGGTTTGCTGATGTTCGAATACAGATCCGTTGCGCTCTCACAGAACTTATCAATATCCGTTGTCAGCAGCTGATCGGCGTTCGCTATCCGATTATCCAGATTGGACATTTTATAGTATGTGTAGCCACTGCAAGTGAATGGATGGATGATAAATAAATATTCTCAATTTTGTCACTTAGAAGTACGATAGCAATTAGCCTAGATCCAACGTAGAATCAGCATGATTGTAGTTTATTTCGGATAATTTGAGACCTTTAAATAAACCTGCCGAATCATTGCGGCAGAAGTCTATCTATCTATATATATATATATATATATATTAATATATATATAGAAATTGTAGGTGCATTCCAGCCGATTGAACTGCTTTAAGCAGACTGAAACGCGCTCAGCTAGGAGGCAAGTGAAATGGATACCAGGAACAATCTGCATGGCACTCCTGGACACCAAAAGCTATAGCTGACTTATCAGAGAGAGGCATACATAGATATACTATGGCAGTAACAGAAGCTGTACAGTTTGGCTACTGTACTCTCGCTCTGCCATCGTTCTTGCTGCTATTGTTAAAACTACGGAGAGTAAAATGGAAATTTCTGCTATTACAGGGCGAAAGAGCATTTAATTCAGTTTTCTGCTATTGCTCAGTTACAGATCGTAGCACTCGATCTGAAGCACTTCCAACGCAATCGTTGATCGTTTGACAAAAGTTGTGCAAATCTTCTCAGGATGTTCCCCAAAAAACGAGTAGAGGTCGTCAACTCACTTGAGGTACTGATTGTACAGATGATGCGTTAGGTTTGTGCGAAAACGCAGCTTCAGCTCGCCGAGACTCCATTTGAGGATATTGGTAACCACAGAGATCTAGGAGAAAATGAAAATAAGTTTTGAAATTTCGTCTATATATAGAAATGGGAAGAATGGGATACGTACCGCCGGCAATGCGGCTAGATATTTGAGTAGTGCTGCCTTAAACTTGGCCCGATTCATATGTATAATGGTGCTCTCGACAACTGTTGCATTCTGTATCATCCATATATCGCTGACAGATCGACCGATCAAGGCGCCCGCAATTACCACCAGCAGACCCGTTTCA
This sequence comes from Drosophila nr. perissopoda 5 BK-2023a, assembly GCA_035044105.1. Lineage (NCBI taxonomy): Eukaryota > Metazoa > Arthropoda > Insecta > Diptera > Drosophilidae > Drosophila > Drosophila nr. perissopoda 5 BK-2023a. The sequence continues at coordinate 54,441 of JAWNMK010000620.1, read as the reverse complement.
ATGCACCAGAATCTGGGTATCAGTATAGCTGTCACAAAAAGGTTCGATATATTATGTATATAAATATATATATATATATATCTATCTATTTGAATACTCACGCAGCAGCTGTCGCAACTGTTTGAAGAATACTGAATTCACGTGAGCCTTGTTCGACTTTTTATCCTTCTTCTCCGAGATGGTGTACTGAATTTTGTTCTCATAGCTTGATTTTCTGTAAATTTAATAAATTCAAGATTAAAGATTAGTATTTTTCATAATTCGAATGTTTAATCGATGTTTTATCAGGCTGCTGGAGTCACTAAATTTCTGGTAACTCCCTATAAAAATTGGTTTTCTTTTCTGTGGCACCTGTTATAAGCTATATCAGTGTGTGTTCACACAATGCAATGTTCTCCTTATCTTCATTTGCTTGAGCTAACTTCAATTGTGATTGCGAATCAATAATATTCTATAAAGTGCAAAGCTCGAAACGATCACATGCTCATGCACAACTAACGTAGCACTTTCAGACCGGTTCATTCGGGCGATATACACAAATATTTATGATCTCAAATCTTAGAGCTCAAGATTAGATCTCAAGTAATCGTTGGTCCCAGTGTCACTTTGAGAATAATAGTACAAAGTTCATAATATAAAAACACAAATGTGATATAGCCCTGCGATTTATATTGAATATAGCCAGATATAATAGATAACAACCGACAATCAGCCAGCTGTATATATAGCAACAGAAAATGTGCAAGTCGAGCTATCAAATTCAACAGTTACTATATATCATATATCATGTAACTTTCATATTTCGTATTTTTATAAAAATCATAGTAAAATTGTTGAGCTGAGATCGGCAGTAGTACTTCTTGTTCAGGGTACCATTCAAAATAGATAACGAATAATAATAAAAATAAAGTTGAGCAAAAGTAGAAGCATATACAACCACATAAGGTGTATAGGTATATATATTCATGATCAGCAACGCTAGCCGAGTCAATCTAGCCTTGTCAGTCTCTCAGAGCTAGAGATGAGTTCTCGTACACCAGATAAATGCATATATATGCAACTAAGTAACGGGATCGACTATAATGCTATTACAAGGTTTCAGTCGCGACAAATAATGTCGTGATTCCTTATTGAGCACGTTTCATATTTGCTAATCTCTTTTTTACATTTCAAAATATTGAATCTGATTTGGTTTGGTTTTTTCGCTGTGTTTTTACCCAGTTCTGGCAATAAATGTTGCTTCATTTTAATACGCCAACATTTGGTGGCAATCTGCAATTTGCCGGGCAACTTGCAGCACATTTCGAACTAATTTTTAAGTCAGCTAACCCAGCGTATCAGAGCGTACAAGTCCCGGTATCTAATTGCGCTGCCAGTTGCCTCACAAAATTACCGATTCGATGTTGATTTTACAACTACGTGCAATCGAATATACACATATATATATATATATATATATATATAAGGAGAATCAGATAGGTATATTTGCAGTCGCCTAAGGTTGTCTATTAAATTCGAATGCTTGTGGAAGACAGGCAGACAGAAAGGCAGGCAGACAGACAGACAGACAGGCAGACAGACATCGTCATCATCATTATTGAGAAAGACAACTAGTTAGTATAGTATTAGAAAAGAAAAATAACTGCCGACCGGTTTTTATGCGCTAACCCTTTAAAACGGTATATTGAAGTTCTTGTAAGCTATGTAACAGGCAGCAGTAAGCGCACCTGCCGACCCCATAAATGATATAGATATATATTAATTATCAGCAGCAACAACCGATGCGATCTTGCCTAACATAAATGCAATTGCTTTCTGCTATCGCCACAACTACCAGAGAGACACAATGGACATTTATTTGCTCTTGCTCCTGATATATTGCTCTTCCAAATGGCAGAGCAGACAGAGAGAGCATTATTCACTTCAGTTTTTCGCTACTCTCTCTGACTCTGCTATTGCTCTGTTCGAGTTCGTTTGAGTGTTTGAGTGGCAATAGCTGAGCAATATTGCTATTGCTCCTGCTCCAACGGAGTTGTAAATTCAAACACACACACACACGCATATAGATATATATATATTCGATTCGATCTAACAAATTTGTCAGCTATAGTTTCCGGTTATTTAATAGTCGAGCTCACTGGTTGTTGTTGTTAATTGATTTTAATTGGTTTTAAGACCCGACTGCTGATGCGGATGTGGATGCAATGCAGCCCTGTTCGGACCGGTCAATGAGCAAACAAGCCAGCTTTGCTTGAACTGTGCTTGGCCAACTATTGCTTTGATTTCTTCGGCATTTGCTTATCACACAATGCTCGCCGGTCAAATTCAACACACTATGTATGTATGTAGGTGTGTGTGTGTGTGTGTGTGTGTGAGTGGGTGTCTGCCTTTTGATGGTCCAAAGTCCAAAGAAAGCGAAAAAGCTCACTTTTTACTTTGACCTCTTCGACGTTTACTTATCACACAAAAGTCATCACTCACTTCTTCGCTATTTCTTCTATCTTTTTTTTTTTGATGAGTAACGCTGATTTGCAACATGCAAATATATTTATGTTTGTATATATATGTGTGTGTGTCACAAAAGATTCTTCTGCCGCAAAGAAAAGTTGTTGGTTTTGTCGGTTTCTTTGTATACATATATATATACATATGTATATGTATTTAGTTGGCGAGCAGCTAGTTTCTACCTTTTGTTTGTTGATTTGCAGCGCGCGCTCGCTCACTTCTATCAGTTCCCACTCTTACACACACACACACACGCATAAAGTGGTGAGGGGTGGGGAGAGGTGATGGGAACACATGTTCGAGTCCGAAAGGTCGGTCAATCGCATTTTTCCATCAAAGCAAAGCTATCTGGTGAATTTATATTTATACCCTAACGTTGCCTCAGGGTATATAACAGGGTATGCCAACAGTATCGTTAAGCTTGTAACATTATAGTAGGCGAAGTGAAATATTAAAATATTAAAAAATTACATTTTTAATTTGTAAATTTGTACAGAAATTTTGCGGTTTAAAAATGGTGTGTTACATTTGGCTTAGTTTTAGTCGTTGCGTTTCAATATATATATCAAAAAATTGTTTTTGATTTTTATAGAGGTGAGTGAGTAAAGCGAACGAACGAAAGAAAGAAAGAATGAACGAAAGACAACAAAGAAAATTGTAAAAAAATTGTTTATTGTTGCTTGTGATTTGCTTGTGATTTGCTTGAATTTATCGTGTTTTTATTTACTATTTTGATTGCTTATCGCAAATTGTTATCGATTTTGTGATAATGTTAATCGATAAAACCTACTCGACAGCAAATGCAAAGAGTTGTTGCTGTTGCTATATGCGAATCGATAATTGTTATGACGAATCAATTTTGAGGCTAAACACATTGTTGAACCCCCTATGTACGGTCCAAAAATCCATAGAAACTGTGATCACATATATATTTTTGGGTGTCGAAGTCTGCTTTTTTAATGCGTTACACACTTCAGCACGTAGGGTATAATTGATTTGCAACATTAATTTAGACGGCGTCATGAACACGCCTACACATGTATATGTCTATGCAAATATATAAATGTTTATGTTAAGGAACAACAAAACTAAATAGGCAACTTTTATCTTTTAACTTTGCAAAGCTCAACCGGGCAACATTTACTATTCCATATCTTATCGACATAAATATGTATATACATATGTACGTACATAAATGCATATGTATCTCACAGCGCCATCTATTGCTACTTCAGGGCAAAGTTGCCACTTAACATACCAGCTGAAGGTTTATGCTTGCATAAAGATCAACATTTTGAATGCATTCGAATGTGCTGGCAATTTAACGCCTCAATTAACGTGTGTGCGGATTGAATGTGTGTGAATGCAAGATGTCAAGCGCTCCTATAATTATCCACATATCGTATGTATATGCATGCGAAAAGTCATTAAAATAATACACGAATACAATGCTTAACTGTTTTACAAGTCATCTCATCTGCAGCTTAGAAGCTGATATTAACAGTAATCGTTTCTGTTAGGCATTTCGCCAATTAAATCCAGCAATGTAATACCTCAAAACTCTTATACACGTAACATACATAAATATATACATATTTATATTGTGTATACAAAATATTGCGCAACTGGCAAAAAAAGTACGGTACATACGTACACACACACACACACAAACATACACTCGTAATCGGTATGCATATATGTGTGCGTACCTGTAGAATGCCATGGTAAAAGAGATAAACAAAAATTATAATTCATTCTGGGGAATGTGCGAAATCCAAAGTCGGAACAAACAAAACACAGAGGCGCATACTAAAATTAAGTGCCAAGCACCGTAGGATTACCCATAAGCAAATAATTTCACAAAACACAAAAAAAAAATCGAAGAAAACTCAGAAAATAAAAATCGTTGGCACTTTCTCTCTATTTATACATTTAATATTCATTGAGAATCAATTGCACTTAACAAACACACACATACACATATATACATGCATATTCATGTATATATGCATGTAAGTTCATAAATGTGTGTGTGCGCTGACTGTTGACTGTAAACAGCTCCAACAGGCAACTGGAAGCGATTGCCCACGTATACGTCATTGATTGCATTGTCATGTTAATTACGTCTGCACACACAACATATATATATATATATATAAAAAACATGCATATCATTACAAACTAGGCAAACTGCTGGCGCTCTCTGTGTATTCTTCACATCACAATTCTGTTGCACATACACACACACACACACACATCTATATGCAAATTGACAAATGTAAACAAAGCAGCGCCGCCGGCAAGTGGATTAACATGCATGTTTATATATCTGCATATATTTTCGCATTGATTGCATTTGTCTGCTGTCAAAGTTGCTGCACTTTTGCAACTAAAATTTGCATAAAATACCTTTGCGACCCATTTTTTTTAATCGAAAATTGTCAATGCTAATCGATGTGTAAATGTGCAAATTAAGCGAAAGAGGGGAGGGCAAGGTAGAAATAACCCGACTAAAGTGTTAGTGATGTTGTTAATTAACAGAGCGCAAGTTCCAACCCGATGAACGGGGACTTGAAAAAAAAAAGAAGCTAATTATCGAAATTGGCACAATCGTTGCACCTCTCTGTTACATAGATCAAGAAGATGTTAATCATAAGTGGATATGCATGGCATGTTTCTTACCCTATAATCCAGATTTATATCAATTGATATGCAATGAAAATAATGTTGTGCAAATAAGCAGATATTATAGATATTAAATATTAACTACACTAAGTAGAACCAATGAGTAAATGCAAAATTATAATTATTATTGTCTTCTGCGTGTTTGAGAGCGAACATTCCACAATTTCCATCAATAAAGCACTTATTCTAATTGAGATCGTCATGCAAACTACAACGGAATTTGATCACAATTTCAATTAATTTGCCAAAGGGTTATCCATTAATAAATGCATACATTCGCATATGTGTATATTTCTATGTATTTGTGTTATTTCTAGAGCAGATAACATCACTATTTTTTTGGTCAACGTGTGCTCGGTTTTTAGCAAAAATGTGAGTTACTCCAGACCCAGACCGAGGGTACTCAGGTTTTCTACACTGATTACACGATTAGATAATAACACTTGTAAAATGTAGGAGTGGCAAAGATTAAAATTGTCGATTACCACTTGAAGTCAACTGCTCAACTATTTACACGAAATTAAAAAGAGGAAAAAATTTGTGCATACCCCTTGCACACATTTTTAATGGGTATTTGTAAGCAGGTGGTTCACATTCACAATAGATCCAACGAGGGATATAGGAAAGGGGAGAGGGGAGAAGGTTGGATGCCACCTTTGCATAGCATTGAAAGAAGGCAAAGCACAAAAGGGAATACGCAATTGAGATCAGCTGAGGGACACAAATCGGCTACCCATTTAATTGTTATTGTTGGCAATGTCCTTGTGCTCAAAATGGGCCAATAAAACCAGTTTAGAGCCATAATCGTCACACACCGTACGATCCACACACACCCAGAGTAAATCGAAATTGAATAATTCAATGTCAGCCAAGACCTTGCTCAATGTTATTTTAACATTCATATACATATACACATGCATGCACACATGCACACACACATGTGCATACAATGCATACGGCAGCTGTTGCAATTTTAATGTTACAGTTAACTCACCTCTTGTTGCTAGACATTTTGCCATGGGCAATTATCCATAAAGCTGCCGTCATCCCCGCCACGCCGACGATGGCGCTTTGGTTGTGCGCCAATTTGCTCAGAGATGGAGCCATTTTTTCTTTCTTTTTTCGTTTCGTTTTTTCCTGTTTTGCAAAACTACTCTTTCTCACTCACACACGCGGCAAACACACAGATGAGCACACGCAAGCACTCCTCACACTCCTCAGCGTGCAACGCGAACAACAACAAAAATAAATTTATCCTGCGTTACAGCCCTGACCTTAGCGCCTGCTGTGGAACTACTGTATATATATATATATAAATAGCGAATGTGAGCGTTGTTCTTATTATTTACATGGGTATTAATTAATAAGTAGCAACAATTGCAGCGAAACTCTCGCACGACGCAATGGAAAGAGAGGGAGAGAGAGAGAAGCAATCCAAGAACTGAGCAACAATTAATAACAAAAGAGTCAGGTAGATTAAAAGGCTGGACTTGGGAGCAATTGTGTTGTATTTACGTTGCACGTCCGCATTTAACAACAAAAAAAAACACGTCCGAACTCCGGCGAAACAACAACAAATGTGATCATTAGTGATGGCCGCTTGCGGTTTAAAAGCAACGATTATCCGCTTATCGATAAATTTTGTGCAGTGCTGCCTTGCGCGTTGCTCGCATGTTCACCAGCACTGTGTTAGCTGTTTTTCTATGCACAGTATCTGGCATCGCCAATTATCGATCGGTTGCCGATACTACTGCTTGCTAAACAGCTGTTCATAAAATTCTATAGTATCGTGCAAATTCAAAACATTGGAGCACACAGTGGCGCTATTTGTTGAGCGTCGCACATACACACACACACACACACATACACACACGGCGAATTTATTTACGAGATTGTTGTGTGTAGAACAAACACTTGGGGTGGTACGTATACACCAATAAGTTTATTAATAATTATTTCCGCTAACATACATATACATAGATATAAATATATACAATATATATAATGAATTTCGATTTCACACCTCAAAATCACAACAAACCAAATTGGATTTCAAATTCAGCCAGTTGACAGCCAGCCAGCAGCAAGCAGCCTTCGCTCGCTAACACATTAGATAACCAACAGAGAGGGAGAGAGATAATCAGCCAACAGCTCCAAAAGGTGCGTAAATATCCATAATTTTGAGTGCACACGTTGCAAATAATCGATTTGTGTCAAGTGTCGGTCACACTGTTCTTGAACTAATTAGATATTGCGTACGCATATGCATATGCCTGCCCGTGTGTACACACTGCAATTGGCAAAAAAAAACAGCAAAACAAAATATCAAAAACAAAAAAGAGGTTAAGTGAAGTGCGACGAAAAACCATAAATAATTTGTAGTGTGCGTTAAATCAGTCATCAGCTTGTACACAGTTGATTTTGTTTGGCGTTTAGCGTTTTGCGTGCCGCAAGTCAATTGAATAGCGTGCGAAACAGAAAACGCGAAACGCTTTCAACACCAATTTTCCCAATCAGCCGCAACATTATTATTATTATTATTGTTGTTGCTGCTGTTATTGTAATTTGAACTCATTCTAATTGGATTTGGTGATGTGTCAATCAAATTAGACGATTGCCATCAACTTGCCACCTTTTTCCGGTTTAGTTTAATTAAAATCCCATCAATATTCACATCCATGTATATATTATGTATACATATGTTTATTATCATATCTTGTCTTGTTCTGCAAGCAGCAGCTGCTAATTCCCATTCCCATTGCATAACATCCTCTTGTCGATAATCCCAATGAGATTATTATTTGAACATATTTTTACACATAGCGAAAGTTACTTTTTTAATTTGACCAACGCGAATCAAGTTTATCTCAGTTCTTATCGATAACTTTTCGATTAGCGACAATTTAACAGCGATCGGTTAAGAATTGTGGAATTTGTTCAAGCATCAACAAACAAACAAAACTTGTTTTTGATTTTGTAGATACATATATATATATATATATATACGAATATATATTGTGTACAAGTACACTGTGGGAAAAGTGTACCTCTTGTTAAATATAAGGAGGCAAACCTTAAGTTTAACTGGTTCACTAAGAAATGACATTTTAAAAATAAAAATTATAAAAGAGGAATGTGAATAAAATATATATTTAAAAATAATTAATTATTTATTTTCTGGCAGTGTAGCCAAAATTAATTTATGCCTATTATTGTCATGAATTTTTCTCGTCTGATTTTTGGCAAAACACACACACACACACGTAGGCCCACATACATCTTACATTGCGCAGTTGTGCGGTTTCAAAGTACAAATAACGGCAGCCAGACCTTGTCATTATATATTGTATATATATATAATAAGGCTGTAGTATGAGCTGAGATCTGAGACGTCACTGATAAGCGGCGAATTTACTATCCGGCTTAGTTGAAAGTCGAAAGTACAGCAAATCTGATAACGCCTTATTTTTGTTTTGCACCACGTGTTAAATTACAGACGTACTCTATATGCAAATATATTACATCTTGTATAGAACAGCAACAGCAAAACAGATTTCTTATCTGTTCCTCAATTCATTTGAAAAAGGCGCGCTAAAATTTGAGAAGGCGATCGCAACAATCGATAACTATCGACTCCATTCTACTGGAGCATATCTCTCTTTGCGTTCGCTGCCCAACAAAATGTACGTTCGGGTTTTCGCACTCAACAAACGAAGCGCGGCAAACTCACTACTTTTTTAGGGAGCTCGTTTTTCGAGTATTTGACGCCGATTCGTATTTTATGATTAGCGTGGAGAACTTTTGTTTTTTATTTTTTGCATAAAAAAGCAAAGCGTTCTTAAGAGCTATCTATATTCATATTTCATGAAATGCAAAAATAAAACAAAACAAAACGTTACACCGTATCAAGCGCAGAGTGACCATACCCTGTTTTACCATTATGAGTAAAATGCTTAATTACGTATTTGTCCGTTAAAAAGCGCTAAAGGATTTTGTGCTTAATCATTATACACATACACACACACGCATTTATAACCGGTTATTTGTTTTTTTTTTTTTTTTTTTAATTCAATTCGTGCGACTACATTTTGACATGTATGTGTATGTATGTAGATTTTTTTTGTTTAATCTTATCGAGCTTGATAACAGACCTCTCAATACTCAAAAAAAAAAAAAGCAAGCCAAGACCAATGCTAATGTCACTAGCAGCACACCAATACCAATTCACAAAAGACATCGAGCAGGTTTTGCTGCTTGAAGTTAGCTCTTATAAAATCAAGTTCAGGCACACGCTGACATGCTCTTATACATTCAAGACTGTATTCAGTGGTGTTCTTGTTCTTGTTCATGTCGACAGCGATGCCTTGATTTTTGCACACATAAGCTCGCTTATTCATTCCGTTTTATGTTTCTGTTTTAGCAGTGTCATTGCAACAGTTAAGAGACAAAGAAGAGGACAACAACCGTTAAGATGAGTCGTCAGCTGTTAAGAGGTACATCGCTGCAGCGCGCTGCCAACGTCGTCGCTGCGACATCGAGCAAAGCTATGGCAATACAGCCAGCGCATCCAATGGAGCGACGCAGTCCGCTGCAGCAGCAACAATGTAAAATAACGCCAAGCATTGTCATACGTCGCTGGAAATCGTTTCTACATAACAATAACAGCAGCGCTCAAACATCAGCAGCAGCAACAACAGCAGAAGCAACTACAGTCACAGCGACAGCGACGCCACGCCGCAGTCAAGCTGAAACATTGAACGCGCGTGGTAGCCATTCGCCGTTCGACGCTCCTTCTCGGTTAGTGACAAACCCCCTTCCCTCCTTGCGTTCGTTCTTCGCTTGCGTTTGCAAAATTTAACATTCGTGCGTGCTTTGCATTTCCTGTTAATAACAGTGTTTTTGGTGTTTGGCTAAATTACGTTTTGTTTTTCTTGTTTTTTTTCGGTTCCTTTTTTTTGATTGTAATTTACAGCTGTATGTCGACGAAAAGCCAAGACAACATGAAATTCGTTACGATAGACAACATCAATGCCAACTTTAAGGCAATGGAATACGCGGTGCGTGGCCCGATCGTTATACGCGCCGGCGAAATCGAAAAGGAACTGTTAAAGGTGAGTTTATCTCTGTTGACACCCCTCTACTCCCAACACAGAGACACACAAACAGACACATGGCATATTCGTGTTTCACACGGTTTTGCTCATTTGTAACATGTTTTGTGTTTGGCATTCGCACATTATTTACATTTCTCGCACCTGTTTTCCCTCAAATGACTCCTGCGTGTCGGTAATTGTGTGAGTGTGTATGTATGTGAGCATATGTGTAAATATAAGCTTTTATTCAAAATGAAATGCATTAACGTTATGAACAGCGTTTTTTTTACACGTTTCGTGACGCTAAACGTTAAAGTGTTCCGTATTCGAATTTGAAATTATGACGTTCAAAATATTTTCCCTTCTTATTTATATTATAACAAAGTAGTAGAAACAAAAGATCCAGATTTTTCTATTTACAAATTTTGAAGAAAATTAATTTAATTTTTTATGATTAATTCGGCGCATTTATTCCCATTCTGACAGCATCAACTTAAACTTATCCAAAAATTTGATCAATTATTCCAGCTCAATGTTATTTCTAGAGCTTAATTGACCCAATGGCGAATAGGTTGATGGCCCAATAAGTTTTTTTTAATTATGTGTACGTATCATTCCTTACAATCAAAATTTTTTTTATTTTTTTTATTGTTTTTGTTTTTTTTTTATTTGCCGCTCTTTTTTGATGTTTATTTCAGCTCTTCAATTATGTTGTTGATTGTCGCTTCCGCTTAGCTCATTATTATTATTTGGATTGTTATTGTTTCTGGCCCAATGCCCAATAGGATAAGAGTCAAGTTCAGTGAACGTCCTTCAAAATGCCGGCAGTAATTGTCCAACTGCGCATTTGACTGCTTCTCCTTCTTTGACCTTAACTGTTACTGTTACTTCTTCGTCTACTTCTTCTTCTTCTACTGGTGCTGCTGTTACTTCATTGCGCTTGTATAAGAGATTTAGATAGGGACAGAGTGGATGCTGTTTGGCATTCTTATCAAACGGACAACAGCAAAGCATAAATTTGCGCATGAGCAATATAAATTATTATAGATATATATTTATATATATTAGATGTATAATATGTATAACACGAAGTCCTTAAGCACAGAGTTCGAAATTTTTTTAAAAATATTTTATATCCATCAAAAAGGGGTATACCAAATGTGGGTGTATTGAAGTTAAGCAAGCTTGTAACAGACAGACAAATATTACATATAAATATATAAATGTAAATTCTTAAACAACATCAAATTCTCATCTATCTCAAGTTTATTTCAATTTTGCGATAACTATCGACGATAGCTGCAAAATTGAACCTTGAACCACTGATGAAAATGCATCAAGTTCAGTTGAGCAGCGTAAAATTTGTCAAAAAAGCAAACATTTTTTGTATACATTCACACAGAGAGACATACTTGTAAAGAGGGCATTTAGCGCTCTCCCGCTCTCTCTCTCTCTCCTGCTCTCGCTTTCGACTAGCGCACTCTTAATTGCTTGTCTATATCAACGCAAAAAAAAAACAGCTCTCTTCGAATTTGTTGACGGCTGTTATAAATCAACCCAAACCAAACCCCCAACCCCCACGCCCACGCATCAGGCATACATTACATTGTAACAAAGTATGTATGCATATGTGTGTGTGTGTGTTTTATTTCCCATTATTCGCATTTATTGTTTAGCTGAACGCTCTTCCTCTTGCTCATTTGACTTTTTACATTTTGCGATGTTATTGCTGCTGTTGTTATTGCTGTTGTTGCTGCCGCTGCTGTTGACGTTTCTCCCCCATTTCCCATTAGCAAACTTCCTCATTCGCATCACTTTTTCTCTTTTTTGCCTATTTTTCTACGTGTTCTGCTTTTGCGCATCATCGGCTTTTGCACTTGGATTGAACTCGAGTTTCGAAACTTTTTGTTTGACAAGTTGACAAATCGAAACGCTTCTGTCAAATAGACAAGAGACAAATGTCGTTTCACATACATACATACATTTGCACATATTTACATATGCTGTACATACTTATGTTAATCTTTGATTAGAGTCCAATCTCGACTTTGTGTTGCTGCTGATTGCACCCACATTTACTGTTATCTTACAGTGGCAGATAACAGCAGCCCCAAATGTCTAACTTGACTTGACTCCATATATTATGTAGTCGTTGTATGCAGCTCAAAGTGCATATCGGTAAATTTCAAACGTTTCCAACAATTTTGAGTTGATAGAAGTGGGTTTTGTTAAGCTTGGCTTGTTGCATATGAATACACTTTAAGTCTGTTTCGCTATCTCATTCTCTCTCTCTCTCTTTCTTTCTCCCTCTCTCTTATTAAAAAAAAGAGCAAGTGCTGTTGTCCACAAAGCGGAACTTAAATGCACAGTTTCTCAGTTTGGTATAAAATCTGTTATAAATATTACACATATGTAGCTAAAGTCAGGGTATTTGCCAGTCGATCTTTCTCTCTCTTCTCTCATTCGACTTACGTAAGGCGTAATATATCCATTAACTGGAACTGGACACCACAACCGTAATCCGTTTGCGGCGGTTTCTCATGAATGCATCTAATTATCTAGTTATATCGATCCATATTCTGTTCGAACTGGTCTCTAAGCTAATGGAACTTTATAACTGATAACTGTGGATGTGTTGTGTATAAATATAAATTTATCATATCGGACCGATAAGTTAAGAATATAGCTTTATCTGATAAGATTTTACAACTGGTTTCCAATTGCATGTTATCTAACTATCACATATACTATTTGTAGACGTCAGGTTATCAACACCAACTTAAGAAAATGTTGAATACTTAGTAAATATGAAGCTTGAAAAAGGTTTCCAGTTGGGTTTTCTCAATGACTATTTAATCGCCCGACGTAAGAACTGACTGATTAATTGAGTGCAAATTGTAGCACTATATTTTGAAACTAAACTAAAAATGCATTTTTTGTTGATAAGGAAAATCAGTTGTGCTTAATTTAATTCTTGGTTAAAACCCTTCAATTTTTAGGCAACATTTTGGTTGAGATTAGATTATTGTTTGCTGCCATTGTGGCTATTATGATAAGCGTATGCATATATATATATATATATATATATATATATATATATATATATAATGCAGATCAAGTATTTTTTATGACTTTTACTGGTTCTTTTCGAGAAACAGGTAATTTTTGATGTTCTGTCTGGTTTCTGTTCATGCTTTGTTAACCCTGCTTCAAAGTGGCTCAACAGGCATTCGAAAGTATCTCTGATAAAGGATGAAGTATATATATATCACTTGCAGGCGAATACCCATACATATATATATATTTATATAGCTGGAGGAGCTTAGATGGTTACTTGATTACACAGCGTTTTTTAACTTCAGAACTTTATCTAAAGAAACTCAATCGCCTTTAGGAAATAAATGCGAAATATATGAAAAACATTTCTTAGAAATTATGTTTTATTAAAAAATATATATATCTGAAAATTAGAATTATAAAATTTGACTCCCGAGTTAATATTTGTAGAAGAACAAAAAACTGAATTTGATGCATAATAGGAAAGGGTTGGCTTGGCACGAAAACTATGATGATTTTGTGAGAGGGTATCTGCTAGTCGAGCTGTCTCAAACTGCTGAAACCGATCTGACGATCTATTATGCATTCAGAGAGATTTTCACATTTTTTTCGTCTTATTCGTCTTGGTCAAACTTTGCCTTATGCAAATGCTGTCTAATGGAAATCGAGGGCCACATTGCAGCCAATTTAATAACACATTAGAAATTGTATGTGTGTGTGTGTGTATGTGTGTGTGTGTGTGCGTGTTTGGGGTGTGTGCATGTCATGTAACAAATAAAGGGCAATGAGGTCGTTGTTGTGTGAATATGCAGGGCTACAACAGGGGCTTTGGAGTGACAGCAGAATGGTGAGGGGAAGGGTGAGTGGGGTGGGTGGGGTTGGGTTGGGGATGCCACATTTCTTGCATGAGTAATTTCTCGCTTTTGATGGCGCACAGAATGCAAAGCAAATCACGAACCACACGAAACCCCATCCTCCAACCTCCATCACCCGACACCTACCTCCCTCCGTCCCCCCTTCCTCCCTTTTCCCCTTTCGCAACCGATGAACGCGTGTCGCAAAACAAACACAAATTCCGTCATGCAAAGCTCTGCCAACCGCAAACCACAAGCCACAAGCAACAAACAAGTACAGCAATAGCCGGGTGATAAGTCACGTCAAGTTGGAGTTTGCTCGAAAGCAGCTGTTAATTGACATAAGCAGTTAGGTGAAGAAAAAAACATAACACGAAACAAGCAAAAATAACGGTTTTATAGCTCAAAGTTTTGTCTACCATTTTGAGCTCTGTTGTCGAGTAGAAAAATTATCGCTTGCAGATAAAAGCAATTAATTCAAAATACAGATAAAGAAACAATTGAACAATTGAACAATTGAAGGGGATTCCAAATCTTGTTTGTGTTCAGCATTAAAATTATAATAAATGATCAATTAGATTCCTTCATTTTGAATTGTATTTGAAAATAAGCGCATATTTTGCTTATGTTTGATATTGATTGATTGATTGGTATGCAAAAATGACGAATGTTGAATGTGGAGAATGTTGCACCTTGGCGGGCCAAAAATGTAGAGTCAACTGTGGCAACACGAGAATGTGAGAAATGTTGTTAGGCAACACACACAGTTTAAGTACCCCTGCTGCACTCAAATCGATCTGGAAACTGTAAAAAAAAAAAACAATTTTAGCTAATTGGCCTACAACACTGACTGCTAAACGTAAGTGCACAGCTTACTCACATTTTGAATGCGTTCTTGACTTCTGGGCCTCAAAACTAGCACAAAATTCAATTCAATTGATTTTTCTTCAACTAGCTCTTCCTCTTTCTGCCAGAGTGTGTGTGTGTGTGTGTGTGTGTGTGTGTGTGTGTGTTTGTTTGTTTGTTTGTTTGTTGTAATTGAATGAGTGTTTTGTGGCACGGCCCACTCGCACTAATGAGCCTGCAATTTGGCCAACAAGCAATTACCAATTACCATATTTGATTCACGCATATTAAAAGCAAATCAATCAAGAAATCAATTTGCGCCAAATTGTGGTCAACATGTAATTTGGCTAATGCTCCTCGTACTAACTGCAATAGTTAATGTTTGTGTTTATTTCTGGTGTTTGCAGGGCGTGAAGAAGCCATTCGATCGGGTCATTCGGGCCAACATTGGCGATTGCCATGCAATGGGCCAAAAGCCTTTGACCTATTTGCGACAGGTGAGTACACTCGAAAAAAAAATAAAACAAAATCGAAAACCAGCAACGATGGGAAAATGAATGCTCTGAAAAGAAAACTTTCCTGTGAGGAGGATTGGATTACTATAGCCCCTCAAGCAGCTCGATCAATTCAAATTAGTTACTCCAGTTTTCGAATTGTCTGATTAGCACTTATCGATTATTATCGATTTCACAGAGCATAGGTATGCCTATGTCTTTGAATGAGGTCTCCAGCAATTCGTCCATCGAAATTTGTTGACTCTTGCTTTCAAATTGCCTATGTGATTTTATCGGCTTGCACATTATCGATTATTATCGATTTCGCAGTATCAGAGTGTAATTGCTTCTTCTTCTTTTTTCTTGTTTTTGTTGCTTTCTTAATAATAATACAATTTACTTTGCGGCAGCTAATGGCACTTACCATGGAGCCCCGTCTGCTGGACTCTCCGGAGTATCCCGATGACATCAAGAAGCGCGCCCGCGAAATTCTGGAGGCCTGCCTGGGCGGATCGACGGGCTCGTACACCGACTCGGCGGGCATTGAGTTCGTGCGTCGCCAGGTGGCTGCCTTCATCGAGAAGCGGGATGGCGGCGTGCCCAGCGACTATCAGAACATCTATTTGACTGGCGGCGCCTCGCCAGGCATTAAGAGCGTCCTCTCGCTCCTCAAGTGAGTAGAGAATCTAAACTGTGCAAGTTTACAGTTAGTTGCTAGACTTATCCATTACTGCTTTATCTAAAAGTAAGTCAAAGTAATTAATCAACCGATATAATTACTGCAAATATTCGAAATACATTAACTAACTGCATTCTCAGTAATTACAAGTAATTAAATAATTCTCATAAATATATGTCGAATATTCTCGACTTTTCCATTTGATACATTTTGCAGTAATTAAATATGAAATTAAATACAAATATATTTTTGAAATCTGTTCGTTTCTGGACTCGATTTAACTATTCGAATTAAACGTGATTCATTTTGAATAATTATTGACAGCTGCACTGTGGATGGCAAGAAGCCCGGCGTTATGGTGCCGATACCACAGTATCCACTGTACTCGGCCTCGCTGACCGAGATGGACATGACAAGGATTGACTATTTTCTGGATGAGGATAACTTTTGGGGTCTGGATCGCAAGGAGCTGCAGCGTTCGTACAACGAGGCCAAGAAGCATTGCAATCCACGCGTGCTGGTCGTCATCAATCCGGGCAATCCCACCGGCCAGGTGCTCACCCGCAAAAACATTGAGGAGATCATCAAGTTTGCGTACGACAACAAGATGATCATCATGGCCGATGAGGTCTACCAGGCGAATGTCTACGATAAGAACTCCAAGTTCTATTCATTCAAGATGGTCATGAACGAAATGGGCGGACCCCACCGCACCCAGGAGCTGATCAGTTTTCTGTCCGTCTCCAAGGGTTATCTCGGCGAATGCGGCATTCGTGGCGGTTATATGGAGGTTATTAACATGTGTCCGGACGTCAAGGCCGTGCTAACCAAATCAATAACGGCACAATTGTGCAGCACCACCGCCGGCCAGATTGCCGTCAGTGCTCTGGTCAATCCCCCCCAGCCCGGTGAGCCATCTCACGATCTCTTCGTAAAGGAGAAGTCCGCCGTTTTGGGTGCACTGAAGGAGCGCGCCAAACTAGTCTACGACACGCTGAGCACATTCGAGGGCTACACGGTGAATCCGGTGCAGGGCGCCATGTACGTTTTCCCCAAGATCGAGATACCGCCCAAGGCTGTCGAGGCGGCCAAGGCCAAGAAGATGATTCCGGATGTCTTCTATGCATTTGAGCTGCTCGAGACGACGGGTAAGTGCTGCCGCTGCCACTAGCCGAATGCTCCAACTATGTCCAACATATCCTTATCTTTCTTCAAATATGAACCTATTTTGATATTGATTGATTCATAATTCGTTCGTCGTTGAATAATCTTAACTAAGCCCGTTCCCATATCCATTTTGCTTTTCAGGCATTTGCATTGTGCCCGGCAGCGGTTTTGGCCAATTACCCGGCACATATCATTTCCGTAGCACAATTCTACCGCAGACGGACTTGCTGAAGGAGATGATGCAGAAGTTCTGTGTGTTCCACACCGAATTCATGAAGAAATACAAGTAGATCCTGTAGGTACTGCGATGGAACTGTCAGTACAAGTGGATCCTGTACACTCCACGATGGATCCATCCAGGCCGTTCTCCATTAACCAAATAAACGATGTTTTACCACGCTGCAGCTTTTAGCCATCTGAATAGAAGAAGAAGCACACCATTTCCGTTATTATTATTAAATACTATTTTTGTTTGCAAACATTCAAATAAAAACGATAAAATATACAAACATTATTTAGATGTATAATTATGAAAAGGTTTCGTCGTATCCGGTTATACCTTATATGTTCCATATGTGTTTTATCTATTGATATATATATATATATATATATTATATTGTACTGATGGCTTGGAGTGCAAGCGGAAATTAAAGGAGCAAAACTTAAATTGACAATAATGAATTGTTTGAGTAAAATGAATGGCTTATTGCTTTTTTGCAATTATATGTATATTATGATATTGTTGAAATTATAAAACAAAATATGATTATTATAGAACGACACAATTAAATGTCCTTACTAAATGTTTAATATATGTATATGTATTAATTGTATTATTGTTGAAAATTAAATTACATTCACAAATGTATAGTAAATAAATTGGCTTTCAAAATGTTCAATTGGGTTTGAAATTAGAAAACGACAACAGTTGATGTGGTTCGACTAGCAGCTGCCCTGCAACAATCATCAACTCAAAATACATATGTATTCAGATGCAACTCCTCTAGAAACCAGCACATATGATATCATTCCATATTATTATATATGTATATTACGCCAACTTTATACAAGTTGTTAATTAAATGCGTGTACCAAATATCAAAACTGCCATGTGTTTTCCTCAAAGTATATATGAATCCTAGAAGCCCCTAATATGATTGGGTTTGCGGATTCAGCTGCTAATTAGTTAGAGGGTTTTGGGCTCTTAGATAACCCTATAATCCTTGAAAGTAGCCTACTGGATTTTGATTCCTTGTGCTTCTAACGCACCAGCTAAGCTATTTAGATTTTGTATCCGATTTTTAGCCATAACTCGACCATATCCTCAAGGACATGGAAAGGAAACCTATTTTTGAGCTCGCAGTTAATATATCCACCGAATGGCATTCAAGAATTTTGAGGATTCGACATTCAAATCGTTCTTGTAGCTTGTGGGAAAAAAACCTTTTGTGACTTCGATTCATTTATGTATGACCTGAGAGCGAAATTCTTACAAGTGTAGGGCTCTTAGAAGACCCCATAATCCGGCAAAGTTGGTAATGGAAATTCTACTGCACCGTGTCCTTTGAAATCTGCAATGATATAGCTGACTTTTTCGATGTCCGTGGGCCCATAAAAGTATGCTGCACATTTTGATCAAATGATCACAATTTAGCCAATGCAGCAACCTAGTTTGTGTCAAATCCCATTTGGCGACCTACCCCAGTAACGATGTAGAGTGACCATATTTTTTGCAATACATTTCGTCATTTTCATGCCCTAACCAATAAGATTATATTTATTTAAACACATTTCGAATTGTATTTAGTAATTTTTATTTTTTTCACCCTAAAATTTCAATATTTTACAATTTATGTCGATAGATTACAATAAAAAAAAAACCGATAATATAAGAAGAGAAACTCACACAATACTCGTACGTCTTCCGATCTCTCTTGCACTTTCTTTCTCTCTCTCTCTTTCCAACTCTTGATCGTCATTCCGGTTGTTTGATGTGTGTACTTGTTGTGTTTTTGTATTTGTTGTTTACCGTTGTTTTCTCTGTTTAATCGCTATGCACTTACATTCTAAACATAATGCACAAAACATTGCGTGTGTTTTTCTCATACTTGCGGGGTTGCCATTCTAATATGTGTAGGTATATAAATATATATATATATATTTATATATATATATATTTATATATGTGTTGGGGGTTTAAATTTTTCTTCACATATATAAATATATATGTACACATCATAAATTAGAAATGGATTTTTATTTATATTTGGTTGTGATTTTGCATTTTGTGGCGAGCTGTGTGTCTTGTCCGAAATTCACAGTTGTATATATATACAATATATAATCCAAAAAACTGGCTGCAATAGGAAAATTGTATATGCTGTGGTGATTTACACAATAACATATCTATTAAATATGTATCTATGTGTGTGTGTGTGTGTGTGTGTATTGGGGTAGAGGTGTTGTGAAGAGCTATCTTGGATGGTGGTTGTCCCGTCCTCTTCTTCGTCCTTCACCTTCACCTAGTGGCGATCCCTCGAGTCCGAGCGGCTGCGACGATCCCGCGAGAAACTGCGACTGCGGGTCCTTGAGCGTCTTGGGGAACGTGATCTGTAAATAAATGGTGGGCGGGGTGGGGCGAGTGGTTGGCATGGCCGGTGATTGTTGTTAGTCAAACATTTTGGCACACAGACAGTGAGTGAGAGAGTGCGAGAGAAAAAGAAGAGAGAGAAAGGGAGAAACAGAGAGAGAGAGAGAGAAGAAAGAGAAAATACAAAAAATTAAATAGATTTTTTAGACATGCGTTATGACACATAATTGTTAATTGATTTTTTTTTTGTTTTGTTGTAACAATTTTACTCCATATCAGTTTTTAGTTATTTTTCTTTTTTTTCTTGTTTATTATTCTTATGGAGGAGTTGAGAGGAGGTGGTTGGTTGGTTGTTTGGTGGTTGGTGGTTGATAGTTGGCTTTCAATTTGTGGTGATTGTTGTGGCTGTTGGGCGGGCGTTGAGCTGACCTGAAGAAGCAGAGCTGAGCTGAGCTGAGCTGAGAGAACGTTGCCAAAAAAATTTCTTTTCTTTTTTTCATTGCTTTGCTTTTCTTTTCTTTTGTTTGTTGCGCAGGGGCTGAGGGATGAGCTGAGCTGAGCTGAGAGAACGTTGCCAACACATTTCTTTTCTTTCTTTTTTGTGGAGATGGTGCTGGTTTTTTTTTTTATTGGATGAACGAAGAGCAGACTGAGAAGACTTGGTGTTGTGGCTGTTGTTGTTCTTGTTGTTCAGTTGCAACGATTGATTGGTGAAGGAAAAGTGGTTGTTATTGTTGTGGTGTTTGTGTGTGTGTGTGTGTGTGTTGGTGGTGTTGGTGATGATGCTTGTTATTGTTGTTGGGGCAACGCACGTTGTTGAAAGCTGTTGGTGTTGTTGTTGTTGCTGCTGCTGCTAATCGATCACATACACACACTCACACACGCACACACAAGCGATGGAGCGAGGGCGGGGCGGGTAAAAGGAAGAAACACTTGAAGAATCGCTGCTGCATCCGCGAATTGTGTGGTGTTTGTTGTTGTTCTTGTTTTTGTTGTTGCAATTTTTAATTATATATATATAAATTTTAAGTACGTATATATATATTTGTTAATTAATTAGTTGTGTGTGTGTGTGCGTGTGTTTAAGGGCACAACAACAACGTATAAAAAGAACACATAAAATAACTAACTAAACAAATAAAACGATAACGATAACAAGAAAACGAAAAACAATAGAAAGAAAAAAATAAACAGTTATCTTCGATATAGCCGAAGATTCCGAATCCCCTGCAGACATATATGCCAGATAACACGATACACGATATACTATGCGAAACGATACGATAACGATTACAATAAGCGATAACTTACATGTGGAGAGTTTGGTGAGCAATAAAGTTTAAGTTGTTATTGATGCAATAACTTAATTATCAATTGATAATACGACAGACAGACTGACATAAATATACATATCGATAAATATCGATATATATATATCCATATGGGATCAAAATAGACGCTTCTGATTACACATTGAACAAACCACAAGAGTACAGGAATACTGGGACCTCTTGCTGCAAGGCATGTTAGAGACAACACGATAACGATAACGATAACAAAAGAAAACAATTATGATAAAAACCAAAAAAAAAAGTACTTTTCTGGTTGGCTAAATATTTGAGAGCAATTTTACATACGCTTGCATTTTGGTTTCTTTTTTGCTTTACGTGACAAATTCGAAGGTGGTTGTTGTTGTTGTTGGTGATTATTGGTGGTGGTGGTGGTGGTGGTTGTTGTTGTTGTAGTTGTTCTTGCGGTTGCAGGAGAAGTAGTTGCAGTTGCAGTTGAAGCTCAAGTTGAAGTCGAAGTGGGTGAACAGTGAAGAAGCGAAGCGCAGCTGAATTTGAAGACATGCCTCTTTTTTTCTTTCTTTTTTCTTGTTCTTTTTCTTTTTTGCTTGTTTGTTTGGATGGTTGTTTGGTTGATTGATTGATTGATTGATTAATTAGTTGGTTGGCTGGTTGATTGGTTGGTGTTGGGGTGACCAAGCCGACAACAGGGTGTGGAAGGGTGCTTGGTGCAAAACTGAGGTGAGCTAGAGCTAAGATCAGCTATGCATATATAATATATATATTTTTAGAGAGAGAGAGAGAGAGAGAGAGAGAGGGAGAGAGAAGAGCAACAACAATAATGTTAAGACATAAACAATACAAAAAGAAAAAAACCGCTAATCTTTGGCAAGTTGCTGTTGTTGCTATTGTTGTTGTTGGTTTTGTAGTAGCTGTAGCTGTAGTTGTAGCTGTTGGTTGTTGTAGTTGTTGTTGAAGTTGTTGGTTGTTGTTGTTGTTGGTGGTGGTGGTTGGCTGGCTTTTATAGATGACATAAGATGACATTTAGATTATATATATATATATATATAATGTGGGGACAGAAGAAGCAGAGGCGTTGCAGTTGACGCAAGTTGAAGTCTAAAGTTGTCAACGAGTTGTTGGCTGGTTGTTGCAAGCGTTGATTGACTGGTTGGTTGATTGGCTGATTGATTGGTTGACTGGTTGATTGGTTGACTAGTTGGTTGGTTGTTTGGTTGGTGGTGTAATTGGAGTTAGATTTTTGATTGCAGCTGGGTCAGTAGTAGTTGCACTTGTTGTTGTTGTTGTAGTTGGTTGATAAGTGTTGTTTGGATGTTGTTGTTGTTGTTGAGGTTGTGTTGTTGTTAATAATGTGAATGGTCGTTGGTCGAAAATAGAAGCTTTTGATGAAATATGAAGATTGTTGTTGTTGCTATTGTTGTTGTTGTTGGTGGTGGTGGTGGTGTTGTTGGTGAAGTTGCGACGAAAGCTGAAGTCAAAAGTTGATTGATTGATTGATTAACTGCTTACACAGTTGCGCTCGTCGCACTTGGTGTTAGTGTTATTCGGGTGGGTGTAAGTAAGCGTGCGTGCGTGTGTGTGTGTGTGTGTGTGCGGTGAGTATGATTTAGAAAGAGACAGATAGAGAGAGAGAGCGAGAGAGAATGAGTGTAGTGTGTGTTGGGCAGTTGCTGATGCGGGTTGTTGGTGTTGCTGTTGTTGTTGCTGTTGCTGACTGATCAAAAGACAGGCGAAAGTACGTTAAGTAAAAATCGCTGTCAATAGCATATTGAGAGAAGTAGCGTGTTGTTGTGATGTGTTGCTGTCGCTATTGTTGTTGTTGCTGTTGCTGTTATACTTTCTGCGGCTGCTGCTGTTTGTTGTTG
Organism: Drosophila nr. perissopoda 5 BK-2023a; assembly: GCA_035044105.1. Lineage (NCBI taxonomy): Eukaryota > Metazoa > Arthropoda > Insecta > Diptera > Drosophilidae > Drosophila > Drosophila nr. perissopoda 5 BK-2023a. The sequence continues at coordinate 31,296 of JAWNMK010000620.1, read as the reverse complement.
CTGTTGTTGTTGCTGTTTTTTGCAGTCAGCGAAATATATCGTATTTGTTGAAAGTGAAATTGATCATAGAGCGCAATTTGATTGGGCGTGTTGTTGTTGCTGTTGTTGTTGGTGGTGGTTGTTGTTGTTGTTGTGGTGGTGGTGGTGTTGTTGTTGGTGAAATGTGTATAAGAGGAGGAGCAGGAGCTGTTGTTGTTGTTGTTGTAGTAGTTATGAGACGTGAAGTTGTTGTTCTTGTTGTTCTTGTTGTAGTAGTTGTACTTGTTGAAGGAAGAGGAGGAGTAGTAGAAGTTCTAGTAGTAGTAGTAGCTGTTGTTGTTCTTGTTGTTGTTGTTGTAGTTGTTGTTGTTGTTGTGCTTGTAGTAGAAGTAGGCTTTATCCTGCAAAATGATTGTGAAACCACATTAAAACTGGGCCCCATTCGTTGATGATTTATTTTTGTATTATTTTTTTTTTTTTTTTTTTAACTATTTTCATGATTTTTTATATATATTTTTTTTTTGAATGTGGTTTTTTCAGTTTTACTAAAACACAACAAATTTGTACAACGGCCACTGGCCGCACAGAAGGAGTAACAAGCGAGGGGAGTGGGGAGCTTCTGTTTGAGGGTAGATATGGTTTGGGTGGGGTGGAATGGGGGGGGAGGAGGAGGGGTGTGGTGAAAATAATGAAATACTCGTTGGATATATGTACATATGTTTGCATATACAAAAACAAAAATAGTATATCGATAGGTCGTTATGTGTTGTGTATTTTAAAGGTTGGCACTTTACTTTAGTGCGCACGCGACTCTGTAAATGTGCGTGCGTGCGTGAGTGTGTGTGTCTGTTTTTATGTACGTTCCTTGGTACAGGCTACAACCGGTAGGCAGTCCTGTTATATTGCTTGTTATATGTACATATACACGCACATTGGCGAACACCGAATGTTTCTCGTTTCGTTTCATTTCGATATTGATACTCTGATACCAAATGATAGATGAGTATATTATTTAGCAACTTTCATAATCATTCATAAGTTGAAATATATACATATATATTGATAATATCGGTAAGTAGAGCAAATCGATAGAATCATATATCTGCTACAATTTTAAAGCTTGTGTCTCCCGGTCACACCCGTCCCCGCCCAACTATATCTGTTTTCCAGCTTAAGTTAACAAACTTGGATGGTAGATTGCTGGAAAGCAGCTGCCAAGATTCGATTCACAGCTAGAGTCACCCGATGTAAAAGGTACACCCACTGCCGTCCCTCCCCCAAAACGAGGGCTATTTGCCACCTGTTATTTAGTTTAAGTGTTTAAGTGCACTGGTATCAGAGTATGGCGCAATCGGTGATGTCCGACTGCAACGTTCTCACATGTTTTCTTCTGGTTATTTTTTTGCCCCAAATCGATTTTTTATCTTTGTTTTTCTTTTCTTTTTTTTTTTGGCCAGCTCATATGCAATGCGCAACATATTTGTTTTTTAATGCCACATATACACACAGATACACACATATGTATATACATAAAAAAAAACTCCTTATACATATGCGAAAAAAAAACAAGGTGGGTTGGGAAAGTAGGGAAAATATCGATGGGTAGATAGGGAGACTTACCTATAACGTCCGCCTGCATCGCCAGCGCGGGCAGCAGCGCCGCCGCCTCCGCCACCACTGCCGCTGCGACCGCCACGACGGCCCCCACCGCCGCCGCCGCCGCCACCACCGCCTCCTCCACCGCCGCCGCCGCCGCCTCGTCCCTCGCGCGAACGGCCCGAGGACATCTCAACGCGAATGCGTGTGCCACAGCAGCGGGTGCCATCGAGTCCACGGGTCGCATCCTCTGCATCGCGACGATCCTCGAACTCCACAAAGGCGAAACCGGGCGGATTTCGGGCGACCCACACGTTGCGCAGCGGTCCGTATTTGCTAAACGCATTCTCAATCTCATATTTGGAGGCCGAGGAGCCCAAATTGCCAACGTACACCTTGCATGCAAGGTCCCATTCTCGATAACGCGGCATTGACTTTATTTGTATGTGGATAGTGTTTTACTCTTTGTTTTTTAACTTTAATTTACTTTATTTGTAATTTTCTACCTTTTTTTTGTGCGTCTATCTGTGTCTGTATCTACTAATTGCGTCGCTAGGTACACACAATTTTTCCGTCACAGGTAAGCCACAACCACGCTTACGTACAGTGAAAATTTCTTTGCGATGGCGTTTTCCAAATGTCGAAGACAAATTTACTATCGATATTATTTTACATATGATGAGAGGGATGCTTGATCAGACATGTATAACATTAAACACAATGTTTTTAATAAAAAAAATATATAATTATAATTAAAACATTTTTTCTATCACGTTTCCTATTATTTATAATATTGAGAAATTAAGATACCGACGCTGAATAAATCGTTTTCCCCCATTCAGCTATCGATATGTGGTGGCGTAAAACAAGATGGCAGGCAACTAATGCATCAATGATGGCGACTTAGCCATTTTCGAAAAGAGCTGTTTGTATACATTCTTATTTGAATTTACCCAAATAAAAACAAGAGAGAACGTTGCAGTCGGGCGTAACCGACTGCGAAATACCTTGATACCATACGTAATGCCAGCTGATATCAGGTAGTTTGCCGTTCAAATTGCTGTAGATATAAGCTAGTCTTAAATTATGGGAGATATGGGCATTTACCGATAATTTGTAGACTCATCAAAACATTTTTAATAATATTCGATAGATGAGCAAAATGGCCACATGATTTCGAAGTCAACACTGTGAGTTGTTTCCGACTGTTCCGATTGACCAATTTTGGTGGTCAATCTGAACAGTGTGTTTGTGAGCGGTGAATGGCAGCACTGGTTGCCAATCGCTGACTACAGCACAACTATCAATACCAATCGATAAGACAACAGCAGCATGAGCCGAAGCAACCCTGCTGTTTCACAGTGCGGCACCTTCACCACGCACAGCTGAGCTTTGCTATTATTTAATCGCACTAAATTTCGTTGAAATTCATAAAATACTTCAATAAAATCATATAGTACAAAATGTCCCAAGTTCCCGAAACTGTTGCCTTAGAACAATTGGATAATGATCAAATGAAAACAGTGAGTAATACACGCCATTTAATTGATAAACAGCACAATGCAAGTGATGCAATGTGCAATCCAAAGAACCGCCTTAAGTTCATTTCTATTAATTAGTTTTCAGATTTTCTAATGTCCTACAACAAACTGAGTGAAATGTGCTTTACAGACTGTGTGCGCGATTTTACATCTCGCGACGTTAAGGACGCAGAGGTAAGTGGCAACGTTTGCGGCATTTAAATCTCCATGTGGCGAATTAAAAAATTCTTGTATTTGCAGGAGAAATGCTCGCTGAATTGCATGGAAAAGTATCTGAAGATGAATCAGCGTGTCTCGCAGCGCTTCCAGGAATTCCAAATGATTGCCAACGAGAATGCACTGGCCATGGCCCAAAAGACCAGCAAGATGTAGAGATAAAGACAGAGAGATCGAAAGAGAGCTGCAAGTTCTCGAAAAGAAGTAGTTTAGTTAACAACAATACATCGATACCCTAGCCGAGCAATGCATTTTTGTTGCATTTGTATGGTCCTTAACTAGATATTTAATAAAAACAAACAAATAAAAATGAAAAGAACTGTGTGCAGGCTAGTTACGGTTTGTTATGCTATTAAAGTTACGCATTTATATTAAGTATTTAAAGTTTACACATTTCTGTACTTGCATCACACTCTAACACATGCATTGTATGATCGCGCTGTCTCTTTCGCACTGAACAACAAACGTGATTTTCCAGTGAATGGAGCGTAATAACTAATAATAGTCGAAAGGGCAGCTTTTCAATATATGTATATCTGAGAAATCACTTTATTGAACAACTCCACGCATTCAGTTGTAAAAGTAACATTTCTATACTTTTCAATAATATAATGCATAAGAATGGATATTCTGCGTTTCTTGCCCTCTCTTTTCCATATTCCTTTCCGTAAACGTTGTTGTTTGCCGCGACTTTGCTGAGATTTACAAAGATAACTAGAGATCTATTTATATTTATGCATTTGCGAAGATACACAAAAACAGGGAGGGGGAGTGGTTTTAGCTGTTTAGCCTTATAAATATACGTTAATATAATAATAATAACTTTTAGAACTGATTATGTGGCGATTGTGCCTACAATTTCTACACTTAGCCAATGATCAATTCAGGATAACCCATATGTATACACATATATAGTAGATAGCAAGCGGATTCTAGCCATATAGCGTTCATTATTACAATTACAATTACATTATTTGTTTAAACGTTAAACCTATTGAAGCCAACGCCAGCGGCTTTATTAAAAAAATACTTAATTGTACACACAGCACACATGCACACACACACTCACGCACACACACACTCACACACACACACACACAGATGCTAAGGTTCAGTGACTGGTGCCGCCGACTTCGGATGGGAAACCCTCCGCCTCATTGATCAGTGCATATTCCAGAATGACGCGACCCTCTTTGTACCTGAAATGAAATTAAATAATAAAATCATTAAACATTCACTTGTTGCATATGCCAGCGGCAGACGGCAACAGACTTTTGCGACTCCTCGGTGGCAAACTCATACATCCAGCCGAGCTTGGCGCCGCAATTCTTGCACATAACATCGCGCACCATATGGCGTCCAGTGAGCATCACTCGCTCCTGGATGGCGCTGAATGTTAGGTTCACCACACGCTTGAACAGATAGGCGCGTCCTGCATTAATTAAACATTAATTAATTAATTAATCATCATTATCATGAATGGTTTAGCTTACCTGTGGCGCCTGTGAAGCGTGTGCTGATCAACTGGCTGCGATTCGTCAGGTTCGTGTGGCATTGGGCGCAGTTGACCAGCTTCAGTCCGCCAAGATGCTCCAGAAATATGCGACCCATGATTTTCGAAACAAATGTCTGAAAAAGAATAAAACAAACATGTAACGGAGTGTTTGCAAAACAAAACCAAGAATAGCCAAACAATCAATTTTCTTGCCGCATCGGGGTCAGGCAGACAAGTCTGAACAAGAATACATAAAGATATACTCAAAATGAAGATGGTACGGTACTTTCTGCCAGGGTATATACAGAGAAATGGCTTCAATAAAGATTCATATATATTTCTGTGTTTCTTTTTATCTATTATCCGTTTCCAGGCGACTCCTTGCCTGCTTTCAATTGTAGTGCGCATTAGCATGTGTGTGTTTGTGTGAGCAGCGTTTCTTTGTTTCGCTGCTTGCACTGTTGCAATTGAATGTTGTTATGAAAGTGTTGTTATTAGTAATAAATTGTAAACAGCAAAATGTAACTCAATTTATCGGCAGAGTGTTAAGCTATTTATTCCTTTTTATTTGCACGCAAAATGCAAACTTACAGCTGTTTTTTTTTTGTTGGAAAAGTTTCGACAAGCACAAGCAGACACCGCAATGGACTCAATACCCAAATGCAAATTGAGTCAGTAGCAGTCACTGTCTTCGATTTTTATAGCAAATCAAAAACAACTCGCAAATTGCGATGCCAGTGACAACACAAAAATATATAAAAGAAAATAAACGAAATGAGACACCGCGAAGCAAAAACAATGCACAACGCTTAGTAGGGCCGTCGCACGAGTATCGATGCCAAGCTGTTATCGATAACGCTAAAAATGATAATGCAATGATTGACTGTTGCGCACTCCTCGCAGCACATTATAAATGTGAATTGTTAAATTTAAGTTATATATATTAATGGGAACATTGTTTCATTCGACAACGAAAGTGTTTGAAATATGCTTGCATCGCACGCAATCGATAGTGCAGCGATTATTGACGCCCTGGTCAACAGCTGTTCGCTACACGTGATTGTGCAATTGTTGTTGTTGCTGCCGCTGTTCTTGTTGTTGTTGTTGTACCTGCTGCTGCTGCTGCCAAAGTGTCAATTTAACCACTTTGGAAATCGTTTTGAATTATGTAGATTTAAAATTCATTCAAAATTACAAATTTAATATGTGCTCAAAGATTTGAATAAACAAAATTTTAACATTTACAAATATTTCGGCCGAACCCTATCCAATAAAATGCACTCCTGAGACTGGAGGAGAAGAAGTGGAGGCCATGCAAAATTCCATTTGAAGCGAATAGCCAGCAAGAATAAGACGAAGAAGACAGCAACGACAACGGAAGAGAATTAACAATAACAACCACAACAACAACAAGTAGAGATGCACTTCCTGCGACGCAAACTGCGCACACTTCTCAGTCTGGGCAGCCGCAGCATACGAAGAGAAGTGGCCGACTCAACCGGCTCTGGGGCGAAAGCCGATGTTCGAACTGGAATGGTGGAAAGGATGCGTGAATGGCATAAGAATGCGTTTAGCAAAAAGTTTTTGCTATTCACAAATGTTGGCATCTCATTGACGCTCAGCTCCGTCGGCGATATACTCGAACAGCAGCTGGAGCTGTACAACAATGAGATCGATGAATACAGCAGCACACGCACCCAACACATGGCAACCAGTGGCGTTGCCGTCGGCATCATCTGTCACTATTGGTATCAGCTACTGGACAAATATCTGCCCGGTCGCAGTATGCGTGTGATTGCCAAAAAGATTGTGCTCGATCAGTTCATCTGTTCGCCACTGTACATATCGGCGTTCTTTGTGACGCTGGGCATACTGGAACAGAAGGATGCACAGGAGGTATGGACGGAGATCAGGGAGAAGGCGTGGAAACTGTATGCAGCCGAATGGACGGTGTGGCCGGTGGCACAATTTATCAATTTCTATTGGATACCCACACACTATCGCATCTTCTACGATAATGTGATTAGTTTGGGCTACGATGTGTTCACCTCCAAGGTTAAACATGCGCCATCGCATCTGCCCATTGCTACTGCCGTCGCCTCATCCTCCGCCGCTGCCAAGAATCTAAAGACGCAACCGATTTAATTTAATTTATTATGCAATGCATCTTATAAATATATACATTTTGTAAATAAGGAGCATGAGGCCAGTGAATCAAACCAAAGATTTGCCTTGATGTAGCCGGCCGAGCAGCTCTTCCAATAAATGGGCCAAAATACGACGCAACAGACAAACTAAAAACATGTCTTTAGCATCACAAACTAGCACTAGTTCCACTAGTTAGCACGAGTATATCAAAAAGCGGCATTTAGGTCTACGTCTGATGCAATTTTCTGGTGCACAAAAAATAAAAAACCCGTTTGCTAAATGTGCTTTGTTCTTAGGAGGTACTACAATTATGTCGTGCAATTTGTAACGCCTTGCAAGAGATATCCATAAAGTATATATGTTCTTGATCCGCAGCTGCAATGGAGGCGTCCAATCTCAGAGCCTATAAGAGCTAAGGAATTTCAATTTTGAATAGCAGTTTCCTTCACCAGCTCACATCAAGTGTATTTCGTTTCGATAATCGTTTCGCGATAATGGATACAAATCGATTTCCGATAACACAGTTTGTGCAGATGAACATGTGCAAATATGATAGCATTTTTAGCCTTTTTACAGCTACTCCATAGCGGGTTTGAAAAACAGTTACGATTTTATCGGGAAATAAGCGCAATTGTGAGCGCTGGCTGAAAAGTCAACGCAGTCAGCCTTATATATATATATATATATATAAGCACTCATAAATACATACATATATATGCAGCAACAGTTATAACCGGTTCAACACAAAAACCCCCTGCAAATGCCGCTCCCCCCTCCCCCCTGGCCCACCTACCATGTGGAAATCGAGTGTTTTTTATGTGAAGGACTTTCGAGTACAACGACCGCTCTCGACTCAAAATTGCACATGTGCAATAATTCTTGTTTGCTTCGGTGACCAAAGATGGAACTTTTACAATTGTTGCACGCACACTCTGACAAAAAAAATTGCAGGGAATTTTGGGCATCGCCCCACAATGAAAATCGCCCTGAACAGTAGAGTCTTTCTTGTTTTTAGAAAAAAAAAAGTTTGCCCTAAATTAAAAACTAAACTAAATTAAAACTACAATTCAAAATTCAGATTCTGAGATCGATGGACAGACGGATATGTCAAGGTTGACTTGTCTTTTGATACTGATCAATAATATAATTTCTTTACGTATATATTTATGTTATATACTTTTTTATACGCTTACATACGAATGACAATGACGCAGATGAAACATGACGCTTCAAAAATGTTGAGATGATAAGGAAAATTATTCCAGATAGATAGTCCCGCTGAGAGATTGGGGCAGCAACACGCGACAATTTAGACAGAGCGTGTGGCGATAAGGCGCCCATCGGTTGCTACCTACAAAAATGCAATATATACAAAGAAATTGACTTGAGCATTTTTTGCCGCAGTTAAATATAAATCTCAAAAACCCATCCGAAACAAAACGATAAAGAATACAACAAAAAAAACAAAAATAATAAAATAAGACCAGTAATCAGTGATAATGAGCGGAGGCAGGCGCATAAATCAGCCAAATATTTATACAATACCAATACATATATGCATATATATATAGAATACATAAACACCGCAAAGCAGGTGGAATGATATCACTTGATATCCGTTAATGAAAAGCCCGTCTTTCACCCGGGGGGGCTACGTTGACATAAAATAATGCTTATCGTTAGCAATTTTGAATGAATTTTAAATCGCAAAATTCCGCTTGACATTGATAATGAAATGCCCATAAAGACATAAATATAATCGATATTCAAATGCCGACCTTGATAGCGTTGGCTGATAACAAATATTGCAGCTTTTCGGGATGCATCTTTTTGTAGGCAGGCCCAGCAACAGCTACAACAGATTTCAATTGATATCAATCAGCAAGCCGAAGATTACATACCCTTTCCGGATGGGTGTCAAGCGCCCCAAACTAAAAACCATTTTGATGATTCCCTAACAAGAATCGGTCTTATACCCTAATTTTGGCATTTAATGCCTACAACCAGAACTATTGTTTCTGATCAAGAATATATATGCTTATATTTATATACCCACTGAGGTAAGCGTTACACACTTTACGACAAAATTATAATAGCCTCTGCAAGGGTATACAAATTAAAATACAATATATATTTATACACAATATACAATATATATATATATTGCCGTCACATTTCGATTTTTATTTTTGCCCGTGAGTTGCGCATTTTAATGCGGTGTATTTTTTTTTTTAAATTTTTGAGCAAATCGGCGAGGATTGTTTGGATTCCAGCGGGCTTGGCAAATTTGAGACCGGTTTTTTGTGTCTTATTTTTTTCAGATTAATTTCCGTTCTGATGGCAGCTGGGATTAGGAAGAGAATACGAAATAAGTTAGCAACCGAAACTTGATTGTTTGAAATTGTATGTGTGTGTGTGTACGGTAGCATCCACACTTTAGAAGTGATTGTAACGGCTCTTTGTAGTATGAACTCTTGAGACCGAAAATTCAATAATTAGTAAATCAATGTATTGCGAAATTTGAACTCCAACTCCAACTCGAATTTGCCAGCTGTTATGGTTCGGCTGCCTAAACTCAATTGGCCGATGTAATTGTTATCGATATGATAAAAATATGCGTAATCGTTAGATTTTTGCAAAATGTACTGCAGAAGTGGAATTATCAGTTGAAATGGGTTTATTTTTGGATCACACGTGACAATTCATAAACAAATATTAAATGCATATATCTTTCTTTTTGTTTATTGATTTGAGCGAAACTATTTTTCAGTTGCCAGAACTAACCGCAATTGGGCCAACAGCGCGAATGCGTAATAATATTAATACGACTTTTCACTTAAATACAGCCACAAGGTTGTTGCCATTGCTGTAAGTCTAACCTAAAAAACAAAAGAAAAAAAATGTTCAACTTGTTTTCGCACGAATTGCGAATGACGTGCGTTTTATTGTTGTTGTTGTCGTTGGCTTTGCCATTGACCGATCGAACAGCAGAGAACGAAAACAAGTAAACAAATGAAATGAGAAATAAAAAGTAATGCGTTTATTCACAAGATGCTGACAGCAGTGCACCCACACCTCCCTACCCCCATCTCCATTTCGCATCACCTACTCTCTCTCTCGCTCTCCCTCTCTGTCTCTCTGTGGGCCCGCTCGTTGCAGAACGCTCGTGGATTGGCCAATTTTCTGGGCTCGTCTGTTGTGTGTGCCCCTCTCACACAACGTTTACGAAACATACACACGCACATGCATACATATTGGAGTAATTATAGAAAACGCGTTTAGCAAAAGAGCGCAGATCGCAAGAGAAACAGAGAGAGAGAGAGCCGAAGTACGTAGTTGTTGTAAGAGTTTGCAAGCGTCACAAAAGAGCTGAATTTACAGATGCGAACAGGTATCTACTTATCCGCATACATACACTGAGTGGTATTTAAGTTGGACACTTGCGCGTGTGCTTATATGTATGTGTATGTATATTTCTGTATGCATAAGTTTATTTTTCTTTTTTTGTGACTGATTCGACTTTGTTGGCTGAGCAGATTTTCGCGGCATTTTTTTTAGGGCCTTTGGTGCCACGCGCAGTCCCATGGCATGTATGTGTGTGTGTCTGCTTAATATGAAACCATGCAAAACAAGTTGATAAAACAGAAAGCTCAACTATAAAATACCTGCACCACATAAGCACTTACATCCGTACATGCATACGTATGTAGTATGTGCATGTGTAACATTAATATTGGGTATCGATACTTTTTACAAAATCATGTTTTGATGATTTGTATGTATGTATGTATGTATGTATATGCAATGTGTTTTTTCTTATAATTTTTTTTTGCTTGCTAACCAAGACTGTCAATTTCAATCAATTAAATATGGATGTGAATTATGCACGACTTGCAAATATAAAATACGCCAAGTAGATTATTGCTTGCTGTACGTATGGATGTGTGCACATGTGTGTGTACGTATGTTAGAAAGTACGTAAGCAGATACGGTACATTAGCGAAAGAGAAGACACACACAATGATACATACATACAAACACGCCCTGCTGCGCCAGAAAACAGGTGATCAGCTTACTCATGTAAGCTAACCTACATAAACATAAGAAAGCCCAACACACACACATACCCACACATGAATGTATATGTAAATTTGTTTGTTTGAATGTTTGATGTATAAACGTGATTTGAATCTCGCGAGATCACTAAGAATGGCAATTAAAATGATTCATTAGGCTGTCTGCTTTATCAATTCAAAGAATCTCACAAGCAATACGATGAACCATGCGGCCACCCCCCTCCCCCCCCATTCATCACACTTGCCATTAGCCTTGAAAACGGTGCAAAATTTCAACGATTTAGTTGGCATTTTTTTTCTTTGTTGAAAATGCGAAAAAAAATATCAATTAGAGAGATAGTCGGGACAGCTGGTAAACAGACGTCTCAATTATTATCTATTTTTGAATGCCAAGCCGAATTCGACAGTGAACATGAAAACACACGCTTCTCGGTAGGGTGCAGGAGAGAGTGCGGCGTTGGGGTTGGCTGCGTCGACCTTGACAGCACTTTTTAGAAACAGCAACAGAGAAAACAGCAGAAGACACAAAAACACCATCCGACAGAGGGAGACGGAGTGAGCGAGAGAGAGAGAGATAGAGAGATACAGTGCAGAGGAACCGGGAGAAAAACGACTACGTCAGCAAATAAATCACGTGGTGTCACGTATTTTTTTGGATATCATAAAAAAAACTGGGAAATATATATGTATATATATATATACATACATATATATATATATATTCAAAAGTAATAAATATTTGATTTATGTTTATGTGAATTTTGTAGTTGTATTCACACTTGTGTTGGGCGTCTATACTATTTCTTGATATTCATCGAGGACTTCTGCGGCTTTTAAATATTTTTCAACTTCTGGTTTTTTAAATATTTATTTTTTTTAAATGAAAAAGAAAGTGCTAAGTTTGTGGTATCAAAATAATTTTTCTCTAGCTGAAATTGAATACATTAGCTCAAGGTTTCGCAGATGTCTGCACGATCGAATATAGGTATATATTCAATATATATATAACCACCTACGTAATACTGCAAGTCTGTACAATCTCTGGCGCAACTTTTGCTTTCGTTGCTTCGTTTTTTTCTGCAGCATTTACGTCAAAGGAGCTTCAACAAATGCCTTTTAACAAAATAGAAGACAAAGCATAGGAAACCAGATAACAAAAGAGGAAAAAAGAATTTAGAATGCAGAGCGCGACTAGAAGATACCCTGCACTAAAGTCTTCACGTAATCAGTTATATATAATTTATCTGTATACAATATAATTTATCCATAAATAGCCAATTTTTTAATATTTTTCCAACCGAACATGATCAAATTTTAATTATATTATATTTTAACAATTGATTCTTTTATCGATATCGATAATAAAATGAAGTTATCGATAAAGTGAATTAAACTTGAGCTGTTTCAAATTGGAACTTATATATTTCAAAATTAAAGTCTTTAACTGACGAAGAAAAGGCGACCGACAGAAAGATATAGTTGGTCAGGTTGCTCACAAATATATACATATATATATATTTATATATATATATATATATATATATTTATGCTATCGAAGATGCATCCGTCTGCATGCACTTAAATTTATTATACCCTTTTTACTCAATGGTAAAATAGTTCAGGGTATACATATAATTTTAGAAAATGGAAAAGAACGCAGTCAGCACACACCCCCAACATATACACACTTAAATAAATATTGGAGTATACACTTCCATACACACATACGTACATACATATATTATATATCCACATACATAGACATGTGAATTTTGCACTTGAATGTATCTGTTTCTGTGTTTTTTTGTCTTTATTTGAGATTCTTTTCCGCCACGTTTGTTTGCTCGTTCTTTTAGCACTTATTCCACACAACACACACACACACACACATCTATATGGACACTCCCATCCCACATTCTCTTCAACTCGATAACGATATATAATATATAATAATCATGCATGTGGCCAACTCGTCATATTTAGAAGTTTCCGTGCTTAGGTAAAAAAAAAGCCAAATTTAATCAAGATTGCAAATTCTTTGCTGGAGAGTGTTCGACTATCAGATACCCAGCGTATTTTCAAATATTCAGCAAGTATTAGAACGTGGATATATATGTGCACATACATGTATACTATATAGAATTATCTGAATCCACATTTCAAACCAGAATTGGAAACGGAATCGAATTCGCCTGTTAACCGTTTGAAGCTATATGCCATATTGCAACATATGGACGGACATGATCGGCTAGATCGACTCGGCTATTGACCCTTATGATATATTCGTCCGATGTTGATAAGTTTTCTTACTCGAATGCTATCAGAGTATTCCACAGACAGTCCCGTAGAAATGATATCACCTATTTTTTCAAACCGAATACCGTAAGAAAGTTTGGAAGAATACCGGAAGATTTACCGGAACTCTTAAATTCTTAGACGAAAAAAGCAGAAGATTAATTTTGAATAGTTTTATAGCGCTTCTAAAGTTCTTATTTTCAATATCTCTCTCTGTTTTTGTAGACCTGTCGCATCTGTTATAATATATAAGCACACTTTTGGTATGGATTGGTATACCCACTTTGCTATGCGTTACAGGGTATTTAGGCAAACAACTTTCGCTTCTGGGCACATGATCGCGATCAGTTTGTGCTTGGTATCAGGAGGTATCATTGCTTTTATCAGCACCTGACAGTGACAATGCGCTTTTCGCGGATGATAGATAGATAGTTAGATAATCGAAAGACGACCAAGTCTTATTTGATCGCGATTTCGCCAATCTTAATTCGCATATCAATCTGAACTTTATCTTCGTTTTACCATTTAGACGCTAATGGAATTTTGATGAGCTATTATTACCTATTATTATACTGCTATTTGCAGTATATACTTAAATATAATTGAATACTGTCTGTTCCCAGACAGTTCAATGCAATCTCTTATAATCACGTCATTCTTTTCCTATATTGGTATTCCTATATTTAAACTTGGAAACACACATTGATTGCATGTTGACGACACCAGAGACCCTGTGGCCCCAATCGAAATGGATTTGCATAGACGCGCAATATATATATATATATATATATATATATACATATAGACGATGTCAGCATAATATACATATATTCCTACCTACGCTTCCGAGTATTACGCTTCATTCCGTATGCTATTCCGTTTCCAGAAACGCATGCAATCACTGTTTCCCTCTATAGAGTATATATATATATATATACAAATATATATATATGTATGTGCTCGATTCAAGTGCAAAGCGTACGAAAATAGAACATCGAATATATATTCTAAGAATGTCTTGAATGTAGTTTTTTATGGTCTTCTTATGATCGGAACCCAAATTTCAAATGGTTTAAAAAGGTTTCCGAAACCATAATGTATATATATACTCTTGATCAGTATCAATATACGAATCGATAAAGTCATGTCATCGATAAAAACGACATAATACACCCTGAAGAGAAATGGAATTTCTGTTAATCAAAAAGTGTTTTTATCTTGAACAAACTGTACTTCAAAGCTGGGCTTAGGGTATCTCCTAGTCGAGCTGTCTCGACTAGAGCATTCTAATTTGCCAAGCATAAAATGCAACAATTTAGTTATCTGATATCAGAGATATAAACTGAAGACTTGCGATATGAATTGAAGTAGCACAAAAGCATTTGTTGCATGCATTTTGTCATTGTAATCTGGTGTTGTTGTTGTTACTGTGGCTGTAGCTAAATATTAACAACATAATAAATTTGTCTTGCACTTGCACAAAAATATTTACATTAATATAATGCATAATGGCAATAATAACAATAACAATAACAATAACAGTTGGGGCTGGGGTCGGGCTTGGGGGTTAGGTTTATTGTTGTTGGTATTATTGTTGTTATTGTTGTTGTTGTTGTTGTTGTTATTGTTATCTTTGTTGTTGGAGCTTGCAGTTAAATCTGTAAATTCTCGATGAATGGACGGCGATGACGCTCCATGGTTATCAAGGTGAAGACAGGCAAAATAAATATCGCTGCTTGTAAAATGAGCAACAACACCAAAACAACAACAGACAACAACAACAGACAACAACAATAACAAGAACAACAAATTGCTCAAATTGCGCATTCGACCAAAATCAAGTCAACATATAAAATAGATCAAAACAAGATACTCAAACAATTTGTACAATAACAAAAACAACAATTAAAGTGGGCCCGTTCTGCCAGCGAAAGCGCCTCCAAGAGCAACTACACACACACACACACACACACATACATACATAGATAATATATATACATAATAATATATCAGACACAGTCACTTTGCTTTTTCTCAATTGCATTTATATATCCCCATAAATCGTACAGATTTTTATATTTTTATTCTTAAATTTGCATAAAAAATGTTAATTTAATTTAATTTAATATATTTGTAGTTGAAAGTAGCTCAATTTAATATTAATAATTGTCTTAGGCATAGAGAAAAAGCGCGTCAGATTTGAAGTTGGATTTTACATACTCTGTCCGTCCGTCCGTCCGTCCGTATGAACCAACAAAACTGTCATAATTTTGAAGCCAGGTTTTAATGGAAGTTTTGCCGATGATCTTCTCCAAGGCCACGCGAAAATGACAAAGCTTGAAAGGTGAATTGCTGGCAATTCACCTCCCCAGATCCCGTTAAAGATTATTCAATGGTCGATATAGTATTTTTCTCAGCTGCTTGCTGCACGCGCCTTCAATTGTGTCATTTGATAAACGCACAAACGCGCGCGCACACAAACACACACACACACACACACACTCACACGCACACACAACAAGTAGCTATAGATAGATAGTGGGCACCAGTTAACGGTAGTCATTCATCAACTTGTTTGTGTGCCAAACGACAAACAACAACAGCGACAACACAACGATGTTATTTTCCATAAGTGTGAGTGCAATAACAGACGATTGTATACTCCCCAAATAGTATATATATAAGGGTATATATTCTATCATTTATTAAGCTACTGATCAGAAAATTTGCTCTTGTCTGCGAGATCTGGAGAATGTACATATTTAAAAGGGGTATCCGTTAGTCATATATCTTATACCTGTTTTACATCTCTATAATTATTTTTCATGTTGTTGATTGTTGAGCTTACTTATTTGTACATGTGTTTTCTTTTACTCACTAAATAATATTTAAACAAAAAAATTAAATTTGGTTACGCCTTATTAGTTTATTTATAGATTTCTGCACGTAGAACCTTAAGTTTCCCGGGTGTTGTGCTTAATCGTTCAAAAATCATTAGGTTAAAATATTAAATAATATTTCGATAAGATCTAGATAAATATGATATTTATTATTTTAAGCTAAATTAGTAAAGATATAACAACAGCAGCGAAAGGATGATTTTGCATTACTTTTTCATTTCCCTTTAAAGCCTTATTCGCAAACGTTTAGTGTAGATGCTACGTAAATCTGGCTCAAGATATAAAATAACTGAAATAGGAAGACAACACCAAAGTCGGAAGTATATTTTTGCCCGCCTTCTGCACTTCCCATGTATGTCCTATTCGCATGAGTTTATTTACAGTAATTTCTATGTATGTGTGTAAAGATTTTTATGTACATATATATATACATATGGTGGACTATAAGTAGCACAACTTTGCTACACTATCGTCACTGGCGCTAACGATATCTATGAAGTTGACAACTTGATTTTACAAGGTGACCAAGTTATTTGGTTCTTCTCGCCAGCACCACCCCCAATTGAAGGTCATAGAATACTGACCCACTGAGCAGCTCAGCACCCAAACCCACGCAAACGCACGCACACACACAGAGTTGTACATGCACGATGTGTAAATGTATTACAAGATGTTCTCAGGGTATATCCAGAGACCCATTAAACAGTCATTGACATTGGCACGCACAAATACATACAGACAGACAAACAGACAGACAGACAGATAGACGGACCGCATCGCGTGATCGCGATAAGCTTGCTCATATATCGAAAAGAGTCATTGTTTTGGGAAGGGGGTGGGGGTGACAACATGTTTGAATAGCGCAAAGAGCAAAGAGAAATGTAAGAAAAATTACCAAATGCTCTTAAGTTACATTTATGCGAGCAATCTGCTGCTGCGAAGAGAACCTTCGATTCTTGATGGTAACTGTAAATCGGTTGTACGAAACACAAACACACACACAACACACGTACATGTATGTTGATGATAATAAAGATGATGACGATGTAGATGATGATATATTGCGTCAGCGGATGCGCATATGGCTGCTATGATTAAAGCCCGACATTGGAAAACAAGAAAACGTTACATGGGATTTACTCAAATCTTACTCAAACTTATCAGCGGGAAATTAGACAAAAACAAAAATAAATGTAAACATAATTAAGAACATGAAATGAAATGCACAATTTCATTACTAATTACTTTATATTATGTGTATGTTTGATATGATACACATACGTATATACGTATATATTTGTAGGACTGGCATAGCACCCCATATCAACTTTTTACTCTTGTAATACCCAGGAAAAGAAAAAAAAACCAACACAAAAAACCAAATAGGAAAAACATACAAAATGTGCACATCAGTTGTCCAGGTGCTATATTTTATATATATATAATATATGTTTAGGCATATATACATATGTGTGTATGTGTGTGCGAGTAGATCAGATTAGTAGGCCACACAACCAAAAACAAAACGCGCTTCCTTTTCCCAACTATATGATAAACAGGAAAAAAACGAAATAAATGAAATATCAATATATATGAGTATGTCTGTGTGTGTGTGTGTGTGTGTCTGCTGGAAAGTTCCGTTCAGGTAGAAGAGTTCCTGCTCAAAAGCAACGCAGAGCAACCGCATAAGGAAGAGGAGGAGGAAAAGAAATATGAAGAGGAAAAGACGTGTACGTCACACAGTTATTTCCCACACCCACATATGTATGCATGTATATTATGTTATGTTATGTTATTTTATGTACATCCATTATGTGTACAATAAATATGGCGTCATTCCAATACCCAAATACCACAATGGACAAGATAATAAGATTTTAAAAAAAATATATACATATATAAACTATTATACATATACATATACATATATCTGTATGTACAGTAAGTACAAATGTACTTAAACATTTCTAAAAAAGCAAAAAATGTTTTGGCAAATTGCGTATCTTAAATAAATGTTCTTGACTTTGAATATTGCATGATCATAATTTTTATACTTCTATTTGCATATTTATTTCGCATTTCAAATATTTATTGTCTCCTGTCCTGTCTCTCTCTCTCTTATTTCTCTTCTATCCTGCAGCATAAAGCATGAATCATAAAAGAATCATCATTTTGACTTTTGACAGTTTTTTCGCAATTTAATCTCGACGCAGTTTGCTAGAAAAGATAACACATATTTAACATATACGTATTTGTTCCAGTTGCCTTCTATACACCACACCACTCCCATCACTTATTTAACTTAATTAATATCATTAAAACTGGTACATATATAATATAATATAAATATTTACATATAACAGTAAGCGAGTCACAAGCTTTAATATATTTTGTTTTTTAATTATTTTGGTGTATTATTTCAACACGAGGTACTCAATTTTTGCACTCTAATGCACTCTAAGGCCACAAAAAAAAAAATAAATACGAGAACAATATCAAAACGCTGAACTCGAGCCAAACGCCAATTTTTCAAAAAGCTCAGGCAAAAAATTAACCGAAATTGCCACAAATTGTTGTTGTTTTTTTTTTCGTTTTTCTTTTTTGCAAACCAATCAACATAAAAAAACATTAAGAAAAAGAGGAGAACATGAAGAGAGAGAGAGAGAGAGAGAAAAAAAAACAGTTCGTTGACGGCAAAAATATGTTGCGTCGCCAAAAAAAAAAGTCTGTTGCGACCAAAAAAGTACTCGGTAGGTGCCGCCGCCAGCCTCCAACCCACCTCCCTAAACCCAACACACCCCACACACACAAACACTCAACTTAAGTTGTACCTGCGCTGCGTGGTTTCTTCTCTTAAAAAAAATGGCCGCTCCCAACGAGCGATCGCTGCTGACGCAGACATCGACATCGACGTCAACGGCAACGTCAGCGTCGACAGCGCAGCTGCGGCCTATACATAGGGGCGAGCACAGCGGCAGAAGCTCAGTTCTTGCAGATACTCTGTGCTGTCCACAAGTTGCGATCGCACACAAATTAATAGCAAAGAAAATACTAGCAGTCCCGAATTAAGACTAAACACAAATATAAATATATATATAAATTTTTTTTTTTCGCCAATGCAATAATTTGATTCACCCTGTTTGCGAAAAAGTTTTTAAAACAAAGTGCGAACAAAACAGTTGACAAACACCTCTAAATAAAATATATAGAGCATAAGCATAATTCGCGTGTGTGCGTGTGTGAGTGTGTTGGTGAGCCGGAAAAGTGTGCAACGCTTTTCCTTGCATTTGTTTTGTTTTTTATTTTCGCGCGCTCTCGCCAAACGATTACGAATATGACGACCAAAATGGCCATAAATGCAAAGGTGGGTAGCAAATAAAACAAACACAATTCTTAACTTGGGATATATCCCACATATATATATATATATATATATATATATAGACTCTACCGATTTGGTGGGGCTTAGCCTGTCCAGTGAATGGAATAGTATTGTTCTTTCCAATCTTTGGAGTTTTGTAACTATAACTTCAAAATATGTGAAAAGAAATATTTGTATATATACATATGTATATATATGAATCTGATTGATTTACTTTTTGAATATATTTACAGCTTCAATGCTGCAGTTTAAAATTTGCTCTCTTCTATATAAAAAAAAACTTGGGTATATATTTAAATACCTACATATATACATCTGTACAAACTCAACAGGCTTCAAATGTTAGAATATGTTTCAAGATTGCTTTGCTCCCAAAAAAAAAAAAAAAACAACCATGATAATAAAAATTGGTTGCTTGCTGATAACGACAACAGTTCAACAAATAGCTCAACAATCATTATTCGAAAAAAAAAAAAAAAAAAGAAATGAAAAATAATAATAATATATTAATTATATAGAATAGAAAACTTTTGACACACAACGGGAGTCTGTATTCCATGAAATATATATTTGTACAAGGGCCTAGCAACAAGTCTTCAACAGTAAATGATAATGCAAACAACAATAACAAATGACGAATGACAATAACGAATGTTGCACGAATAGTTGCACATACAATCAAGACAAACTAAAATTATTAGAGGACACCAAAATTAACTTCAAATTAGTTGCGCTTAAAGTGCAATCAAAACCATCTTTAGAATATTATAGAATATTTGGATAGTTTCAAAAAAGAATAAAATTCACTCAATGTTTTTTTTACACTTAAAGTGCAACCAAAACAATATTAATCAAATTGTGTTCTAGCTTAAAAATCGAACAAAACTAATTTAAAGTTTATTGCACTTCAAATGCAACAAAGTCAAAAATATATATATTTTGTTTTTACAAAATTGTTGCAGAGATGTAATTTCTCGGAGTAGCTTTCGAAATCGTTTTTCATATTTTTTTACATTCTGTGGTTTATTTGTAAATGTATATAGACAACAAACAAGTTGATTTTAGTGCTTGGGCTTATCTGCTGATTTGGTTTCTGATAAGCCTCCTCTTGCCACACACGCCCCTTCAAGCAGCGTCTGGCTTATGGCATTTGTGGCATGTGCCGCCAGAATGTGACGTCGCAGACAATCCGGCTCCGATTTGGGTCTGGGGTCAACAGACACACACGTTTCTTACTTGTATGTTTGTGCTTGATCTAGTTTCTTCTAGTTTTTTTTTTGTTTTTTTTTTTGTCATTTCGATTTTAACTCGTTTTCAATTTCATTCGGTTTTGTTGTTGTTGTTGTTTTTTTGTATTTATTTGGCTGATGCAATGGGCATGACAAGTTTCTCAGTTTTGTTTTCGATTTCAAATTTTCTTTCTTGCTATTTTTGTGCACAGCGGACGATTTTGGTTTTCCGGCATGAAGACATTGTCTAGACTATTTCATCATAATATTTATTAATTTGTATTATTTGTTTGGTCATCTAAACACATCTCAACTTGTCATTGAAATCTTTTCGATTGCATCTTTTGATTAGCTCTGCTGTTGGACGATCTATATTTTTAGTTGCTAAGTTGTCAGTCAAGATTACAAAAATAGTTAACAGTATTTTCAATAATGTGATGACTCTGCGAAACATTTAAATATTTCAAATATATATGTAATCTTAAAATCGGATATTACAAAGGAGATATTGACAGATCTCCCAAGTTAAGCACGAAAGAGCTCAGCTTAAGTTGTTCGAACCGAATTCATCAGTTGTGCATTTCTCAATACTTGACTATCAATCATATCAATCAGTTACCAGTGAAATTTACATTCCTCGAGTTTAGCTTTTAGATGGTGGGAATTATGTGATTTTATCGATCGATTTGCAATTATCGATTCTATCGATTTGTTGGCGACTTAAGTTCTAAGTACAGATACCAATTTGGAAATCTCAAGCTTTCATTTGATGCACATTTCAAACCAATAGCAAAACCAATATACCCATTTATGCCTTCGATAAGAGAGTACAACTAATTAGATCAAGTACAGTGCTCACGCATATGAATTAATTTGGAAATGGACTTCTGTCACAGCGCAAATGCCAGTGGAGACTTTTAGGCTTAAACTCGAAGGGCAACGATTTGACGTGGTGTCAAACTGCCAAAAGTCAATGTACTTAGCTAATCGGGCTAATCAGCCTATACTTTCCTGATGACGGTGTAAGATAATGATATGCTAATGCCAGTGAATTAGTTACGATCCGATCCGATCCGATCCGATCCGATGCGATGTATTGCATGAATTTTGTATAACGTAATTGCAATACAGAATTTGTCATTTGCCCGTGGCCTAAATTATCACTCAATATATATATATATATATATGTATATGTATAGTTAGAAGATTTATATGTATGTATGCACCTGATACATAGCATTATAGGCAATGCAATTGGCAATAAGCGCCGACTTTTGGGGTTGTTGAACGACGCAACGAACAAACAGTTGTCATATATATAGAGAGTATAGAGTATAGAGTATGGAGTATAGAGTATATACATATATATATATATATGTATATGTGTAGTCGGCCTCGTCTTCTAGCTACTCTATGTAAATGCAAATTGAAGGGACTTTAGGTTCGAGTTCGCATTCATTGCATTCGTAATTCATATGCAGACATTTTTCAAGTCAAATGAAAAACGAAAAGTGAAAAGTGAAAAACGTAGAAGAAGAGGCAGCAGAAACAGGTGTACAAAAAAAATCGCTCTGAATTTTAGAGTTCGAGTTAGAAATTTGAACTTGTTTTTAGACTCTTCAGTCCTTAATATAAGAACAAAATTTCTAAAAATTAGAAAGTGTTTTTCTGTATTCAAGTTTTTCAAAAATTTGTATCTCTATGTAAGAGAAAATATTTGTGAAAGTAAAAATGCCAAACACTGATTCTTAGAAATATTTGAAAGATTAAAATACTAATGTTTAAAAATAATTTTGATGGTCACTCCCGATAGAAATGGAGATCGGGATTTGATCGAGATTGATCGAGATTGATCGCGACTGAATGGGGAATGTTGGGCACTTATCGAGATTGTCGCTTGCTACAGAAGTAATCGGCCTGTATTAATCAATCGAATCTTGGGTTTCTTTATCTTCTTTATGTCATCAGGATATATTCCGCAATCAGCATCGTTTGATACGCTTCATCGAGCAATCGATTCGCCTGTGCAGCAACCAATCTCTGAAGGCGGCCCAGCAGCAGCAGCAGCAGGAGAAGAGTTCGACGGCTGACTTTGAGATTAGTGCGTCGGTGAATACACAATATACACATGCACCGGAACCGGTCAAGCACGCCAAGGATCTGGGGCATCTGTTTAAGGCATCACAGATGTCGGTGCGTCTGGCGACGCCGCAGCAACTGCACACAAAACCGGATAACGATGAGGAGCTCGGATTTGGCAAACTCTTCACGGATCACATGCTCAAGATCTACTATCACAAGAGCCTGGGCGGCTGGCAGAAGCCAGAGATAACGCCACTCGAGAATCTAGTCATGCATCCCGCCGCCAAGGTGCTACACTATGCCGTCGAGGTAGGTGACAATCCCAAACAACAAGATGATGATCATCTTATCAACAGTCCCAATCCACACATGGTGCACAAAATATTTCCTTTCACATTTTTCTCAAGTTTACCACTGAGTTAAGGACACTCTAAAATATCCCAGTTCCGATTTCGAATCTTGTATTATTATTGCAAGATCAGCTTGACCAGCTTCGGGATCAGCTCCACTAATTGGTCCAACAAATTTTAAATATAAGTTCTGATTCTGGATTTCAATTGGAAAATATGCGGTTCCAATTCCAATTCCCTGAAAAATAGATTAGGATTGGGATTCAGAAATTGCAGATATTGTTAACTAAAACGTATTTTTCAATTGACCAAACTACTCAAAGCGATTCTAATCAGTATTTAACAGCTTGGAATGCTCCAAATTCTGCCTTGTTCTCTCTGTGCACTCTTATCACTCTTATCATCATCGACATCATCATCCACATCATCTGATATGTGTTCTGATTAGTATTTGGTGGCCCATCGTTGCAGCTATTTGAGGGCATGAAAGCGTATCGTGGAGTCGATGGCAGAATTCGCATCTTCCGGCCGGACATGAATATGGCTCGAATGAATTTGGCCGCCCAGCGTTCCGGTTTGCCCACCTTTGAGGGCAAAGAGTTTGTCAAGTGCCTTTCCCGTCTCCTTTCCATTGACTCTGAGTGGGTGCCCCACACCGAAGCCGCCAGCTTATACATACGCCCCACACTGATTGGTATCGATGTGAGTATCCCTAAATCCCTATATATATATATATAAAGATTTCCCCAGTTGCTTATTGCTTCTCCATTCTTTAGCCCACATTAGGTGTTGCTTCCTCAGATTCGGCGCTGCTTTATTCCATACTCAGTCCGGTGGGCAGCTACTTTAAGACGGGCACGGGCGATGGTGCCGTCTCCTTGCTGGCAGATCCCAACTACACACGCGCCTGGCCAGGCGGCGTTGGCAATCGCAAAATGGGCTCCAATTATGCACCCACGATCAATGTACAAAATGAGGCGGCTGCTCGTGGATTGCAGCAGGTGCTCTGGCTGTATGGTGAGGATCATCAGCTGACCGAAGTGGGCACCATGAACATATTCATGTTCTATGTCAATGATCAAGGAGGTAAGTTCACATCTCTACATGCCACGACTAAAGAAGCGAGACATTTAACTAACTTGTTCTATTGAATCTGATGCAGAACAAGAACTGATAACACCGCCCCTAAATGGTCTAATCCTGCCCGGCATTACACGTGACTCCATTTTGGCGATGGCCCGGCAATGGGGCAAGTTCAAGGTGCGCGAGGACGTCTTCACCATGCCGATGGTCAGCGAACTGCTCAACCAGGGACGCGTAAGTGTTAACTTATCAGCTGGCCTCAATCAAATCCAATCCACAACTGAGCTAACTGTGTGTGTTTGTTTGCAGCTGCTGGAACTGTTTGGCACGGGCACCGCCTGCGTGGTTAGTCCGATCAATCGGATCAATTACTTGGGCCAGGATCTGTATATACCCACAATGGAGCAGGAGAAGCCGGTGCACGAGCTGATACGTGACACTCTCACTGACATACAATACGGCAAGGTGAATCATCCCTGGTCGGTGGTGATCGACTAACAGCAGCCAACAGCACGAGATGAAACCACAAAACCACAACTCAACCCAACCCAATCCAACTAGCCCAAGTTGTGTATTAGTAGGTTATAGTTCCAACAGTTTCTTCCTTGGGTTGCCGATGTGCTCGAATTTTCTGTTTGTTGCATTTAAATCTATCTTTATCTATATATATACTTATATATATATAATATATATATAAGTTAATGGCTGGGCCTATCAGCCATGCTAAATAGTTACAATATATATATATATATATATATATATATATACCACTCTGTACAAGTCGCACTTGAGTTTTAGTTTATAATTTATTTATGCCAGGTTTTTTTTTATGTCCAATATACTAAATATTTTTGTAGTTTAGTTTGTTTTTGTTTTGCTTGTGAGCATATCATATGTATATATATATATATATATATATACACATTACTAATTGGCTTAATAGCCAGGTGAGATCAGATCGGAGACGAATAACGATTTCATAAATTTTATGAATGCTATTTTTGCATGCTTTTACTTCCTTCTAAAGCAAAAACAAAATCGTGTCAAAAACAAAAAAAAAAAAAAAGAAATAGGAAAATAATTTAATTGATAGCCAAAGTCGAAGGAACTGCCCCAGATGCAGGCCAAGAAAAAAAAGAATAGGCTATAAAAAAACTTATATATCAAAAAAAAAAAAAAAAACACAAAAATAGAAAACAAAATTAATTTTGGAAACGTACCGGAGGCAAATGCATTTATTAGTCAGTAAGTTGCCAGAGTCGAGTCCAAGTTAAGCATTAATCGCATTTCTGGAAGAGTGTATAAATGTATCTTTAAATATTGTTGGAGATTGGAGGTAAAAGCGGCCTGGAAAGCTGCAGAGCAAGCTGTGACTAAACTATTGTACCCTAGTTCTTAGACAAAACTGTTGTATGTTGCATACTATGTACGATAAAAAAAAAAACAAAAACAAAAAACAAATACTATCTGTATACGAACATTAAACTTAATCACACACACACAAATTCAAATAAAAATATATATATGCAAATACAAATACAATTACCAATTTGACTAGCATTGTTGATGCACAGAAATTGGCCTATTTGGCAATATTTGGCAACAACATAGGAGACAATTTAGGGCTCCGATTTTGAGTGGATAACCTCAATTCAAACAAAATCAAAGACATATATGAATATGAATATGATTATGAATATGAATATGAATATGATTATGAATATGAATATGATTATGATTATAATTATGAATATGAGATGCTAGAGATTTGCTGTCACCGATGGTGAATGTACATCTGCGGCAAATTCAGCATGCACAGATCACTGAAAATCCGGTCCAGCTGCTGTTCCAGCTACGTCTTCAAGGCTGCGCACACGCAGCGTACCCATCGATAATGGCAATCGATTGTACTCCCTTTGGCGCGCCTGCTGCTCCGTCCAGAGTACTTGCCGCTGCTCCCGTTCAAGCTCTTGCTCCTGCTCCTTCACATCATCATCATCATCATCTGCAGCAGCGGAAGCAGCAGTAGTTACTTTTGTGGGGTGAAGGCATTTGAGCGGGCACTCAAGGACTGGTCCAGTTGTGGCTCAAGCTCCACATCGGTGATGTCCGGTATGGCAAGCTGCAGCACCACCTATTTCTCCTTAAAACCGCGGAAATCCGCAGTGGCATCCTCACCAACATTTTCGTTGAACAGTTCGTCACCCTCGCTGCCACCTGGCGTCCACCACTGGGCAAACGCCGCTGCGTCTCAAGCAGACGCGCTCTTTATACTCTTGATCCTGCAGGCGCAACAGCCTCGTCGCCATTGGCATCGGTCGACGCAGCAATAGCTTGTTCTTCAGCAGAAAGTTGCGCCGACCTTGACCCATTGCCACAGAGAGTTTCATCCACATGCGGAATACAAAATAAAAATATAAATAAAAGTCACAGCAGTATAATGGAAAACAGATCTGAATTGTGTTAAACAAAATCAACCAAATCATAGAAAATAGTCACCTTAAAAAACTGTATACCCGGAATCGAATGAGAATCCGGTGTTCACCACATTATCATCAGGAATTCAAATCGCAACCGGAACCGTTAACAGAAATAAACCGATTGAAATATAGAGCCGGACCCGTAACCAGGAACGAAAGCACAGCTCAGAGAGCGAAATAGAGATACGCTGGAATAAATAATTATTAATTATTAATAGATAAGTTTATTTTATTTATTAGTTACACTTTTCTAAAACATACACATTCACACAGACAACACACCCAGGCACACACACACACACACACAACAAGAACTTCAAAGGAAAACACAAATTATTAAATTTATAATATCATTAGTAGTGAGAAGAACGAAGCAGTACTTAATATGTATTTAAATTAATGAATAATTATTTAAATATCATATTAAGAAATTGATTTGCAAATGAAACAAGCAAAACTATCATTATTTTCAATTGAAAACACATTTTGAATGTATATATAAATATATATTTAAAAATAAATATAATACATAGAATCATTAATAAATGGGCTCAAATTATTATACATAAAAACGTAATTTATCTTGATGAAAATCGACAATTTTTGTTTTTAGCAATTTTGGAACTTCCTTTTGGCTGACGGTGTCTCCAAGTGTAGCTGCGAGTTTTAGCGATAGAGAGAGGTGGAGAGAGAGAGAGAGTGAATAATCCGTGTATTTAAAGATGTATTATTTGGTTAGATTACTATCTGGGCAGCTTGGAGTGCATGCGTTAGGTGGCGCTGGAAAGCAAAACATCCTCCTGATTCACATCTGGAACCGAGATGCTCTGCATCGAATTCTCCTTGTTGACAGGATTCTCACATGTGTCTCGGCATTTACAATTGTAAATGCAGGCTATGCCTGCTTTATAGCACCCACAGCGATTGGAAGCGCAACTTGTGGTGCAGGCACAGCGCTTCAGGTGGCTTCTGTTTTGCACGTTGCTAGTGCTGGTGTTTGGGTTGACATTGGTAGTGTCACCAAAAATGCGCGTGAGCCCCAGAGAACTCGATTTCTGTGTAGAAAGTGGGAAAAGAGTTACAAGAGCTACTTTCCAGGGATGCAAAGGAGGACTTGCCTTGGAGCGCTTCTTTGCTGGTACCCAGTCGGGACCGGCTTCATCGCCTATGTTGAACACTGATTCGATCCCAACATCTACAATTGCGTCTTCATCTTCATCGTGGTTCCTCGAAGCCTTCGTTTTGGTCGTGAGGAGAACGAGCTGTTTTGGCAACGCTTTCTTGGAGCTAAGCAGATCCTCGACGACCGGCTGTTGGGCCAAATTATTGCCGCGCATCGAATTCTCCTTGTTGACAGGATTCTGACATGTGTCTCGGCATTTACAATTGTAAATGCAGGCTATGCCTGCTTTATAGCACCCACAGCGATTGGAAGCGCAACTTGTGGTGCAGGCACAGCACTTCAGGTGGCTTCTGTTTTGCACGTTGCTAGTGCTGGTGTTTGGGTTGACATTGGTAGTGTCACCAAAAATGCGCGTGAGCCCCAGAGAACTCGATTTCTGTGTAGAAAGTGGGAAAAGAGTTACAAGAGCTACTTTCCAGGGATGCAAAGGAGGACTTGCCTTGGAGCGCTTCTTTGCTGGTACCCAGTCGGGACCGGCTTCATCGCCTATGTTGAACACTGATTCGATCCCAACATCTACAATTGCGTCTTCATCTTCATCGTGGTTCCTCGAAGCCTTCGTTTTGGTCGTGAGGAGAACGAGCTGTTTTGGCAACGCTTTCTTGGAGCTAAGCAGATCCTCGACGACCGGCTGTTGGGCCAAATTATTGCCGCGCATCGAATTCTCCTTGTTGACAGGATTCTGACATGTGTCTCGGCATTTACAATTGTAAATGCAGGCTATGCCTGCTTTATAGCACCCACAGCGATTTGAAGCGCAACTTGTGGTGCAGGAACAGCGCTTCAGCAGGCTTCTGTTGTTCACGGACATGATGAAACTGCCAATAAATACAACAGCTAAGAATGGAAAAGGATAATTTGTAAAATGTATAACCGTAGTTGCATTACCTTCACAACGTGACACAAACTAAAAGCCGAAAAAAGCAGAAAATATTGAAGCGATTTGCGTCGATGCAGCTTTGCAAAACGATTGTGTCAAAATTGACATAAAAATGAGTGCTACACCGTGAAGATGTTTTGAAGATGATTCTGTGAACAGCTTTCAACGACCGTATCAAAATAATGAAGTTTGATATATTTTGACTCTGGATATCGGCAAACCACCATAGAAGCGGCAAGTCCATAGATTTTGAAGTTGTAAATTATGAATAAAAAAATTAAGTAAAAAGTGTACTTATAAACGTCGTAAAGACGAGAAAATTAATTCATTAAATTTTTGCCTACCAGCATGCCTTTTCCTTGTTAGGTTCTAAAAACGAAATATATTCCAAAGTTTGCTCGCGATAACTAAATTCTAACCGATATTTCTTATCGAGGGAAAACATCGTCACTGTCCAGCCCTATTTTTTATGTGAATTTCGATACACTAATCGTTTTGCAATGCTGCATTTCACGACGCCGCAATCACTTTAAAATTTTCGCGTGCCCAATTTCTGTTTTAAATATTTGACTGGCTTTTAGTTTGTGTTGCGCTGTGTTTTTTGCTACCCAATTGTGTACTCGTCACTCCAAGAAAAAGGTAATGCAACTACAGTTATACATTTTACAAATTTCCCTTTTCTAATCTTAGCTGTTGTATTTATTTGCAGTTTCATCATGTCCGTCTCTGTAGCAGTGGCATTGCGCTTGCGCCCACTTGTCAAATCGGAGGAGGAACGCGGCTGCCGCATAGCAGTGCAGCGCCCTGACGCTGAAGTCGCCCAGATCACGGTCAATAGCAAGGAATTTACATACAATTCGACTGCGCGACAGCCAGCAGTATGTATACGAGACTTGCGTGAGCAGCAGGCTGAAGAAGTTGCTCGATGGTTACAATGTAACCATACTCGCTTATGGCCAAACGGGGTCTGGAAAGACCTATACAATGGGCACCAATGGCAGCAAGGGCGAGCATGCTGGCATTATTCCGCGGGCTGCCAACGAAATCTTTGAAAAGACGGTCGCCATGGCGGAGCAGTGTGATTTTAGGATCACCTGTTTCTTCGTCGAGTTGTATCAAGAGCAGTTCTACGACTTGTTCTCGACAAACAGGCGGGAGGACAGCATTGTCGACATACGTGAGGATAAAAATGGAATTAAAGCAAAAACAAAATCGTGTCAAAACAAAAAAAAAAAAATAAATTGGAAAATAATTTAATTTATAGCCAAAGTCGAAGGAACTGCCCCAGATGCAGGCCTAGAAAAAAAAGGAATAGGCTATAAAAAAACTTATATATCAAAAAAAAAAAAAAAAACACAAAAATAGAAAACAAAATTAATTTTGGAAACGTACCGGAGGCAAATGCATTTATAAGTCAGTAAGTTGCCAGAGTCGAGTCCAAGTTAAGCATTAATCGCATTTCTGGAAGAGTGTATAAATGTATCTTTAAATATTGTTGGAGATTGGAGGTAAAAGCGGCCTGGAAAGCTGCAGAGCAAGCTGTGACTAAACTATTGTACCCTAGTTCTTAGACAAAACTGTTGTATGTTGCATACTATGTACGATAAAAAAAAAAACAAAAACAAAAAACAAATACTATCTGTATACGAACATTAAACTTAATCACACACACACAAATTCAAATAAAAATATATATATGCAAATACAAATACAATTACCAATTTGACTAGCATTGTTGATGCACAGAAATTGGCCTATTTGGCAATATTTGGCAACAACATAGGAGACAATTTAGGGCTCCGATTTTGAGTGGATAACCTCAATTCAAACAAAATCAAAGACATATATGAATATGATTATGATTATGAATATGATTATGAATATGAGATGCTAGAGATTTGCTGTCACCGATGGTGAATATACATGCAATTCATAATAGGTATAATATTAGGAGCAAAACTCAGTCACAATTTTTTAGCGTGGGTATGTTATTTAACGCTTGATCGGTGAAGTGACTAGTAGTTGTAATAGTAGTAATTATGGAAGTAATAGTGCAATTAGTAGTTGTAATGGTATTCATAGCAGTAGTAGTAGTTATAGTAGTAGTAGTAAAAGCAGAAGAAAAAGAGAAGTAGGAGCAGTAATAGTAGTAGTAGTAATAATAGTAGTACTTCTAGTAATACTAGTAGTTATAGTAGTTGCATTAATAGCAGCAATAGTGAGAGTAGTAGTTATAGTAGTAGTAGTTGTTGTAGTAGTAGTAACAGTAATAGTAGTAGTTTTAGTAATAGTAGTAGTAATAGTAGTAGTAGGAATAGTAGAAGTAGTTATAGAAGTAGTAGTTATTGTATCAGTAGTGATACAAAATGCCATAACTTCGT